>JBBPDJ010000001.1:1188543-1231517 GCA_037974625.1 Cucumis cinereus
TCAAAATAAAAAAAACCAAATGAGTCTCTTACGATTTCCCCATAAACTTAGATTGCTCAATTTTCCAATCTCTTATTTTATCCAAAAGTCTCTCGTACTAACTTATTTTTCTCATTCCTTACATACATATCCACTTGACCTAACAAATAAAAAAAAATCATACATTCGATCTTTTAGACCAATACAATTCAACTTTCCTTGTGCACTTATTATCCAAATATATTTTTTCGAAGTTTTTCCCATATTTGAGAAAAATCTAATTTAACATACTTTTTCTATAAAAAACAATCTCAAATACAAAAACCGAATGGACGTCTTACCTTTTCCACACAATCCTATATATAATTCACTTTTTAAATCTCACACTTTAATTCAAAAGTCTCTCATCGCAACTTATTTTCCTTCTTACTTGCATACACAACCACTAGTCTCAACATATCAAAAACATCGTCCATTCGATATTTTAGACCAATGAAATCCAACTTTTCTTTAGCACTCATTTTCCAAATGCCTCTAATTTTCAATATCACACTTTAATCCAAAAGTCTCTCATCCTAACTTATTTTCCTTCTTACTTGAATACACAAACACTAGTCTCAACATATCAAAAACATCGTCCATTCGATCTTTTAGACCAATACAATCCAACTTTTCTTTGGACTCATTTTCCAAATGTTTTTAGTTCAAACGTTTCCTTTATTTGAACAACTCAAATTTAACAAATTCGTGTCCAAATCAAAATCCCAAGTACAAAACTGAATGGGTGTCTTACCTTTTCCACACAAACCTTACATATAATTCACTTTTGTAATCTCACTCTTTAATCCAAAATTTCCTCGTCCTAACTTCATTTCCTTCTTCCCGGCATACATAACCACTTGTCTATACAAATAAAAAAAATCTTTAATTCGATCTTTTAGACCAACAATTCAATCCAACTTTTCTTGGGCACTCGGTATTCCAATACCTTTTGTTTAAGTGATTGCTTTATTTGAGCAAATAATATTTAACAAATTTTATGTCCAAATAAAATTTCCAAATACAAAAATCGAATGAGTATCATACCTTTCTCACAAACCTAGATATAATTCTCTATTCTAATATCACTCTTCAATCCAAAATTCTCTGATCCAAAATTAATTTTCTTCTTTCTTGCATACACCCATTCAACCTAGCTACTACCCTAACAACCAAAAACTGCAAGGATGGCTACTAAACTTTTCCATATAAACCATAAAATTTCCTATACAATCTCATACTTCAATCCCAGTATATGTTGTCCTTACTTACTTTCCTTCGTCCATATATGCATAGCCACTGAACGACAAAACAAAAAAATCGTTCATCTGAGCTTAAAGACTAACAAAATCCAATTTTTCTTGAGCATGAATTATCCAAATACCCTATGCTCAAGCGTTTTCTTTATTTGCACAAATGTTGTGTCGAAAGAAAAACCTCAACTTTTAACCACCCAATGGTTGCTTTACTTTTTCCACCCAAAAAAATAATTATAATAATCTGTTATCCAACCCATACTTCAATCCAAATATTTCTTATCAAGACTCACTGTCCTTCTCCCTTAAATGCACAACCACTTATACTATCTTTCGTTCAATTCTTCCCTTAAATTGGAGAAATCAAATTTGAACAAACTTTGCAATGAAATAAAAACCCAAACTACCAAAATCTAAAATTAACGAAAATTCATACAATTAGCATACCCACTTAACAGAAGCTCAAAATTCTATGTTAAAAAAATAAATGAAGAAAATTCACAACCTAACGGCCAATTTCTGCCTCAGCTTTTACAGGGTTAATTGAGACGTAAGAAGAAATTCAATCCTTCAAAAAAATCACAGGGATTCACAGGATTAATGTAAAAGCCTAATAAAATCCCCTAAATCTCTAGCAAGGCTTCAAATTTTCAACCAAACAAAAACTTCTACAACCCTAAAATTCAGGCTCGAACTATCAATCTTAAAACTTAAATTAAACTCACTGCATTAGGATTGGAATCATACCAGTCTTCTTTTGCACAATCAACGACTTCATCAAGCGCAACAACAGCTTCATCGGAACCAACACAATCGTTCATCTTCTTCTGCAAATAAATTTCATTTGAATATAAGATCGAAGATAATTTAGAGAGACGGAAAAAAACAAAGAAGAAAAAGAACAGAACAAACCTTGATTTGCATTTGAAGTTGTTAATCAACGCTTCATCGAGAGCAGCAACAGCTTCGTTTGTCGCCGAACCAACATCAATCGCATAAGGGATCATCTTCGTCTTCTTCTGCGGATGCATTTCATTTGAATATTAGATCAGAGATATTTTATAGAGGGCAGAAAGAACGAAGAAGAGAAAGAACAGAACAAACCTTGATTTACATTTAAAGTTGTTAATCAACGCTTCCTCAAGAGCAACAGCTTCGTTTGTCGCCGAACCAACATCAATCGCATAAGGGATCATCTTCATCTTCTTCTGCGGATGCATTTCTTTTGAATATTAGATCAGAGATATTTTAGAGAGAGGGCAGAAAGAACGAAGAAGAGAAAGAACAGAACAAACCTTGATTTACATTTGAAGTTGTTAATCAACGCTTCATCGAGAGCAGCAACAGCTTCGTTTGTCGCCGAACCAACATCAATCGCATAAGGGATCATCTTCGTCTTCTTCTGCGGATGCATTTCATTTGAATATTAGATCAGAGATATTTTAGAGAGAGGGCAGAAAGAACGAAGAAGAGAAAGAACAGAACAAACCTTGATTTACATTTGAAGTTGTTAATCAACGCTTCATCGAGAGCAGCAACAGCTTCGTTTGTCGCCGAACCAACATCAATCGCATAAGGGATCATCTTCGTCTTCTTCTGCGAATGCATCATTTGAATATCAGATCAAAGATATTTTAGAGAGATTGGGCATAAAACGAAGAAGAGAAAGAAAAGAACAAAGTTTGATTTACATTTGAAGTTGTCGATGAACCCTAAATTGGAACAGAGCGTAAGAGGAAATTGCAAAAGGAAAGAAGAGAAGGGTGTAGATGGAGAGTGAGAGTGAGAGTGAGGAACTTGATATAAATGAAAACTGGTGGGAGAGACGACGGGCGCTAGAGTTCCGACTTAGCAATGCCGCCTAGGGCGCTGGGAGATCGACTTTGACCATCGAACAGCTGTCAATATGTAAGCAACAGCTAGTTCATTAATTAATTTCTAAAAATAAATTCTTATCAAAAAAAAATTCCAACAATAAACCAAATCCTATTTCATTTAATTTTCCAAAATTAAACAAAATCCTATTTTATTTAATTTCCAAAAATAAACAAAATCATCACAAAAATTAAAACCTAATTATAGAGTGATATGGTTGTGAGTTAAAAGATTTTATGAAAAAATAATAGAAAAATTCAACTAACCGCCAGATTAGTGTGATTAATTTCAATGCCTATAAATCTAAATAAATCTTATTAAAATAAATGACTCATTAATGAAATATTTAACTACAAATCCAATTTTAATCTAAAAAATTAAACAAAAATGTGTAAAGATGTTCAATTTACTCAAGATTTTCTTTTAACGATGGGATATTAACATGAAAATCAATCCAAACAAATAAGAAGAAAAACAACTAAAAATTTCAAAGTTTTAAACATTTAAAAAAAATGCATATAAATTTAAGGTGGAAATAAAACAGAAGTATATTAATGGATTCTCAAGACCGTCTCTTATAAATGTTAATATGAAAATTAATCTAAACACAAATTAAATAAGAGAAAAAAATGAAAAATTGAATATGAAATGAAAATTACCAAGAGAGGAAATGAAATAAAGAAAGGCAGAAGAAATTGAAAATGAAATGAAATTACTAAGAGAATAAACAAAACGAAAGAAAGGCAAGAAAAAAAAAACAGAGGTTGAGAGAACATGTACTTCGTCTAGTAAGACATGTAGCATTAGAACTCGTCTAAAAGACAGAAGAAAAGCAGAGGTTGAGAGAACATGTACTTTAAGACATGTAACGACTCGTCTATAAGGCAGAAGAAAATCAGAGGTTGAGAGAACATGATATGTAACAGTGGGACTCGTCCAGTAAGACATGTAATAGTGGGGCTTAAAACTCGGTTTTAAAGGCGATGTAAGACAGTTTTACCACTAGACTATCTTCTGATATAAATATTTTTTTTAATTATATATATATATATTTATTATATAGAAAGCATAAAGTTGAGGGTCTATACTAGTATATAGATAGATATATAGAGAGTATAGAGTTGAGAGCCTATATTATATAGAGAGCTCGCTGGACCTGGACCTATACTAAATTTGTCGGTTGGTGAAAGTGACAAAACTATAAATGAAGGGCGAAGAAAAAAAAACATTTTAACTACTAAACCTAAAATTACTAAAAATAAAAAATCCAAAATTAAAATAGGTATACCGTAAAAGATGAGGGGCAAAATGGGAATGTATAAACTTTTTTGGAGACTAAGCACAACTAAAATCCAAGTTACCAAACAAGCCGGCTCCCTCGCACCTCACTGGGCCCTTTCGAGCGGCAAAGAAATGAAAAAATTAAAAAAAAACGGTTACAATTTCAAAATCACAAAATTAAAAACTTAACCATGGTTAATTCCTACCATTAAAATTTTTCAAATTAATTACTCTAAACTAACCCTGGTTAACCTCCACTAATTTTTCCAACTATAAAATGCGTCTCCTTGTTCTAATTTTTTCATCGAAACATTACATTTCTCAAAAGAAGGCGTCTTCATAAACGCCTTCGTCTCCATTTTCGATCTTCTTTTTCGTTCGTTCGATTGTATTTTCTGTTTGTTCTTTCGGCCGGAGAATAATGAGGGAATGCATCTCGATTCACATCGGTCAGGCAGGTATTCAGGTCGGCAATGCATGCTGGGAACTGTACTGCCTTGAACATGGAATTCAGGTCTATCTCTTTTTATTTTCTTGTTTCATTTGCGGTTAAATGATTTATTTGAATTCGTTTTTGTTTTAATCTGTTTTGATTTGTTAACTTTTTGTGTCATTTCTTATTGCATGTTTGCTTGATCAATTTGTAATGAAGTTTTAAACCGTACTTATCAATTGCGTGATTATGGTTTGGTAATTTTGGGATCATGTGCTAATTTCTGGTTATTTCGATATATTTTATGCTTTTGTTAATTCTCGTGTGGATCTTTAATTTTGGATATCTGAAAGGGTCTATTTTTGGACAATTCGATTATCAGTTCTTGTTTTACATTCGTTTCTTTTTCTGTATAGAGTATATTGGATAGTGTTCTTCCACCTAATATTTCTATTTTCTCTTCAAAATTTTACCGAGATCTTATTTATATTTGTGAAAATAATTTATTGTTTCTTATTAAGTTTCTAGTTTTAAAAATGAACAGCAATGATTATTTGTAGGTTTGAAATTCAATGCAAATGTGCGTATGCTCTTTCTGTTTCTTTTTCCATAAGAATCGTAATGAATTTTGAATTTGAGTTTCATTCTGTTTAAATTTTGTCATCTAAACAGCCTGATGGTCAAATGCCGAGTGATACGACTGTAGGCGGAGGCGATGATGCGTTCAATACCTTCTTTAGTGAAACAGGTGCAGGGAAGCATGTTCCTCGCGCCGTTTTTGTTGATCTCGAGCCTACTGTCATTGATGAGGTGAGGACTGGAATGTATCGCCAATTGTTCCATCCTGAACAGCTAATCAGTGGTAAGGAAGATGCTGCCAACAATTTTGCTCGTGGTCATTACACCAGTAAGCATCTCAAATTGTCACATCCGTATAAACCAATTCAATCAATATACAATGTACACCATAGTTTTTTCACGAATTATGTAATGGTAATTGGAAATTTTTTGTTTCAGTTGGTAAGGAGATTGTTGATCTCTGTTTGGATCGGATCCGAAAGCTCGCCGACAACTGCACTGGACTTCAAGGCTTCCTGGTGTTTAACGCTGTTGGTGGGGGTACTGGGTCTGGTCTTGGCTCCCTCCTTTTGGAGCGTTTGTCTGTTGACTATGGGAAAAAATCAAAGCTTGGTTTCACTGTTTATCCCTCTCCACAAGTTTCCACCTCTGTTGTCGAACCTTACAACAGTGTTCTCTCAACCCATTCCCTCCTTGAACATACAGATGTTTCTGTGCTTCTTGACAATGAGGCCATTTATGACATTTGTAGACGCTCCCTTGACATTGAGCGACCCACTTACACAAACCTTAACCGTCTCATTTCTCAGGTACATTTCAATTGCCTTTGATTCCTCTACTTCGGGATTTGTTCAATTTGTAGTGCCTATACTTTCAAATGTTGAACGTTAGTTACTATACTTTTGATACGACAATAAATTAGTGTTCCTTTAATTTGATGTTCAGGTGATTTCATCCTTGACTGCCTCTCTAAGGTTCGATGGAGCTCTGAATGTGGATGTCACTGAGTTCCAAACGAATTTGGTCCCTTACCCAAGAATCCACTTCATGCTTTCCTCTTATGCCCCAGTGATCTCTGCAGAGAAGGCATACCATGAACAGCTCTCTGTAGCGGAGATCACCAACAGTGCATTCGAGCCGTCTTCCATGATGGCCAAGTGTGATCCTCGCCATGGCAAGTACATGGCTTGCTGTCTGATGTATCGAGGAGACGTTGTGCCAAAGGACGTCAATGCTGCTGTTGCAACCATCAAAACCAAGCGCACTATCCAGTTTGTGGATTGGTGCCCCACTGGTTTCAAGTGCGGGATCAACTACCAGCCGCCTACGGTTGTTCCGGGCGGCGACCTCGCCAAAGTGCAGAGGGCAGTTTGTATGATCTCGAACTCGACAAGCGTGGCAGAGGTGTTCTCTCGCATAGACCACAAGTTTGATCTGATGTATGCGAAGAGGGCCTTTGTGCATTGGTATGTGGGAGAGGGCATGGAGGAGGGAGAATTCTCTGAAGCTCGGGAAGATCTTGCAGCACTGGAGAAGGATTATGAGGAAGTAGGGGCAGAGTCTGGTGAAGGTGATGACGATGACCAGGAGGAATACTGAGACCATGGAAGGAAACTCAATTATTCTAATATTTTGAGTTTGTTATCTGTCTTGTTTTGTTTTGTTGTTTTTGTGTGCACTCTTTGTTGGGAGTTTTGTCTGGGAGATGTGTGTTGATTGTAGAGTGTTTGTTGTAATGCCATTGTTTGATATAAAAAAAACATGGGGTGGTTTCTGTTTGATGGAAATTCGATGAGGTTTGCATTCTTGTGATTTATGAAGATCATTCCTTTATACGTTCTGACTTTATCTGCATGGAAGTCATGTAAATATTTATATAGCAAGTTCTCTGCAACTTGTATGCTGTTATAGAATAGGCTTTAGTCTATAAGCCATAAAGTTAGTGGTGTTGAAACTGCAGTAGTATCCACCAACTTTAATATTTTTATTGGGTTTAAACGGTTCTATTTTCATAGGTTCGAAGTTAGTTTTTTCATAATTAGTTTTATTTTAATACCTTTATATTTTGACAAGAAAAAAGAATATATTTTACTCGAAGATAACAAAAACAAATTGAATAAAATTCGCACACATGTAGGAGATTCTTTTATTTATATTAGATCTAGAAGTCCATCAATATCTAAAATTTTGTTAAATATTTTATAAATATTTTCAACCATTTTATGACTTGTGTTCAGTGTCCAAATTGCCCTTGTAGTTATTATTATTATTATTTTATAATTCATATAGACTCGTAACTCATTAACATTTCATTCATTCCACCTATTCTTAGACGCATTTATGTATAGAAATAGAAATTTGGAAGCAATAGGGAAGGCTTTTCGAGAGAACTCGAATATTGTACGTTATATTATGAATTGAATCTTCAAACAAAATATACTAGCAATTTAATTATATCATTGCCCTTTTTTTGTTACACATTTGTAGTATCTCTGTTTAAAGTTTTGGATGTATTAATTCTTGTGCTACGGAAACACAAATAAAGTAATCCTGCACTCTTAAGATCCACAACTTACAGATAAATCAAAGCCATAATTATTAAGATTATATATTTTACGTAAGGTATTGTACATGATTTGTAAGAACAATTTTACATAATTTACATAAAGAAATGATATATACAGATACCGATATACGACGGGTTGCTTTTGGACTACCAAAAGGGGCACCACCTGCATGCAGAAAAGCAATTGCAGTTTGATGTTAAACTACTAAATAGCGATGACTAGCAAATGATTTACACATATGTACGCCACCGCCCACCGCTTACAAGGCGGCTGTACGGCGTACTAGTAAAAGATGATGATAGTGCATTTATACTGCAGGCAATCAATAAGAAAAAGGAATGAACATTAACGTACCCGACGTAATTTTGACATAGGTTTTCGTGTGACATAGCTTGACCGATCAACTTCTCGACTTGAAGCTTAACAGAGAGACCATGATCAACTTCACGGGAATCCCCAGATATTAAGGTGCTGTGGTCGACTGCATGTTGAGCCGAGGCAGTCGACATAGAAGAACAAGTGGGGAAATCCCGTCCAGTTAGTTTATTACTCATTCGAGCCATCACAACAACAGCACGCTCATTCAAGACCTCGTTGGCATCACCAAGTTGATTAACAGCCTACACAATGTGAAGGATCAGTATCATCCTGAGAAAACTTGAAAATGTCGATGTCTCAAGTTTTTACCTGAAGAAGCTCTCTTTCACGAGCGCCTCGTTGAGGTTGAAGAAGTTCACGACTTTGAGCAGAATCTTCAGCATTCACAACAGCAGGGGCATGAGTGCTTGAAAACATTGACATTTGTGGGACTTCATTAAAGTTGAAAAGACGCCAATTTATGAGAGGGTCGTGAACAAAAGCCTGAAAACAGTATAATATAAGTTAAAGGGCTAGTTACCTCTACTTCTATCATGATTGAGAGAGATGGGAGGGTAAGTAAACTTTTCGATAAATGTGAAAAATAGAAAAAAACATAGAAAGATGAAGTTAATCGATAAATGTGCAGACTTCAATAGTAAACACTATTGAAGTTAATTTATTTACACCAATTTAAGAAGTTGATGGGTTAAACGCCCCCAAGTGTTCAAGCTCAACATATCAAAATACTCAAAGCTAACTAAAACAAATGTTGAACACAACCACTAACATAACTTCATTCCATCATAAATTCACCCACATGTAGCTATACACAATACTGAAAAGAAAACTCAACAAACCAAAACTATTTCACGACAGGTTAAATATAGTAAATCTTTAAACAATGTAGTTAAATCATAAAGTCTGTTATTGTTCAACGTCAACCACCTACTGACCAACCAAAAGCTTAGGCGGATGGGTTATGATAAATATAATTATATCAAGACTTAACAGTTTTCATATCTATGCTTCATACGGTTTTCATGACTATACCTCCATCATGGCCATAACACTATCCTTGTTTGATCGAAGAACCTGCATCACATTTTCACAAGTGGAACGGAAGTTTCCCTCAATACCACTAACCTCCATAGCTTTGACAAGCATTCTAGTCAGTCGGAAGGGTACCTTAAGAATTACAAACAAGAGATTAAAAACAGCAAATCATGGAAACAAAAACAAAACATAAGAAACTAAAAGTTGAGAAAGACCTTCTCAGGAAACTTTTCCCTGTTCATTGAAGCTTCAAAGCAATCTCCAAAATCAATATGCAAAATCTTACCACTGCAAAAGCCTCAAAAACAAAGGAAAATGAGAATATATCTTAGCAACAAATCAATATGCATATTTGTAATAAAAAAAAAAAAAAAAACTTACGTATAACGATGCAACATAAGGTTACTTGGGTGTCGATCACCCAAACCAAGAAGATAACCCACCTGAAAAGATCAATAACCATGAGAGTAAAGAACAAACTAAAAATGAACAGCAATAAATAAAGATAAACAGGTATAAGCCAAAGGTTAAGTAAGCAAGTCAGATGCAATTGGAAATTGAATCAGTGTCCACTTTTCTTATTTATATATATATTTTGTAATTTCATGTTTATATATTTTATGTTCCTTTTATTTTATTATTCTTTTTTTTCTCGTAAGAGACAATTCTATTGATAACATAAAATGCATAAGCAAAGGGGGTATCACTGGGACGTAAGTATCCACTTTTCCACAAAACCACAGAACAAGAGTTCTTTATGGTGGAAGGACGTACATATCAACTAGCCTTGACGAAGAGTACCGAATGGCAAGAACTCATTTTGGTGCAAAACAATCACAAGGAATGAACAAATAAAGAGTAAAAATATCATTTCGGCCTTTTGTCTTGCAAGAAAAGACACAAAAATATCAATTGGTTGAATAATAATAATTTTCCATGCAAGAAAAGGCACTAAGGCACTGTGTGAATATATTTTCAAAATTGTTAAAAGGAAAGCTAATAGTGATTTTTTTTTTCTTTTGTAAAAAATAATAATAAATAATCCACAACTATTTTTAAGATTTATTGAAAGTATAGAGACCAAAATTAAACATTTAACAATACAAGAACCAAAATGAAACAAAAGCCAAAATACATAACTCAAAATGATATTTAACAATAGATAAATAAATAAGCACCAATTAACATACCATACTCATGACTGCCAAACTTCGGGTATAATTAGTCCTCCTCTCTAACCATACCTCAGATGTACGACTTTTCAACCAAAGAACCTACAAGAGGATAATCTATGCTGAAATCATATACTCAAAAAAAATTCAAGCAAAGTCACAAAACAGTAATCTTATGTGGAGTAGTACCCTTGCAAGGTCATTTCCTTCAGTATTGAATAGTGCATACTCAAACACTTCCACTTTAGCTATGAGCGGTAAGTGATCATAATCGGGGGCAAAACTAAGCATGTACTTGTGCTCTTGGTTCAAGGTTATCTGGAACCACGAAGCAAAATTAATACTCCAAGTAATGAATAAAAGTAATACAGTCTCACAATAAACCAAACGAATTCCAAGTTTTAGGGATGCTTCCATTTAACGTCAACTGACCTTTCTGGCATCTCTATACTCACGAATAAGATGATGCAGGGTGTCGCAATGTGGGACCCAACCAATCAATCCACTATTTGGTGATAATGGAATAACATCATACCGTTGAATGGAAAGATCTTTTTCAGCAGTTTTTCTCGAGTTGTCCAGCAATGTATTAACCAAACCAAATAGCTGGACAAAGTCAGAAGGTCAGGATTAGTAAGGGGTAAATAAAATAAGTGAACTTCCAAGGCAAAAAGTAAAAGCTAAGTCTGGAAACTATACAATCGTGCTAATTTTTTAGAATATGATACCTGCATGACACGCTCATCTTGTCGTAAGTCTTCATGCCCCTTAAGTAAGAATGCATAATCCTCACCATCACTCCCATGAATCGTTAACTTTCGGGGCCGCTGTTTTGATGTTATCACAACAAGCTGTGTTGCAAATGATGCAATTGTCACGACCGGTGACTCTAGAACATAGAAATTAGATGGGTAAGAAATACTTGTGCTATGTCAATATGTCCTCCAAAAACCACATGCTAAAAAACCAGATGCTAAAGTACCTGCACGATAAGTACCAGGAACCGCAAGCTCCAAATTACGACATTCAAGTAACTCTGGAGAAACAGACTACAATACAATTGTAATGAAAAGATCAATGCCACTTACATAGTTACATGCAAAGATATAAAAATATAAGAGTTTGGTTTAAAAATGTAAACTAACCTGAAGATCCAGAGTAGTAAGGCTCTGAAGTTGCTTATCTATTCGTCTAAATACATGGTAATACAGATCCCAAGCCTGACGGCATAATGAATATTGCTATTAGTTCCACAGGAAAGATGCAAAAGCAAAACTATACAGGTAAACAAAAACTAGAGAGGTCCACTTAACCACGACGACCCACCCGAAAGGGGGAAGGAATTCAGATGGTGAATAGGATAGGGAGTGAGGAAAATTTTACTTTCGTTGGCTAGATGGGGGTGAAGATTATATTCCCTCCCCCGGTTAGTTAATTGATTTTATGTGTGTGTCTACATATAATTAATTAATAAAGTCACTGCATGAACGAAGTTAATTATATATGTGTACATATTAATTATATAAAATTTTATTGAATATATATCCAGTCTTTTTTAACTGATATACTAAGTTGAAGACTAGAGTATGTTGTTGTAATATTTAAATTTTAACTTTTTAAAAATAAGGAAAGTAAGCATTTTAATTATATCTTTACACATGGAATATTAATGTTTTTAGTAAGAAATTTAATAATGTTTTATTCAAATAAAAATTTTATTGGACATTTTATTTAATTTTATCTGGTCGAGAATATCTTTTAAAAAATTGTTAAAAATAAATTAATTAGAAAAACAAAAGGGAAATTTTCTTGGTAGGGAATATCTATCCTAATCCCCACAAAGCTAAACTAGCTATTTCGCAAAAGTGAAAATTAAAATAGAGGGTGGGGACGGCAACAAAAAAGGCTTTCCTGCCCCTCCCCATGAACGCCTCTAACAGAAATGAAAAACCTTGAAAATATCACAAACAACAAGCTCATGAATCGTATTTGTAACCATAACGAGGCACCATGAACACAGATGCACAAAGCTTGTAAACACCCCATGTGAACAGAATGAATTGAGGTTACGCTTAGGCTAGACCACAATATCATTAACTATGAAAATGTTGAAAGAAAACTTTCAGAAATAAGCCTTGCTTAATTTGATAATTTGAAAATGGCATAAAAATTGTTCACTTCGGTTCTTTAATTTGATAAATGTTATAATTATAAGACAAATAATCCGTTTCAAAAAAATTATAAGACAAATAATCTGAAAAAATTGTAACCTATGCTGTGTACCAGAGCTGCTGATTATTTGTATTCATTGACAGATTTCCAAAAGTGATGCATATTATGATTAATTATAATATTTTAAATTAAACTATCTGTACGTTCAATATGATCCGAGAACACTTCTGATAATATTATTATTCATAATTTTAGGTATAAATTAATAGTCTAACAAATTATTCAAGGCTAACCATTATTGTAGGTTACATAATTATGTTGTGGTCAAGTATAATTTTTATCCCATCGACAACATGACGACATTTCTATCAACATTACCATGTCCATGGATTCAGCATTGCATAAGAATGATTAGACATTTCAATTATACATTATACTATAGAAAAAGTTGACAAAGATATAACAAAAACAGCAATAAAATATCCCTAATGTGGACATCACATTAGATGAATAATAAGACAATTTAACAAGCTTAAATGCTTAAATTGGCACGCTAGCAGCAGACCATGAAACCTAGTCACGTGAAACGAAAGCTCACAGAGAAACTCTACAAGAAAATGGGGTGGGAGTATATACTTCCCCAAAAGTTATAAACAGATAAAATCGGCAGTTTAGTTTAGCAAACATACATTCACGGCAACATTAAAAGGGAAATCTGGAGAAAGAAAAGCAGCAAATAAAAATCTTTAATGGAGAGAGGATGGGACGCAGATAACAGACCTGAGTAAGTTCAGCATCTTTCCCGGTTTTCTTATATTTCATGCAACATTCATAGGCCTCAAGCAACTCGCGGCGATATGCCTGAGAAAAAGTACATTACGATTTGATTACAAGAAAAAAGTAAATCTAAAATCTTATCGATGATAAGAAATTGTTAGGAAATTTATCGCTATAAAATTATTGAGAACACATGGAATGAACTATTACGCGGTAATAAGTGCCAACATCTATTAAAACAAAGCTTTAGGTTACATGAAAAGTTTTAAACAAACACAGAGAGAGAAAAAAAGAGTTGACACCACAACAAAAGCAACATAATAAAAGTAGAGAGAAAAATTAATAATGGCACAACCTCAATGAAAGCCCTTTCCTTTATGGTTGTGTTATTCTTCATGGCCCCATCTTCAAGCATTTCATGCAAGGGCTCCAAAACCTTGAGCATCCCCTCAATGTTATGTTCACCAAAGTACAAACGACTAGCTTCCTCTAGAGCCTCATGCCACGTTTCATGCCAAAGTATGGCAACTCGAATCAATTCTTTAGATACAAGTTGAGCCTACAGGTAAAGGATATGTATAGATCGATTATTAAAGGGGTCATAAGTAAAAAAATCTAAAATCTATTTTACTCTGAAAGAACCTGATCAACAAGAACGCCACTATGTTGTCGAACTTTGTCAACAACTTCTTGAGCTGCAGCTCGGCGTAAATTGCTAATTGATTTACATGCTACAAGGAGAGGGTACATGAGCGCCTGTTAAAATTAAAAAGAGAGATATTTTAACGCTTTCAGAAAAAGTCATCCTGCTGGACACCTTTTCATAGAAAAATTTTTGACCTCCAAAGCAATCACAAGAGAGAATAGTAATGCAAGGAAAGACTACAGATCATCAACCAGAAAAATGAACCCCATTCTATTGCAAAGCAGTGTATTTCTTTATAAGTTGTCTTCTTTATATCCTGATATTTTTAATCTCTCGTTGAAAAAGGATGCTTGGGTGGCAGAGTGTTGGGACCTTGTTAGTCAAGCCTGAAATTTGGGTTTGAGAAGAAATTTTCGAGAGGAGGAGTTTGAAAATGCAGTTGCTGTTTTTGATACTTCGACTAATTGGGCTCCTTTGCAGGTTGAAGATAGTGTTTCTTGGAATATTGATAAGTCTGGGAGGTTTTCGACAAACTCATCCTTCCGTATGAAGGTTAAAAAGCTTCCCCTAAATGGTCGTAGTATCCCCTCTCCTTTTATTCGGGCGATTTGGAAATTTAAGTGTCCAAAGAAGGTGAAATGCTTCCTTTGGTCTCTTATATACAGAAGCTTAAATACAAATGATAAGCTTCAAAGAAAACTCCCAACGTCTGCCCTCAACCCATCTATTTGCTGTCTTTGTCATAAAAACGAGGAAACTCTGGATCATATTTTTCTCCATTGTGAATTTACTAGTGAAGGGTGGTTCAGACTTTTGAATATCTTCAACATTCATTTATGTATGCCTCAGAATATTGAAAACTGGTTTGGTGAAGTTGCAGGGCTGAAGATTCTTGGGCCGAAGGGGAATATCTTGTGGAATTGTGCTGTTCGAGCTCTCCTTTGGGGGGTTTGGCTGGAAAGAAATAGAAGAGTCTTTAAAGATGTCGTTTATTCTTTTGATTCTTTTTGGTCTGTGTTTCAAAACACAGCTTCTTGGTGGTGCTCTAACCACACAAAACTCTTTTGCAATTATAGTCTTTCCATGATTTTTAACAATTGGAAAAGTTGCTAATCTAGTTGTCTCCTTAGAAGGGCCATCTTGGCCCTTGCCTTTAAGTTGTTACTTTTGGCTCTTCAAAATATACATATACATATACATATACATATATATATATATGTGTGTGTGTTTCTTATCAAAAAAAAGAAAAAAAAAAAACTTGACCTTACGTAGATTTTACCAACCAGTGGATTATGACAAAGAGATCAAAAATTATAACCAGGTTCAGATATCCAAATATCTTAATGACACGTTACAATTTAACTAAATCAAGGAACGCTTGGCTCTAGTAAACTTATGACTAGGCACCTCGTCAAACACAAGTAACAAAAAAAGTTCTATGTCGACAAAATTTGATGTTACTGCCCCAGTATATGCTTTGATTTTCATTTTGTAGGTCTGGGCCTGGGATTTGGGATTTGGGAAGTTCCGCTGCCTCTTGGATTAAGGACTTTTAGCAATTACATATGGGATTCATCAGTATAGTGCCTTATGTTGCACAAATGCTGTTTTGAGCTTGTCCCCAAAATCTAAGTGAGAGTTATGCAGAATGCCTACTCTTTTTTTTTAAAAGGGAAACAAGCCTCTTTTATTAGATAAAAATGAGACTTAAGCTCATTGTACAAGAGAGTTATGCAGAGTTATACAATGAGCAAAATAACATAAGGATAAATGTGCAGGATGCCTATTCAATTAACTATTATTATGAACTGAAATAATTAAAAAGGTAAATTCCAAAATTGCACACAGCATGAACCCAGCAATTCAAATTTATATCAAGAGAAGGACAATCTCATGTGCATAAGGAAACCCTGATGTACATACCCGATCCTAAACGTAATCCAAAAGGATGATATAGGAAACAAACCTGAGGATGGCTTTGTCCAATTCGAACCAATAGTGACTGTATGAGTTCTCTTACTGCATGGTTATTTGAATGTATCCTTGCAATTATCTGAGGTAAGACTACAAGCCATGTGTTGATATTTACATGAGCAAATCCTTTTTGTAGTGCCATCTGGACATCTGCAGTGGCTCCATGGTTGAACCATAAAGTGAGAAGACGGAGGATATCCTGAAGAAGATACAGAGACGTAATGTGGTGAGTTGGAGAAAATAAGCACATAAACTAGTAAAAAGAGCTTAATCAAGGAAATGAGAAAAGCATGAAGGATAAATGGTTCCTTTTAACATAATATATGCTAAAATAAAGCTCGAATACAGAGCTTTTGACTCAAGATATTTAAATAATTCAATGGAAATTTTCACTTCAACTGCAACTAAGCTAAAACGTGCATGTCTCCATATTTTTTCTCAACAGAATGAGCAAATAATATAATGTCAATTGAAAATCAGACAGTTCTTATCAATTAAAATCCAGACAATTGTTAAGCCAATGATTTGAAAGGGGAATGCAGTAGAAAATAAAGAAACCAGATATGGTTGACTAACCAAAGTTTTCAGAGTTCCTACATATGAAAAGAAAAGAAATCTAAATGAAATATATTATTCATCGGAGTTTTCTTTTTTCTTTTAATAAGAAATTGCTGTATACCTGTAAACTGTCATCAACACCTTTAGAATTAGCAGCACATGCTATTGAGTGAAAATATCCCGTTACGGCAGCAACAACAAACTGTGGTGCAACATCAGAAAAACCCCTCATTGTATAATGAGACATCACAGCCGTATTAAACAGTGCCCACATGTGCCATGCCTTTGCCCAAGTATTCGCACACTGGGTGGCATTCCGGAATGCAGTCAGAATTTCTACAACAAAAATCATCGGCAAGAAAACTCAGCATCAGTTATAAAACCCAAAGATTAAATTAATAACGGTAATAATACCTTGTATAGAGTCATCATCTAATCCGGGAGATAGTGCCCATTGCCAGGTTCCAAGTTCAAGGCATACACGAGCAAGCAGTGGCACGGTTGAACTTCTACCACTTGACAAGCTAATATGCTTGGCAGGTTGAACAATAGGTGAAGATGAAAGCTCCCTAGACAAAACCTAAAGCAGACGAGTTGCAATTCAACTATATGGGCAGATAAATATTGAAGTAAATTATACCGAGAAGTAGCTTTACTGGAGGAGATAATCTTACTTGCAACCTAGCAAATGCTTCCTTGCGTTTAATATCCTCCCCGAGTGACCATTGGTATTTCAAGTATGCCAACATCACTTGAGGTGGTCCGGAATACCATCCATTTTCAGAAGTTTCCGGATCGTACTGTGCAAAATCATGAGTAATGTTGTGAGAAGATAATTGTAGAACTAGAAGGAATAGCAACCTAAGGAAGTGTTTGGGCCACTAAATTGAGTTATGAAGTATGGAGTTGGGAAGTTTATATTCGAGGTGTTGACTTGTAAGATGGATTTCTTCAATATATGTGCAAAATAGAAAATAAAAAAAGGAGAAGACGGAACTCCTCAATAAATGTGCAAATTCAATAATGTTAACTATTGAAGAATTGTTTAACCCCAACTTATGAAGTTGGTGGGCCAAACTCCTCCCTAAAGGTTTACGTATGAAATAAATAAGAAACACTAACCTGTAAGAGCTTAACAAGAGTAGATCTTGCCTGGCTGACTCTCCCACTTTTCCGACAAAGAGAAGCAAACTTTAGCCATGTCTCAATATCTTCTGTTGGAGGTAGCACAAGGGCTCTAACAGCCAATACTGCTTGCCAGACCTACAAAATTCACAGTAATTGCAAGGATGCTAACTTCCAATGAACATAATAATACAATAAAATCAATAATTAGAAAATATTGTCGAGAGAACATGATGTAGCCTAAGGAGATAAAAGGAGAACTTTCTCCAAGAATCAAATCAAAGTCTTTATTATGAATCAAAAGTTGTCTAATACAAGAAAATAATCCTCCATTTATAGAAAATTAAATGTAAGATAGGATACTAAAAGGATAACTAAAAGGAAACTAAATACTAATTAGGAAACTAAAATGTAACTAATCAAGGATTAACCAAGATTAATTTGAATTTACCAAATTATCCTAATCTAATTACATCAGAATATCAAGAGAACATTAAACTAGAATAGATAAAAATATCATTCTATCCACTATACTTGGTCGCTACCAAACCTCCACAACTAGAGCATTGTTATGAACGACATCTGCTTTATTAACTGGTCATGTCAAAAGAGTGAACAGCCCTGCAGCCTCAACCAAAACCTCACAAGTCCTTTTCTTTCTTTCTTTTTTCGTCACATTTTTTAAGAAAAAAAATAATCAAAATCTTTATTCAAATTTAAAATAAAATAAAGTAAAATAAAAAAAACTAATGCTAAAAATCCACTAGGGTTAAGTGTTTGAATAATCAAAATCTAGTCTATGTGAACAAAAAGGAAAATGTATCAGTACCTCAACATTCCGTTTTGCTCCTTGTATGCGTTCTGTCCACATATTTCGAATAAGAGCTCGCCGCCCTTCAGCAACAGGATTCCCAACAGGAAGTGTGCAGTAATCAATGACCTAAGTGAACACCAATCATAAAATAACCATTCCTTTAAATAAAGAAGAAAAGGATGATGGAATAAAATGGTATATGTTATTCATTTATCCACCTCCTCTAGTTCTGAAAGTTGTTGAACTCTGACCATATTGCTATAAGCACGCTCATAACTCTCCAGTACCTAAAAGATATAGATATCTAGTTATAAAGTACCAAAAAAAAGGGGAAAAAAAGAGAGAAGAACAGTCCTTAGGTTAATAATTTTAGACAAAGAGGAAAAGTTCCACAAGTATGTGATGCTTAGCTTTAACAATTTTAGACAAAGAGGAAAAGCTCCACTAGTATCACTTGATATCACTCTTACTTAGGAGGTAGACGATATTAAAACATTGAATCAATTCAGATTCTTGAATCTTGGAACAATCTAAGTAGAGATGCTTAAGAAATGTCTAGGCAGAAAGTCTTGCTTAAGAAACGTCTTGGTGGGATTTCATTTTTTATTCATGCTCAAAAGCTTAAGCCGGTGGATTATGACAAGTTTAATATTATATCAACATTCTAACAAAAAGAGGAAGAAGCAAGAATCATTGTCACCAAGACAACACACAGAGAGTAATAAACAAATCTGAAACGTAATTCATTTAATAACTACCTCATGCACTACCACTACAACCAACCATAGCCCTGAACTTTCTTTATATTCTTTAGGGGAAAGTTTCTTATATCCCCAGAATTTATAACTTACATGTCAATTAAAATTTTGACTCATTATAGTAATTCAGTAAATGGTCAAGTATACAATATAATTTAATTTTTTGGTTGGGGTGTGTGTGTTGGGTAGGGTGGGTGGGGTGGGGTTACTAACCAAAGCAGCAAGTTCTGTTGCTAAACATTTTCTGGCTCTGTCAACATACTCACGTGCTTCATCATACTGGGACAGAAACACTGGCATCAAAACCCCTTTGAAAAATAGTGCAAATAAAATAAAAGAACAAACAAGCATAAAATATAGACAGTACCTTTCCTTTACGAACTAATAAGACAGCCCTGTAGAAAGTTCCACTACTGCTTCCATCACCACTAGCAGCAGTGTTACCCAAGCTACGAAGTTTGGTTTCATCACCATCATCTAACCGAGAAACATATTCTGCCATTTGGTCCCACTCTCCCATGTTCCATGCAGCACTCGCAGCCTGGTGCACCCTCAGAAACAGATTAGAAAGAACTGTAATCTATTCTAACATTCTTTAGGTCAATGTCAAACACTAACCATTGGAGCCATTTCTAGCCGAGCAGCTGGCTCAGCAGGGGTCCAATACTCCTTGCATAGGTTATTAAGCTCTTCCCAACGGGCCAGTGCAGCAAGGCATCTCATCCGCCCTGTTAAACATCCATAATATTTTTACAGTAACCTCAAGCAATGGCTTCCATAGGGTTTTCATAATTATAAGAAAAATACAAAAATTCATGAGTTATATAAGCATACCTACATTTACAACAGGGAAACAGAACAACACATAATTGTAAGGAATGAGATGTCTACAAGTCACAAACCTAACATGGCATCTAAGACAAGATGTGGATTTGATGCTTGTGATGCCTTAGCAGTATATGCCTTAAGAGCATCTTCCCAGCGTTGCAATTTCTCGTACCTTAAAAGTAGCAAATAAGGTGATTACTAATTGTTTCACATTCACGAAATTTGAAGGTAACGTTGCTATTTTACGTTGTTTTAAGGATTAAAAAAGAATACAAGTAAAAGACTTCGTAATAGTAGGGAAATGGGGGAAAATCCTATTCCAATCCTCTTTCTATGATACAGATAAGAGAAAGACACGACACAAACGTGAACAGAACACATCATGTTTTTTATACCTACAATACGGATATGAATACCGCAAGGAAATGTATTTATATTAAATATAATTTTTTAAAAGATATGCAACATTTTTATACAAGGAAATTAAAAGTCGATGAATTTATGAATTTATATGCTTAGAAAATTAATTTGATATATTTCGCTTTAAAAATCGATTACTTTTGTCATATACTTGTCTATTCAGTATACTTAACAAGTGTTTGATGCATGCCTAACTAATGTTAAACTTGCTTTGACTTTTTTTCTTTTTTTTGTTTTTTTTAAATTTGAAACAAGCCTCTTAATTAAGATAGTGAAATAAGACTAATGCTAAGTACAAAATGATACCAACAAAACAGGACCTACGGATTAGGAGGTGCACCCAAACATCTCAACTAGATTGACACCCCCTTAGCACCCTCATCATATCCAAATTTATATAACTAGTATTTATCACATCTATTACACTAACAATTGTCCGATATGTCTTCAACAAGTATGGCAATGTCCAAGTGTCTAACACGAGTCAAACATGGACATACTAGCCAAATTGTCTGTGCCTCTTAGATTTCAATCAAAGAGACATCCAAAATTATTGTCTGAAAGCAGGATTTCTCCCATGGTGTGACTTGCTGATAATATAGATCACATGCACGTGGGAGATAAAAGCATCTCTACTTAGTACATCCTATATTATGGGAGAACTATATTATCATCACCATAGGAACTCTAAAGCTACCCTAAAACTTCAATTCAATCCCATTAAAATTTTCTAGTTCCATAACCAGTAACCACCCACCGAAAGCAAAACATAAATTTGCTGTTTTCTTAAAAGATAACATTACTCAGCTAATTTCATTGATGGTCAAACATCGACATTTACTATAGAGAAATGACCAATTCAAAGTACTAACAAATAAATGAGTCTTAATTGATTAAATTTAAAAGTGTTAAAATTTATGTGAACAATATTCAACTAAATTACATTATTGTAAAGTTGTAAACCGTTAAAATTAAAAGAATAACGTTTTCCAATTTTGCAATTAGCTCCACGAGGCAATTTTAACTTTAAGAAGTCGATTCCATTAAACTACATAAAGAACATGAGCTAGTAGTCCTTCTAAGAACCAAATTGGCAAATTGCCTAACACAACAAATAATTAAAATGAAAAAGAAAAGAGAAAAACAAAACATTCTAAATTACCAAGATTCTTTCAGCTGAACTCCCAAATGTTGTTGAGCATATGTCAATATTCCAACAGCAGCCTAGAGAATGAAAACGTGGATCATAAAGGGCAATGATATTTCAAGATTGGCTTTACATGCTTGGAAGAAAATGACAAAAAAAAAAAAAAATGGTTAACCTCATGCTGGTGCAACTGATTGTTTATATGAATAAGTGCTTCTACTACAGCAACAGGATTAGCATCCATCTTCTTGGTCCTTGCACCCTCAAATTCCATTTCTTTGTAATGCAGAGCTTTGGCAAATGCACGACACTGAACAAATTCTCACAATTAATTGCCTATTTGTTCTTCTTCAGAAAATTCAGAAAAAAGAAAGACGGAAACATAGAGTTTACCTTCTCTGCAAGAGCACCAAGAAGACGGATGTCAATAGGAAGTGGCTTCTCATCATGTTCCATAAACTCTGCCTGCCAAATTTCCAACATGTTCCACAATAAGAATAGAAATAGCAGTTAAAGAGTTTAAGCAGGAGATGTTTGAATTTGCTGCATTCAAAACATTAAGAAGATCCTTAAGCCTTCAATCATAGGTTGATGAATACAGAAGTTATTTTCAACCACTTCATATATATATATATATATAGGAGCCCATAACACATGTCATCCGACGTGAAATTTATAGTTTTATTTTAGTTCACAAAACAAAGTTTTAAGAAGATGTTAATTCAATATTTTACATTGTTTGACCCTATACATGAAAAGACACAATAATTTGTCTTGTAATCACTTGAACTTAAATAGGTAATAAATGACAAAATAGGAATTTAAAAGGAAAAAATAAAAATAAAAAATTCTCCTTTATTGCACCATTTATATATATTATAGATGTATATAATCATTTGTTCATAAAGCACATAAACGTTCCAAATCAAAGAAAGAAAAGACGGATATGGAGTATCATTTAAAACTAACCCTAAACCCTCCCTTATGAATGATGCCCTTCCAAAATATCATTTAAATTTAACCCAATCACAAGCCAGATTGGAGTAAACATTGCATCCTATTCAGCACCTATTTATTTTTAAGGTGCTTGTCACAGATTGTAGTAAACACTGCATCAAACACTACATCCCACTAGGTAACTAGTTTATTGTTAGCACCTGTGAAACACAAACACGAATATGGATACGTAATACTGACACGACAGGATACAATGATACATCAATTTTTTAAAAACTAAGATACAGATACGTTGAAATTTGAAAGTTTGAAATTAACTAATTTAAGATTTGAAACAAATTAAAATAAAATTTGAAAAGATGAAAAGGACACCTTGAGACATGCATAAAAAAGAAGCCTTGTTTAAATGACATTTAATAATATCAAATGTACATTCAATCCCATAAATGATGGTCTTTTCACATTTCTTTTTTATCTTTCCTTTTATCTCTTCACTATCTTTTGAACCCTTCATCTCCCTTCATCTTCCTGATACACCATTTTTTGCCTCTAATCGCCGGCTAACCCACATAGTTCTCCATGGTCACCAGCTAACACACATCCTTCTTCGCAGTCGTCAGCACCCATATTATTTTCCATTGTCGCGGACCTCCACCTACATTCTTCTCCGACTATCACATTGGCAACAATAGGCTCAGTATTTCTTAGTATTTGCTTTATTTCTTCTTTGTTTTTGAAGACTTTGATTTACTGATGATCTTTCCTTTTATTTGAACCTAAAAAATATAGTCCGTGTATCCCTTTTTTCCCCTAAAAAACAGATACGTTAAAACACATATTTGACACGTATCTAATACCTATCTGGACGAATTTGTATTAGATACGTATCTGAATGAATCTGTATTAGATACGTATCTGATGCAGATTCCATCCCTTCCCTCACATATCAGTGCTTCATAGGTTAGCACACGGTATTAACCAATGTCATCAAATAAGTGAAGCATTTGATCAACACAATCTAACTGCATGGATTGAGCAATAAATCATGCTTGAGAAACAAACCAGGTTTAGAAGCGTCGCCAAAATTTCAGGAGGAATATTTGGGGAGGAAAATGCCATCTCCAAGCTCCGGACTAACTGCTTCTGACTTGTCTCATTTAGTTGTGCCCAACAGCTAACAAACCCAGCTGCAAATAACTCACGCCCGACAAAAGGCTGCCAACAACTTACAATCAGAATCCATCTTCTGAAGAAATAAATGGACATAAATGTCATAGACTAACCTGCAATTGCGCAAGTCTCGCACAGGTCCGTAATGCAGGTGAAGGTGATTCCTTAAGAAGCTCAATGCTGAAATGCCTCATCCATTCAGCCCAATCTTCCTTAGTACTTCGCTGGGATGCCTCTCCAGCAGTGCGCAATCTGCCATCATTAACCTACACAAGATACTGTAATTTCAAAAGATATGTACAATTTGGCATCCCGAGAAAAAAAGAGATTGGATTTACAATATCTACAATAAGGCAGAATGATGATGAAATTACAACCTCAACGCATGCAAGTTTGAAAATCTTGGAAGCTCATGAAGAGGACAAAAGAAACATAAAGGTCGTTGTGCCATTGCATATAAAAGATAGGACAATTACAATATTTAAGACAAGGTGTAAGGGGTAGCATAAGGGTTTTTTCTTTCTCCACATGGCGATCGGATGGCGAATTCAGTTACTGTAGTGACAAATGTTTATTTCTTATTTTGACTATAAAATTTTTTATTTTCCTTTATTTTGTTTCTAAAAAAGATCTTGCCTCCTCTGCAAATGTACATTATTTTGAAATCTGATTAGTTTCTCTTTACTTATCTAAAATTATTCAGGTAAACTAACTAAAATGATTAAAGCCCCCCATATGACAAAAGAAAAAAAGAAAAAAAAAAGCTGTCCATTTGGTTAAAAGACTGGGGAAATCATCCTGAATCTTCATTGTTATACAAAAAATCATCCTGAACTTGAGAAACGCATTCACTCCTCTTACCATTCCTACTTCCGCACCTTATAGGATTCATCACCATCTTTCTTCACTTTCTTCGTGCTTTTTGCAACCCCCCCCCCCCCCCCAAAAAAAAAAAATGATGTAGTAGGACTAGTTTCAATCATCTAGCCAACTTCTTTTGTTGATTCCACATGGAACCACCACCCTATCACTAATTCCTGACTCCTGAACCGAAGACTGAGATTTATTTCATACTCTAACCTTGATGAATATACTTCTCTAATAATCTACAAATACAAAAATCTATTGTGAAAGTGATGTGAGAATGAATATAATATCTTCTCCTCAAGTTTAAAGAAACCATTTAAGAAGGGATGAAAAATAATTTGTATCCAACAACGCAACAATTATATCCATGATAAAGAAGACTTAAAAATTGAAACAAGTAACTTCAAGGAAAAAAGGCCACAAAGGGAGGCAAACTATGAGGAAGGGTTACAATCAAAAGAAATAAGACCTAGCGAATAACAATATTTGAACTATTATTAGCAGTCAGAACGATTATTTCCATTCCACGACTTTATTTTGAGTATCTCAATCTCACTTATACATGATATTCTAAACCACATGTAAAATAGATGCTTTATTTCTGCTGTCATAGAACTACACCTCCAACCATTAATTCTTGAGTTTGCATAGACGTTAACTACCTAGAGAAATACACATTTCAAAATGTTTGCACAAGCTCAGGTAACATTACAATACTAAAACAACACATAGAAGCAAGTAATGCCACAAATACCTGGTGACCCCTAAACTGTTTATGTACATCTGACTTATCTTCGTACGGGTCAATGTCAACATCATTTAGAGGATCACTGATGACTTCCACTGGAACTCGCCGACTCAAACGTTGAGCAGTAGTGCTTCCCAAAATCAGTGGCTCTCGTCTTCGTAAACGTCCTTCAATTTCCTCAAATTCTTTATGCTGATAAACAGTAACATTCACTTATCATATATCAAATAGAATTAAATAGACATAATAAATAAATTAATGTTGTCAGAAGAGTAGCAAAACCCGCAATCGATGTTTCAATAGAAGCTTGTGTATGGATGGAATAAAAACAGTGAAATCTTCCCCAAGGGCCTGGGCTAGGCAACAAAGTGCGTCAACAGCATCTTTTTGGAGCTCATCATTCCTCCTGTACATGTAAAAGTTTAAATGAAAGGATTAATGAAATGTAAGAGAAAAATAAGTAAACAAATAGCACAAATCTGTAATTCATCATTGTTCCAAAGTAACAGACAAATATTACTGCAAAACATAAAGAGTCCTTAAGATGAAATAGCCCTTTGTTTCTTTAAGATGAAACTAACTTTCATCAATAGAGCGTAGTGCCACAAGGTGTCAAACTCCAAAGGAAAGTGGACCCACAGCTTTAATACATTAATAAAATTCTCATATTTGGTATATATCAATAACCCAAGTTCTGTTAAGCACAATCCCCAGCTTCTGCCAAATTAATTTCTTGGAACGTGCCCAACCTTCTTGTTTCAAGATGCTGTTTTTTAGCTGTGCTTTAACTATTAACTTTGTTTGAGTAGAAGGTTCTCCTTCTCCATTATCCACCTATTTCCATTGCTTCAGTACCAAATAAACATGTGGCATTCAAAGATTGTTTTTCTTTGAGCTGATATCTTGAATATCTGTTACTTTATGTATATATTTGAATATTTGTATACACAAAGAAAGAAGAGAGAGAGACTGACCCATCCAAGACGAGCTTTAGGTGATGCACAAGAGAAGATATATGACCAGTTACCTGACAAAATGATTACAGAAACGTTAGCTGAGTCAAGAAATATAAAAAATTAAAGATTTTGACTTTCTTTTGGAGAAAAAAGGTTAAAGATTCTATTTTATTGCTTCTTTTTTCTAATTGATATAGTATATACATTTGTTCATGAACATTATTTAAATTATTTTTTTTCTGAATCACTTCCTTTGTAAGCAAAAGTTTATTCAAAATCATCAGCTAGCGATATTACCACAGAAACTCCTCATCTAAAAGAACGGTTACTTGCATAAGGCTTTGTTCTAGAACACTAGGTAGTGATATTAAATATCAGTCAATGCTGAAACTAAAGAGAAGATGCATAATTCAGTCAAAAAAAGAATCTCTTCTCTCCAGATCCAAATCTTTCTGAACTGTCCAACTTAAATAAAAAATAATAAATAAATAAATACTGTGATTTCTATACTGTACAACTGATCTCTTTACTCTGGGGATGCCTTCGATTCACTCGTTCTTGTACATCTTCTTAACAGATCAATAATATTTTGTTTCTAACCTAAGAAAAAATATCTAAAGAAATAATAGAAGCAAAACTTCTTCCAGTGTATGAAAGAGCAAAAAAACTTGAACATACAAAAGGGGGATCAATGATGAACCTGAACACGAGGGATTAATCTTGTCAAAGTTCTGATTGCAGCACGTCTTATGTCTGCTGGAGCATCCACCTTGAATAAACGGATAAGTGCAGGAAGAAGAAGATGCATATGTTCATCCAAAGTGCCTAGAACACGAAATACATGAACAAGCACGACAGATTATATTAAATAAGGAAAAAAAAATAGTATCAAGGCAAGAACAGTATTAACCGCAGGAAATTCCACATTGCATGCTACATAACAATAAACTGTAGCTCCAAATATGATGAGTACTAACCGCCAAAAACTTCAAGAGTGTGAAGAATATCAAGAACATAGGTATAATCATTACAACGTTCAGCATCACTTAGTACTTGAATGCAACAAGGAAGAATAATGTGGAGAATCATTCTGAACTCATCATTGAGGGCTAAGCAAAGTTGTTCCACTAAGTGAAGAACCTAACCAAACAAGTTAAAGTACAATATCAGCCGGAATCCATTTAATGGTAAAGAATGAAACTGAAAAGTGATAGGAATGTTATCAAGGGTATATTTGTAATTAGTTAGAGAGTTTGTTTGGGTATTTGGTTATAAATAGAGAGACTGAGGAAGGAAGTTAGGAAATAATCGGTGCTCTCTTTCGAAGTCTTTTGCAAGATTCTCTATTTAAGATTTACGTTTAATCTAGAACGCCATTGTTTTCTAATTAGTTCTTATGCTCATTGATCAAAAGTTTTCTTCTTGCCTTATGTACCCTGAGCATTAGTCTCATTTTATTATTTTAATGAAAAGCTTTGTCTCCTTTCTCAACAAAAAAAAAAATGCTCACTGGATAGCCAAGTGGAGGACGACTGGTCGAGGGAAAATTGAAGGATGACCACAATTCTGATATGAGAGAGAGCAATTCCGGTAAATATTTGCGAATATGCTGCACAAACACAAGCATGAGCTTTTGGAGGTTCTTGGATAACATTATTTGTAGCACGGATAAAATGTCAATACACTGCAGTTTGTTATAAACCTGGCGGACAATAGAAACTAAAGTTCCAAGTTTCCACGTTATGAAGTCCTTTAAAGTATCATCACATGTACTAACAGTGTGGAACAGATCGGGCAAAACCTGAAGTTGAGAGTAGGAAAGAATTTAGATAACAAAAGAAAATTCCAAATTAATTAAATTCATCATCACATAAACTGACCTTGGGTAAGTATGGAACAGAACCGAGCCCCATAGACTATATTTGTACAGAGAAAATTTGGAAAAATTAGTGACAATGGAGCTAACTCGAGTGAGAGAACAACTAAAGAGAAAATAATTGTTTCATCTCTATACCTTGAATATGAACATAAGCGATCCAACCACCTTAAGATGATAACTCGCAAGGGAAGGATCCCGAAGTATTCTCAAGAGTGAGCTAATTGCCACCTGGAAATTTAAAAACAAGTGAATGAACAAGTACGTGTATCTGAAACATCTCTCCTTGTCATTCTTCTACTTACGTCTTATTTTCATTCAAATATCTCATAATTTAGAAACCTAGTAGAATTTATATTGTCAGCTGATAGCCCCAAATGGGAACTAAATCGGTGCCACTTAATTGAATCAAATATTTACTTGAAACCTTAAAAATCTTTCAGAGATAGGTATCTATGTATTATACTTCATTGAGCATAGTACCGTGGAATAATAATCTTCAGATGTTGCAAACGAGGGCCACAGCTCCATAGGAACTTCATCCACAGATTGAATATGTTGACCAGAATCACTTGCTGCACGCGTTACTTCTCCATGTGACCCTGGCAAGCTTAGTTGGTTCCGTTTATGCACATGAGGATCCAGAGCACCCATTATTCCTAGAACCTGATTAAAGTCGAGCAATTTAAAATTGAGCACATTAATGATACAAACTTCTAGTTTGTTTGGAATAAATTTTCGGAGAAAAAAATACTTGTTAATTTGTTTGGTATTCCTTTTTGAATGATTCTAAATTGGTTTAATTTGAACTTTTGAAGAAAGGCTTAGAGATAAATTATCCAAAAGTAACTTCAAAGAAATGAAATTAAAATCTTGAAAATATGTAGTAAGAAAAATAAAC
This sequence comes from Cucumis cinereus, assembly GCA_037974625.1. NCBI lineage: Eukaryota > Viridiplantae > Streptophyta > Magnoliopsida > Cucurbitales > Cucurbitaceae > Cucumis > Cucumis cinereus. Next base: position 1,217,832 of record JBBPDJ010000001.1, read on the forward strand.
ATGTTTGCAATTAATAGCAACACTTTTTAACATAGTTCAACATAAAGAAATTGTGTTGAAAATAGAACTTTTCAGAAATAAAAATATAGAAGTACTTTTGTTAAATGATATTTTTTAGGAGTGCTTAAACTAGAAGGTATTCTAAACAATCACTTCGTCTGGTTATGGTGTACCCACCTTTAATACTTCACGTCTAGTAGACCAAGCTAGCTCACCATTCAGCAATTTTAACAGGAGGCCAAGCAACAACGGGTACTCATTGTACGGAGTTATAACATACCTATCATGATAGTGAAAAATATTAATTCTTCCGTCATCATCAGGGGTAAATTACTAAGCAAATAAAAGAGAGTGCCATTCAAGACTTTTTCCAATAAAAAATTATATATTTATTTTATGGAGCAGAACAACATGTGTAAGATAAAGGAAAATGACCTGCAATTTTTTAACAAGGTACAAAATTATGAAAAGTGATTGATACTCAAAAGATACAAGCGAAAAATAAAAACATTCTAAATTTAAACATTACAAAATCAGGAAATGATATCGAAAAGAGAGGGAAGGCAAGCCCAAAACTATTGAGTTATTTCATTCATCAGAATCATCATAAGTTCTGCTTCGTTTCAGGAAAAATAAATAAATAAAACCCATCATGAGATCAAATTTATCAATTGTCCCTCGGCAACCTACCCGATGTCAATTTGGTCAATTTTTTTTTTTTTCAATTTGCTCGGTTTGTTGGATTGTTCTGATTACCAAGAAGTACTTCAGGATAATCATAACAAATGAAAGACAAGTAGATCTTAATTTGTGGTGATTGATCCTTTATCCTTCCCCATATTAGTTGGCTTGAGAGTTATAGAGTTGATATGTTACATTTACCAATCTACTCAAGTTTCCTCATTCCAGGAAATTTCCGTTCGTCAAAGATTAGATCTCCAATAGGATGGATGTCGGAGTGGCTGTTTGGCCTCCCAACTCCCGGAATGCAAGAACCAGTCGATCCCGACGCACCACCTACCCCACCCACATGCGAGTGCCTAATGCTCCACTTAACAAACTGCTAACTATACTGACCAAACCGTCAACGTATGTAGTTCGGTTTGCCGATTCAACACCTAAGCAGGGTAACTTCAGTTTTTGGTAACCCTCTAATAAAATGGGTTTGATTTTAGTTTTGCCTACAAATTGAGTTGTACCAAGCAGTCTGCACTCCTACAGCGTCTAATGTTCTTAAAAAAAATCATTGCTCATCAAATATTCCATCATTGCTCTTGTTCCAGGGACGAAAGAGGGGATCTACTTCTTTAAAATAGGTAATAGATACTTAGAAGCACTATTGCTCCAAAATTGATTTCAATAAATTTAAAAAAAATATGTTACCCAAGAAATCCAACACCACCAAAAAGGTAAGTATTCTCTCTCTCCTCTCTCCTCTCTCCTCTCTCCTCCCTACTCTCTCCTTCTACTGCCATCTTCTCCATTGATCCTCTGTATTGGATTGCATTACAAAGATAGTTTTGAAGCAGCTGGTTGCATCTTCTTGGTGTTCTCTTTCTCCTTTCGACTTGAAGAATTGGGTGTGCAAGAATTTAGATTCTTTTTGAGAGAGCACTAAAGTTTTGCTTTGTATTTAGCTTTCTACTAATGTATTGTCTTTCAGTGGCTTTGATTAGCTCGTTTTTCTGTTTGGGTTTGTTTTTAGGTTGCCATCATATTTATGTTGCCCGAGTGTAGTCTTTGTTTTTGTTTTAGTTTTAGCTGGTATTTTCCTTTAGTTCTTTTTGCTCCTAGTATAATTTTTTTTTTTTAAACGGAAACGATAATATATTATTAATGATAATAAAATAGCTTGAGTACAAAAGGATTATACAACAAGCTAAGTAAAAGTATAAAAGTAGGATGAGTAGGCACACCCGGACATCTCAACTAGGTTGACACCCCCATAGCGTCATCATCATATCCAAAGCAAAGTAAAGGAAGAAAAAGTTGGTATGTCTCCCTTATAACTATCGTAATAATAGACAAAATCAAAAGCAAGGAGATGAAGATTACAATAATTCTAAACAAAACATCACCAACTAGGACAAAACAGAACGAAAACTAAACTAAGGCAGAATGGAAAAAGAGTCTTCAAAGCCTTGTCTGATGAGAATCTCATGGAAGTTGAAGGAAGGCGTGCCAGTTCAAAATGATGTCTTGGATAGAGAAACCTATGAATTGTTTTGTTTAAGGAACATCAAGAGGGTGCATTCAATCGAGCTAACTCAAATCTGTCAAACCAAGAAGAAGCTTTGTTGTGGAAGACCTTTTGGTTTCTTTCAAACCATATTTCTGTCAATAGTGCTTGAGCTTTAGTTTCATTGTAAGAAGCACGAACACGGATACGACACGATACAGACACGGCGACACGCCATTTTTTAAAAATCTAGGACACGACATGGCAAGTATACGTTTATTAAAATATTCGTTTTAAAATAATATATGTGCTGTTTCCTTTGCAAAAAAATATATATATATATATGTGATTTTTATAGTAAAAGAAAATCCATAATGAAAGAGATTATCAATATATTAATAAAAGAGATTGTTTCCTTTAAATAAAAGATAATTCATAATAAATGAATTGATCCATATATATGCTTAAAAGACTTAACTTGATGTATTCCACACTCAAAAGTTATTATTATTGACACATATATATCTTTTAAGTCTACTCAACGAATGTTCTATGCATGTCTAATGCATTTGTTCCACTAACAAGTGTCCGATATGTGTCCACCAAGTGTCCAAGTGTCTGGCACAGACACGCCAGCCAAGCTAAAGTGTTTGTGCTTCTTAGGTCTCATTTATTATCATTAATAAAGAGGCTTGTTTCCGTTTCAAAAAAAAAATGTTACACGAAGTACCTGAATCAATCCAGTAAAAATGTTAATTAGTTTGATTCAGTTTGGTTTACCACCTAGTTAGAATCATTTAGGTTAGACAAATTTGCAGCCCAAAGGACAAGGCTGGGTCCAAATATATATCTTAACTAACAAACACCTTAAAGTAAACCAAAGAATCCATTAACGTTTAAGGCATTATGAAAAGATTGCGTACCCTGTGCTCTGAACAACTTGACCAAGTGTAGAAACAGCTACTTCACGTTTAGCAACAGCAGCTCCATCCAACAGGGCTTCAACAATCAAAGGCATGAGTTCAGGGAGGTATTGTCTCATTGCAAAACCACCCTGTCAACAACCATAGAGCAAATAAAAAAAATAATAATAATAATAATTGTAAAACATTTGACTGTGCACTATTTTTTTTTCTTCTTATTTTATTTTACTTTTGTATTCTTGTTGCATGAACCATTTGACTGCTCTAAATTGAGAAACTCATAAACTAGGGGAAAAGTATACAAGCAGACTTAAGTTTTTTCTAAAGGTTTACCCACACTTTTTCTTCACCCTTGTTTTAATGGTAAGAAACAAGATACTCTAATAACTTATATAAAGTAGGTCTAAAAACAAAATAAAAATCATTATAATTATTGATTTACAATTTCTAGACTTTCAGATCTCAGGAATTAAGTACTGCCAACATTTATAAGCAAACATAATAAGTGGCTACCACCAAATTCAAACAAGAAGGGAGTATTTGGAAGATAACCTTTACAACTAAAGCACTTTATAAGTGGTTAGTCACATCCTTTCAGTTAACAAATGAACCCCTATACCTTTTGCCCCATAACCCTACAGCCATTTAGAGACACAACTGGATAGCCTAATTTGATCATCTACATACAGTAAAGCAGAGGAAATAACATTTTTTGGGTAAGAAACATTTGATTGATAAAATGAAATAAGGAGAAATCCCAAGCACCTAGAGGTAATTACAAAAAGAGCGCCAATTGGAAACTAAGATAGAAAGGCTAAAGTTCTTAAAAGGGTGCCCAATTTTGTCAAAAAAAGAAGTAAAAGAGGAAGCAGAATCCTGAAAGAGACGCCTATTACGCTCACCCCATAAAGTCCAAACATAAGCCTGAAGAATAGCCAGCCAAATAATCTTCTTGTAACCAGAGAATGAGCGTCCCACAATAAGAGAGTTCAAGATGACATAAATATTGTTGGAATGAGCAGTAGACCATCCAAAAGCCTCCAAAATGTTGTCCCAAAATTGCCAAGCAAAAGGAAAGTGAATAAAAAGATGAGCAGGAGACTCGGCATGAGCACAACACATAATAAAACAAGATGGAGAGAGAGACATATAAGGCATACGACGCTGGAGACGATCAGCAGTGTTAATGGCATTATGGCTAAGCTCATAAAGAATAATTTTAATTTTCTTCGGGAAGTGATCCAACCAAATAACAGAATAAAAATCCCTATCAGAAGGCTGAAGAGCTCCTGTCAAGTCATCATTAAAGGATTTCACAGTGAAAGTAGATGAGGAGTCTGATGTAACACAACTGGTAGAGGGGTCATTCAACCAAAGTATATGTGGCTCCATAGGTTACTAGGCCAGAAATACCCCCCCCCCCCCCCCCCAATTATTTTTTATTGGAAATGTAGTTGTTCCATGAAATAATAAGAATCATTGACATGACAAAAACATGAACACTACAAAAAGAATCATGACTAGCACAAAAATGGAGATCACAGTACACCCTACACACATGAAACACATCTAGAAGGAAAGGAGCAGAGCAAAAGAACGCTCAAATTTCCTGGCTCCTAAACAACAAGATGTAATTTGTAAAATTGAGTAATTATTTGGAATGTTTAATAACAGAGACTTGTAAAAGGTCACCCACCACTCTAGCAAGATCTCCGACAGTTACAAGAACTCCAGTGATAATGCCATTATTGGCATTCACCCCAGTGCCTTCGCTAAGTCTTGCCACAAGTGCCTAAAGAAAACATACAGAGTACAGATGAGAGAAGAGACAGACAGAGAGAGTGTATGTGGAGAGTCTGAGAGTGTTCGAAAAGAGAGACACACAGAAGTTCATGAGTAACATCAAATTTACTAAACCTTGTGAACTGGAGCAATGTAAGGAAGTATTAACCGTTCACAATTGCGTATCAAGCAACCCAGCAACTTCGCACTTTCTTCTCGGCATTTATTATCTGCACTGCTAACTTTAAAAATTTTAATTGAGGCCTTGGCAATCAATCGAACTTTTATAATTTATGATATTCATTATCCATTGAAACTGGTAGATTTGGCCATCCACGATAAAAACCTGTTTCTCATTACCTTTGATCCAAATAGGTTAACAGTTGTATAAGATGGCGACGAAGAGCTGGAAGAACGTATGCAGGATTTTTTTCAGATAATCTCCCCGCAACAGATATCGCATACTCTCGAACATCAAAATCCTACATCATTATATCAAATTCACTTTTTAAAAAATTGATCCTTTTAACAGACAAAAGATAAACAACACTACTCAAAAAGTTTAGAGTCCAAGCACTCTCTGAAGATCGTGACCTTGCACCCAGCATGTTTACGCAACAAAGTGAACTGACAAGACATCCTCAAACTAGAATTTACAAGTACTGAATTACCTCGTCATTGAGTGCAGCAAAGACTGCACTCAAACTATCAGCCTGTGCTATAAAATCATCAAACCCCCTATTTCCATGCAGAGAGACAAAGATGGAATTGCGAACAGCAACATCAGCATCTGCAACAGCTGCAATAAGAAGCTTTTCCACAAGCTGTAAAAAGACTCAAATTAGTACAAATACGTAGTGGACCGCACAGGTTCTAGAACAACATATTTCATGGAAAAAACAAAAAAGGAAAAAACAAAAGTGGTGAATACAAAAACAACTTACAAGAAAATCCCAAATTTTGTTAATAAGAAAAAGAAACTATGATTTCAAATCAATCATGAATTATATAAGTCTACTGGTGTCCTCCCTCTGCCGCCTTCCACAGCCGACACTGCTTTTGTGACGGGTCTTTTGGTTTTTGTCTAAAGTTGTTGCATCTTCTTCCTTTCTACTTGCTTTGAAATGGGCTTCTGTTGAATCTCTCCCTGCGCATTCCAGTCATCAAAGCTACTTTTGCAGTAGGTCAAGTTTTGCCCTCTACTGGATATCTCTTCGGTTGGAAAGTCTATTGTTTAATGGATTTTGAGCTGAACTCTTCATTTTTTGAAGACTTGACCTTTCTGTTATTCCATAGTATTCAATATTGATTTTGTAATGCTCGTCTTTTTTTTTTTTTTGGAATAAGGAAACGAGCCTCTTCATTAAGATAATGAATAGACAATACAAAAAATATAATACAATGAAGGGATGGGATAGAAGATCAGCAAGTGCACCAGACGTCTCAACTATGGGGAACAGAGGGGAGGAGTAATGTGTTAGGACACCGGGGCTGAAATATTATGTAAGGAGGGGCAAAGAGGGAAATTCTTCTGAAAGTTAGTTATTTGAGGGGGGGACCAATAGATGTACGGAAGGAGGATAGAACCACTATATATAGAATAAGAGGATAGGATTAGGGCAAGTTTTGAGTAGTATTGAGTAAGGCAGCAGAAGAGAGGGAGGTTAGGCTCTCCGTTTCTGTTATTTTGGCTTATTTCCAGTTTTATCAGTAAAATAGTAAGGAATACCTTACATAATGCTCTTGTAGGTATCCACATTACCAATCCCCAATCCCCTTGAAAACCAAGACATCAACCTCCAATTAACTAATTGTGAACCACCTCTTTCATCTAAGCCTTCACATAAAAAAGTTCTGATATGCTTTCTAAGTATCTTTGACCGTCCAAGAAATTGAAATTGATACAAAATATACAGTAATTCCTCAATCAATTGTAAAAAAGTAAGCATGTCACCTAGGAGTATTCATCGATCGATAAAATGTCGGTTTTTGGCTAAAACTGTCATTGACCACCGGCACACCAATTTCGGTCGGTGAACCATTTTGAAGATTTTTTAGAGGTTGGGGACACTGACCGACTATCCACATGGTCGTCCGGTCGGTTTTAGTCGATTTTGTACGTCTGTCGAATTGAACAAAGAAAGAGGGAAGAAGAGAAGGATAAAAGGCTGAAAACATAAAGTAAGGAAGAATGGGATCAAGAGAAAAAGAAAAATAAGAAAGAAGTGAGAGAGGATACATCGACGAATGGTGGCCTTAGCACAGCAGTGGTGGTGGTGATGGTCATTGCAAGGAGGCAAAAAAAGAGAGGCAACGAGAGAAGAGGGAAAAAAAAAAGAGAGAGGCGAAGAGTGAAGGAAAAGAAGAGAGAGAATGAGTTTAAAATTGAATAGTTACCATGTGAGAGGAATAAGGTTGACAAAAACACAAGTGGTATTGAGAAAACCACAGCCATTTTGAGAAAACCATGAGCAAAAACCTTTAAACCGTCCAACTGACAGTATCTAGTTGGTTTCAATTTTTGAAGTTCTTATGGACACCCCAAATGTCACCTTTGGAAGAATAACTTTCACCAAGAATACTAACCTCGTCAATTTTAAGACGAATTAGTACAAAGGTGTTAATTAATTTCAAAATGAATGAGTACAAAATGGAAGCCCCATTCATAAATGGGAAGAGAATTAAATTACAATATTCACTCTTAAACAGCAATAATAAGTATAACCCAAGGTAAAACTAATTCGAAAATTTAAAATAAATCAAAGCTAAAACAATTTCATTGCCCCAGCAACCTATATCACTAGTTTAACATCGAGGAACAAAGGGAGAAGAAAGAGTGTGTTAGCAAACAAAATTATAATAACAACAATAACAATAACAATAACAACAGTTCAATGACAAAAGATTAAAATTAAACAAAACCAATTTTACAAAATAATATACCTCCTCAACAAGGCGACGACGTCTCCCACCTGCGCGACTAGACCTACTAGTACCAAACTGTGTGCATGCCATGACAGAAAAAGAATTTGCAACTAATTTGCAACAACATATTGCAGCATCTTTACGTGTTGCTCCATCTTCATCATCCAGATACACAACAACCGATTCCCGTGCAAACTCAAGAAGGTCATGACCCTAAACAAAATAAACAAAATTGTAGACAAAAAAAATTTTGTACATTGAGTTCGTTTCCAACTGTACACAATGAACCTTGAAGTTAAAACGAGCAAGTGTTTGCAATGCAAGCTGCACAAGAGATGAACCACAAAGATCTGAAACTGGTTGAGGAACTGTCATCACATTTGCCCGCCCCACCACAGCAGCAGGCCTACCCTGAGGAGAATGTGATTTTGATAGAACCATTGAAATGGAATCTAAAAGCCGCTCTTGAATGCTGGGAAGCAAAGTGGGAATACTGATACAAAATAAAAGCAAATGGAAGAAACCATAAGAATTTTTTAAAGAATATTAAACAACCGCACAAATGAGGAAAAAAGTTGGTGAAGGAATTATGTCTGCCTCGTAGTAATTTGCTCCAGGGATTCAACAAGTGTAGGTGAAAGACCAGCTGAGAACATAACATCCAAGAGACCTCGAACGTGAGATTCCATAGCAGGCCCCATGGCTTTTGCAATGCTTCCAACACAAGCCAAAGCCTCAAGTGAGGGTCTACCACGACGTGGAGCAATCTGAAGATTAAGATATTGAAACTTTTCACAAACCATCAAACTAGCTAATGGAATCTCCATACTGCGAGAAATAAATAACTGGCATATATGGCTGAAAAACGCTAGCAAAATGTTGACATACTGCATCACGTAAGTGATTTGTAATAGTCGGCAAATAGTATTTGAGTTCCCCATCTAAAGCACCAGCCATCTCTCCAAGGGCAATGAACCCACTAGCACGCTCAGCCGGTGTTCTCAAAACAGTGAGAATATGATTCATGCATATCTACAAATTGTTCCAAAACAATTTGATGAGCAGCCAAGCTAAGATAGTATCACAAAATAGAAGGAAAAATTAACTAACCGTTAAATAGTTTGTCACAAATCTATCACGTAAAAAATGAGCGATTCGAGGTAATAATGAAGTTATGCTCAAGCGTACAAGACGGTCCCGGTGTTCCAGGTACCTAAGGACAATATCAGCAACTTCTCTATATCTTGACATCATGAATTCACCGGTATTCCTATAAAAATACAGCAAATATCAGTCAACAAGTGGGTGCCACTTGCCAGAAAGACCAAATAGATAATAACCAAAAACTTCAAGAAAATGAATTAACATTCTAGATTTTTTTTTTTTTTTTTTTTGACTTCATGATAATAACCATAACAGAAATGATAATTTATGCTTTTAGACTCTTTGACTTCAGCACTTAATTTTCTTTTCTTTTTTTTTTTGGGGGGGGGGGGGGGGGTGATAAGAGACATTTCATTGAAAAAATGAAATAAGGGGAGTCCCTAAACACCAAAAGGTCTACATTCGAGATTGCCAATTGGAAATTAAATAAGAAAGACTGAAAATCTTAAAAGGATGCTTATATTTTCACCAATACAAAGCAGTGGAAAGAACCAAACTAAGAAGCACCAACACTCCTAGGATGGCCAAGTGTCGGAGTGTCATACACCGACATTCACCGACACGTGTTTGACACGTCAGCTGGCATGTCAATTATTTTATTATTATTCTTTTCATTTCGAACATGCCTAGACACAGCTGGGACACGGCTGGGACACAGAACCTGCATATTTGGAAAAAGAAAATTTAAAACTAAACATTTTAAATGCCCAAAAGCCCAACCCCAAGACAGACCATCAACCCCACATTTTAGGGTTACTATTATTGTCCCTGTCCTTTTCTTTTCCTCAAAAACAGACCTCCCACAGCCACGATATCCCTCATTTCTCCATGCCCAAAACTTCACGCCCAAATGTTCCACCCAAACATTGACGTCCAAACCTTCACGCATAAATTCATGAATTCTATGTTGTTCAACTTGTTTTTTTTTTTTTTTCTCACTGCCTGAAACTATTTCCAAAGTATTTTATTAAAAGGAAAAAACTAAAAAAGCTTTTGGCTAAATGACTATTAAAAGCTCAGAATATTGAAGATCAAACTCAAGTTTTGCTAAAGGATAATCGGGCCCTCTCTCTCTCTTCAGTTCGTTCCGGTGGGTCCAAACTAAATTTAGAGGATAATCCAGATTTATTGGAAGTAAGTTGCACCCAAATTCAAGCTCCTAATTGTTGTTCTAAGACAATTTCTCTTCATCATTCTCAATCTTCTCAATTTAATTATTCTGAGGTTTCATTGCCCAACTCAAAGGTCAAATATTTCAGAGGCGTAACGTGCACAACCCTTCTCAATTCTCCTAGAAAGAAGGGCGAATTTTTTGGTCCCCTTTCAGTGTTAGTAAAGTGGATCAAATGGGCAAGTCAGACGAGTTGGAGAGACGACATCAATTCGAGCCTTTTGAAACAGACCTCAATGCCCTTTTCCAATGTGACCATGAATTAAAATCTGGAAATTCGCCTTCAGTTTCTCATACATGCCCCCAGTCATGTGTTATATTTGACCATCTTAAGCCAATAGTGGTTGCTTGCGGAATTACCTTAATTTGATTTCTCATCTAATTGGCTCTGAAAGTTATCTTCGAAGCTTCCCTTGGTGTTTTATTTTTGGTCAATTAAGCTTTGAGGCAGCTAGTGGCATCTCTCTAGGTTTTGCTCGACCTGTTTAGCTTGTTTAGTCTTTGGGTTCTTGTTTTTTTGTTTTGCAGTCTTTTTGCTGACTTTGAGTTGCTGGTTTTGTCTATTGTTTGTATTCTTCCTTAGTTCTTCTGCTCTTAGTATAATACTCCTGTACTTTGAGCTTAAGTCTCTTTTATTAATAATAATTCTGAGACTTGTCTCTATTTCAAAAAAAAAAATTGATGTTCTTAAATGGAATATTTTACAATATGTTTAATAAAAATATAACATGTCCCCAACGTGTCGTGTCTTACTTTTTTTAGAATTGGCGTGCCACCGTGTCGCGTGTCTGTAGTTAAGTGACTCAGAGAAGATGTACTGGTAAAGGAAAAGAAATTATGTGGTATCAATGTTCAGAAAGACAGAAGCAACACTAACGGATGGTCCAAGTCCCATAAAATCAGCCTACTTTTTTTTAAAAAAAAAAGGAAACATACCTCTTCATTGAAGTAATAAAATAAGACTAATGCTCATAATAGTGATACAAAAAACCCTAAATCCTAAAATCGCCCTACTGTTTCACTCATCCTACTATTTTGCTCACCCCACAAGACCCATAAAATCATACACACCCGTACCATCCTTAAAAGATGGCTCTTCTCCTCAAAAGACAGAACTCCTCAATCATAGTACTAGCATCTTTGTGACGAAAATGCATCATACCAAACTTCTGAAGGAATAAATCCCAAACATTGCTTTCAAAATCACAGCTACAAAGAATACAACAAAGCCCAACAAGCGAAGAGATAATATTGATGAGCCATTAATAAAGAAACTATTATATTTATTAAACTATTATATTTATCTCTTGATGAGCCTTTACAGTACACGTGGTCGTCCTCATGATCTTGCAGCTTCTATGTAGGTCATGAATACATTCAGAGGCCTTTTGTGAATTAATGCTTTTTTTTTTTTTTTTTGCAAAAGATACGGCTCTTTATCATAACATTTACCTGTCTATTACAATGATTGTCTCTAAAAATGATTGCTATCCTCAAGATACGGCTCTTTATTAAAGATAGATAATAAAGAGACAAAGCTCTAAGTTAAGAGCAAAAAGAACTAGGTAGGATCAGTAGGCACACCAGAACATCTCAACTAGGTTGACACCCCCTTAGCGCCCTCATGACATCCTTAAAGTAGAAACATCCAGCTTACAATAGTGATAGTTTTTAGGAAAATTTGGACAGCCCCCAAATTTTAGCAAAATAAAACCTAATTTGAATTAATGCTATTGAAGCAATTCTTTCAAAGCTTTGGATGGAAAGAAATCATCAAATTTTTTAAGGGGAGGTTCGTTTATATGTTGATTTCTTCAATTCTGCACGTTTGAAGTCCTCTTGGTGCTCTCTCTCAAAAAGTTCTTAAAGGGTTTTCCATTCAAGATATTTTTTTTAAAACGGAAACGAGCCTCTTTATTAACGATTATAAATGAAACTAATGCTCAAAGTACAAGAGAATTATACTAGGAGCAAAAAGGAGTAAAATGACTAAAAGATCAATAAAAAAAACAATACAAACAAGCCAAACTCCTCTAGGTCTCGAGCCAAAAAGGAGAAGAAAAACTACAAAGCAAAAGTAGTGGTTTTTCAATAAGAAACACAGATTTAGCGGCAGACTTCCACACTAATAGCTTCAAAATGGAAGGAGAGAAGCCGGCAAGAAAAGGCAAAAAACAATCTTGAGCCCGAGAAGACTTGCTAACAACTTTCAACCCAACAAACAACAAAATAAATTTAATTTCTCTTTCAAGAGGAAACCATTCTTGTGCCCGACGAGAAATGATGAAACAAGAAACAAACCTCCAAAACTACCAAAAACAACTTCTGCAAAAAAAAGGGGAACTGAGCCGAACAGGAACCTTGCTTCAACATGCCTCCTAAAGAACCTTTAAAGTTTGAAAGAATATCTAGATCTGTATTAAGGTGACCAAGAAGCTGTAGATGGCCAAACAATTGAAGTATCGGACAAAAACCTCGTGATCCACTAATCAAAATTCAGAGATAATTGACTGATAAAGCAGAGAACAAATCTACTTTCGAGAGCTCAATCCAAAATTATTCCACATTCTTCAACAAAAGACTTCAAATGCTCTGGAACTTCACAGTGCTGAGCTTGAGAGGGAATTATAGGGACCATCTTTTCAAAATTTACAACTTCCTCAATTTGGAACAGGGCATTTAAATCAGAATCTAAAGGGTCCTTTAGCGATCGATCCTCCTTCTCAGCTGTCTTCAACAAATGGTTATTTTCCTCGCTGCTTACACTAAAGGATGGCTAGAACTCTGAGGGTCTGACCTGTTTGGGTGAGATGGGGCTTAAAAAAGGGCACACTTTGCCTCTAACAAATCTGGAATCTGGTCTAACAACAACCTTGCTTTTAAAGCTTTTTGTTTTGAGGCCTCCTTCCAAAATTTCATGGATCAGAAGACAGAAAACAGAAGAAACCAATTTCACACTGAAAAGGTGTAACATCCAGGCATCTGTCAATAAATGTTGATAAGTACAACTCGACATGGAAATCCCCACCTCACAAACATTTCAAAAGATGCTTGAAAAAGAAAAAATTTTCTTTTTGAACAAGGTAGGAACAGCTCAGAGAAGTAATGAAAAGACAAAAATGTTCCATGGAAATATACTCCCGAAGGAAGCAAAAGAATAAATAGATACAAATATCGTAACGATAATAGTGAACAAACAAATTAGAGAGAACGTGAATCAGAGGCTTGACTATAGTGATGTCAAATCTTTCCATCCAAACTTTAGTCTAGTCTTCGAATACCCTTTGGTTTCTAGCAAATCAAAGCTCTGAAGTTAAAGCTTTGACTGGCTTAACCCAAAGTAGATGACCATGTGAAGATAAACCCAAGCAAATATTTTTTTTTGGATAAGAGACATAGGAATATATAAATATAAGGCCCAAAAAAAGGCCAGCATGAACAACCTACGGGCAAGGGCCAAGGCGGCCCTCCCCAAAAAGACTAACATAAAAACGCCTTCCAGTTGTTAAAAATCATGGAAAGACTGTAATTACAAAACTCTG
>JBBPDJ010000001.1:1231617-1264287 GCA_037974625.1 Cucumis cinereus
AATTTCATGGAGTATGTAAGAAGCAAATTATTTGAACATGAAAAAGATAATGTTTATTGGGAGAATGTAAGGGGGGAAATACAAATATACACCATTATGTTTGACAATTTAGCGCAAACCAATGACTTAGAAAAGAAAACCTTTTAAAATTTTATCATTTTAAAAAAATTTGATAAAAGTCCTTAGAATTAAAAAAAAGCATTTTTATATATAAAAGTTAGTTTTTTTATTAATTTTAAATTACTATAAACGAATTTATTGGCTATCTGAAGTTGATCAGTGGTCGTCGAAAATGGTGTTTACTAGAGGTTAGCTAGCCACAATTGCCAGAAGGTAGAGGTCAAAGTTGGCCCCTGACGATGGTGGACAAAGTTTTTCATACAAATTAGAGGGAGATTAACTGTTAAATACTTTTAAAATTTATTTTTTTAAAAGTTAATTTTGAGTATGTCCTAAAACAAAAAGTCATTCTAGATGGGGTTGCCAAGCATATACATACATATATATATATATATATATATATATGTTGACTTATGGTATATATATATGAAGAAAATGGTGATGAAGAGAGAGATAGAGATAATAAACAAATTGAGCACACATTAAGGAGGTAAAAAGAAGTTATGTTGGTGGGTGGGCATGTGGTTAATGAGTGCACCTTTAGACTTTTTACCTCAAACTAAGGTTTAATTCAATCATCTTCCCATAACTATATACCCTTCAACTTTCATTTCATTTTATGTTTTATTACAACTTTAGTTCTTCAATATTATGATTCTAGTAATTAATTTGATTCTTAAATTATTACAAGTTGTTTGTATATGAATAATACATCATTCAACTTTTGATTCTATAATAGACGTTCGATGTATACAAAGCTTTACAACTTTATTTGATCTATTAAGATATAAATTTGCTAAACCCTAATAGAACCCTAAACCCTCACTTCTATGTTTAGTATTAGTCTATCCATTTTTAAAAGTCATAACTAAACTCTTGAGAGTGTATCGGGTGCAAAGTGAGTTGATAATAATTGTTTGTGCGGCTGATAATTTTCTATCTATGTGGTGCTGAATTAAGCTCGTGTTTAGATAGAATAGAGTTGAATTGGTTTGTAAAGCCTGTGTTTAAATACAGGGTTGAGTTGGTTTATGAAGCATGATGTTGTCGAGGTACAAGCCAGTAGATTTGGATTAAGTATATTTGGTGTAGTTTTTATAACCTAAAGAAGGCATGCATTTTATGGGCTATTTTATTACTTTTTTTTTTTATTAACTTTTTGTTCCACCGTTATTCAATTACATACATATATTTTTCTAAATTCCTAACACTCATTTAAGATGTGAACTCAATGAATAAAATAATAACTTTCATAATTTTCTACAAGTAAACTATTGCACTTAATGTAGATAAAATATTATTATTTATATAATCTGACAACCCTATAACATATTTTAAGAACATCGGAACATGTGAGTTGAACATGCGCTCGGTTTGTCATCAACAATCTAATAGCATGTTTACTATATATATCTATGTATGTATGTATGTATATATATTTTCATGCATACAAAAATAACTAATTGTTCATTAAAATAGCTAAGCTCGTCAGCCCTACCAAATTGATGCCAATAATACCTCTTCATAGACTGTTGTAGGACTATCAAGAAGCAGTCGATCTTTTTTATGTTTGTGACAAGTACGTCTATAAAGATGACCAAATCATCTTCGAACAATCTCTCAATATCAAATTACTATAAAAATATTTTCTTGATAATTCCAATTTTATATTTAAACACTCCTACCAACAGTCACTCTTTTAAAAATTTTGTACGTTACCAGTCCAATTAATCATTGGAGATAAATAACAAAGTTAGTGATTAAAATTGGTTGGCTAAAGTGATCATCAAAAGTTGATCACCAAAGGTGGTCATTGCCAATACACGAAATTGACCATTATGTATTAAATATTGATAAATTAGTAATTTTTCTAAAGCAACGCCTCAGTGCGCATTGCAGTAGTTGCGTAGTTAATGGTTTTAGTAACACATTCTTAGCTAATGGTTTTAGGAACACATTCTTAGCTAATGGTTTTAGTAACACATTCTTAACGTGCCGCTAAAACGTAACTTTTACTGACGTACGCACGTTACTAAAACCTCACCTTTAGCAACAGTATTTTAGAACCATACTAAATCTTAAATATGATCCAAAGAGAACATACATATTAATCATTTTTAGACTTGAAAGCTAACCACTGGGAAAAAATCTCAATTCTTATGCATGTAATTATCATAATTTACCAAAGATACAAACAAGTGCAACACTTGCTTAACTGAGAATGGCATTATAAATTAGGGAGCTAATATAAGACAATCTAAGCATATGATATTGCTCTTCAGTTTGGGGTTGGGGTTGGGGGGGGAGGAAAAAGATAAAAGAAAAGACATCTAAGCACTTTGTGCAAAAAACAAAACAAGCTTGAAAATATGTTGAGAGGAATACAGCTTTGAGCTTTGAGATTCTCAAGAGTAGGATTTGAGGTGGAAAACTTGGCAAGCGGGTCTGTAGGACCTCTTAGTTGCAGCTTGATCAAACTTCTTTACCACTGCTTCATTCTCATCTAAACTTGTCTGAACGAAATACCTTATCCACCATGACGAGCTTCGCAATTTCGCCTTCACGACAAGCAAATATTTATTTCAGTGTTAGCTGTCTCAACTCAATTGTTTTACTGCTTGGAAATAGGCTCGAAATACAACAAGGTAGTAATGAATCAATTTTGTACACAGATTTATTTTGTACACAGATTTATTTTATAAGTGGCTGATTACGAGTAGTACCTATTACCAGGATCGGATTCCAAGGTGTACGATAAGAGTAACGGATTATAGACACCGAGGTTTTACAAAGTGAATTTGTATCCTTGAGTGAAGGAGTCTAGTTTAGAACGCAGATACATCTCATGTTCACAATGTTTGATGGTTCTTCTATTTGAAGATCAATTATAAGACTCACAAAAGTAGCCCTATTGGTTATAATCCGTGGCCAGTCTAGTCATCAAACTACCAAAGATTGTATCCAAGCTATAACTAAATTCTAGAAAGCTCTCTATTCTATTCATCCAATCTCTTTCAATTCAATTACTGTTATTGCTAACTACCTTTCTAGCGTAAAAGAAGGTACTTACTGGACGTCCGAATTTGGGTAGTTCTGAATCTTTAACCTTTTGCCGACCTGGATAACCTGCAAATTGAAATAGCATTGAAAGGAGAGAACAAATGTGTTACGGTTCCCCCCATCTAACAAGATTAGGTGCATAGACAAAGATTAAAATTTCAAATGGACAAACTTATGAACAGTGGTTTACCGGCAAATATAACAACACCATCAATAGAGACCCTTGCCAGTTCTGGAAGAGTTTTGTTAAGGTATCTGGGAGACAAGTAGTCCAATGCATCTGAAACAATGACAAGAGAGAACGACTTTGCTCTATATGGCAGGGGAAACTTAATATCAGCAGCACGCACGATACCCTTCCGCACAAGGCTTTTGCAACTGGCATCAGCATCATCTAAGTCATAGGGCTCCACACCCCATGCTTCTGTATCCTCTTCTTTTAACAATTTAGACACCACTGAGCAAGTATCAGGGCCTAGATGCAATACTTTATGCATGCTATCTCCATATGCTTTCTTTAGAATGGGAATTGCTCGTTGGACTTCTACAGTGCACGATGTACTACCTACATATATGATATATATATGCTTGAGATCTTTAAATATGATGTATGATGCAACAACTCTGGTACTTGATTGGGGAGAAAAATGCCCTTTGCAATTACTATAGATGGTAATGATTAACAAATATAAATTGATCTGAATAAGATAAAACAATCATTAATTCTGTTCCACTGTTTTTTCTTATTAAAAAAAAATCTTTTCCACTGTTTTTAATGCCAGTGGCACATTAAGGATGTATCAAAGATAACCCAGGTGCCCAAGGCACTATGTTCTATTAACCATTTGGACAAATTTAAGTGGACTTTACCCATTAAACCCAGCCCCTTTGATCGTTCGGCCATTTATCAACTACATGTCATATATAAACACTTTAGGATGCATGCAGATAAAGATGGATAATATTTATCAACTACATGTCATATATTAACACTTTAGGATGCATGCAGATAAAGATAGACAATGTTAAGTAATATAGTCTCAACACGCAGAGGTCAGATCATGTTGACTAGTTTAATGCCTGAAGGAAAAGGAAGGAGAAGAAAAAATAACAAATTATAATACCTCCACTGCAATATCAATTGCATTTCAGGCTTGAAATGCTGGTGAAACTATGAACTCAAGAATACATAAAAAGTAAAATATATTCACCTTCAACTTTACTCACAGCCTCTAAATTGTTTCTTGATCCACCTGTCATGCAAATTGTCGATGAATAAGCAAACAAATAGAGTAATTACATTAAGAAAAGAGAGAGCATCACAGATTCACAAGCCATCAGTAACCAAACAATTTTCAATAATCAACATCAACAAAAACTAACAAAAGAATATCAGCCTAGTTGACAGATTTGTTCACAATCACAAAAACATGCCCTTACTCTTTTTCTAACTTCTCAGCTACCAGTTTCACATAGTTTTGCTAGTAGGAGATATCCATTATGAATTTGTACAAGTTCAGCTAGAGCTATTGGTACATCTCTTTACCAACTACCTAAAGCAAGCATTGTTAGAGACCAGCTGCTACAAGATAATCAGAGCACTTGAGTCAAAGTTATGGGCAGGGTCTATCAAAAAGAAACTGTTTCTCTAATATCACAATCCATGCTCAAATTTAAAGAGTCCGGGTAGAATAGGAGCCTGAATTTTGAAATAAGGGGGCAGTGCAGTAGGGCACTTACGAAAGTGGCAGTCAGACTACAATGCCTAAGGTGTAAATCTCTACTTGACCAAATCAGTGACTCTGACTAAATATCTTTACTATTCATCTCCTTCTTCTTTTGTTTTCTTTTTGTTTTTCTTTAAGAAAAAAAGGCTACTGACTGGATATCTAAATAGAACACCTTAAGTGAATGGAGAGACAACATCCTAAAAGAGAGAAACAAGCATATTGATGATGATCGTGGTTGTGGAGTGTGAAAGAGAGAATTAATTAACAATATGGTCAAGATAAGAGATAAAATAAAGACCTGATTGATGGTAGCAAAATCCAATAAGAAGCATAGCACCCTGAAATTTTTAACCATAGCAAATTAAAATTAGTGGCTAATAATACTATTCCCAAGAGTTGGGGAGGTAAAATTTATTCAGTCATTTGATCCTCGTTTGACCACCCTTCCACCACAACAACAACAAAAAGTAACCACTATTCCTGAAAAGGGAAAGGAGAGGAGTAATGAAAAGTACCACAACAAGCCCTATGGTTAGTAAAGGTGATGACCGAGTCTTAGAATGTATTGTTCCAACAAATGGAAGACTCACACCATCAACAAGACGCCGTGAAGGATTTACTGGCCTCCTTGACATGATTTTGTGAAAACCTGCAAAGCCACACTTCTTTATCAACAATTGATAACACTATTTCCAAGTAAGATGTTTTCACTAGGGCACCAATTTATGTCAGAACTCCAAATCAGAAAAAGAGGCAACGGTTCACGGACATACTTGTCTGATTCTCTTGTAGTAACAATGAAATGGCTCACACACGTCGACAAGTAAGATTCATAAATTCTCAGTACCCACTACGTCTTAGCTACCTAACAAAAAAACTCGGTACAGTGAAACTTGCTAGAATTCTTTCAGCATCTTGCAAGATGTTATTTTGTCCCTACGCACTGTCAACTTCTCTCAAAATTCAAGACCTTTTTTTTACCAACAATGCAAATTCACAAGAACTGGAAAGAACCAATAAATGTTGAGAAACAATACCAACCTAATAAAGTAGAAACCTTAGGCAACATAATATATTGAGCCAAGAATCCATTAGCCATTTCAAAAATTGACATTAAATGATCAAAATCAATTAAATCCTTAAATGTTAAACGGCTAATTAACTAATTTACATACGGAATCTGATTGACTTGGCTCAAGAGTTACTCATAAGTATTCAGCAATCATAGCATTCTTTTTCAAAACCTCATTTCCTTTCGGTTAAGGTACAAAAAATTTAAGAAATAAATTAAGAAACAGTAAAAGACAAAAGAAAATATATACATAAATAAATAGAAGTAGAACAGAACGAAATTAGCAAACAAAATTCAAAGTTCACTGGAAACCAACTCTCCTAATCTGGATAAGAAAACTGCTGCGAACCGATTATATAACTTAATCATTAACAGATGAAAAGTAAACCAAGAACAGCCCAAAAAAAAAAAAGAAAGGGTAAAGTTGCAACGTTCACACGGGACAATCAATTCTCGAAAAAACCCAAATCAGAATACAACCAAAAACCAAAACACACACACACACACACAATTAGCATACAATATCAAATGGGTTTCAAGAAAAAGGTATAAGATAACATAAAAACGGCAAATTTCACACAATCGAAGTGGAAGAAATGAAAATTAGGACAGACAAAGTGAATGAGAATGGGAAATGAACAAGAATATAGAAAACAACAGAAGCTTACAGTACCTGAAGCTCCTTAGAAAGGAGAGGATACGGTGGGGATTTAGATCTTGAAGGTGGGCTCAGATCTGGGTTTCGCCGGCTTCACTCACAAAGCGAAGGAGAAGCCAGAGAGGTGTCTGTCATCAAGACTTCTCTCAGTCTTCACTGAAAAATCTTGAAAAGTTATTTCTTTTTTTTTAAAAAAAGATAATAATAATATTAATACATTTTGGATATTTAGTTTTAGAATTAATATATGTTTAGTTTTTAAATAATGCTGTCCATTTTTAGAATTTTCCCAAAGTTGATATCAAGATCCATTGTATAATCTTTTGTTCTATTGAATTAGGTTTATTTCGATCAATGTTTATATCTATGAACTTTATGGAAATATTGATAAAAATGTTTTTATCGGTGAAAAAAACTATAAATATATATATATATATATATATATATATATATAAAAAAAAAATAATTGGTGAAATAAATATTTTATAATTTTTAACAAGTTAACATGTAGTTTACTATATTATATTTAAATTAGTGATATGTGTGTTGCTTATCTTTTAATATGGAGTAGAAATGTCGATATACGTTTTACGTTCATGTAAAAAATTGATGAAAATGTTTACATGTCGACGAGAATTTAATGTTATGAAGCCAAATTTGTTGTCAGAATTAAGTATTACGTGACTTAATACTTGAATCAAGTGCAATATAAAATTAATAGTGGAACAATAAGACATACATCGTCGACTAAGCGATTCGGATAGAAAAAATTATCTCTTGAAAGATTTCTTCTCTTTATAATTAGATCGGTCACTTCATGATCATATTATCATTTCTAAAACTAACATCATGTCGTAACAACATTCATCCTTCTAATTTTTAAATTTTTTTTATTAAATGAAAAATTGAATTTCTAGTAAAAAAGATTAAATTTTAGATAATTAATACAGACGAAATGATTACTTTTAAAATATGATTTAGAGTGATTTTGGATCGTGCAAATAAGTAATTGTAAAGTAATTTTTATAGCATCATTTGAAATGTTTGGTTGACATTTTCTAAAGTAAGTTTATTGATTTAAAAATTAGGGTTGAAATTTGGAGAAAAGATTTTGAAAATGTCTATTTTTATTTATTATAATAATTATTATTTTTGTCTTCAAACTTGATCTCAAAATCCAATCATCCAAAACTATATAATTGAATTAAACAATATTTTATTATGGTAGGACCAACTTTGAGGGTATATTCTACACAATGGAAGCCATGATTGATAATAGTAGTCATAGTCAATATGATTAACCAAAAAAATTGGTAAGTATGATTGGTTTTTTTTTCAAAAAAAAAATGAATGATAAATAATTGATGTGAGGCATGTAAAAAACACGTAAACAAAGTCAATATTTTGATTGGGGTGAAACCAACGATTTCAATCGAATGATTTTCGAGGTGATTAGACTCAAAGCTAATTTAGGCAGGTTTAATAAAAATGGATTGTGTCAAACTTAAGTAATTTGATCCTCTTAAAATGGTTTAGATTAGGACGAAACAAGGTCGAAGAAAAGTTGGATTCAAAATTAACTAGCTCAAACTTGTACAAATATCTCTACAAAAATTATATCAGTAGAGAGGTAGTCTCATTGACATTTGCTAAATCAAAAGTTAAAGTCTTCGATACAAGAGAATCCAAACGATTCAGAGACTAGAAGACTTTACACAAATTGATCATCTATTCAAAATCAAGATTCAATCTCCACTTACTTAAAAACAATTGAGTCCAACGAAATACTATTTTGTTTAATAATGAGAAATTGAAAATAAAACCATAGATGAAATGCAGTACTGTATAGTAATAATGTTGGACCTTGTAAGTTTCAAGAGGTCTATACATGTGTCGTGTCTAATGATTTTATAATTATAGATGATGTGTGATGTTAACTACTATTACTAATAGTTACACAAATAGAAACTCGATTGGACATGTTAAGTAATGGTTGATATGATTTTATGTAGTTAATTTCGAAAGAGATGATTGCAACCGATCAAAGTCAATCAAACAACAAAATCAATCATATTTTCATACATTACAACAACTACACGAAAAAATAAAGAGAAGAGGAAAAACTACTCTTGAAGCAATTTCCTCCGTTGAATTCCTTCGATCTTACCTTGATTCACACCTCGGGATCTCAAATGGACTCCAAAAGAACCTCTAAATCTCTCCCACTAATTTTGGGCTAAAACACTCTCTAAGGCTTTGGAATTTCGTGGTGTAATAAATTCAATTTGTAAATACGATGTTTTATGTCTAATAATAAATTGTTCTCTCTCTACCTATGGATATGTAGTTAGAACAGTATGATTGAACTATGTAAATCTTTATATTGATTTCTCTTCTCCTTACGTTTTTCTAAGTTCGTTTGATCGTCAATTCCTTAATGATAGAATGTTTGTAGCAAGCAACTTGTTTTTCAAAAGAAATAAAACATATGAACATGCACAACTTAAAAAATGGCAAAACAAAACTCCACAAACAAGGAAACAATTTTGATCTTGTCTCCTAACTTTTCTTCATTTCTTTCTTTTTTTTAATACAATTATCACTTTATTATATATATATATATATATATGCTCTTCACATCAAATTATAGATTATGTGTCAGATACTTTTTTTTTGTCACGAGAAAAAAAAAAGTCATATTAAATATTTTTGGAGAAAAAATAATTTATACCTTAAACGATATTTAATGTCACTGATAGACATTTAGATATCTAAAAACGTTTTATTTTAAATAATTAAAAATATATTTTAGAAGTTATTTTTTAATAAAACAAAAAGTGGTTTTTGAATATTTCATTATAACAATCTCTCATACATGGTGAACTCAAATAAAAAATTAAATATATAAGAAAAAAAAAACTCCTCCAACATTATGTTATCAAAGGTAGGACCCCCACAAATCTTAGTCCAAAACAAAATAGTATTATTGTCTAATGAGCTGGACTTAGTTATTTGCCATCTGTGCTGCGGGTCCCATTTTCTATATCTGTGGTGGTAGTTCTATAAATATTCTAACTTTGAGGACTGGAAAGCAATAAATATCGAACTACAAAATAATCGGTTTGAAATTGGCTTGGTTCAGCCTGAGGTTAAACAGTCCAACTCGACCTTTGCAGGTCGGATTTCTTCATCCTTGGGCTCTAGTGGGTCTGATTGACACTTTTAGCCATTAGTAGCATGCTCAGCCTGGGTGGGTCGAAGTCGACTCGACTTGCTAAGCCACAACATCTGGATTCCATCCCTACCAATGGTTAGAACTTAAAAATAATGAATAATTTAAAGTAAAATTAAGATTTTCAATGTACAATTATAGCATGATCTTCCCTTTTATTTTATTTTATTTTATTTTTTGTTGAAACTCAAATATATCATGAACTTCTGATTCTCATGCATTCCAATTTAAAATTATATTAATATTTTAGATCTTTACAAATTATATATATTTTAAAATTTATCAAGATCTATCAGATTTAATTTAAAAATTAAACTTACAATCAAAAAGCATGTGAAAAGCAATAATATTTCTTTTCCATTTGCTATATTTAAATAATTACCCTAAACATTATATTATATCTTTGGATATTTCAATATATATTTATTCATTCTCTTTGTAATTCAATCCAGATGCAAAAATATTCTTTCAAATTTTGAGAACACATGATCAAATAATATGCGAAAAATTGAATAATATCAATTATATATTATCGATATCATTTTCTACGAAAGAAAATTAATTTAACCTTAGGTGGGTTGATTCTAGTTAATAATTCTCTTTTTTCATTCTCTAGTTTGAGGATACGATTAAATGGAGTGAGTGGTACAAAAGGTTTGAAAGAATATTTTTGTAATCGGGATTGGGAGAGAAAATTAATTAACGTGATCGTAATATATTTGGATCCACTCGTATTAACAATTAGTTGTTTTCATTGGACTCTAAAGATAAAAACATCAAATTCATGCGAGTGCTTAACCGACTTTTTTCTGGTAATGTCGCAACAAGCGTACTCAAATGATATATATTAATCAAGATGCTTATGTGTTAATCAATTTAGAGTGTAATGCATCTCAAAATCAACCAATTAGTCACTACGAAAGAGTAACGATATTTTATTGAAGATTTAGAGGTACAAAGATTATTTCTCATCAATGAGATCAAACGGTCTCGACCATGAAAGTTAAGAATGTCAATTTTGTAGACCCTAGGAAGGCCAACTTATAGGGTCGGACGTGAGAGAAAAAATAATGCCCAAGTATGGAGGTAGGGTCCGTCATGGTAGTCTAGTAGATAAATTATGACCAAATGTTCGTCTATTAAGCCAACTATGTGTGCTTGGATTCACTTATAATGACTAGAATTAAGTTTGTAACAATCAAACTACTTATATGAAGATTAATTAGTCAAATGAACATCACAAAACCATTTTTGTATATAATTGAAAGGATTCAAGACATGATCGTCGAAATGATGGTGGCCAAACACCACACTAGTGTGAGGTTCTCTATTGTGCAGAATATTTGTTCTCGAATATTATAAATTTATCGTACAATATGTACCCGTTTGAATCTTAAACACAAACTATTCAACTTCACAATATACTATATTATAACCCCACAAATTATAATAATCACACCGTATTTAACTAACTCTACATCTCAAACCGACCTAGAAATTTATTAGGGTTTGTAGAGAAGAAGTATATAATTGAATTAAAAGAAAAGGGAGAGGTAAAGGAAAAAAGGCAAATGTATAAAAATAGAAAATATATTTCATTTTTGTTAATACCTTTTTTTGCTGAAAAGATAATAATTGTTTTGTTTTATTTTTCAAGAAAATAATACAACTTTTTTTTTTTATTCTGCAAAGGAAAATAATACAAACTTTTTGGAATTAGAAATAATAATAATTTTGTTTTTGTTATTATATTTTATTTTATATGTCCAAACAGACCAAACCACTGGAGGGATGGGTCCCAGCAAGATTTAATAGTGAAAACGACATGACGGAAAGGTGAGCCGTACAAGTTTGACGCGACACGTCGTGCCTAGACAAAACTAAATGGCCAACACCAACAGCGTCGATTTATTTTGAATACTAAAATTATTAGGGTTTGTTGATAAATGATTTTTACCTTTGTTAGATACAATAGAGTATATATTTGTAACTAATCAAATGGGTCTCATTTTGATATTGTTATCGGTGTTTTATAATCGTGATGTAGTAGAAGTTCCACTCTCAAATAATTTGTAATCAAAATCCACAACCAGATTGAGTAACATATGGTACTTAATCTAATTGCAGTCGAAAATTACATAAAAATTAAATATAGTTACTACAAATACCGTCACTGTTACAAAAAAAGAATTATGAAAAATGCACAAATTATAGACTCGATTCCATTTTTAATTTTTTTTGGTTATATGCATTCCCATTTCATCGATGTTTTCAAGATCAAACCAAAATTAAATTGGTAGATTGTTTATTAATTTTCGAAATTAAATTCACTTTATGTATCTTTAATTAATTGAGTTAGAAAAAAGGGACAAAGTTTACTTGAACAAGATTTGTTCTATAGTTATGTAAAGTTCGTACGTTGTACCCTCTTTATCATTCAAAATGGTTTTTTTTTCTTATTGAATTTTACAAAAATTACATTTGGACATTATAAATTAATAATATCTCAATGTTATTTATCTATTATTCATTGTTATTTTTTAAAAAATAATAAAAGATAAGTTTTTTTTTTCTAACTCAACTAACATAATGTTCAACCTATTAATCTCGAGTTCAGAGGTTAAATTCCTCCCCATCACATATTATCAAAAAGAAAAAAAAGAATATTTTTCTTTAGTGATTTATTTTTTGAATGGTTTAATTTTCTTTTTGAAATTAATTTTTCTAGTACTTGTGTTGAATTAAATGATAGCAACTAATCGTACAATGAATTGTGGGTTAAAAAGTGAATACTTATTTGGCTAAATATGAAAATCGACCCATAGGATTAGACATCAAGTCATAGATTTATTTAGCTAAGTATGAAAACTGATCCATAAAATCGACAATCAAGCCGTATAATTTTTTTAGCTAAGTATGGAGGTCGACCATAGAGTCGTCCATCAAGCTATAGATTTATTAGTTGAGTATGGAGACCGACCTATAGGGTTAGCCAACAAGCTATAACGGTTAAGTATGGAGGATGACCAACCCTATGATAGCAAAGTTTAGGAAATTTTTGAATTTTATCCCCTTTGTAATATTAAAATTAATGATTTAAAAAGCCGTTTTTAAAAATAGCAAAATAAACTAAAAAATAATTACAAAACTAGCAAAATATCATTGTCGGATAAACAGTGATAGACCCTCATAAACTACTATCAATAATAGGCGATGATAGTCTATCAAAATCTATCATTAATAGACAGTGACATTTTGAAATTAGGTTCTAAAAGAATAACCATTTTTAAATTGATGGAACTATTTAAGAAAAATAAAAATGTCGATTATGATCAATGAGATAAACAAATCATCAAGGTTAAATTTGTAATTGTCCCTTTTTATGAATAATGCATGCCACGTGGATTGCTTTATTTATTTATCCTATTTTAAAATACAAAAATATAAAGTAAAAATGACAATTTAAGATCAACTTTCTTAAATTAGAAATATATAACTAGTTGATACTTTGGGTAAAAATGACAAATTAATTAACCTAATTTTGGAAAATAAACTTACTTATACACCAATCATTAATTAGAGAATGTTTTAATTTCATCCTTTGTATGAAAATAATAATAATAATAACAAAATTAACGTTTTAATTAAAATTAATCTATTAAACTATTTAAAGGAAACTACCCATAATTTTGAGGATTTTCTTTTTGACCAAATAGGGACAAAAAGGTAATTAAAATGTGAAATAAGAATGACACAAACTCCACCAATAAGTAATCTAATAATTCTTAAAACACATCCACAATTCAATTTCTTCTTCTTCTTTTTTTTATAAATATAATATCATAATTATATAATATAAATAGAATCTTTAAATTATAAAAAAAAAAAAGGTTTGTTTTTGTTGTTGTCCTAAATTTTAAAAAATGTTAAATTAAAATTTTGATCTTTACAATGACGAGAGAGTTTAGAATGCAGTTTTAATGATTTGATAAAATCTCATAAATATATTGATAGATGAACTGTCTTGAATATTTAGAGGATTTTGTAACTATATTCTAACTTTCTCCAAACCATAGCGAGACTAATTTGTAATTTTTTTTTTTTTAAAAAACATCCCTTCATATATAAGAAGATTACATTTCAAATTTAAAGAATGCAATTGCTGAGATCAATGTTTTGACGAGACTCTTTTTCGTTTTTGTCCTCGTATTAAGAATTAAGTTGCATGTTTATATAGCTCCTTATGTTACCGTTTTTTATGTCTTTTTGTTTCTTTCAATTCGAAAGATTAATGAAAAGTTGGGATTGCAACGTTACTATCGATGACCTTTTGTTTCTGTTCCCTTTAATTTTGAGTTTCATTAATTTTTTTTTATTTTAAAAATACAAAATTATAACTTAACCTTTAATTTAATTTTTTTTTTTAAAAAAAGAAAACCTTTTCACTAATTGATATTTTTTGGCTGAAAATAATGTTTAGAATTTATTAAATAATGAATTTAATCATCATTATTGCAGTTAGCTCCCTAAAAAGTGTTAATTTTCAAATAGGCCCTTCTCTTCTTCTCCTCTATCCATCATCATCATCACCTTCTTCTCTCTCTCTCTCTCTCTACTGTACACGTTTACCACTCTCTCTCTCTCTCTCTCTCTCTCTCAGAACAAACGTAGATTCTCTCTCTCTCTCTCTCTCCTCTTTCTCTCTCATTTCTCTCTATATATACAAATCCCTCTTTTTTCTCCCACTGTTTCTCTAATGGCTCTTCTCCACCGCCAACCTCTCTAATTCAACCCCCTTCCTCAAACTTCCTATTTACTCAACTCACCGCCGGCTGGTTTGAATGGCCGTCGAATACGAATGCTGCACCCCCAATTTCTTCATCCATATACTCATCATCGTTCTTTTGGTCCTCTTCGCCGGCTTGATGTCCGGTCTCACCCTTGGCCTCATGTCCATGAGCCTTGTCGATCTCGAAGTCCTTGCCAAGTCTGGTACTCCCAAGGACCGCATACACGCCGGTAAACTTTCCCTTTTCTTCCTCTTCTTCTTTACTCTGCTTTCGTTGTTTAATCAATCCGTTTCTTCATTTATTGTGTGGGGCCGTTTGTTAGTACTTGTGCTTTCATTAGTTACTAATTCTTGTGTTATTCGGTATTATTCGTTCCCCCCTTTCCCCTTTTCCTTTTTAATTCAGTATATATTGTTTAGCTAGAACCAATTTGGGAATTCCCCTGTTTTTCTTTGATTCATTTAACAATGGAATGAGTTGTATCTGTTTTGAGGGAGTACATGATTGGGAATTGGGAATTGGAAATTGTGATAAGGATAAATGTATAGGCGGTGGGGTTAATATAGTTTTTTAATTTATTTTATTTTATTTTTAATTTTCAAATGCTTGCTTGAAGCAGAGAAAAGTTGGGATGAGGAGTCTGATGAATTTTATTGTTCTGTTTTGATTTTTGATTTTTGATTTGTTGTTTGGGTCAAAGGAAGGGTTAGTATGACGTCTTTTCAATGTACTTTCTACTAGCTCTGAGTATTAAAGGATGTATAAATGGGCAAAATGTAACAGTGTCAAACTGTTGCTTGTAAGTTACGTACTGTTTTGGTATGTTGATGACATTGGAAGATCTTAAACCCTAACGTGCAAGGGACTTTCCTCTTTTTGTTTCCGAAGGTCTTTTTATTGTTCTATCTGCCTAAGGTTATTGAGCTTTGTTTTTTTCCTTGATCTTCAATACTTACCTTTTAAAGGAGATGTACTAAATGTTGAACGACTCAACTTTGGTTTTATTGACCTTTGAGACTTCGAGTTAATATCTCTCTAAAATGGCATCTCCTCCATGTTACGGTAGGATTGTGTTACCATAGAAAAAGAGAACATTGGCATTGCATTGTGTTAATTTATATCTCGTATTGTCTTTGATGAGAAATCATAGCCTACAATCTTAGAGATTGTTGACTTCTTCCACTTATTTTGACACTATTAAAAATTAAAATCTAGAAATGTTTCTCCAAATGTAGTTTGGTGGTTGACCAGTAATTTTATTTGAGAAATGTAATTGTTATTTGCAAACTTTTCTACCAATTTGAGCGTAGTTCAATGGACATGATGCCAGTTACCAACCTAAAAGTTGATGATTCAATCCCTCACTCTGCAATTATTGTACTAAAATAATGAAAAAGAAGAGCAAACAAGAATGCTTGCTTGGTTGGCTTAAACTTCGTAGTTGATATTTCCTAATTCTTGAAAATTTAATCTCATCTTGTTAGATTTTATTTCTTGTTGGTTAAAAAACATAACTATGTTTCTTTTTCTTATATATATATATATATATATATATAAATTTACTTTTGAAAACCATGCACTTGAGAATAAGAATCCGACAATTTGTGATGTTCTGTTTTGCTTTATTTCTGATTTAACCAACTACAAGGAAATTGCTCCATGCTGAAGCAAAACAGTAAAGAATAACTAGGCAAACGAATAGGGGATTGATTTTCAGGAGTAAATGCACGTGCTTATATGTGACAACAGATACAAGGAAAATTTGTTAAAATGTTATATTTTGCTGTCTTAAGGTTCTGAGGAACGTGGCTGTTTACTCTTCTCTACTTCTGATGACCCCCAACCTCTTTATAATGTTTTTCTGTTTTAACTTCAATGTGAGTCTTGTGATATTGTGATTGAAACCTCTCCTTAATAATTTACTTGGTTTTGTACAGCAAAGATATTGCCAGTTGTAAAAAACCAGCATTTATTGCTTTGCACCCTACTGATATGCAATGCAGCAGCCATGGAGGTACATTTAAATAAGTGTAAAGGAGATTGACCAAATACAGTAAATTCAGGAAAAAATGCTCACTATTTGAATTAACTGTTCGTGCAGGCTCTTCCTATTTTCCTTGATAGCTTGGTTACAGCTTGGGGTGCTATTTTAATCTCAGTGACATTGATTCTTCTATTTGGCGAGGTTAGAGCAATTATCTAGGGAATGATTTTCCTTTTTCAAGTTTGGATTATTTATTCTTTGGATTTCAATAAAAATTTGCAAGCTCTCTCAAGGATTAACCTGCATTGTACCACTGTGGATCTACAACTATGTGATTGATGCATTATGTGGACAATTAGCCAGAGTTGTCTATTCTTCACAGTTGCTACCTTTGGCTTTATTGATCCCTCAATTCACATTTTTCTGCTGGTGCCAAATTTCAGTAAATTTAATTATTAAATATCTATTTACTTTTGATGTACAGATTATACCACAATCTGTTTGCTCTCGGTATGGTTTGGCAATCGGATCAACAGTTGCTCCTTTTGTTCGTGTTCTTGTCTGGATTTGCTTCCCTGTTGCATATCCGATCAGCAAGGTAGACATTGAGGACTTTGGTTACTTAAATTTACTACATTGTTGTTCAAAATAGTTACTTCGTTACTTATGCTAAATGTGATTTCCAGCTACTAGACTTTCTACTGGGCCATGGACGTGTAGCTCTTTTCCGTCGAGCTGAACTAAAAACACTTGTCAATTTGCACGGTAATGAGGTATATATGTGGGTTTAATACCTATCCAATTTTGTTTTTATCTATTCTTGTAAGATTTGACTCTATGTATGGCTGTCGGGTGTGTATGATCATATTTATTTTAAATCTTTGGTAGAGTAGGAACGTGCTTTGTTATGCAGACTTCTTTGCTTCTCTTTTCTGTTGCCATTATTTTATTTACTAATGCCTGATGTTATTAACCTATTATAGGCTGGAAAGGGAGGAGAGCTGACACACGATGAAACCACTATTATTGCTGGAGCCCTTGAACTGAGTGAGAAGACAGCTGGTGATGCCATGACTCCTATATCTGAAACGTTTGCTATCGACATTAATGCGAAGCTTGATAGGTAATTTTATGTTGGAAGTTAGACAACAAATAACTCACCTTCACAATAAGCTACATACAATTTATAGCTTCTGAAGTACTTGTTATGATTGCACAGGAATTTGATGAATCTCGTTCTCGAGAAAGGGCATAGCAGGGTGCCAGTTTATTATGAAGAACCAACCAACATAATTGGTCTTATCCTGGTAAACTTGTTAATCATCTCTGCTCTCTTTTACATCAAACAACCTCTCTATACAATGAAGTCTGTGGTTTCTCCTGATTTTCTTAGAGGTCTCTTCTGAGCAGTCAATTTCTTCTACTATTATTGGTTGTCATAGTAGACTTTGTTTGGGCATGGAGTAGTTGGAACTCTCGTGGTCTGTCTTTTGTTTGTTTTTGTTTATCTTTCTTTGTCTGTTTTCCGTAACAAGGAAAGGGTTACTAAAAAAGTATCCGATTCAGGGATGTATTTGATGACCTGAATTCTAATATTAGAAGTAACGAGTACCCAATTCAGGGATCAAAAGTGAAAACATACGAATAATATTATGTATACATGGTGACAATAGTTGATGCTTGGTCAGGGCTACATTTTCATTTTATTTTTCCTTGGAACAATATTATTAACTTTCCTGTATTCATTGACATTTTCAAATTTTAGGCGAACAAATTTGAGATTGGTTTCAACTTCTGCAAATATTCTTTAGATCATTTTTACCTATTCACTTTGATGCTAAGCTGGAGGCTTTACTCCTATTTTTCTATACCAACAAGCACACTTTCTGAAAATTTTCTATTAATGTCTCACCTTATCTGTATTCTTTGATCTCCAACTTTTGCAAATGCAACTGACCTCCCTTGCAAAAGGTAATATCTCCTTTCGCTTAATACTTCTGTTTTTATATGTTAGGTTAAAAATTTGCTTACTATCCACCCAGATGATGAAGTTCCAGTAAAAAGTGTCACCATTCGAAGAATTCCTAGGTACGTTAGTGATAGAAATGACACTTTTGTTTCAGATTTGACAGTTCAAATTCTAGTGACACTCTGATGTTACATAATTCTGTTACAGGGTTCCAGAAACTATGCCATTATATGACATTTTGAATGAGTTCCAGAAAGGTCATAGCCACATGGCCATTGTTGTTAAACAGTGCAACAAAATGAATGGGAAATCTGATGATAAAATGGGTGACGGTATATGTACCTCTGTGTTTGCTATTTACAAATTAATCTGTTCGGATTAATTTAGATTCTGGTTCTTTAATGGCATTGTATTAATTGAATTGCTTTCTCAAACTAGATTCTCAGAGAGATGTTAGAATTGATGTGGATGGTGAAAAGCCCCCACAAGAAAAAACTTTGAAGAACAAGAGGCCACTTCAGAAATGGAAAAGCTTTCCCACCACAAACAATTCATTCAGGAGTGGCTCTAGAAGCAAGAAATGGACAAAAGATATGTACTCTGATATCCTGCAGATAGATGGAAGCCCTCTTCCTAAGCTCGCCGAGGAAGAAGAAGCTGTGGGTGTCATAACGATGGAGGATGTCATTGAAGAACTTTTGCAGGTATGAACTGTTCATTTTGGATATTAAGTAAATGTTCATTAGTTGTTTTTTAAAGTATAGGCATGTATTTTTCACAGGAGGAGATCTTTGATGAGACAGATCATCATTTTGAGGACTCATGATAGTGGTTAGTGAAGGGGAATGGTTGGTTCTACTTATATACACACAATAGATAATGACGAAAATATTAGTTAAATTTGTTGATGTTCTTTATAGATTTTGGAACCTACAAAACTGAAATGGAAGATTTTGAGGATTGAGAAGCAGGAAAGTATGTGTTGTAGTAGAAGCAGAGAATGAGTATGTTTAGATGTTTTAAGAGCTGAAAGAAAGTCTCAAAGTAGAAAGAAGAAGGGGAAAACTCAAATTTCAGATTGGTATGCAACTTGCATATGTTTCTCCTTTTCTCTTCCCTTTTGTTGTATAAAAGTTCCCATCATCTCCATCTGCATCTTTCCCTCTCTTTTTCTAGCCAACTTTGGATTTTTTTTTTTTTATGTTCTATTCTCAACTAAGGTTAAATTAACCATTTGAACCTGTCATCAAGAGTTTAGTTCAATTGACACCTATGTGTATTTGAGAAGCAAGAGGTCTCGAGTTTTAAATCTTCATCCAAAAATCTTTTCAGAAAAGAAAAAAGACGTTCATTCGAGGGATAAAATATTTAACTACTATTAAGTTATTCATAAATATGTTTTATTATAAGAGGTTCATGAATAGTTACTATGTAAAGTTTTAGAGATTTTCTAAGAGAATTTTAGTAAATTATAGAGACTATAATAAAGTTATATTACAGCATAGGGTCTAAAGTTTAACCTTTAAAATCATAGGAACTAACTCCTAACTTTACTCTAAACCAAATTTTCAATTTAACTTAAATTTATAATACAAATTTCTATCTTTTAATAAAATGAATTGAGTTTATAACATGAGAATATTATATTTTTAAATATTTTTGTCTTTACTTAGTATAATTTTGTATTTAAAATTTCAAAATTTTGGATACATTAAATACATAAAAATGTTGGTTTTTCTTTTTTTAATTTGCATTTGTTCAAATCATAGAATAGGAAAACAGTTTTTAAAAACATAATTAATAATTATATTAGCAGCGTGAAACATATAACAAAATTCATATAAGATATAATCTAATTTTTTAATTAGCAAATTTCTTATTATTGAATAATACTTCAACAACAATTTTATTGAATAATAAAAAAATTTAACATTCAAAGCATAAGTTTTAGGACATAAAATCCAATATTGAAAATCTTGTTCGAACCATTCGGTTACCAATCAAATCCAAATTTTTTAGTTGCTTCGAAAAAATCCTCTTAATCCAGTTTAACTCATTTATACTCCTGCCACCCAGCAATGTCATTACAAAGATTAGAGTCATTGTAGTAGTAAATTCACATTCTATGGACATGACTTTTTCCCAAAGAGTTTTGATTTTTCATCTTGCAATGCAAAATGTTGTGCACAGTTACAATTCTTAAAATTATTCCAAAATTACTTTTAGGAGTCGTTTGATTTAAAAGTTAATAAATACTTGGCAATGAAGACGTCTATGAATAAGATCGCAAGAAATAAGAGATTGATTGTGTATGAGAATATTATCGGGCTTTATATAATTTTGTTCCTTACACAGGAGAAAGAAAGATGAAAAATAATAATAATAATAAAATAAAGCTCAAGAGATAAAACTCTACATTTAAGTTCCTTTTCCTATAAGTAGCATTTCCTCCTTCAATTCTTTGGACTTTGGGAAATATACTACTAAAAATAATAACGTTTTTTCCACAGAAATTCTCTATTTTGTTGTTGATTTTTTTAATTTTTTTTTTTACCTTTTCCTTTGCTGTCACAGCATAGGAGGGGTTCTGTAATATGCCGGCATTGTTGCGGGGAAGAACATTTGTCTCACTCCTTCAGCCTTTATTATGGGAAAAATTATTCCTGCTGCTCCCTACAATATTCAAAGTTGACATATAATTTAGAAAATGCTCTTTTCAATAGATAATGTAAGTTCATATGCAGATGTAAGTAGGATTTGGATGATGAGAGATGTGTACCGTAATCAAACGAACTCCGATCCATATACGCTTAGGTGAGGGGAATGGGATTAGCAACCGACCAACACCGTATATAGCAACAGCAAAGAAGTGACAGAACAAGCTTAATGGGCGTGGGTTAAGACCTGAGAGAAGAGCCACTGGTCCTGATGAAAACACGCCTCCTAAACTCAAATAATCAAAACAAGCTTCGCGCATTTCCTTCCTGGCTGGATCTGGTGATGCACAAAACACCTTGTATAAGGCACCGGCTAATGTGTTTATTGTAGATGCCACTGGCTGCAAGGGATGAATGAGAGCCACCATTAGTTCAAGAAAGATCGAGGTGTGGAGATGGTAGGCCAAAACTAGTATATCGATATAAGTCTATTAGCATGTATGTGATACCTTGCGCAAAGTGTTGAAGGATTCCAGATAGTTGCACAAGGCATCAGCATCGTTTAGATTTGAAAGGGGTCGAAGAAGGTCTCGTAGCACAACGATATCAGAGAGAGCAACCGTCATTCCTCCGCCTGTTAAAGGATGTCGCATGTTGAATGCATCACCCAAGAGAAGTGCTCCTGGTGTGGATTGTGGTGCTGCTGGCATGCTTCTATTTGTTGTGCTTTTTATGTTTCCTTTATCAACTGCAGCAATGAAGGCAGGATACACCTCAGGCGGTAGCTGGAATATGAAATTCTCAAAATCAACAGCGAGCCGAAAGGGAAGATTCTTGCACTTCTAGGTGCCAAGAAAAAAGAACATACAGAACAAAGTTGAGAAACCCACAAGAGAAATCAACATGTAAAGGTACCTGTGGAGCTACAGCAGTTTTCAAGTAGTGTGTCATTTCGCCATTAGCCACAGAAGGGACTTTTTGGCCAGGGATATCGACTAAGCAGCGTACCTCCGTGCTGCTAATCTGGTATAACAAGATAGGCGATGGATCTGCTAGCACAACATGTCCATGCTTTTCAAGGGGAAGCTTGCAGTTCTCCAGGATCAAACCCACAAAGCATGAGGGAATGTCAATCTGCAGGAAGGATCATGACAAGGTTTTCAGTGAACATCATCAAGGGGCTTAAGCATCAAGGATTCCAAACTTCTAACTCCATCTTGTACTAAATATAAAATGACTGCTTGTAATAGCACTTGCACATACTGATCAACGATTGGAACTTAAATACTTCTTCAATACATTCCATACGAATTACCTGAGGTTTGCAGAGCTTGCGACGCAAATTCGAAAAGCCACCGTCACAAACAATTGTGAGAGGAGCATAAGCTGTCAACTCTTTGCCATTCTTGGTTTTATATTGCACACCTTTCACGATCCCATCTTCTTCAACTATGGACGTTACAGTCCCTTGTTCCATTCTCACACTGAAAAGATATCAAAATTGAATAACAGATATAAACCAAGAATCAGTGAAATGGAAAGGAAGAAAAATGTCGAAAATCAAAGCACTTGTTTGGTTATATGACTGTGATCCCAAAACTAAATCCAAGAACTCACGATCATTTCAAGTAAAATTCAGGAGCCCATAGTTTATGTAATAACAGAAACATCAGCTGTCCTAAAACACAAGTGAATTGGGATACTTAGAACTATAGGATTGAATTTCCAATTTCCTCCCTAAGCTTTTAAAACATCTATTTGAGTCTGAACTTCCAGTTTTGTTCTTTTCTGTATTCCGTTTCTTACAAATGGATAACGTAGCTTTATCATGGACATACAGAAATTGGCAAATGGCATGTTCATAAGTCTTTTTTAAATGGTCAGAACAACCAAACCAATTTTGTCATGTTCAAAATTTCTCCGAAACATGATTCAAACCAATTCCAAATCAATGAAAAACATGTAAAATAACATACCAGCAACACCAAAACAAAAAACGGGGTATAACAAGAAGAAAAACATGAAAACAAAAGGGGAGATTGAGTAAATTACTTTGAAAGAGCAGCAGCCTTTTCCCTCAATCTCTGAATGAAACGGCCATTGTGAAAGCTTCTTCCAGAAATATTGGAATCAAATTTCTCCAAAGGATAAGCCAATCTGGTGTGATTTCCATTCTTGTAGAGGGCATAACCAAACACCTGCTGAGCATCGATTCCGTTAAGACTGTCTGTGGGAAATGGATTCAAAAAGCAGAACAAGGAAGCGATTAGAAGTATAGTTTTAGGAAGAAAAAAGGAAGATTAAGGAATTGAGGGAAATGGGAAATGGGAAATAGGAAATGGGAAATAGGAAATTAGTGTTACCTTCAAGCCCTAACTCAATGAGCTTCAAATAGCCGCCGGGTTGAAGCAATTCTCCGACGATTCGATCTGGCTCCGTCAAGTCCCTCTCGATTACATGCACTTTTCTGCCATCCTACAATCTCAAATTCACAAGTCAAATGTTTGACTCTCCTTCGTTAATAAGTTAATTAATTAATTAAATAAATAAATAAAATTTATATTTTTTTACTCGAAAATATTTTAATTCTTGACTTTAACCTTTTTTTTTTTGGTTTAATTAAAGGGATTACAATGCAAGTACCTTCTTAATCAATATTTGCAATATAATCTATCATTAATAATATATTTACAATTTTTATAAAATATTGTTATATATGTTAATATTTTGAATATAATTGTTATATTTTTAATTGTTCTAAAATTGTCTAATTATTTAATTTTATTCATTTTTCATACTCTTAATTGCCTAATTTTAACCTCTATCGTTTCCATAAATCTTAAATTTAGTTTCTTTACTTTCGGTAAACCTTAAATTTAGTCCTTCAAAGTTATTTTAAAAACGAAAATTGGTTAAAGAATAATAACAATATTTTAGAAGATTATCTGAATATATTTTCAAAATTTATAAATAGAGGGTTAATAGTGACTAATATTTTTCCAAAAAAATTAACAGAAATTAACCCCAAGAATAATTTTAAGATCTATTAAAAGTTTGAAGATTAAATTTAAACATTTGAAAATACGATAACAAACCTCTAACTTATATTATAGCAGTTAAACTACTAAGCTATATTTGACTTAGTCAACTCCGTTATAATTTGCTATTAAAATTGAATTTTATTAATAAAAAATAATTATTTTAGTATTTCATATGAAAAATTTAGGAAAGACTTTAGGTATAAGACCAAGCCAAATTGATAATTGGGGTCTCAAAATATTTTTATTCCCCATTCTTCTATATTTAAATGAGCAATTAAACTATATAATTAAACTTTTTAGTTCATTTCTTATTCTTATTATTTTTTTAAAAAATAAAAAAAAATCTTAAAAATAGCTGAATTGGCTTTGAATAAATAAATAAATAAATCATCCCAACAACTCCCTCCTCTTATTAATTACCAACACAAGTTATAATTATTTGAATATATCAAATAAAAAGTCAATTTCCACAATCCTTAAGTAACTAATTAATTTAATTAAACTTGTCAGTTACGCCAAAATATTTTATATTTATGCAAAATTCGACAGCTAAATATACTTAAAAATGAAATTAAAAAATAATAATAAATCAGACAGCTATATATATAATATATATTATTTTTTAAAAAGGAAATATATAGGTAAATATTAATATAAACAAATTCTGCCGCTTCCTTTTTTTCTGTTTGAATAGACAAAATATATACACGTAATAATTAAATAAATTAGTTAAAATATAATATGAACTAATTTATTTCATTAATGAAATTTAAAGTTGTAAGTTGAATATATTGATTTATTTTTTTTATTTTTTAAAAATCATATAGTAATCTGATTTTGATGTGATGTAACATTGATTGGTTGTTAGATGGGTAGTAGACTAGTTGTGGAATTTATTATTATTTTTTTCAAAAAAAAAAAGTAGTGGAATTTATTTATTATTATTTATTTTGTAAATTTATACATAGTTGTTATTTGTTTTTTAGTCAAAGTTCTCATTACATTCTTCCAAAAAAAAAATCAAAATTAAAAGGCTCATTAGATTCAACGGCTGGTATTTTTCTTAATTTAAATTTTATTGTCATGAGAGTTAAAAAAATTATATTTATTTATTTTTAGTTTGGGATTTTTAATTTAATTCTTAGAGTTTCAATTTTTTATTGATTTTGTATTAAATAGGGAGTGTTAGAGAGCCTTATAAGTTAAATATTTAGTATAGTAAATTGGAAGTAAAATAATATTGGTTGAAAATTAAGAAACTAAAATAGAGATTTTATTTAGAAACAAAACAAAATAAATATGTTTAGACTAAAAATTAAATTATATTAAAAAAATTGAGCTACAAAATTATAAGTTAACATTTAAATTTTTGTTTAATTATTTTTTAAATTAAAGAAAATGGTCTTTAAAAAATGCTATTTTATTCCTATTTAGCATACATAATTTCAATAAATCATAAAATTAATTTAAACAACAACAATAATAAATTTCATACCTAAGTGAATGATAGTATATTTTTTAAGAAATTGAGGAAAAATTGAATTTACATATATTAATGAATATGTTTGGTGAAAAAAAGTAAATAAATCTATTAAATTTAAAAAATAGAAAGTAAAAAAGTAAATAAATATGTGGATTCAAATTAAAAAGAAAAAGGAAATGGGATAAACAGAGACCTTGGCGAGAGTAAAAGCAAGAGCGGCGCCGGCGACACCAGCGCCAACGACGATGACGTCAGGGTGGTGGTGGTGGTCTTCGTCGGTTGGAGAGTGGATGGCGGAGGAATTGATAGATTTAGAATGAATGGGAGAGGCGGCGGAGGAGTTGTTGATTCCATCTCTGAAAGCGAAGAAGAAAATGAGAGGAAGAATGGAAGCGAGAAGAAGGCCAAACAGAGCCGCCGATAAAAGCTCCATTTGTTTGAGAGAGATAGAGAGAGAGAGAGATTAATTGAGAAAGGATGTGAGAGAGATATGAGGGATTTTTAGGTCTTTTTATAGCACAATTTTTTCTTTTTCATTTTTTTAAAAAATTTGTTCTATTATTATTATTATTTACCACATGTAGAAATTTAAAATAATCAAAATCAAAATTACTTTGAAAATGCATGGAGATAATTAATACACCTAGTTTTTGTAGGTGAAAAGAAAGGCTATCCACTTATATTAATTCAAATAGTACCCTAAAACTCGAAATATTAGATACAATCCTAACATCATCGAAGTTACATGTAATTGTAGGTGACTGTCGGTGATATGTATTGTCAAAACATCAAATTATTAAATAAAGTTTAATTAATAATTTTGATGTATTTTTTGTATTTTTTCAGTTTTATCCTTGTTATGGCATTTTGATTAATTAAATTGTAACAATTTAATGTATGGACGGTGCATATCAATCAGAGGAAAGAAATTAAAAAAGTATGATATAACGACCTCTAAAAGGGTAGAGTAAGTACTATTCAAAATAGACTTTGACCTTACTTCTCGTGTGTTTAGTTGAACTATACACTCTCTATACTAGTTAAGACATTGAAATGTAATCAACACATCGATGCGAGGATCTTTTATGTAGGTTAGTTTGAAAAGTGAGATCAAACTAGGAGAAACATAGTGCACGGGTTGAAGGTCAAGACCACGAGTGATTTGAAAATTTGAGTGCCAACAAGACGTAAAAATCGAACTTAACAACGTTCGGGGTAAAAATGAAACATATTGACACATAGGAACTAAATAAGAATGAAAAATGAAACATATTAAAATGATATTTGAATTTCTTTTAAAAAATTATTGTTATTATTATTATTATTTAATGGTTGAATTTCACTCCATGTTCAAAAAAGGATGTGGATCTTTCTCAGTCACATTGTTCAATGTTCTTTATTATTAATGAGGATTTCCTTTTTGAAAAATAAAAAAGAGGTAGAAATTGAGTTAATTAAGTTGGTGGGCACTTAGGTTATTAGGGTTTATATTTATTATTCATATGAGTCAATTTATTTAATCATCTTTATTTATTTAATATCATACTATACAATCTTACAAAATAGTTTAATTGGAATAAAATTGATAGGTTAAAAAGACAAATTGACTTATCTAACCACGTATATATATGAATGTGAAGAATTAAAGTGAATCTAACATAGAATATAAATATGAAGCACGATGCTGTAACATGATAACTGATAAAAAAAACAACTTACTGTCAACCAATAGAGATAGCGAGTCACAAATATTATGGTACCAGTTAGATGTACTATCACATACGTCTAAGAGGTTGTAAACCCGATGAAAAGAAACTTCACTGTATAAAGAGTTCAACGATTCTTTTTGTTCAATAAATTTAACAAACGAGACCTTAATATTTCAATTACTACAAAAGTTTGAGAACACCTAGCCATCAAGGTTTTCTTTTTCTTCATAAATAGTGTATTAATTCAATGCTATTTATGCCCAAAAGTTTTAAATTTTTTTTTTTTAATAAAAACTATAGTGTTGAGTATCATAGCACTTTCAACATTAAGAAAGTCAAACCACACATGTTATGAAACCAGTTAGCATATACTATGATATTTAGTTATATTTATAAATATTTTCAACCGTTTTGTCACTTAAAATAATTTTTTTATAAATAAAAGATTATATTACTATTTTATTATCCAAAAATATATATACTTTTTCCATATACATGTTCAAATTTAGTGCAAGTATTTTCAAGAATTGTAAAGAAAATTGATCAATTTTAATGGTAGGGAATATTTTAATCCAAAAAAATACCAAGTTTGAACAAATAATTTATTAAACAAACAGTTCAAACAACTAAAATGTTAATATTCTAAAAAAAAACCCCACAACTATTACAAATAATTGAGTAAAAAAAAAAAAGAAGAATATTGAATCAAGTTGAGTAACAATAAGGGTATTGGCTAAGTCAAAATGTCTAAATTATAAACAACCAAAATAATCTTGTTGACTTTAAGGATTTGGTTTGTGTTTTGACTAATTTGCCCCTAGTCAACAAAATTTAATTTAAAGTTCATTTGATTTGATTTTATTATAGATTGGTAAATGTTTTGAGAGTTGTAGGTGGCACCAGATTTGATGTACTTATAAGTTAAATATAATAATAATAATAATAATAATAATAATTTATTTTATTATGTTATTATTTCTGTCAAGTTGACCATATATATGGGTTATTCATCCAACAATAATGATGTATTTTATGGAGTAATACTTGAAGTTATTGTATAAATTATTTTTAATATATAGTTTTAGGTACAAAGGCATATAGGATTGAGTTTCTCCTCTTGTTTGTTTGAATGGGAAAGAAAATATGTAATGAGTCTAATCTTTTTCTTCTTTTAAATAAGTATATGACCAAAGGCATATAGTCATTTGAATATTATTTCATTTTTATTTTTATTTTTATATATATGGTTCTTTGAATACATAAATCAATAACTCTTGGGCTATTTCAAGCTTTCTATTAACCCTAAATTGAAAGGAAAATATGTTGCAAACAATGAAGTTAAGAAGTGAAGTAAAATAGATTGGTTGAACGGGGAGAATTAAGAGATACTTTTAAAAGTGTTTAATTTGATGTTAAATTTGGGATAGAGGTAAGTGCATCTGATCTTCACGTATGTTTGATGGGGAGAAGAACGATGCCTGCAAAAGAGAGAAACTTTACACACCGGCATGTGATGCTTGTCACACACACTCTAACGCCTAAGTCATTGAGTGAAAGAGTGTGTGGAAGTTAACGAGAGTTTGAGAGTCGATCTCAAGTTATCTCGTATGATCCATGGGGTGTTCTTTAAGGTTTTTAAGTCACTTAAGATAATTAGATAACCAATCAGACCAAAGAACTTGAGGCTTCTTAATCC
This sequence comes from Cucumis cinereus, assembly GCA_037974625.1. Classification (NCBI taxonomy): domain Eukaryota; kingdom Viridiplantae; phylum Streptophyta; class Magnoliopsida; order Cucurbitales; family Cucurbitaceae; genus Cucumis; species Cucumis cinereus. Next base: position 1,260,819 of record JBBPDJ010000001.1, read on the forward strand.
TCAGGTGTATACGAGCGTCAGTTGAACTAAGCTCTTGTTGACAACTTCTAAATACTTATTAACACACATATGACACCATAAAAAATAATTATAAATATTTCAAATAAATTATAAATATTTTTAAATCATTGGTAAGCTATTTGTTATATATCAATAGATTTTTAAAAATAGAGTGTTTTATTTATTTCATCTCGTGTAGTTCAATGATGATTGACTATCGTTGTTCGTAAAACAAATAATAATTTACCATGCAAAAGCAATCCTTAAATACTTAATAAAACTTTCCTATAAATATATATATATATAACTTAGATTTAAAGTTATTAAAGTAAAATACAATAATTTAATTTAATTTGACTATGTTAGATGGCTAGAATTTTTTTAATTATTTGCATGTGGAGAGTGTGGAGAGAGAATAATATTTAAATAATGTCTTTAAATTTTTATTTTTTTTTATTTTTAAAAGATACACAAAGTAAAGATTTCTACGAGACATCAAGTTGAACTCGTGATGGACATATTATTTTATATTCTAAATTATTAATTTTAAGTTCTAGCAGTTAACAATAATGAATATTTATGGAGTAATACTTCTAATAGTGTTTGAATTAGGTCGTTTCCTTTGTATACAGAAATCAAGTGAACAGGTAAGCCGAACTAGGCATATATCATGCGCCTACTAACTCGGGAATGTGCTCAATCTCAATATGGATGAGGTCGAGGGGTCAATGTCAAGACGAGCTCAAGAAGACCTAAGACTCAATTCTCTTCCTTCTTTAGCCTAGTATTTTCAAATCTATCTTGTTTTGGATTATATTTATTCATTATATATAGATAAATACATACAAATATAGACTTTCTAATTAGTTGGTGAACTAATTTTATTTATTTATTTATTTTGAGAAATAGACTATTTAATTAGACATAGCATATTCATTTGTATTTGATAAATGATATCCATATTAAACATAATCAAAACGCGTAATTATCATTAATTAACATGAATTAACTAAGGTTTCACTTAAATTAATATTTATTAAGTTGAAAATCCTTTTTTTAATTTAAAATAAATAAATACGAAACTAGAAGGAGCGTGAATTGCGTGCCACGTGGATTCATTATATTAACCTAACTTAATTAATAATTATTAAGTTGAAAAACCCTTTTTAATTTAAAATAAAAAAAACTACGAAAATATATATATAAACACATTTTTCTCGTGTATTTTTTATTAAATGCATTGGCTATATTTTGTGATTTTAAAATTATTTTCACCATGTTGATTAAATTTTTAAAAATATTATAATATTTCAATAATACTTTTGACTTTTATGAGTATTTTAATTAGGTAGTTGGATGCGTTATGATATGATAAGACTATTTATATATATTCTTTTTCTCCATAAAAAAAAGATTATTTATATTTTCTTGAAAAAATTCTTTATTGATAAATGAGATAAACAAAAATAAATATCGCTTTAATTTGCTATTTTGGATAGCTATATTATTTTCTGTTGGAAGGGCTATCACTTAAATTTTATTTGGTAGCTAAGTTTAATTATAAAGTCACGTCAGTATAAATACATGACAAGCGACAAAAATTGAGAGTGTATTTATGACAACGAAAACTTGTTATTAGGCGCCGTTGAGCTCGATTGTTCTAGGAAAAGTATGTGGAGTGATATAATCGAATATTTGATTTTAGGTCTATAATACAAGAATTATACTAGTTTTTTTTAATACGAGCTTTATACTTGTTGAGCTATACTTGTTTTGACTTTAAAATTTTCAATTTGAAGTTTACAATATAAATAAGAAAAACTATTTTATCATGTTTTTTGTATAATAATGTAATTGAGTTTAGATATAAGCCGATATCATTTAAATTAAATGATTGGAGCGAGAGACAACAATATATATATATATAGAAATAAAACTAAATAAAAACCGATTATAAACCTCAAAAAATTAAAAAAAAATTGCAAACATGTCTCTATTTCAATTTCTTTTTCTGGAAAACCGATTATAAACCTTTGTATTTTTCATTTTAGTTCTTGAAAATCAGTAATCAGGAAATTAAAAAAATAGGAACTAAGAAACACAAAACGTTATTAAACAAAATAATCGACTTGACAAAAAAAAAGAAAAAGAAAAATTAGCATCGAATTAAAGACTCTTATGAACTACTAAGCTAAACTTTGCCATAATGCTTTTGGGCATTAAAGACTCTTAATTAGTCGACAAAGTTGTTGGTGGATATAGGTATTAAATCCTCTCTCCAATATTATTATTATTATTTACGATAAAATATTTTAGGTTGAATTCCTTAATTTTAAGTAGAGTTTTCATTTAGTCTATTTATTTTAAAAATTTATAGTTTTACCTTTAATTTTTTAGATTCTTGAAACTTTATTAAGCTTTTTCTATAGGTCCTTTAAACTCACCATGGATCATAGTTTTGATAAGCCGATTCTAAGCTCATTTGAGCTCTCTTAACCTCATTCTAGGGTTCTTGTCCCATTATGTTTTCGTAGGCTTCTCTCCTAACATCATCTCTGAGCTCTTTCATGCTTATTCTAAACTTCTTTGTACTCTTTTAAACTCATTATAGACCGTTCATTTCAACTCTATTTGAGACTCACAGACTCCCCATAAGCTCTCTCTTAAACTCAAACTCTAAACTCTCTTAGGGTCCTTGGAGCCTTCTTTAACCTCCCACATGAGTTCTCTCTAGCTCACTCTATGCTCATCTTTGAGCTTTACGTACCCTAAGCTCTCTCTTAAGACAACCTTCTCTTCATGGGTCCCACTTAGCCTAAATCTACACATATCAATTGTGTTGGGCCAGCCCAAATATTTCGTGGATCCCATAGCAAATTTTGGGCCGAATTTTTTAATCGGTTTTGTTTTTGGGAATTGGAGTAAATGGCAAAATTTGGAGGGTTATTTTAATTTATAGCAGAAAACGAAAATCATAAGATTTATAGCAAATTCGAGAATAACGGTTGTTCCAACTTTTCAATAATCCCAAAATACCCTTAAGAAAATCTAGATGGATTGTAACTGAAGATTTTATTTTTAAAAATCTATTTTCTCTCTCTTTAATATGGAAGATTTACTAAATCTCTATTTTTTTAAAATATTCTATTAATATTTTAAAAATAAAAAACAATATTCATTCTCTGCAACAATTATGTATATTTACTAAATCTTTAATATTTTATTTTAAATATCCTATAAATATTTTTAAAATTGGAAACAATATTCCTTCTATGCAACACACCCCCTCTTCCATGTTTTGAAACAATATTCTGTAGTTGACGCCGATGGAAAATGCGGCAGGAGGAAAGGGGAAGGAAGAAGAGGAGGAGAGAGATAAATAGAAAGTAAGCCATGGGAGAAAGAAAAGAGAAAGAGTGAGGTTACAGAGTGGAGGAGGGGCAGAGTTGGAGGAGGTGGGAGGGAGAGG
>JBBPDJ010000001.1:1265699-1298921 GCA_037974625.1 Cucumis cinereus
TTGAATTAGTTAGGGGTATTTGGGTCAATTATTAATTCATAATTAATAATTATAAAATTCATTTTGCTATTTTTATACTTTAAATAATTTTTTGCTAATTTTCAAAATGAAACCTCCTTGTCGGAAAAAGTACATTGGTCCGGGTCCATGGGATTCGCATTCAGACCCAAAAGAAATTCAAAATCTCGAAAATACCCTTCACTTCCACCAGCCTGTCCGAATCCGAAACCCTTTTCTCCAACGGCTACTTTCATAAACGCGCCGATTTAAAATTTCTCCTCGGTTACCTCGCCATCTCCACAACTTCAATTCGATCGTTACTCCCATTTTGCAAACCCTTTCTCTCTCTCTTCTCTCTCTCTCTTCCCACTGATTCCACCATGGACGAGAATACTCAAGCTGTGAACTCAACCCGTGAAGATTCTGGCGAAGATTTCTACGAGATGATTGAAGCGCCTAAGTTCGTCGACTTTACCGTTTCTGATCACTACATTCCCGATGATCGCTACTGGTTCTGCTCCCGAGTCGGTATGTTTCTTCTCTTATTTCTCTTTCACTGTTTCTTAGGGTTTTAAGCCCTTTATCTTTGCCCTTGGAGTGGAATTATCTGACAATTCTATGCCTGGACTACATTTCGTTACTGTTCTCTGTTTTTTCTTGTGTGTGTGTGTGAGATTACGGTTTTTAGCTTTAGAATTTTCTGCTTAAGCAGGTGAAGAAGAAGAGTAGGAGTAGAAAACTCTGTTTTGGATTTACTGAGAGTTGTAATATTCGAATTTTGTTGAATTGTTTTGAATCAGAGTAGCTGAGAGATGAAGTTCTTTAAGTTATCTTGGTTTGTTCTTCACTCTGATAATATTTTTTTAATATGGAATCCATTTTGTAGTGTGGTTGATTTAGAGTCCATACTTTATGTTTTGACTTCAATGCCGCAAAGTGAAAATTGTATTGCTTTATTTCCTTAAAAGAACAGAGGATTTTCCCCCTTCCTTGTGCACTCTATTATTTCAATTTATTAAAATTGTAGGGTGTGAAGAGGCACATCCAGAAGAAATGGACTCTGATGTCGTTTACAAAAACTTTGTTATGCGGGTATGTGATGGATTAAGCTTCTCTGCAAACTTGTTGTCTACTTAGCTGTTTCATTTTCATGTAAGAAAGTGTTGTATCAAACAGGTAATGGCGGCGAGGAGTCCGAATGTACGGCTTCAGAGAGTTAAAAGGTCTGGATCCAGAATTTTTCTTCTTCTTCATACATTTTTTTTCCTTTTCTTTTGCACATGAATGATAAGTTTTATCATCATTTTGTGTAACTATTAGGAACCTGAAATGCCCACTTACAGCTCCTCCGAAGTCTTCGAAGTCTAGAGTTGCAAGGCTCGCTCTGATATCTTCCATTTCCAAAAGGATAGGGGGTTCAAGAGTTAAATCTAGATCACCTAATGCCAAGCCTGCTACAACTGCGAATGTAAAGCCAAAGCAAGCTCATGCTAAGGCAATGACCACTCCAAGGAACAGAAAGCTTAACGCCAATACCAATTCTTTTCTGAGTGTTAAAAGTTCTAAGACAACATCAGCTGAAGAGGCAAAGACTACCAAGGTAGCTAAGGCTTTGTTCTTTCAGTCTCCAAAGAAAGATACGAAACAGAGAACTTCAACAGAAATGAATACCCCTGTGAAAACAATATGTGCAGCAATGAAGAACCTCGAAATTACCAGTGCAAATAAGCATGTATTAGGGCATGAGAAGAATGTTTTAGGGGACGGACAGTCATTACCCCAGGATGTTCCGAGGAAAAAGTTCAGAGGACGTGAGGTGAAGAGCCGAGTTTTTGATTCATTACGAACTCACGGTTGCAAACGCCAGGATGCCAAATCTTCAAGAGTTTTGAAGAGGAGAAGCAAAGAAAAGAAGATAAAGCCGCCTCTTCCCCAGCACGTTGCCCAAGAAAATGTTGATGAGGATGCCAGTGACGTGGATATTGATGTGAAACCAAGGCAAGTTTCAATGCAAGGGTGCTCTCTGTCAGTTTCTTCTAAGAGTAAAGAAGGAAATCCAGATGGACTTTCAAGACCTGAAGATTCAGATAATTTATCCAAAGATTCTAGTAGAACTTCAACTTCAAATTATGAAGAAAGAATTTGGGAAAAAGGTGATCTTGAGGTTCTCCAATGTGAAGTAGAGGACAAGCAGAATCGATTATACTATCATGAAGAGAAAGTCAAACCAGGTGTGGTGAGTGATGATAAAGAAAATGTAGCTGAAATTAGTAATCGAGATGAAAAGGTTTTACAAATTGTGGAGCCTCTGAACAATAATTCTGATGATGATACTAAAGTATCAAATCCAGAGGAGAAAAATTCAGAAGCAATTGATTTCAACTCAGTTCTGCGTGAAGTGAAGCCTGAGAAGAATAACAAATGCAATCGTGAAGCGAGAATGAAATCAGGGGAAGTACAAAAGAATACCTCAAAACTCGAGAGTGATGATAAAGAAAATGTTGTGAGTGCAAGTAAAGAACATGCAGTAACCTCTGATGATGATATAGAGCATGAGAGTGAAACCATCACAGATGAAAATGTTGCACCTAATGACAACAGGTAATGAACTGATAGAAAATCGTGTACAAGTTGAATATGTTGCTCTGATTATTAATTCATTGGAGAAAACTCTTGCAGGGAAAACAACTCTCACGACCAGTCTGCAAGAGTGGCATTTGGCAAGCTTGAGAGATCTAATGCGGCAAAGGTTCTTTTGAGAATGCTACTGCATCTATTACTTATTTGGTTCTTTTTACTATGATATTTTTACTCTATCCTTTTCGGGGTTTGCTTGTTATAATGATAGATAAAAATGGTGCAGGTCAAGGGAGTATTAAAGAAGACTGTGAAGGAGAAAGCTACTCCTGCTGCAGTTGGTTCTCATGGGCTGAAACCCAGCAGACCAAAATCCACGAATCCCAAGCCATTCAGACTAAGAACTGATGTATGTGGACTGGTCCCTCTCATTACAACCAAGCTTATTATTTTATCTCATCTCTTCAATTTGCTAATCTGATATCATCGGGGTGGCGCTTTAGGAAAGAGGTGTACTTAGGGAAGCAAATTTGGGGAAAAAACTTCATTGTCCTTTGAAAGACATCACTGTATCTCGACGGTTTCATGGGGACAAGTTGCAAAGAAAAAATCAATGCACAAACCAAGTGAGTTTTCTTCAATAAATTTTTTTACCACTCCCCCTCCGTGGATAGATGAAATATAATTCTTTTTCGTTTGGTTAGAATTCTGAATGTGAAAATCTTGTTGAGGAAGAACATGAACAAAGGACGTTAGAGAACAAAACCCCAGACGATCCACAAGTAAGTTGATATTATATTCAAGAGAAAATTAATTTAGTTGTTTTTATCTAAGATCTGCCAATATGCAGTTGATTAACATCCGTGATGTTTATAGGGAGGAACAATACCGGATTCCTCAAACAACAAAAAAGGAGATTCTGAACACAAGTTATGTACAATGGACTCACAAAATTGTGTTGCTTTAAAACACCAGAAACCAAGGCATTGTCGTCAGCTTGAACCTAGCAATAAGAGAGCAACCAAGACAACAGAGGACAATTCGAAAAGGACTAACGTAGTTAGGAAGCCTAGAAGGTAACTAAAATTTTAAATATTTTGAACCATAATTACTAGCATCTGATGTTCTGACACAAGTAACTGTTCTTGAAGGGATATATCATCCAAAGAAGAAATAACTTCTCTGGTACCTAGCCAACACAATGCAAGGAAAGAAACCTCTCTGAAGATATCCAGTCACAAAGATGCTAGAAAACCATCAGAGTTATCTCGAAAAAGGAGGCCTGCTGCAACTATTCCAAAGGAGCCAAATCTTCACGGAAATCATCTACCGAGGAGAGCTGCTCAAGAAAATTGGCTAAGGTGATCCGGAACCTCACCAGAGTTATCTGTTCAACGCTGAATTCTTTTTGGTTTGTTCAATTAAATCATTGAATTGTATTTTACAACTTACATTTAGTTTATACACAACCATTTCTAAGCCAACAGTGTGTGAAATTTGTATGAATTTGAAGCATAGCGTGCCAGTTGTGTATCTTACCCATTTTTAAATATATATTATAATCAATCAATTCTTGTGCATAATATGAATTTCTGAGTACTTATATTTTGTTCTATGACCTTATTTGATCTGGATCTGTTCTACAACTGTGTTCTTGAGTTTATGAACAACTGTGCTCTTGAGTTTAAGGAATATTTTTCACTTTATTCTCATCCTTCTGTCAAGTTTGAACAAGGTAGAACTTTTAGCTGAAGTATGAGTTCGTATTTAACAGAAAAAGAGGTGGATTGTTACGATGGTGGCTAATCTAGTTCTTCATAGCCAATAAATACTTTTGTTGCAATGATTACATTCTACAAACTTAAAGATTATAGAATTAAATTGGCAGCCATATTATACAAATGCTTCCTAACTAATGAAGCAAAAAAGCTACAAGAGGAAAAAGTAGAAGGGGGCAAAACCTTTTTCTCCCCACAAGGGATTTAGCCTCCTAGTTCCAAGTTTTTTGAGAAAGACTTGAAATCCTATTATGACCTAACACTAAACTCAATATATGCTTTCCCCTTTTGCTACTGCAGCAGTAATGATGCAAATCTTGCTGATTACTTTTGGTTTTCACATTCTTTCTTGACAACAATGTCAATAAAGTTATTAGGTTCGGCCTCTTCAAGCATATGAACCACAATTCTCATGGAGGGCCTTGTAGATGGAATCTTAGCCGTGCAGCGAAGTGCGATTCTTAGCACTTTGACGGCATCCTCCACCTGAGCCTCTGAGATGCTAGGATCTATCATATCTTTCAGATTACCTTTTAGTTCTCTCATTCTGCTGTGTGCCCATTGTACAATATCTTTGTTCTCCCCAAACTCTGGCTCATTGGGTCGCTTTCCTGTTGCTAGTTCCATTAGGACAACTCCGAAGCTGTAAACGTCACTCTTCTCGTTTATCTTGCACGTGTATGCATATTCTGTGGTGTCAAAGTAAAATGATAATCAGTAAAGTCAGAGAGCAATCAAAGTCACCTTTCTTTCTTCAAGTAACTTTACTTTTATTTGTAAATTCAATACTAACCAGGGGCTATATAACCGAGTGTCCCAGCAATGACATGAGATGAATCTCCAACCCCATGGCCATCCTGCAGAATCTTAGCCAGCCCGAAATCTGCAATCCTTGGTTTCCAATCACTATCCAACAAAATATTACTCGACTTTACATCTCGGTGAATTACAGGTCGGTCACACCCATGATGCAAATACTCAAGGCCCCTTGCTGCTCCAACCGCTATCTCATACCTTATCTGCCATCCCATCTCAATCTTCCGGCTAGTATGCAACTGATCCCATAAACTTCCATTCGGTAAGTACTCGTAGACCAGCAGGTTACTATCCTCACTCGAAATGCTACAGTATAATTTCACCACGTTGTTATGCCTCACTGAACTCAATGTAGCTACTTCTGCATCATATTCGGATGACCTGGTCTTTCTTTTACTTAACATGGTTGCACTAGTCCGACAATTTGCTTGGTCTCTAAAGCTCGACTGCCATATATGTTTCACGGCGAGTTCTTTGCCGTTACTTAGTATGACTTTGTACACATTTCCAGATCCTCCTTTTCCTATCAAATTGTGACAATTGATTGAATCAATGATTTCCTTTTCCGTGAAGCACACTATGCGAAACGGCTTCATATCCCATGATTTGGATTTCAGCAAATGCTTAGCATCCTTGTTACGTTTCCATTTAACAAACAACAAACACAAGAAGGACACAAGCAACACTAGAATTCCAGCAATGGTACATGACAACAATGAGCTCAGATGGCTGGATGATCTAGAGGTTGGTGAACATGAACTCAAGTATCTAATAGACTCACTACACAAGCCAGGATTTCCCATGAAACTTTCATCGAAGGCTTGGATTGCAAGTGAATCAGGTACTTGGCCAATTAACCTGTTATTAGACAGGTCGAAACTGCTTAGCTTCAACTTTGAGAAACTAGTTGGGATTTCACCTGAAAGTTCATTGTTAGACAGATTCAAGGAGTTAAGAATTGGCAAGTAACCAAGATTCTCTGGAATATGCCCGGAGAATGAATTCATAGATAGATCTATGGTAGAAAGAGAAGTGCAAGAGCCTAGTGAGCTAGGTATATTGTTGGAAAATTTGTTGTCATTCAAAGAAAGGCTGCTTAAGTCCTTCAACTTGCCAAGTGATTCAGGTATTGGACCAACAAATTGGTTCGAATCGAGCTTGATTGAGACTAAGGATGATACTTCACCTAACTTGGCCGGTAAGTTACCCGAAAACCGGTTATTCGATAAGAATAACTGAGCAAGAGCTTTTGCTTTACCAATATCTGAAGTCACAGGACCTTCAAACTGATTCATTGAAAGATCAATGATGCTAAGATTTGGCAGACTCCAAATCCCAGCAGGAACAACACCTGAAAGAGAGTTATTATTTACACGAAAACGATTCAAAGATTTACAATTCATGTAGCTTTCTGGGATTCCACCAATGAAATTGTTTTGTAGCATCAATAGATCAGTCATCCTGCCCTGCTTGCACATGTCTGGAGGTATGGGTCCAGACAAGAAATTCTCTGAAACATCTATGAAAATGAAGGCTGCCCAAGATCCAATTCTTTGAGGGAGATTGCCAGTAAGGTTGTTTTGGTAAAGAGAGAGTTCAACAAGGTCCTTAAAGTCCCCAAACTCCTCTGGAATCATACCGGAAAATCGATTCTCAAAGAGCTGCAAGGACTCCAAATTGGTCAAGAACCTCAACTCCATTAGATCACCTTCAAGATTATTAGATGAGGCATCAAACTTCCTTAGTCCAGTGAGGTTACCGAGCCCGACCGGAAGCTTCCCGGTCAAGGAATTCTCATGTAACTCCAATTGCCATAGCTTCTTCAAGTTCACAATCTCATAAGGAATTTCACCAGTGAGTTTATTTTGTGAGAGTTCAAGATTCTCAAGCAAAGACAAGTTCCCAATCCTAGATGGGATTTCACCATAAATGGTGCAGTTAGAGAGGTATAGCCAATGAAGGTTCTTAAGCTCAAGAATCTCTAATGGAAATGAAGTTGTTGGGTTAAATGAATTGTCTCCAAGGCTCAAGAACTCCAAATCAGTAAGATTAACAAGAGATTTCCATGGAAAATCTCCAGAAAACCCACTGTTATTCAAACTCAAGAATCTCAATCCCACTAACGAAGACAAATCAGGTACTTCACCAGAAAATGAATTCTGACCCAAATCCAAATACTTCAACTTAGAACAGTTTCTCAAACCATCACTGACCTTCCCATACAAAGAATTCAACCCAAAAGACAGCTTCTCAAGAGATTTCAAAGAGCAAATAGAATCAAAAGGAATAACCCCAGATAAGTTCTGAGCAGGGAGATTGATTTCTACTACAAAGCCATTGGAATCACATACAATGCCATGGAAGGTGCTGCAAACATCCTTCCCTTCAATCCAAGAGCTGAAAGCCAAAGAAGAGGAGAAGGCAGATTTGAGGTCTAAAAGTGGTTGAAGTTCATCAGCATGGGAGAGGGAAAGTGAAGAGACGAGGAGAAGGAAAAGGAAGAGAGCCACCAGAGGAGGGCGGCGGCCGGAGGAAAATGGTGAATTAGTCATGGGAGAGTAAGAAAGAGGTGGAAAATGAGAGAGAGACAAAGAAAAAGATGAATTGAAGAGATATCATTCATTGAAGAAGAAAATTGTGAGACGCAAAGTTTGAAGCTTCGTTGTATGTGTAAAAGGAAGAATTTTGTTTTCAGCAGAGAGGAAGTTCAAAGGTACAACAAAGTTTCATATCAAAAAGTTCATTAAAATACAGTGAAAAATGGAGTCTTTTTTAATTAAATTAGTTAGGTACCACCTTTTGACTGCCCAATTCCTAGCATAACAACAAAAATGCTTCACAAACTTTGTATTTAATAACATTTTATCACTCAATTTTAAAAATTAAATATGAATTTGTACTCTAATTTTTAAATAAAAGAATGTACTAATAAATACAAATTCAAGTCAAAGATTTGTTTGATGAGAACCTATTCAACTAAATATTTAGTGGGTAACGTCGAGAATTTTATATTGTAAAAATCAAAGAACCTCGAAGCTTTTTAATCTTGTAAAATTAAAATTTAGCATGTGGGAATTTCTTACATTAAATTTGTAATTTAATAAATACTATATTTTAAATTATTTGAAAATTTGCAATAATTTCTTTATTTTTTCTTTTTGGAATGAACACATCACTGGCCAAGCAAGACTTTATTGTTGGGGAAATTGGAATTTGGCACTAACTTATTCTATTTTTATTATTATTATATATTTATATTTGAATCATAAAATTAAATGGAATATGTTAGAGCCACCATTTTGGACTTTTTTTTCCTCTCAAAATTTCCATGTTTTTTTATTAATTATTTTATTTTCATATTCACCCTATTAATTCAATTATCTCTTTCATAAATGCACCTATTGTTTATCTTTTTCATCTTTTAAACAAAGAAAAAAAAAAGAAAAAGAAAAAATGTTTGATTTAATTAAAAATAAATTATTTGCTCAAAATTTGAGACGTAAAAGAATTTCTCAAAGAAAACAAAAAAGACATGAAAGAGAAAAGGTTCCTTCAAAAATTATTCTCATACTCTCTATACAGACGTTTAAAATAAAATATTCTTTAGAAATATATTTTCAAAAAAATATATATATATTTTTTAATTCGATTATATGGTGGTCTAGGCCAAGTGTTATAAGTTACGGGATAGATTAAGGGTATTCAAAAAACTTGATGATCCGAGAATCTAATCAACTCAACTCAATTCGTAAAGTTTGAGTCGGGTTGAAAAAATGAAAAATCTTATGAATTGGGTTGGTTTATGGGTTCACCAAATGTAACCCAAACTACACGAATTTTTTATTAATTTTTTAAAAAATGTATTTGTTATTTCTTAATTTAATTTAATTTTAAGATTTTTTAGATTCTTTTTTTCTTCAGCACCACCTAAAAATAATTTTTAAAAAGTTTGCTTAATTTTATAAAAAAATTTAAATTAGTAATTTGGTTAATCCGAACCAACCCAACCCAAATGTTTCATGGTTGGGTTGGATTCATTATTCAATAAAGATTAATCGGGTTGGAAAAATATACAACCCGAACAATTTGGTTAGGTCTAAAAAGTACTTAAACCCAACTCAATCCAGTTCACAACACTTCTAGGACGTATTATTATTTTGTGATATGTTTGAAGATATAGTTCCAGGAGGTAAAAAAAATAAGATTTCAACTTTTGGACCGAAGAAAAAAAGTTCATATCAATTACAACTTAGTTACATGTTTATGCTCACAAAGATTTCATAAGTTAAACTTAAAAAATTAATGATATAAACTATTAATTAAAAAAATGCAATCCAATCCATATTATTATAAAGGGACAATATAAAATTAGGGTTATTTATTTATTTATAAAAAGAAAGAGTAATTTAGTGAAAAACAGATTTAGGGTTCAAAATTTTTGGACAAAATTAAAAAGTCAACAAATTTTGTGAGAAAGGTGGGCCATTGCCATACCGACCTCTTTGACTCTAAAACCTCTCCTTTTTTATTTTTTCTCTTATCCTTTAAAAAATAATTAATAAAAAAAAAGAAAAAAATATATATCTTGTGTCAAAATAATGCTACTACAGTAGTACTAAAGTTTAAAATGTCGATATTCACCAAAATTTTAAAGATTTATATTTACAAAAATATTGTTGAAGATATCAATTATAAATTATTATTGATGAACGATATTTTTTAAAAAAATTAAAATAAAAATAAAGATTTGAGTTAAAAAGAAAATGATATCTCCTTCTCTTTTTTTCTCCAAATGACATTAAATTGTCGTCCTTTTTTTATTTTTTCTCAAAATGCTATTAAGCATTGAGAATTGAAGAAAATTGAAAACCCAAACAAACGCCCAGCTGAGGAAATGTAGTGAATTTGATGAATTAGACTCAAATTAGATCCAAAACTACAAAGATCGCAAGAATAGAAACAGAGGAAGAAAAAAGACAAATTCCAGAGACTTCAAAATTAACCAAAGAATTTGGTTGAACCTTAAATGTAACAATTTGAGATTTCTTAGAAAGAGAATAAACAAGAACATTTTGAAAAATTGAAGATTTTTCAATATAAAAAGAAAAAAAGTGATTGGTATGGCCAGTGTGATCGAGATTGCAGCCAATCCCACTCCCAGCAGCGGCAGACGATAGAGAGCTTGCAGAAGCTAACAACGGCGGGAGGTAAGAGTTTAGTAAGTTTTTGTGTGAATGAAAAAGGAAGACAACATAAGAGTTTTCTAGGATTTTTTTAAAGGGAATTGAAGTGTGAACGACTATTTTTGACAATATTTTTCAAACAACTCTATTTTTGACATTATTTTATTAAAAAAAAATGTAAGTTAACATATTTATTATTTATATATGAGATATAATAAGTTAACACGTTGTAGTAATATTTTGTTGCCTTTTTTTTGCGTGTGTTTTATTAATTTTAAATTAAATTATTATATTAGTTCCTATATTTTTAAAATGTTAATAATTTTTATGACAAATCTTGTAGTAGGAGGTGTGGGTGCCAAACTTGGCAATGTGTCATAAAATTAGAATATAGTTTTTAGATTGATAGTGAGAGTGATTGATGAGAGTTCTTAAACCACAAGATTCTCTATGTTTACATCACTCAATTTCATTCCTTTTTTTAGTCAAATGTGTCAGAAAAATATTTAATTATTATAACTTTTTAGCCAAAATATTTCATCATTTCACATTACTTTTTAGATTATAAAATTATTCACTACTATCACATGTTTGAAAAGTATATTTGAATTTCGTTTTCGTTCAAATCTTGTATAAGTGTACTCTTACGTGACACGAGGATTACCATCGAACAAAGGCTGAATAACTAGATACATCTTTGAGGCCATGTTCGAAGAATTGAAGCCAATAATCGATAATTGAACGTAAAACGAAATGACGACTGATGTGGTGGGAGAGGGAACTGAGATGCGGCACCGTCTGGGACAAATGATGTGAGATGGAGAAGGGTTTGTATTTCTTATATTTTAATTTTAAAGTACTCGATCATAATTATTAACTCAAATTTAAAATTGAAAGGTGTAATTATCGTCGTTTGAATATCCTTTGTTTTAATTTCAAGAGGTTCAAACCTTTTGAGCCCAAACATAGATTTGGGCTTTGAATCTATCTCTAATTTGGCCCAAACTTTTGAGATCCATCTCTAATTTGGCCCAAACTTTTTGAGCCCAAACACTTTTCTTATGCCAAATTGAATTGTCAACCAACTAATCATTCCTTCTTTAATGATTGAATTGGATTGAGTGTATTGTTGTGATAGAGATGGCTAGGAAGAAGGCACGTGTCATATTTTAAATTTGTCATTTGTTTATTTCCTAATTTCAATTTAGGTCCTTCTCAACTTATTTTAATCTCGTTCAAATATCATATAATATTTTAGCATACTCGTGTCTCATTCAAATTTATTTTAACGAAAATATGTAATACAAAATTAAATTAGTGAATACTTCTATGGAATCGGAGGGGATCACCATAATGAGTCATTACCTTTTTCTCTTCTGTGGCACTATTATTAGTAAAAATTATTCAGTTTTCAATTTATATTATCCCTCTATTCTTTTTCACTCTAATCTCCTCCTTTTTCGTTCTTCATCCAAACGCATTTTATTCCTCATTTCCCTTTTGAGATTAAATATGGATAAAGAAAATAATTACTACGTAAAGTGAATAGATGATCAAGGATCTTCCATCAACTTACGCCATTGAGAACGCTTTGGGAAAAATACGAAAACACAAACTAGTTCAAGTTTTTTTATCCGCCTTTGGTTGAAGCAATGTTAAATCGTTATTGGCATGAAACGACGAATGTATGAAGAGGTATGATTATAAGGGTAAAATGGTCATTATGAAATATATTAAGGACAAAATAAGAAGTGAAAAATTCTCCACTTATATGTCCATGTCATACAGTAGAGATAATATCAATCTCAACGTTTCAAATATTGACTGTTTAAAATATTAACGTAAAATTGGACATTTTTAAATGTAGTAAAATTAATCAAAATATTTACAAAACATAACAAAATTTTAGATTCTTTCAATATAGACACCGATAAACTTACTCCTATTAGTGTTTTATCAATGTAAAAAAAAGTATTAAATAAAACTTTATAATATCAATAATTTGATCTAAAAAAATACTAAAATATAAAATAGTCTTTAAAGGATCAACCCATCCGGTGGGGTTTTAGGGTTTGATTATTAAATTATTTTAAAAGGAAATATCTTATCCTTACTTTCTATGCTTTTGTTTTTTTCAATGATATTTCTTCTTTTTCTTTCTTTATTTTCATTTTTTAATTGCATTCTTTATAAACTAATTTTTTTTCAAACTAGGCTTTTTCCATTTTTAGTCGTATTGCATCCCGAATGCATTCATTTAGGTACTTTTTTTATCTTTCTACTGCATAAAAATAGTATTTATATTCGGGACAAGGATTATCCTAAAACTTAATATTGAAAAGTTTAAAGCTTTGTTGTCTTCAAATACAGTAAAATGAATCAAAATATTTATAAATATCACAAATAAATGATGACAGACACAACAAAATGAATAAAAATATTTACAAATACAATAAAATATCACTAATAAACTATAAAATTTTATTATAATTGTAAAAGTATTTTCAACCGTTTAACATGAAAAGAAAAAAATCTATATATACACACGTTTTCAAGTCATGAAAAAGTTTGAGACAATTTTTTAACGTATAATTATTAGTCTAATCATGATGTTTCATGTTTTTATTATGAGATTTTTAGCATTAAATTATTATTTTGGAACTTTTAAAAAAGGTTTGTATAGACCACATTGATATTAAGTTGTAATTTAAAAAAATCCCATTTTTCCTAAAATAAATAAATAAATAGATAATGCAATTTGTTAGTGCTTTTCCATCTAAGCCATCAATTTATATAATATAGATAGATTGAAGCCATATCTGCCACCATTGTCAATCAATTCAAGCTCTCTCTATCTTCTTCTACTGACTTCCTCTCTTCTTCACATCTACGGTTAGTACTTTCATCGTAATTCATCTACCTATATATTTATCAATGTGTTAATAATATACACATGATTTTGAGTTACGTACGTTACAACTACGTACGATCGAGAATTAATAAATCCTACGTGCCAAATTCTTTTTATTCACGTTCAAATAAGTTTATTATTCACAAAGTTGCTTAATCTATAATTACATATTTTTTTAAAAAAAAAACAAAGTTGCTTTAATTTATGGAAAATCATAATTTTTAGTTTGGTTTCTTTACTTTGGGGATATATCATTGGCATCTCAATTTGTATCATCTTTCATAAATAGTTTCTCTTAATTTAGTTAAATAATCAAATTAAAAAATTAATTATTAGGTATGAATAAGACATAAGCTTAACAAAACTAATTAATTCTAGTCTCTTATATATAGGGTTTAGAGTTGAGGATTTAGGGTTTATATATATATATATATGCCTTGATTAAGATTATTAATTGTTCTCTTTTAAAGAAAAGTTGGGTGCATCATTATTTCATTTGTGTGATGCTATATATGTTTAGACCATTATCTAATAATTTTCCCAAACGTTGTGTTAGCGTTGCGAAAATTATAAAGATAATTCAATTAAAATATAGTATATGTTAGCAATTAAGATGTTCGTGGTTTTGAATTTCTCTACTACGTACATACTCCTATTATTGTATAACAAAAAAAGTCAATTATCGTTGGAATTTACCTCTTTGTAAGTTTAGTTAAATAAATTATGATATTTTACTATATTTTGTAAATATTTTAGTTCATCTCAAAAACAACAGCAATATTCCAACCAACCTCAAATCAATTTCATATCTCTAGATTTCAAAATCATCCAAATCTAGAAAATAATTTATTTTAGTCCCCTAAATTAGGTTTCTTTTATCCCTTAATTAATTTTAAAAGAATTAGGTGACAATTGTTATTATAAAAAATAGCTAGAGGGTCTCCATTTTTAGAATTAAAACAAAAAAATAATCATATTTTTATATTTAAAAAAAAAAAAAAACTCTCTGTCCTCCACCCACTTCCATTATCCCCACTCTTAATAATTATATTCATTTTGAATGTTACAGTAATACCTACTACTTTCCTTCAAAATTTGTCACGTCATTAAATAATTGTCTCTCTTTTTTTTATGATTATTTAAACCATATTAGAATTCGCAGAATCAAACAAAGCAAAATGGTGAAGCATCACCAATGTTTTTGGTGGTTACTACTACTCTCCTCCATAGGAACTATGGTACCATACTTGGAAGGGGTTGTAATAAACAAGAAGAATGATCCAGTCATAAGAACAAAGACTTACATGACTCCATTATTCACTTTAAAACCTGGGTATGTGGTGGAGAGATTCTTCTATAATACCAACTTTCCCAATGGTCATATTGGTATCAAAAGTTTTGATGTTGAAGTTGTAGATGAAGATGCCAATCCCATCCCTCTCTTTCAAACTTATCTTCACCATTGGGCAATTGTAAGGTATTGTTATTATTTTATTTACTATTTTTACCGTTTCTCCCTCGCGTTTCTAGCTAAGCGATCAGACATTTCTTAACATAACTCAGTGCAGTTGAGACATATCTTCTCTATGAATAACGATATTGTAATGATGTACGTGTCTCAATCTAAAATAACATATTTTCCTCCGACAGGTATTATCAACGCAAAGACACAAAAGATCCAAGCATCAACACTTCCTTCACTCAACTCCACAAGCCAGATTTCATAATAGCAAGCAACAATGGAGTATGTCAAAACCATGCACTTCCACAGTTCTTTGGGACAGGGGCAGATTCAAGAAAAACATCCTCATTTCTTCCAAACCCATATGGAATAGAGGTTGGTAATGAAAAGGAAGTCCCTTTAGGGTATGAAGAGAAATGGGTTCTTAATATTCATGCTATTGATACAAGAGATGTTGAAGATAGAATTGGATGTATTGAATGTAAACGCCATTTGTATAATGTTACAGAAGATGGGTTGGGAAGGGCTTTGGAAGATGATTATATTGGAGGTATAAGAAGTTGTTATGACCAAACTCGATGTAAACTGAAAAAAGGGTTTGATGAATTAGGAGATGATGATCAACAAAGGAATTTGTATGCTAGATATACAGTCAAGTGGGTGGATTGGGATGATCATCTTCTTATTCCTCTTGAGGTTTATATTTTTGACGTCACAGATACTTGGAAGCCATCGATCGAATCAACAGGAGCTCCTCAAGAACATAATTGTCTTGTAAGTCAACTATTTTTATTGCTCAAATATGTGTGTGACATTCTTCAAAATATTCGTCTTACAAAACAGACGATTAGAGGCTTAATATGAATTGGATTTTTCTAAACAGAACCTATGATGAAAGAGTGTGTAAATGGAAGTTTATGATTTAAACTGATACAAACCCTAAAGTTTAGAGGTATGAATTAATATACTTTTCCTAATTCATATAAAAGTATCGTTTGATCTTTGGATTGAAATAAATATGTTTAGGTTATATGTTTTTGTTGAGGATCCTACAAATGAAACAACCAAGAGATCAATCTCACTATGTTTATCAGATACATCAATTACTCTTCGCATTGATCTATTAATGGAATCTGATCAACTTTGTGGTCGGTCGAATCGGTTTTTGGTGTATCTGTTGGTCATCCCTATTAGTTATTATTTTATGGTTTGTTTATAGGTGGAGTATAATGTAGGAGGGTCATGCTCCACAAACAAGGTTGGTGATGAATGTAATGCTACAAAAATGGTGAGGCTATTGTCTCCAAGTAGTGGCTATATCATATATGGAATGGCTCATCTCCATGTAGGTGGCCTTGGTTCAATGCTCTATGGAGAGGTATTTCTTTTTCTTGTTTATGTTAATTTCGTAACATACGTTTCCAAGTTTCATTGAACTTTCAATTTTGTATTTAACAAGTTTTTTAGTATCAAATAGTTTTTGAATTTTTAAAACGGTTAAATAAATTCGAGAGACTTATATCACACGAAAATCAAAATTGAAAGTTGAACGACTTATTAAATACAAAATCAAAAGTTTTGGAAGAAAAAAAAACCTATTAGATATAAAATTAAAAGTTTAGGGTCAGTTTGGAAAATATATTTGACGGTTTCTTATGTGTTTTTAAAAATTAAGTATAAAAACACTTGTTTCACATCTAAAATTACTGTTTTGTTATCTACTTTTTACCAATATTTTATAAAATGAAGCCAAATTTTAAAAAATATGTACTTAAGAAAGATGCTAACCGTTTAAGGAATTGAGAGAAAATAAGCTTAATTTTCAAAAACAAAAAACCAGAAACGAAACAATTACTAAACTATGTCTTAGAAATCTGTTTAATTATAAATACTTTTTAATGTTCTGGTCAACTAAACTTGTAATTTAACCTTAATAGGATGGAAGAGAGCTATGTTCTTCATCTCCCATATATGGAAATGGAAGTGAAGTAGGGAATGAAAAAGGATATGTGGTTGGGATGTCAACTTGTTATCCAAAGCCAGGCTCAGCCAAAATCAACAACAAAGAGATGTTAACTTTAATATCCAAGTATCATCCTTCTCAACATCACATTGGAGTTATGGGTCTGTTTCATATTATGGTTGCACAAAGATTACCAAACTCATTCATTCAAATGGAACCACTCAAACATCTTGCTCATCATAACAACAAGATCACCATCTAAAATCTTTACATTATTATATCTCAATTGCTCTAGGCCTATGGTTTTTGATACAACTCTTAAATGAGACTATGGTATAAAAGTTTGTGTGTTTGTATTATGTTATAATATAAGATTATATACATTGTATTATATTTTGGAATGAACAAGAAACCATATGTGTTTGAATATCTTCTCATAGTAAAAATGTATACATATAGAGATGAGTTGTACTAAAATCACCAACCTTTCAAAAAAACAATTCAAAATAAGTAACCTAAAAAGAAATAATAAAATAAAATTTTGTCGAGAAACTTTTGAATATCAGTAGTTCTTTACAGTACTCAAACTTCTCTCTTATATTCATTCACTCAGATATATATTTTTTACACTTTAACCACAAAAGGGCACTGACCCCAAAAGACAACCAAAACCTGCAGATACTAACACTACAGGGTGAATGGATCAGCTGGGGTATAAACAATAGGAGTTTTTGACATACTCACGTTCCCAAGTAGCACATGAGGTGCAACCGTATCCTCGACGATCACCGGCTTAACCGGCATTACCCTCTCTGGTATGATTCGCTCACCGTCGACGGTTGCCAGAACCTCGAAATGCAACCTCACAGCCTCAGGTTTAGTCCTCCATTCAGGAAATCCCTCCATGTTGATCCCATCTCCTTCTTCCAACTTCTTGTCAACACCAAAACCGATCTTCACGGTTGTTTGCGCAGAGACATTGGCCTTCAACAACTTGAAGGAGCCCTTTCCTTTTGCTTTCGGGCCAAGAAGGGATGTCAAGAGTGTCTCAAAACCAAGTAATTTCGAGTTCGAGCCGTTGATGGAGGTGATTGGCCACAGTGTTGTGAATGCCTTTGGTGTTAGAATGGTGGGGGCATTGGGTTGAAGATGGACTGGGGAAGGAGACTGGATGGCTTGGATGGGGGATGAAAGTTCGACTAGGCCAGGGGCAAGGCGCTTGAGCTTGAGCTTGTTGGTGGAGCTAGGAGATGAAGTAAGGGAGGTAGGACCAACGATGCGGAGAGAAAGGAGTGGGGTTGATTGAGATCGGGATATGTGGCGGAGTTGTTCGGCTAAGGCTACCAGACCAGTAGCGAAACCAGGGGTTGTTTGATTGAGAGGGAGAGGAAGATCAAGTGGTTGGCGAAGGCTAACAGATCTAGCACCAGTTACAGTAACAACTGCTCCATCTGCCAGAACAACTTTTTTCAAGACACCAGCATCCACATCATGCTGCAAATTCAATGGCAAACAAAGCTACAGCTTAGAATAATGCCTTTCATGCTTGCTAAATGTACAATTACACATTCAAAAGGGCACAAGAAGGCTGCAGAATTTATGCATAACAAAGATATGGGAATTAACATCCATAGTACAACTAAAAACGACATTACTTGAACAAGAGGTAGGTTGTACAACTATGTCCTTGAAGTCACTTCAAAGATCATGTAAAGTACTAAAAGTTTAAAAGATCATGTAAAAACGACATAACATATCGTTTCTTATCAAAAAAAAAAAAAAAAAAGTAATTTCAACCACTGTCCAAAAATAAAATTTTACTTTTTCCTTCAGTACAATAAGTGAGATGTGGAGATTTGAAACTCCAACCTCAAGGGAAGGAATGCATAGCAAATACTGTTATGCTAGTTTTGGCATGTTCCAAATTAACTTGAATGTTAACATCTTTTAATTATGGTTCAAGACAACATCTAATCCATATGGCTTCAAACAATTTTTCATATTAGTGTAAATGGATCAAGCCAATGAACAAAAGGCTACCTATTTTTGTCATCAAATCAGGAACTGCGATGATCTTTTTATGCAAAGTTAAGTCTAAAACAGAACTTTCAAAAGTGGAGTCAATGAACATGAAAACTTAGACTAAACAATAGTAAACCACCTACATTTTCAAACCGGAACTTCCAAACCTAAACCCTTCATCAAGATACATGCACGGGGTAAACACAATAGAAGCAAATTCTAATCAAATGGGTATCATCATCAATCATTAAAACCCCCAAAAACACAAATCACAGCAGTCCATCAAGTCAATAGAAACTTACAATGAACCAAATCAAAAGCAATAAAAAGATACTCACTGGCAATGAGACCCTCATGCCATCAGCATCCTGAATCCAGAGCTCCATTGGTCCAGCGAGCTGAAAGGGAGCCAAAACAGGTAAATCATAGCCCAGATTACGTTTCTGGGCCAACAAATTTTTATCTTCGTGTTGAGACTGCTCTTGAATCTGAAAAATAGGCAAATCTACATAGTCCCATTGTTGGGCATTTTCCAAAAACTTCAATGGAAAAACTTGGTTATCAATCTCCAATTCAAACTCATAAGCAACCGAATTCCCAACCCTTGCATCTTTGAAATCAACTCCTGAGACCTTGAAATCGTCACCCACAAACCCTAATCCCTTCTTAATCATCTCTTTCAAATCCTTTGTAAACCCATCTACCATAGTTTCAACCGACTGTCCAAATAAAACAATAAAAACGCCACAATGTCAGTATAAAACCATCAAAACTCCGAAAAAACACAAAATTAAGTATCAATAATCAGAGTTTTAGAAAACCATTATCAAATTCATCAAAAAGCCAACAAACCCAGTCCATCAATAAAAGCACCAAAATGTAAGCAGAAAAAACCAACAAAACCCCCAAAATCCACAAATTAAAGCATGGAATCAGACATTAAAAAAGAATTATCAAATCCTTAGAAACTCAATTGGTGGTTAGAAAATCAATCAAACAACACAATGTGAGCAGAAAATGATCAAAACCACAAAAACCCACAGATTAAGCATCAAATCAGAAACCTACAAAGAAACTAATTATCAAATCCTTTAAAATCTAACAAGAATAAACCCAATTAAACACAAAAAATCCTTAAAAATTGCAAACTAAGCATCAAATAACCAGACCCATCAAGGAATACAAAACGAGAAATCAAAACAACAAAACCGAATCCTTCAAAAACAGAAACCCAACAAGAAAAACATAACAAAACTTGCGGATAACAATCAAAATCTCAAAACCCCCCACAAAATAAAAATATAATAAATTTTAAAAACAAAAGACGATTGATGAGAGAAAGAATTACTGACAGAAACGGATTTGGGGTTCGTGGGGTTGAGATGAGGGGAAGAATGGAGAGCTCCATAAGAAGGACAAAGAATCAGAAGCATGAAAAGGGTTGACAGAAAGAAGCCCGGAAGAGCAGCCATAACGGAACCAGAAACAGAGATCAATTTGTCGTGGATTCTAAAAGCTCTTGAAAATGGATGAAAATTACCCCCAGAAAATCTTGATGAGAAAGAATATATAGGGGAGGAGATGGGGAGAATCGGATAATTAATAGGAAAGAAAAGAAAAAGGGGGGAATTTTGAGGAGTGATGACGTGGAACCGCGAAGGAGGAATGGACCAATAGGAATCGAGTAAGTGATGCGATGGATACACGGTATTGGCTTTGTTCTGTTGGATTTTTTTTTGTATTTTTTAATCTTTTTTATTTCATTAACCTTTTTGGGGATCCCGTTCCGTTCCGTTTTCGTATAGAAGTTTCTTGAAAAAAAAATTGTGGGTCCCACCTTTACCGGCCCGCACTTGTCGCAGTTCTCATCCACGTGGAATTTATGGTTTTGTTTTTCGTTTTTTTTCCAAAAAATGAAAAAAAGAAAAAAGAAAATGGCATCGCCCGGACTCGAACCAGAGACCTTCAGTGTGTTAGACTGACGTGATAACCAACTACACCACGACACCATTTGTTGAAACGTATAACAAATTAATGTACATTTAAATAGTTTTAATTAGATTAGTATAAAAAAGAAAAAAGTGGTCGTGAGGAACCAAGAGGCATCCAAATAATTGTTGGTACAAAGTAACACACAACCGTACGGTTAATAGGTAGACACAATGGTGCCGCTCTGATGAAGTCGGATTCTACGGACACGCTAATCAAGTTAACAAACCCTCCGTAGAAACACCAAAGCATCACCACGCAGGCATATATATGGAAGCATAGATGATCTCTCACGCCCGCCAACACCACAGGTGGTTCACCACATCGTAGGTTTCACATTAAAAAAACCCCATCAATTCAAAACTATTCGATGTGGGAATATTCTTTAAAACTTCACTTCCACCCACAGTTGCTGAGGTGGTGGCAGGTTATTTTTAGGTTGGTCCGACGACACTTTTCTATATACACACTACTTGGAAATTACAAGATTACCTAAAACTAAACAAGCTCAATACTAGCCTTATATCATCATTCTATCCATAATCTACGTCCCCGTTTTTTAACCATTTCGTTTTTGTCTTTTTATGCTTTTTCAAATTTTTGTTTATTAAAAACAAAACTCGTATATGTTCGGTTTTTTAAAAACAAAATGTATTTTTTGAAAGCTTCTTTTTTCATTTTCAATTTTTCTTTATAATTTTAAAAATATATTTTTTTTTGTTTAAAAAACTCAAAAGTGAATAAGTTATTAAACACACATATTTTTTAAAAATTAACCTAAAAAAAACAAATGAGTTACTTAACGGACCCTAAGGATTATGAACTCTTGAGCCTTTGAACCAAGGAAAACCTTAAATCAATTCGTAGGAAACGTTTGAATCGCAGATATTATTTGATGAATATAGATATTTAATATTTAGAATTTAGATTTAAAATATCTAGGATAATTAATGTAACAGGGATAAAGTTGTCCCTTCTCGATGATTATGTACAATAACTTTGTTTTGATTATTATATTTATTATTATATTATTGAAGTATATAACTCAAGAAAATGAATATAGGGTAGAGTATTTCAAAGTTGACTCTCATTCTTCCAATGAACAAGATTGCCAAGATTTGTGATCAATTGTATTATATAATAACCATATATTTAATCCATTTTATTTCTATTACAACTCCGATATCAAACCTCTAAAATCATGAAAGGAAGTGTGTGTCAATTACGCAGTTAGACTAAGATCTCTTCGGCTGTCATATAAACTTAATATTATATGCGTAGGAAACAATTAGCAAAGAAAAACGAAAGTTAAATTACAAACCTTTTCACTAAAAGTCTTGTTTTATGCATTACAAACCAAAGTCACTGAAAAAAGAGGCTCATACATTTCCATGAATGACCTCTAAAACACCAAACAGAAGAAATCAACTGCCAAAAAAATACAAAAAAAGATGAACAACAAAGGCCTGTTCTGACCAACAAACTCAAAAAAACCAACTTCCCCTTCTCATCATCAACACCCAAGAATAAGAAACCACAGATTTTGCTGCTTTTAGAGCAACATCTTCAATGGAAAACAAAAAACGACTCCAAACAAGCTATGAAAAACAGGTAGGTGACAGACAGAACATGATTTCACATGCAAAAATGAAAAAACCCAACCTGAAATGTGAATCTCACAACTGGTTTGCTTGAAAGGTTATTGGTCCAAATTTGTTGAAACATCACAGACCTGTAAACATAATGGCTTTAAAAAGGGATAAGTTTTGTCTATGGTTGCTTTTATTTTGTTGTAGCACAAGGGCTGCTCCTGCTCCTGCTCCTGCTCCTGATCTTATTTAATACATTATTCTATCTTCTCGTTAAAACAAGCGCAAAGTCGACTGCAACTTCTTCACTAGGTCCTTTAATGTTAAACAGAATTCATTATCCATCTGCAAAAAGGTGAATATGTTTCAAGAAACAGCATGAGGAAAATGTAAAATAGATACAAAGGAACTGATTGTGGGTGATTCTTAAGCTTGCAATTTTGATTTCGAGATACTTAAGTATTAGGTGGGTTATGTAGATGGCATGTAGTTATTACCTGTGCGATAATAGTTATGTCGAGAGCGAGACTCCCAAATGACATAACACTGCTATTGACTATTGTAAGGTGCAATTTTTCAATTTCAGCTATTGTTTTCTCTATGATATCTTTCTTTTTTTCACAGTGTATTCTTATGAGGACATTTTTGTCGCAAAATCTTGCTTCGATTTCGGGAAGTGGCTCATCCTCTTCTTTTGATGTGTCATTTCCATCAGTGAAAACATGGGATTTCTTGACGAATACCACGGATTCGATGTCTTTCCTGCGGGTTTGTTCCTCTAGTATCTTCACTTTCTCTTGAAGTTGTTTCAAGTACTTAATGGCATCTCCAAGAACTGAAGCCTTGTCCATCTATCAGCAAGGGAAATAACAGAGTTAAGAAGTTTCTTTCCGTTTCTGAAACGGATCAACTTTCGATGCAAAGAACTCTAGAACTAGAAGAACAGTAAGGGAAAAAAAACCTATGATGTACTTTTCAAAAGAGCCTTTACCTTCTTTAGGCCAGGAACTATAGCAGACAACGCAATAAACCGCTGGCTGAGCTTCTCTCGCCGTCTCCGCTCTGCAAGAATATGATCTTGAGCCTGGGGGATTCTACTGTTTGTAGAGGGACTTCTTGTTACACGATTCGACTTGGTTACGTGGCTTTGATGGGCTAATGAGCCCTGAGAAATCAACATATCAGAAGGGAGGTTGCTAATACTCTGAGGACACATAACCTCCTCTTTCGGCCTAGTGAAGTCCATTTGGTTCGTGTAGTTAGAAGCCGAAACAGATACAGCTGGATAAGCAACGACTTGTGAGTTCGGCAAATGATTAGTTGTTTGGTATGAACTCCACCCATCACCCTTGAGCTGTTTCACATACCCAAGTATGGCATTGTGAGAATGGTTTAAAGAAGCCTTCTGATCAATGTTTGTTTGAGCATAAGAGTGCTGCAAATTCTCCCCAAAAGCAGCTGCTAATGGGTGCATGCCAAGATCATCCATTGAGCTCTTGTGCCACTGATTGACAAAGCCATTATCCTCCATTCCCTATAAAAGAAGAAAAAGAAGAAGAAAAAATTAGCCTTCATGAATGCCTCATTTCATTTTCCTAATCCAAACATTTCCAAAAACTCGAGTTCATTAACGGTATGTACACACGTAACATATCCCTAATTAGCACAAAATTCAACTAGTGAATACTAATATGAATAGGAAAAAGATAACAGGATTCGAACACAGGAAATCCTACTCTGATACATGGATACTATGATGATATCAGTACATCCAAAAGCTTAAGTCGACATGTTGCAATATATTCTTAAAAAAGATTACACACAAGTGCACACAAGCAAATTCTAAAGTAGCATTCATTCAGTTCATTAAATCCTCTTACCATCTCAGAAAAAACTACCATAGAAGATTTCTCCATTCAAAAAGCTTCTTCTTCCTTTTCTTCAAACAAAACTTGTCAAACAAATCCTCTGAACTACAAGAAAAAGGCATAAACTAAGTCAATTCACCAAGCTTAATGTTCTCCACTTCCCATCAAAAGCTACAACAAAAAGAACAGTCCCACAACAATGGAGAATCTCCAAACACCCATATAAAGAAACCCATTAAAGTAAACATGAACCCATTTTCAGAAAAAGGGAAAAGAAGAGATTGCAAAAAAAAAAAAAAAAAAAAAAAAAAAAGAGACACTAAAGTTGTTTCTTCTCACCTCAACAATGGCGAAAAGCTTGAATTTGTCGAACCCCAGAAAGGGAAAAGACATGGAGAGCCTTTTTTCAACCTTTATTGTTCAACTGTCAAAGGCTAATTCGTAGATTTTTGAACAGTTGCTCTCTGTTTCTCACGGGTTTGAGTTTGGGCTATATGTGAATCAGGAGAAACTTTGATTTTGCTGGCAAATGGAAGAAAGTCTTGAAGAGATTAAAGAAATTAATAAATGGGTCACTCTTAGCTGACAAAATGATAGCTTTGATTTGCAATTCTCTTCCTTTATTTTTGTTGTTTTGTGGACTTTCTAAGGGCAACTCACCAACTAGCTTTTGAAATTTTGGTTAATGGGTTGATGGTTGATTAAAATAATTTTCTTGATCAAAATGTCTTAGTTCCAAATTCTTTTGAGAATATAGTATTGTTGCAATTATGGGCAAGGATTCACACCTTTGATTAATAACAATAATAATAAAGTTTATTCGAGTTATGGATGTAGTTAGCACGAGTTGGTCGTTTGTTGGTATGACACAACTTTCTTTCTTAGAGGTCGAAAGTTTGATCTATCGTTTCTATTGGTTGGCCTTGACGTAGTTTAGTGATCAAGATATTAGTTGTCTATGTATGTATGCACACTTACACACTGTGTATATAGAGAGCAATATGCATGCACTCATCTTTATGCATCTCACTCATGTCATACATAAAAAAAAAAAAGTCAGAAGAAATTGTCATGTATCGAATTATGATTGGACAAGTGATGAGATGCACAAAAATATGTGTATCCTAGAACTCACTTAAATAATATATGATATTTAATACATGACAAATTCATTTCTTTTTTTGTCATGAACTATGTATACACACACATATAATTGAAGTTGGCTATGGGTATATATATTGAGACGATAATATTTTAACGATATTTTTTTTATTTCATAAAAAAAAGTTTATATATGAGACATTTTCAATTATAGCAAAATTTTAGATCTATCACTGATAAACTTTCTATCAGTGACATCGATAGAAGTTTATCAATGTCGATAAAATCTGGTTTTGTCATTTACAATAATTTTTCTTCATATATTGCTATTGTTTATCAACTATTAATGTAAGATTTTTTTTTAAAAAAAAAAAAAACATATAACGTTGATCTCTCAATTTTTCAAGAATATTGATAAAGACGCTGACACATTGACTCGAAATAAATATTTAAATTGATTAGATAGAAACATCAATGTTAAAGCATATGGGGACATTAATGATTTATTAATTTGTTTCCCATATATATTTTTATTAATTCCTATTAATTACCCTAAAAATCAAATGGGTTAGCTCATAATCCAAGGAACCTTTCACACAAAGTAATCTATGGTTTGGAAGTCTTTGACAATGAGGCATGGGAATATCTTAGAGATATGAACATAATATAAAATCAATATATTATTTATACAAAGTTGAATTAAGTTATTAAGAAAATGTATTAGTTGAAGTTTAAAATTAATCTAATACTATTTAGTGTTTAAAATAAAATTATTGATCAAATTATTAAAGTATAAACTTAGTTCAACGGTAATTAACATGACCTTTCTCTTTAGAGCATCTACAGGTCGAACAGTTATTACCATAAAAACAATATTGATAAAAGATAATGATGAAATGTTGATTCGGGTGTTTTAAAAAATATACTAAAATCAAATATTCATTTACAATTTAAATAAAATAAAAAAAATTATTGTTTATATTATGTGTATTTATTGGGGATATTTTGTATAATTTTTTTAAAAAAATATTTAAAACTACTTTTGACATGTATAAGGTTATTTTTCTTCGACCATGATTATAATTGTCGATTATGAAAAAGTGATTTTAAAATCATACACAACAACTTAAAAGTGATCTCTATCGATCATCTCTGAGGTAATTCTTAAGATGAGTTTGGAATACATATTTAATTTTTTAAAAAATAAGACATTTTGAAAAAATTAGAGGATTTAGAAAACTAACACATTTAATAAAAATGAGTTTGTTTAAAAAATATTTTTTTTCTTAAATTAATCCAAATCCGACGGAGTATCACTTTATTTTGTCATTTTTTTTAGAAAAGTTGTTTTTTTAAAATAAAAAAAAAGGTTTTGTCCATTTTTTCTTTATTTTCTCCCACTTTTACTCTCTATCTCTCTCAAATTTTTATAATGCTTATTTCTATTTTTATTTTTATTTTCCAAAATATATCATTTTTCTCTATTTTTATTTTTATTTTCCTAAAGTCTATCATTTTCCTCTATTTTTACTTTTTATTTTCCTAAATATATCATTTTTCTCTATTTTTACTTTTTATTTTCCTAAATATATCATTTTTGTCTATTTTTACTTTTTATTTTCCTAAATATATCATTTTCTCCATTTTTACTTTTTATTTTCCTAAATATATCATTTTTCTCACATTTTCTCTCTTCTATGATTTTCACCTCCCCTAGTTTTTTTAACATCTAACTAAACGTTCGAGATTGAAGTAACTTTTAAAATAATTGTTAGCAAAAAAAAAAACCAACGTTAGCATAAAGCAAATTAACGTGACCTAATTCCCTTAAACAAATAACCTAATGAAAATAAACATATAATAGTACATAACCTAGGCAAATTTAAATACAAACAATAAATAGTTGTTTGAATTGGATCGAACCACCACCTAACTATGATTATTGAATTACTAAATTTTTAAAAAATTCATATTCCAACTCGACCTCACGAACACCTCTAATAATAATAATAAGATATTAAGGTTACCTTAAAAGAATATTCATGATTGGAATCAATTTTTTTTTTAATTTTTAATTTTTATTAATTAGAGATGTTGGGTACCAAATTAGTGCTAGCTGGAAACCCCTCAAGACAAGGGGGGTATTTAGGGTATAAAAATCAAACCCTTTTGTAAGAATTAGGTATGAGAAAAAAGATTGTGCAAATCTTTTTTCTTCATATATTATTTTATTTTCTATTCACAATAATTTTTGCTATAATAAGACAAAAAAAAATAACACTTCATTTTTATTTAAATTTGGAGCACACAAATTTATTTTATATTTAATATTAAAAAATACATATTGTCATTTTTAAAAAACGAATTGAATTTCCCAACATGATATATTGTATTTCTAAGTATTTTTATACTTACTCAGTATAATTATGCATTTTAAATTTTAAAATTTCAAAACTTTGCAACAACACAATTATTTTTCTAAATTTGCACTATTTTAGTTATTTTTATTATTAAAGTTAAAAAAATATTAAAAAAAAAGAGGAAATTTAATTAAATTGCTCAAAATATAAAAGAAAAAAAAAAGTGCACCAGCCGGGAATCGAACCCGGGTCTGTACCGTGGCAGGGTACTATTCTACCACTAGACCACTGGTGCTTCTTGATGAATTTCTTATCTACAAACAGTTTAAACACATAATAATTATAAATTAATGAAAATTAGAAAGTCCTATTTTGATCCCAATGATTTTAGCACTATAAATTTATTTCATATAGTTTAATCAATAATAGTTCGATTAACATAATTGTATTTGTAAATATTTTAATAACTCATTCCAAATTAATATATATAAAGTTTATAATTTTGATTTATATTACTCAAAAGAAATAAAAATAGGAATATTAATTGATATTTGAATAAAAAGCAATTTTTTTTTATAGAAAACCTAATTGAGTAATTTGGCCTCCGGCCGTCGTCTCCGGCCAATCTTCCGTGTCCACCGGTTGCAGCATTACCGGCGAGTAGGTTTCTTTTTTCCTCTCTCTCTCTATATCGGCACTCGCACTTTCTCTCAGTTACTCTTGCAGCCGCTACCGCACAGTCTCCATTCTATCGCCGCCGTCCTTGCACGTCTCCGAACAGTGGTCGCCGGTTCCGGATTTGTATAGTGGGTAAGGTTATGGGTTCCTTCTAGTTTACTTAATTGATCGTGAATACAATGAAGTGTTTAGCTTGAAATCTATTTACCCATGATGCCTTGGTCTTAGAAAGTCGAATGGAGTCGTTGGGCTTTATGAAATGAATTAATATTCAAACCCACATGTAAGGTAGAGTGGTGAGCATAAATTAGATTTAGAACTTTTGGATTTTGAGTGATCTAACATCTCTATGGTAATTCGCTTGCAGAATTGAAATGGAAGAAGTTAAATTTGATCGCAAATCAAAAGAGAAGATTTTTGAAATTTTTAAAGAGTTCATGGCTAGGTAACTAAGAGTTTGCTGCCATTTTCTCAATTGCTTTTATATGAAACAAAATTGCAACTCTCTACTCATTGGGATATTGGCTGGTTTAGTAAATCTTATCTATAATCAGTTCATATTACTCAAACTTATGTCTTATTTTGTTGGACGTGATCGGAATTAAATGTTTGATATCATTAATTTTCTAGTGTTGCCAAGCTCGACGAATTGGGGACACTAGGAAGCCAGTTGCTTTCTGGCCTTCAGCAAGGGCTTGGTTTGTGTCCTGCATCTGAAATAATACCTGTCTTTGCTTCTACTGTTTTGATGAAGTGTTGTGTAGTGATTTGTTTTAACCCTTGCAGAGCTTCTTCGACGACCTCCAATAAATAGAACATCAAAGTTGATTGAGAATGTCATTGAAATGAGCCATACAGAGAATCTTAGATCATACATTGAAGCAGGATGCATCAATACTCACGATGGCGCACAAAGTACAAAGAAGTGTATGTTTAACTTTAAGTGAGCAAGTTTGTTGTTAATTCAATGCCTGCTTTGGTGGAATCATTGTCTTCCTTATCCATTTCTGTGGTCTAACTACAAGTTTTCCTTATTCACATACATAGTGCATACATGTCGGGTTGGACTGGATGATCATTTGAAAAAAGGTAAATAATATTTCTCTATCAAGATTGAAACCGTTTGCTATTTTACATGTCGGGTTGGACTCGATATGCTTTTGCACAGCTTTTCTGAATATTTTGTCCCCATGTTCTCTGCCACATTCTCTTCCTCTTTGCTGTTAACGAGATTTCTTCTCATTGAAAGATATTTTCTTGTTCTGCCTCATGTATGATAGTACTTTGGGTACATTATCTTATCTCATAACGATATCTAATTAATTCATGGGAACAAACAGCAAGGAGCCTAATCGACGAACTCGAGCACCTACACAATGATGTAAATATTGAACTGGAAAATGAAAATCCCCTGTGCACTTCAACAATGTCAGACGAAGATCTAGAATTGGATGAAGAAGCAACTGTCCCTAATAAGGTAAACTGCAACTCCCATTTTCTTTATGTTTCCTGTAATGGTTTATAATTATATTACTTTGAATTTTTGTATTTTGTTACTTAGATGTTGAAATTGTCTTGTTGGTTTACTGTATAATCAATTTCTGCCTTTTCTTGTTCAGAAACCTGATGCTAATGATTATGCTTTATTAATGGGGATCATCAAAGTTATGGTCAAGAAAAACCACAGAATGCAGGTAATTATCTTCCATTTTTTTTTGTTTACTTTTCCACATGAACATAACGTGCTATCGTTTTCAAACACCCACCTGGCGTAGTGGCTAGAGCGCACGTTTAGTTACGGTGATGGAGTTCGATCCTACAATCCACAGTTTGTTAATTTAATAGCAATGCTATCATCAATTTCTTGGAGACAATCAAAACTGTAACTTGCTGCAGGAGAAGATTGTTTCGGGTTTAAGTCTCAAATCATCCTCAGGGGAACTCGAAACATATTGCCTAATGTGGTCGCTACAACCGTATATAGACGATGAAATTATGGGTCAGGCTTGGAAGCTTGTTTGATGAGTTTGCAGTTGCTGCAGTTAATCATTTAAGCCAAAAGGCTGGTAGTTGGAGTTGGTGTTGGAGTTTTCTTTTGGATCAATGTCATCTCCAGGAGCATTAAAATCTTTAAGTTGAACTGTTCGGTTAATCTTTGAAAATTTTTATTGATTAAATTATGATTTTTTATTCTCTCCAATTTTGTATGAGTGAATATTCCATGTAAACGTATTTGAAGCATCTAATGTAAGTTCAAATGTTTTAATGCAAGGTTCATGTATTAAATTAGTACTATGATTTAAATCTTAAAATCTTATAAATACTACCCACCATCACCATTAGTCAGTGGAAAATTTTTTATACCGTTTCTATCATTAATCCGCGAAATAATCAATGTGAGTTTAGTTTAATGATAATTGACACAACTTTCTTGAACATTGAAAGTTCGATTTCTTCATAACTGTCCTACTAAAAGAAGTCTTTATTTAAACAATCTTACAAGTTCCAATCAACATTGAGAAGAATCTCGATTTAGATGGCCGTATAGGATGTTTGAAATATTCTTATCGAAAGTGATTTTGAGAATGAGTTCCTAGTACGGTTAATCAGCTCACGAGGACTAAATTACTAATATGGAAAAAGAATAAAATGTTTGTATTAAAATTAAAACCAAAATATATTCATACATAGAAATAGAATATTTAATATTTTGTAGCTATGACATATTTTTATTTTAAACAGCAAAATGTTATTAATATGAATATAACATAAATAACAAACATTATAACGTATTTTAAAAAGAAAACATAAAATGCTTGTTTATTAAGTTAAATAATATACTTTAGAACTTTTTGTTTCTAAATTTTCTAAAAAAAATATCCATCGATATCAACATTTTATTGATATTTCCATAGGACATTCTCATAAAATTGACCCCAACATTGTAAACCTTGTATAAATGGCCATATATCGATGCAAAACGAACATCCATCGCCGCCCTTCTCTTCCTCCCCGAAGTAGATCCGTTGTTGCCGTCCTCTATAACGGTACTCGCATTAATGTTGTTCTTGGACTGCGGCAAGGAAGAAGCTCACACCATCGTTCATTATAAGAGGGAGATGGAGATGTCACCAGAGGAGGGCTGCCTCACTGTTGGACAAATACATCACAACATCTGCGCACAGTTGGCTAAAGATTGTAAACAAAATGGTGGGAATTGGATGAGGAAGAAGGAGATGAAGGGAAGGAATGGATTGTTGTGAACACATGGGAGAGAGATAGAGTTTTTCTTCTATGATTTTTGTTCCTTTCTAGTTTTGTTTTTTTTTTTTTTTTTTTTCTATTGAGACATAACATTTGTGAGGAAAAAAAAACTAGCCCATTTGTCTACTTGTAAGTTAAATCACCGCTAAAATTCAAAATTTTAACCGGATGAATATTAGCAAATACAACCTTTGATCAAGAAATTACCAAAGTTTATCAGATGAATTCACCAAACGCCACATATTGTACTCGTCCATCCTGATCATAAAAGAGCTTGATCTTGGCGAACCCCCACCACCATACGCCTTCAGGATTTAGAATGCTAAGAAACTCAGTAGCTGGCTACCTGAACCTCAATAACTTCAATACAAACAACTAATTGATCGAGCAAAACTCACTTTGGAGACCTCAGATGTGTCGGTAGCAGCATCCGTAGTCCTCAAACACATTTTAAGATTGTTTCGTTGCATGTATATCACAGCCCCTATAGGCCTGAGAACCACTAAATAACTTGTGATTTCAATATAGAAATAACTAAAAATAGAATCAAACTAACAAAGAAGCATAGACACTTTAGTTTGGCTAAATATGTGGACACTCCAAAACTTGTTAAACACATACCAAACACTTGAGCACAATAGATATGTTTTGGTACTAGTAGACACTAGTTGTACAAAGTCAATATAGGCTAAACATTCATTAAGCACGTATTGAAATTGAACACTTCATTAAGAATACTAAATAAACCCAATAATATAGCACAAAAGAAAGTTTAGAACCTAAATACATCAAACTCAACTTTGAATTCCTTGTATAAAAATTATATATATTTTAATAAATGTATCATTTTCGTGTTCTTTAGGTTGATGAGTGGTGTGATAAGGTCTCAGGTCTGCAGGTGTATACTCGACAGAAGAAAGGAGAAAGTAAGAGAGATAAACGTTTCGCTGGGCCCCTTAGGAAAACTTGTTAGTAAAGAGACTAGAGTTTGTTATAGTTTGTTATTTTGTTTCCTTAAATACTCCGTACTTCAGGGGAGGGGCATGAAAGAATTATCATCTTGTAATTTGAATTCTCTTAGAGAATGCGAGAGATTGGGAAGCTCTCGAAATCTTCCCCAGTGGGAAGTGTCCATAAATAAATTGAGAGGCTGAGACTTATCATGGTGAGAGACAGTGTTGTGTCACATATGCATCTCGTACCCGAACTCCTTCACGAGCTATAAAGGAGTGAATGTTGTAAATACCACAACCCTTTGGTTAAAGGTTGAAGGATATGCAGTGCAGGTGATTTGTTTTTTTGTTCTCTTTGGAGAAGCTGGGTTCTTTAGCATCAAAGCTATACTCTAGAAAATTTGAAGGACTCATTTTTAAAGATACTGAGAAGTCTACAACTCTTCGAACGGGTGAATTTCAAACTCTTAAGGGGGCTTTTTTTGTCTTTAAGTTGAGGTGAGGGAGTACGACTCCACTCCTTGTCTGGTCCAAGATGTTCATGGCCCCAGAACTAAAAGACATGAATTTTATTCTTTACTAACTCCTAAAATTGGGCCTAGAACTTCACAACTTCACCCTTTATCCCAAGCTTGTCTGGTCCAAGATGTTCATGGCCCCAGAACTAAAAGACATGAATTTTATTCTTTACTAACTCCTAAAATTGGG
>JBBPDJ010000001.1:1299021-1323250 GCA_037974625.1 Cucumis cinereus
CCTAGAACTTCACAACTTCACCCTTTATCCCAAGCACCCCTTTATCCCAAGCACCCCGTAAAGTTTTATAATTATCTTTGATTTCTAATTTTTCACAATTGAAACAATTAAATCTCTTTGTAGTAGGCTTTTGTTTGGTTTTATGATGTCTTAATTCTTTTGTGTTTTTTTAATGCATCTGGGGCAAAGGGATTCGACCATAGACAACACACTCATATGTCAATTGAGTTATGCTCGGGTTGGTTCATATTTTAATTCTTATTAGAATGAATTAGAATAACAATGAGCAGAGACCTCTTATAGAATTTAATTTACAAAGGGAACTTTAAGGTTATTGTCTCCAATAATCAACTTATTCCCCACTTGAAAGAGAGTTTTACACTGGGTATGTTTGACAAAGGAAGACCATTCTCATGTTCTCGAGTTACTATAGGACCATGCAAACGTACCGGAGGTACAGACCCACAGTTTTCCTTTCTTATAGTAGTGATTCTAATAATCCGATTATACATGGATTTTGGATGTTCTACGTATTCGAGGACAAATATCATCTAGTTTTGTAGTTTCAACCTTAGAACTATTCATTGAGTTTCCTTACATTTATGATAACGACAATAAAATCATTGAGCAGGTTGGAGACAACCACGAAATAATAACTTCATGCGTGGTGAGAACATCCTTGAGTCTCTAATCTCCGATCAATGTTGATCAATCCACAAACAATTTAC
Source organism: Cucumis cinereus (assembly GCA_037974625.1). Lineage (NCBI taxonomy): Eukaryota > Viridiplantae > Streptophyta > Magnoliopsida > Cucurbitales > Cucurbitaceae > Cucumis > Cucumis cinereus. The sequence goes on from JBBPDJ010000001.1 coordinate 1,299,750, forward strand.
ACCATAATTACCCAAATAGTTTAACAGTGAAACCAGAAGAAAACGGCGATGAGAAACTCCTATAAAACATATTCAGGGAAAAGCTTCACAACTTACCTCAACCCAGCTGCAACACTTCTCATACTCAGCTGCTTCCCAATTTCATCGCTCAAGTTGGAATTCCCATCTGCTCGTACTGCCTAAGCACAGATATTGAAGTCCTTGGAGGTAAGCATAACAAGTTCGAGCAAAATGCAAAATTATGAAAAAGGGCATGAAACTAATATCCATCTATGTTCAGCATTTAAAAGGTTCTTTGTTCGAAGATCGAATTGAGAGATGGAAAAAAAGGTCTCTGAGAGTCCTGGAAAAAATTTGCAAATAAATCAGTTCGAAACACATGAAGATGTGTTCTTACCAGACACTCGCCATAAAGTCCCCTCCCCAAACGAATTTTAAAAGACTTGTCCAGTAATTTATTAGCAGCAATTTCACGAGAAGCAAGGAAGTCAGTTCCCTTAGCAATCAATTCCAAAGAATTCATCTCCAGCAACTGCATGAATGTGATCCACAGTTCAATATATGTCAAATACTTTTAAGTGAAAACTATAACTTGACGACATAAAGGAGGTATCAGCAACAAAGTTATTTTTTAACATATATAATCTCAAACTAATACACAGAAGCAGCGTTGCCTGAAATAAAAGACATGAAAAGAAAACCACCTCCCAAAAAATTGAAGTCCAAGATATAAAAGTGCAGATGTTAAATGCTTTGATTTAATTAAAATTTTCATATCTTATTGATATTTTAGGTCAAACTGAATCCCCATATTTAGCCGGGACCTCGATATTAGCTGGAGTCCTTTCAGCTAGAATCCTTTTGTGGGCTGGGTTTTTTTTTTCTAATGTGTTCTTTCATGAGATAAGTTGCTGTTTTTATCCCCAAAAAAAAGTTATTTCAGTCATGTTATGATGCTGGTATACATACTATGATACTACATTCAAACTTTTGACAGGCAAATGGTCACTTATAAATACTTTATCCAAGGAAAGGATAGAGGAGTGAAGAAATACATTTGGATGTGAATAAGGAACAGCTTCACAACGTGGGAAATGGCAGGAAAACAGATTTCAAAACTCCCTATAGAACACTTATGGAAGCTTAGTTGCATTTTATAGATAGTTAAAGAAACAAACAACTTTAGCGCTACAGACTAGAGTATCAATATAAAAATCACAAAAATAGACTAGCCCAAACCTGTTCATACATGTATGGATTAGTGATACAGTTCAATTTTGATCGCCACTCACTGAGCCCAATGTTAAATGCCCTAATATCAGGTAAGTTCCACCTTCGAAGATCCCCATCCTCAATGTACTTGAGAATTATTTCTATTCGACTTCTATCTTTTAGCTCTAAGAGGTCTGCAACAGGACCCTGATCATGAGAAGAGCAGAACAAAACAGTGAGTCAGCATACACAATCAGATGAGATAACGGCAGACGAATACAAATCCATTTTCACTTACACAAGGAGTTTCCATATCCACAAGTCTAGAGGATAAATATTCATACACAGCTGTAGAGCTACTCTTCTCAAGATTTACGCGAATTGACAGATTCTTAGGGGGATCTTCCATAGGGGTAATCTGTGGAAGTGATGATTTACGATGATCGAAACATAGGACCCTGATTCAATTAACAAAATCATTAGAAATGGAAAAAAAAAAAAAAAAAGAACTTATAGCGGAACGATGATTATGAGTACAAAATCAACTTACTCACATGTGGGTCGACGTGAAATGGCGGCAGCAAACCCTTTCGGACCCAAGAAGTCAAGGAAATAGCAGCGCTCAAGCCCATCCACATATAAATCCTCAACCCTGTAAACAAATTAAGAAAGAGAAGTTGAAAAGGTGAATGAATAGTTAGAGAATGAGGGAGGAGTTGAGAAATCAAGTGATATTCAGCTCAAAAAGTAGTGAATCGCAGCATTAGATACAGAGAAAAGCGATGGAACCTGAGAGGAGCAACGGAAGAGAAAGGGAGAATGAGGAAAGGAAGGCGAAGGCGCGTATGATACAAGTGTGCGAAGAGAGCCGAGAAAGCTCCAGAGAAAGAGGGATAGTTGTAAAGCACAAGATTGGGAACTCTGTGTTGAGCAGCTCTGGCTATGGCTTCCAATGCAGCATCAGAACGGAAGGTTCGAAGGCTTGAATATGGCGGGAATGGGGAAGCTGTCCTTCCCCATTGTCGGAGAAGCAGAGGATTCATGGAACTAAACTACGTTTGACAGCGGAATTTGACATATTTATAGAAAAAATTGGAGATATTTGTATATATATATATATATATATATTTGATGTTGACAATTAACTCTTTAGATTTAGGGATATTTTCATTCTTGGCTATGCGATAGGCAGTTAGATGGGTGTAAGATCGATCAACAAAGTGAGCCAACCTCTCACCAAAAATAACCATAGGTCAATTGGGTTTATGACCAAGTTAGCCGAGTATAAATTTACCAAAATAACATCATCTGCACGTAAGATCAGTCCACTACAAACTTCTTCTAGTTCTTGTCCAAAGTAATACTCAAATTTTCCACCATTTGCCTTTTTCTCGTTCGTTCCTCGTTTTCGTTCCAAGTACCTATTTCTCATTTACGATTCTCGTTCCTAAATACTATTCTCTCTCGTGAATAACTTCTCGTTTCTCTTTTTGTTCAAACTACCTATTTTTTGTTTTGCTTTGATTACTTTTTTTTTATGTAAAATGAAGAACTTTTGGAGAGCACAAAAGAATAGAATCGAGAAGAATAAAGAAATCATAAAAATGGAAGAAGAAGATGATGCAAAAAAACGAAAAGAAAAAAAAAAGGAAGAAGAAAGAAAAAACGGAAAAAAAAAAAGAAAGAAAGAAAAAAGAATGGCTGCAAAATGAAGATGAAAGAATGAAAAAATGGTTATAATGTAATGTTATAAGACGATGACATAAGCAAAAGACCAAACCTTATTTGCTTTTCTAATTTGGGACTGTTTTTTATTTGGACCTCCGCTACACAAACTTCTCAATTGGAAGAAGAGATGAGAAGCTTAGAAACAATGCGAATGTATTTGAAAAATTAGAGTATTGGAGAGAGAGTAGGCTTCTAAGGAATAAGATGGAGATCGATGACCAAGAGCAAGGATGGAGCTTAAGAGCAAGATGAAGATCGGTTATTTAGGCATGAGTTGCATATCGAAGAAGAAGAAGAACGAGGAGCGATGCGAGAGGATCAATCATCAAGTGAGAAAGAATGACCTATTTTAAAGGAAAGAAGCAGAGTGGGAGGGCCAAAGAAGCAAGCAACCAATAGATTCAAGTGTGCTTCTTTGGTTGCTTTTGTGCATTCACTTGGCTATAATGCAAATAAAAGACCAAAAAAAAAGTTGAGTTTTTTAAAGTTGTGTCAAAACTCATTTAAATATCTTAAAATAAGTCATTTGTACAAAAATCTCAATACTGCACCTCTCTCGATGATGCCCTCCTAAGAATTTTGTCAGAGATTGTCTTAACTAAGGATATATTCACCTCATCGTCTTATAAAAAATTAAAATCTCGTCTACTATTGTCGTGAACAGAAATAGTTATTTTCCCGTTGAGATTCTCCATGTAGGGAGGAATGGGAAAAGAAGTGGAACAAATTTTTTTAATAGCTAAACAGGGGTGGAAATCCCATTACTTGTTTTTTAGGGTATTATCATAACTTATTGTTATGGGATTATTGTTATTGTAAATTCATATTTAAATTTTATGTTTCATTGTTTAGGAGACACGATAATGAATTTGTTTGAATTGGGGACATTTAAATTTAGCTTATATATATAGGAATAATTTAATTAAGATGTCCATGAGTTGGGGTCGAGGATAATTTAATTAAGATGTCCATGACTATTCAACTAATTCCACTCGTTTCCACGAGATCACTCCAAGAAGTGTTAGTATTGATGTTCTAAATCCCAACATCAAGCGAGGTCCAATGCACACGACTCACTCAAAACTCCCTCCTAATTGGGAAAGACCCATTGCAACCACTTCCAACAAACTCCTCCACATGCAAGGAGATCCTATTCATCGATTTTTCTTGTTGTGGGGTTATGCCGTTTGACCATATAAGGTTCCTGTAACTTTCACACATCCCACAAAAGGATGGCTGCAGCGGCTAATCAATGAATGGGGTCGTGACCGTCGATTGAATCTTTATAAAAGATTAAACTGTCATCTACAAAAAATAAGTGAATAATAGAGAGTCAATGTCTATTTAAATGAAAATCATGTCTAAAAGGGAGAGATTCTTCAGTACAAAGCAAAACTGACAAGCTTTTCAGCACACATAAGAAAAAGGAGATCACCTCTAGAGACAAATTCGTGATGCGACTTACCATTAGTGAGACCATAGAAGTAAAGCGATTCCATACAATTGGGTCCCACAACATTAATTTTAAAATTAAAAGATACTTTTGAACTAATTTAGCCAACCTATTAAAAGAACAAAAAATGCATTTTCAAAATAGCAAAAAAATCAAAACGAAAAAAAATAAAAACTTGTAAATGCTATCTATAAGAATTTCCCTAAAAAAAAAACCTAAAATTAACTCATCAAAATCTACCCTCCACGTTGGCATTTTGCACCTCTCACAATTTTTTTTTAAAAAAGAAAAAAGAAAAAAGAAAAAAGAAAAAAAAAGAAAAAAAACCCTAAACCCTTTCATCTCTCTCTCACTCTCACGTGCTTCACCTTCACCTTCTCCTTCTCCTTCTCCACCTTCTTCTTCTTCGTCCTGCCGGCTCCTACTTCCTTTCAGCTGCTCATTGTCGTCGGCTCTCTCTCCGTTCATTGTCGTCGGCTCTCTCTCCGTTCATTGTCGTCGGCTCTTACTCTTACTGGTATCCTCCCAATCTCCAACTATGTCTTTCTTCCCACTTGAAAATTTTCATCCAATGGAAGAGTTGTGGAGTTGTTTATGTATATGGTTTCTGATAGCTATCGTCATCAAAGCTTGGGGAAGAGGTGGCCTAGTTTAACCTTATTTAGAGTTGGGTTCTTCTCTTTTCACATGGTTTAGTTGAATATTGAAACAAATGAATTTATCAGGAAACAGAAAACCAATCAAATTGAAAAGATGCAACTTACTTTCCCTATGAGGTTTATGTTTCTGCTATAATTTCTCTATTTTTTTCTTTTAAACAGTCAGTAATATGTTAAGAAGTTAACAATGACAATGCATTTTCTAACAAGAAGAAGCCAACATATTTGGATTTCAGTTTATTAGTTTATATAGTGAATGCCACTTTTTTTAATCTGTGCAATATTAAAATTCCAGTTTCTTTTTTATGTTCATCATTTAGTGACACTTTAATCTGAGTTTTTTTATACCAGAAAAGATCAAGAGAAGTCTTTTATACAATGGGTAGTAAAAAGAAAGACTCAAACCCCACAGACGAAGTGGAGATTCAGAAAGATACATCGATGGATGACGTTAGTGCTGTTGTATCAAAAACCTTAAAGAGAAAAATGAAGAAGGACAAAGAGAAAGATGCTGAACTGGAAAATGGGGATGTTGGTATTCCTTCTTCTACCTTTCCCAATTCTGAGAAGCCAATGGAGAGGCAAAAGAAAAGGAAAACATTTGACAAAGAAAGAAAGCGAGCTATTTCAGAACAGGAAAAACAAAAAATTGCTAACTTTAAAACCGAGGACACTAAGCCATCTTCTGTCTCTGTTTCAAGCAGTGGTCTCCCTGAATTTCATATCAGTGTTTTTAAGGACTTGGCATCTGCTGACATTTTGGTGAGAGAATCAGCTGCAGAAGCTTTGGCAACTGAGCTGCTAAAGGTTCAAGAAGCATATGACAAGCTTGAAAATAAGGATTTGGTTGAGGGTGGGTTAAAACTGGAAGCTGAGAAGGATGATGGCTTAGATAATTGTGCACCATCTGTGAGATATGCTGTACGTAGACTGATTCGTGGTGTGTCTTCTTCAAGAGAGGTATATTTTGATATTATTTATTCAAAGCATCCTTTGGTGTACCTTTTTAGTAGTACAATAAGTGGACAACATCCCAGACTATCTTAGTACAAGTTCCAGGTTCTAGGGTGATACAAAAAATAAACTCTATTAAACAAAAGCAGAATGATGAAATTAGCAATATAAATTAAACATGCAAGTGCAGTAGGTGTTTGATTTTCTCATTTTATTCCATTTGTCAATCAAACATAATTTTGGTTCTTTTGAAAAAGCACATGGTTTCATAATTTCTGAGGCTGTTTTTCTTGTCTTCAATGGGTTTTGTTCTAGAATGCCTGTACAAATGCTCGTTTTCTCAGGTTCTTCGCTTGTTTTTCCTAGTATTGGCTTTCATTATAACACTTGAGACTTGAGAGCAATTTGATAATTTGCCCTTAAAATCATGGCGTCTCTGGTTTGGATGATTTTGAAGAGTAGTTCTATTGATTTGATGGAACCCTAACTTTTCACCTATGCTTGCTATGAATTGCACTTGCAGTGTGCTAGACAAGGTTTTGCCTTAGGATTGACTGCATTGATAAGTACTCAGTCTAACATCAAGGTGGACTCATTGCTGAAACTCATTGTTAATATTTTAGAGGTTTCTTCATCAATGAAGGGCCAGGTAATCGAGAGTCATGTCCATTGATTTATTCTATAATTTTATGATATTGTTTCTATGTTCTGTTTTATCTTTTAATTTTTATTCTCTCTCTCTATAAATGTTACTTGATTACTTAATGGCAATGCAGGAAGCAAGGGACTGTCTTTTGGGTCGATTGTTTGCTTATGGTGCTCTTGTGCACTCAGGAAGACTAACTGAAGAATGCGCTTCTGATAAAAGCACTTCACATGTGAAGGAAATCACCAGTGTTCTTATATCTCTTGCAGCTAAAAAACGTTATCTTCAAGAGCCTGCTGTCTCAATTATTTTAGAATTGATAGAAAAGGTATATTGCCTACTTAATGATATGCTCTTCCTAGGAGTTCTTTTAGTTTTTTAGATCAAAGAGATGTTTTCACTTGAAGATACTTTATTTTATTGTTTTTCTGGGGAAAAAAAAGCTAATGAGCACATGCTCTTCTTGACAATTGATAGGCAAAAATAATTTTTTGAAAGAGAAATGACTTATTTGTTTGTTCACCGAGCATATAGTTTTCAATAGAGATTATTTTCTAAATTTATTATATATACCTAATACATATATATATTGTGTATATTCATATATCGGATAACTTAGAAATAATTTTGTTTGGTTTTCATTCCTCTTATGAATGTATGCCATATGATGTGCATCGATAATTGTGAAATTGGTATGTTTGAGGCAGTGCTTTTTGCATAAATTTGCCTATCGTGGTGCTTCTCAACCAAAGCTCAGGATTTATTAGAGTAACTTCTAGACTCTAGATGGCCACAATTTCAAACATTCTGTTAAGGTGCTTAACTTTTAGCATTCAAGGTTCTAAAGGTGTCAAATAACTGTAATTTTGGGTCACTTTTTCTTAGGCCAGTACCTAGTTGCTTTTCAATTAGAGTTTCTTTGTCTCAACTAAAATTTTCCCTCCTTACAATTGTGTTATGGTTTTGTAGTTAACACCTGAGTCAGTGTTGAATCATGTGCTTGAAGCTTCTGGAATTCGAGAGTGGTTTGAAGCAGCTACTGAAGTCGGGAACCCGGATGCACTGCTGTTGGCCTTAAAATTACGAGAAAAAATTTCCGCTGATTGTACAATATTTGCTAAACTTTTACCAAATCCATTCACTCCTAGTAGATTTTTTTCTGTTGATCATCTGCAATCTCTAGCCAACTGTCTCAAGGTACTTCTTGGAAGTATCCATCTTCTTTCTACAAGGTTTTATATTTTAACAATAATTTAAGAATTGAATCACTTAAATCTTCTTTTGTGTGCATGGTATTCGGCAGGAGTCTACTTTTTGCCAGCCCAGAGTTCACAGCTTATGGCCTGTTCTGGTGAACATTTTGTTGCCTGATACAGTTTTGCAAGCTCAAGATGCAATGTCTGTTACAACCTCATTGAAGAAGCATAAAAAGAATCGTAAAAGTGGCTCTTCTGAAGAAGAAATTCTGATAAACTTCCAAAACTTTTTTGAAGTTATAATTGAAGGAGCACTTCTGCTATCATCTCATGACCGTAAGCACTTGGTGTTTGACGTTCTACTTCTTTTCCTGCCAAGACTGCCAACAATATTTGTCCCCACTATGCTTTCATATAAAGTTGTTCAGTGCCTGATGGACATACTTTCAACAAAGGATTCTTGGTTGTATAAAGTTGGGCAGAATTTTGTAAAAGAATTATCTCAATGGGCACGGCATGACGATGGCAGAAAGGTTGCTGTCATTGTTGCTTTACAGAAGCACAGCAATGTTAAGTTTGATAATATTACACGAACAAAAGCCGTTCAAAACCTGATTTCCGAGTTTAAGACAGAATCAGGTTGCTTTCTGTTTATTCAGAACTTGATGAGCATGTTTGTGGATGAAAGTCAAACATCTGAGGAACCTTCAGATCAGAGTCAAACAACTGATGACAACTCAGAGGTTGGTTCGGTTGAGGACAAGGACTCCACTGGAACAATGGGGAACTCTGACTTTTTGAGAACTTGGATTATAGAATCGCTACCATGCATGTTGAAACACTTGAAGCTGGAACCTGAGGCAAAATTCCGGGTGCAGAAAGAAATTTTGAAATTTCTAGCTGTTCAGGGTTTGTTCACCGCATCCCTTGGCACAGAAGTGACCTCTTTCGAACTACAGGAGAAATTTAAGTGGCCAAAAGCTCCCACATCTAGTGCTCTTTGCATGCTTTGTATTGAACAACTGCAGTTGTTACTGGCGAATGCTCAAAAGGGAGAGGGATCTCATGGTTTGGTAAATGGTCTTGAGCCAAATGACCTTGGCTCTTATTTTATGAGGTTTCTCGGTACTTTACGTAACATCCCTTCAGTTTCTCTATTCCGGCGCCTGAGTGACGAGGATGAAGATGCATTCAAAAAACTGCAAGAGATGGAAACCAGGTTATGGAGAGAGGTAACTTTCATCGTTTAATAAATTTCTAATGTAATTAATATTAACAGTAACTAGCAATATTTTGTAAACAATTAAATTGGAAGGCATGTTTGAAAATTTTAACTAGAGTTGAGGAAATTGTCCAGAATCGTTTCTCAATCTCAACCAGCCCAAAACCCTATATATGATAGTAAGGATTAAAGATCAATAGTTTGTCTTTTAATTTGTGAACAAAAATACAAATTTGTAGATGTTAATTTATGGTATGGTATCAATAAATAAATATTACTTTGGTGGCAGGAAAGGAATTACGGTTTAAGTGCTGATGCAAACAAATTACATGCACTAAGGTACTTGCTTATCCAGTTGCTTTTGCAAGTGCTCCTTCGACCAGAGGAATTTACTGAAGCTGCAACTGAATTAATTATATGTTGTAAGAAAGCCTTTTCGTCTGCTGATCTACTAGGCTCCTCTGGAGATGATGAGTTGGATGGTGATGGAACAATGCAGTTAATGGATGTTCTTGTCGACACATTGCTTTCATTGCTACCACAGTCATCAGCACCAATGAGGTCTGCCATTGAGCAGGTGTGTGCATTGCAGAATGTTGTATATTATGTATCTGTATACTAGTTAAATTGACAGTTGTTTTTGCTTCAATGATCTATATTTGCATTTTGATGGTTGGAATTGTCATCATTTTGAAAAAAAATGGCATGGATGATGTGAAGGTGAACTATAGCTAACTTTGAGGATTTCTCTCATTACTCCCCTTTAGGCCTCAAATGGGAATTTGCTGTTTGTATATATTTGTGAGCTTTTGTAAAATTTACGTCCCTTGGGCTTTGACCTTTATCTCATTTAAGAATGTTCTTTGTATTAATAGCAAGTGCTAGTATTTTTTTTGGTTACTTTTCAAATACTAGTGCCTTTTCTATATTTTGTACTCAAGGGGTTTTCCTTATATGGATTCTTTTTACTTCTCACATTTCCTCCAGAATAATATATCTAATGCTCCTGCCTTTTCAAATTTTCAGTAGCAACTTTATGCATGCAAAGGGTTCTAGTTTACATCATTCATATTATTGCTCTTGGTATATCATTTAAAGTACCTACACACTTGCTTCATACTCGAGGGGAGGGGATCAGTCAAAATGTTCTTGGGGATATAGTTAAAAATCTTTGCTTCTTGGTGTTCTTTTAAGATACCGATAGTGAAATCTATGCCAATTGGTAAGGTTTTGTAATCCCCTTGGCTTGGTGGGAATATCTCATCCATTTCCCTTTACACACATGCTGCATACTCAAGGGGAGGGGACCAGTCAAAATGTTTTTAGGGATATAGTTAAAATCTTTGCTTCTTGGTGTTCACTGATGATACCGATAGTGATATCTATGTCAATTGGTAAGGTTTTGTAATCCTCTTGGCTTGGTGGGAATATCTCATCCATTTCCCTTTATGCTCATCTGCTCATCTTCTGAAAAAGAAAGCATAGTTCTTACAAAGGAAAAAAAAAAAAAAAGAAAAAGAAAAATGCAGATTATGTACACCTAATGATCATCTTATTTGTGTTTATGACTTGCTTCTTCCTTCTTAATGCACTTTTGTAATTTAGAAACCAAAACCTTGGTCTATTGGTTCTTTAGTATCTTATTACCCTGCTTGCTCCGTGATGTAAATTAGCTGTGTTGGACCATTCCAAGGGTTGATCTATCTCCTTCATTTGTATTATGGTAGTCAAAGATAATCGGTGGGAAATTCTTAAATTGATTGGTTAAGCATTATCATTGGCAAATGCATTCCTTAAAAAATAACTGAAGGCGCTCTGAGAGAATCTAACTTTATCTAGGCTTTTCTTGTAGGTTTTCAAGTATTTCTGTAGTGATATCACTGATGATGGGCTGATGAGAATGTTGAGGGTTGTCAAGAAAAATCTGAAACCTTCTAGACATCAGAATGCAGAGGATGACGATGATGATGAGGATGAAGATTTTCTTGATGTTGAAGAAGATGAGGAAATTAATCAAGATGAAACTGGTGACACAGGTGATAGCGATGAACATACTGATGAATCTGAAGCCATAGACAGAGTTGGAGAAGTAGGGCAAAAACTTTCTGACGGTTCTGATGATTCTGAATCTGATGGAGGAATGGACGATGATGCCATGTTTCGAATGGATTCTTATCTTGCCCAAATCTTCAAAGAGCGAAAAAATCAGGCTGGGAGCGACACCGCTCAGTCTCAGCTTATGTTATTCAAGCTTCGTGTTCTGTCACTGCTGGAAATTTACTTGCATGAAAATCCAGGTATACTTCTTTTCACTGGATCTTTTAGGAGTTGTGCAGATGCTTAAATAATAAATTGACAACATTGTAGGATTTAAGAAGAGTTATAAAGAAAGTTATTTCACAATTAGGATGCCACCTGGTGACCCAACAACATGTAGATGGACACAATTAATAAGCCCCCAGTTTCTTTTATCACAATCAGGGCCATGCTTGTATTAGCTTACATTTTTTTTAAAAGGGACAACCCGCCTGACCCTACAATATTTGGGTGTTAAAGGAAACTCGCAGGAAATTAATTCCTAGGTAGGTGGTCACCATGGATTGAACTCAGACCTTTTAGTTAGTTGTTGACCTTTTTACCACTAGGCCAACCCACTTGTATTAGCTTACATTAGAGTTTCTTTTATTAGAGTCCACTATTTTATTGTTCCAAGCGTTTGATATTCTTCCAGGATAATGGGATCTTCGGAAAATATCTAAAATTCCTAATTTAGGGAAGATTGGTCTTTAAAGTTATTTAGGCTGCTCCAGTTGATTATGATTTCGTCTTTTATCAATGAAATTTGTTTCTTATCAATATAATAATAATAATAATAATAATAATAATGATTTCGTTTTTAATTTTCTATTTTTGAATGAATAATGTGCTTGTTTCTTCTTAATTTCTTTACTACTGGTTTTCTCTTAAATGAAGATTTAAAATCTTAGCCTAATTCTTAAACAAGAACTATTATTTTATTTTTGTTGGCTTAATTTTCAAAAACTAAAATTAAAAAATCAAATGTTATTAAATTGGGTGTTAGAAATCATTTAATTCATAGTCCTTGGCTTATATTTAAGTTGGCTCCTCTCTTTCGGAAAATCAACACTTTCTTTCCAAGTAGATATCTGGAGGTCGTGTTGTAGTCTGCACAATAGACACCTGGAAGATAAGTTTGGAAGGAAACTCAGATAGTTTCCTTTGACTTTGATCACTCTACAGACCCAAACCCTAGAAGCTGAAGAAATCCCAATCAATCTAACTCTCTATGTTAGTGTAGCATTAATATATTTTCAAATCATTGTTTAGAAAAATTTTGCCCTTTGGACAAGTTAGATAAATGTTTTAGTTTCCGTGGATGTTTTGCTGACAAGTAATGCAATATTTTTTAAGTGATTTATCTTGTGTATCCAACTTCTTCATGGAGCAATGTGAGTTGCTATCTGATTAGTACTTTTTGTCATCTTTTGGGGCACAGGTAAGCCACATGTTTTGTTAGTGTTCTCAAATTTGGCTCAGGTATTAGTTAACCCACATACGGAAGGTAGCGAACAGCTTGAACAGCGTATATGGGGAATTTTGCAAAAGAAGATATTCAAAGCAAAAGACTATCCAAAGGGAGAAGCAGTTCAAATGTCCACGCTTGAAAATTTGCTGGAGAAGAACCTAAAGTTGGCGTCAAAACCTAAGAGAAAGAAATCTGCTGCAAATGTATCAAAAAAGAAGCAGTTAGCATCAAAGAATCATTACAAGATGATCGATTCCCTGGGTCAAAATTCAGCATATTGGATTCTGAAGATTATTGATGCAAAAAAATTGTCCAAGCGTGAACTACAGAAAGTATTTGATATTTTTGATAGAGTTGTGATGGATTATTTTCATAAAAGGTCTCAGATAAAGGTCGAATTTATAAAAGAGATGATTAGAAGAAAGCCATGGATTGGGCATCATCTTTACAGTTCCGTTCTGGAAAGATGTGTCAGTACAAATTCAGAGTTTCGGCGAATTGAAGGGCTAGATCTAATAACTGAAACGATAAAATCATCAATGTCCTCTGAAAATGGGCATCACGTGGCAAAAGAACTGATGGAGAAATTCCTTCATGAACTATGCAATTTGATAAAGAAATTACTGACAAATATGCCCGAAAAGCAGGCTCGGCGTTCTGATATACGGAAGTTTTGTTGCAAAATTTTCTATTTTGTATCCTCTCTTAAAATTATTAAGTCATTTCTTTCAAGCTTGGCTCCTGAAGCTGTAGCTTTATGCGAATCTCAACTTGGCGAGCAGTTCGGTAGATTGAAGCTTCGAGAATGATAATGGTAGCAAGTCTAAAACTGAATGATTTTTCCTACAGACTCATCCTACTCTATTCTTGTCAACTTCCATAAAGTCGAAGACCAGAGGAGTAAAAAGTTCTTGTAGAATCTACTTGTTTTGGCTTAGAAAAAGAAGCATCTGCAGTTAGTTCTCTTGTTTACAACTGACGTGGAAACTTTGATGGATCGATGAGGAAAGCATCAGATAAACTCTATACTCTGCACATCGTAAATGGCACTGAAATTTCAGATTTCTGCTTCAAGAACAAAACATTCGAGACTAGTTCCTGAATGAAATACAACCTTCTAATACCGGCGACAACCCGACACAGGTGTTTGCTTGTTCCCAGGCAATCGTGATCTCTTGTTTTAAACAGTGTTAGATGCGTAGCAGAATATTTACTACTTATTAGTTCACAAACTCAATGTTGAAAATTTTTGATCAAGTTTTGTTCAAGTTGTATCCTTCATTTGTGACTCAATACCATTTAGATTGATTGGATTATTTATGTTCTGTATTTTATTGTCGAAAGAATCATTCGGCCAATTTTTCTTGATGTCTTGTTCTTAATGGTTTCTTTGCGTTTGGCAGATGGGCTGCTGAAGTTTTAGATAATGTTGTCTTTTATATATGGATCTATTCTTTGCTAGGGAATTCTATATATATATATATATAGAATTTGACTGTTAAACTTAGACTAATTGCCAAATCAATGGAGTTTATTGTTAAGTTTGAATGTTTGGGTCTTTTGTCTCGGTCTTTGGAGCTCCTTTTCATTCATTATAATATTGTCCAAACAATAACTTTGTTTGAATTTTCCTATGATCTTTTTAGGATAAGCTTCTAGGTATTGCACATAATAATAAAAATAAAGAATTCAATTTTTAAATAATTATTCAATTTCATACAAAACTTCATTTATATCTTTAATGACTTTATAAACTTCATTTTTAAACAATTCAAAAGTCGATGCTCAAAATTCTTCATTTTGTATGGACAGAACAAATCTGATTGATTGCACATATAAAACGGGAAATATGTACGATCTGGGAAAATCAACAATTTGTTTATGTACAACAAAGCCTACTTTCTAAGAAATAAAATAATAAAATAAAAAGAACAAAATAAAACTCGAATCTATTTCCATTCTAGACTCGTGTCATCTACAATTTCTCTTCATTCTGATGATATATCTTTTTCCAGTTCTTCATCCATTCCAATCACAAGCAATGGCCAGCAAAAGTTCTAAAACCCTCTTCTTTTTCATGGGTAGCACCAATCTATACTTCACAATTCACATCTGAAAATCAGAACATTGAATAGTATAAGAGCATGGAAATCCATTCCCTCTATTTTTCCAGCCATGGTGAAGAATGGTGGAAAGTGATAATATTGGTGATGAAGCTGTTTGTTTTCTATTCACCATACCTCAGAAATCTTGATACTGATGTGCTTCAGTGGACTGCGAGTTCAGAAGGCGGGTGCTAGTTGTTTTTGCTTACAGAAAATGGCCCCCTATGATTGACCATCACCATCTGAATCACTGTCGGAGGAGCTCCCATCTGAATCAGAACCTACAGAGTGATTGAAAAATGGTTAAGCCTAAACAAACTTCTCTATGATTCAGACTCACGAATCCATAATAAATTATCATTCATACCACTTGAAGAGGAAGAATCGTCGCTTCCTGAACTACTAGAGCTATCAGAACTACTACTAGCACGAGCAGCTGCATCTCTTTCAATTTCAACTGGAGGGAAACCACCCATTGGTATCACCTCATCCCCAATGTCTACATCTTCTTCACCCACATCCCCTTTTCTAAGCTTTTTCGCCTCTGTTTTCACCACATTCATCTCATTTGCAGATGATATCTACAGAACAAGATGATGAAAGTACACAAATCCAATCAGATAAACCAGTAACATGGCAAAAAACGAGGAAAATAAAGTATGCCCTTAGGCAAAAAATATGTATACACAAAGGGTTTTTACCTCATTATTCTCTTTATTCGACTCTGCATTTGTATTGTCATTGATGAGAGCTTGCCGCTTGACCTTGCTCATCATTTTCTTCCAATTCGTCACCAGTCGGTCAAGTTCCCAAAGGGTCTCGGTATCGACTGCCTCAATGTCAAGCTCAATCTCATCCCCATCCTGTCTCAAATGTCCACTTCTCTTCTTCACAATCTGTACCACCTGATCCATCTTTTCCGGAGGCAACCCCTGCAATCCAATTCCCAATCTGTGTTTCTCCTCTAAACTCATATCCCTTTTGTTGGGATCCTTTGCCTTTGGCTTCGGCTGCTTTACAGGCTTCACCTGTGGTGCTCTCACTGGTGATGGAGTTCTCACTGGTGATTGAACTGAAGGCGGCTTCGACAAGCTCAACGTCACCACTACTTCTTCTGATTTGTTCCCATTTGAGTTGAAATTCACATTTTCCACCTCCTCAACATGATTCCATGAACTAGATTGCAATTCCTCTTCATAGGGATCTGGCTGCTTCAGAGCACTCAGCTTCCGACTAACAGGAAGAAACATTTCCTCAAATTTCACTAACCACTGTTCAGCCAATACATGAACTTCATGACCCTTGGGGTTGTACATCATGGCATTGTTAAATGTTAGCCTAACATCTTCAGCAAAATCCAAAGGTGAGTCGTATAAATTCTTAGAAAGTTTAGATTTCACAGTCCCTAAATCCATAGGATGCTTAATAATATCATAATAGTCATGAAGACCCAACCCAACCACATCCACCGGTTTGTTAAAGATCAACCCGTACTTCTGCTTCATCAATTTGTTCAAGATTTGAGCACAAGTCTTCATCAGATTCCCAACATCAAACGAATTTGGAACCTGCAAATCTCTGCCAAAACTAGCTAGCACCTTCGGCCGCTTGTTCAATTCCTTCGTTTTAGAAGATTTCTTAAAATAATTAGGTCCAGAACCAATGTTCCCAGATTCGATACGATTCTTGATTCGTCTAACTTGTTCAAGCTCTCCCAGTAAACGTTTCCTCAGCTCAAACAAATCCCTCCCAGAACACGACGTTATATTGAAACTCACATATTGGCTGTACTCGAAGTTCAAAGATCCATGGTAACGATCAATGGAAGACCCATTATCTGAGGGAGAGAGAGTTGTTACGTTGCCCATCTCTTCACCAATCTGATGGAAGTTGTTAATTTCACCATTAGTTTTCCTCTTTTTCATATTAGGTTTAGATTTAGGGTTTGAGAACGGAACTCTCGCCATAAACGCTCCTCCTCCACTGCCGTTGCGTTTGCTCGTAGGCCAACTGGGTTCGTGATTCGCTAAAACAGCAGACGCCATGAAAAGGAACCCAAAAACCCTAATGAACCCGTTCGTTACAAAATAACGATCCGGTGAAGCTCCGGCGAGGAAATCAGAATGAAGGATCAAGAACAGAAGGCGGGAAAATCAAAATCAAAGAGCTCTTAATTCTTCCCACATGCGCGCCAAATCCAACTCTCAAAAGAACAAAAAAAAAGGAAGAAAAATCAATAAGAAATGGAAATTAGGGTTTACGAGAAAACAATTTCGCCCTAATTTCTGCGAACTACGAAGAACATTGTGGGGGTAAGGGGGTACTTAAAGGCGTGGTGATCTGCCCGTGAAAGTTCCGGGCAGAGTGGTAGCCGTCGATGATACTCGGCTAACTAATCTTACGGTGGCTACTCTGTGGCTTGCTGCCCGATATACTGACCGAATGAGCTGGAATGGACTGTTGATGTTGAGGGTTTTTAAGCACGTGGCGAATTGTGGATCGTTAGATTGTGGAAAATTAAGACAGGAATTTGGGGTGCATTTGAGTTTCATGAAGTTGAGTGGGTCCTACACGTTGGTGACGTGGACTATAGTGGGGACGCGTTTGGAACACTGTGGCAATTGGAGGGGTAATTGGGTAAATTGGCATTGGAAAAGACCGGGAAAATATTTAGTTTCTTTTTGGGGAAGAAATTTTAACTCTTATCGTTTCGCGGGATATTTTTTAAAATACATTTTAGAAAATTTTCATTTTGAGTATTTATTTAGAATCCCATTTGGATCTTAAAAGGCTTTCAAAAATTGGTTTCCAATGACATTTAATGACAGTTTGGGACCTAAGGTAAGTTGGTAAAACGAGTTATTGTAGGACACTCAATGTCTCGATTGTTTATGTTTATAGTTGAATAAAATAGTTGTTTTAACCTATAATAAAATTTATGTTTGAATTGACTGAAAAAAAAATTTAAAAGTAATTTTTATTTAAATGTTACTCATAAAATTTCTTTACAGTAAAAGGATGAATATTGAACATTATGAACTACTGATCTAAAACTATTTTCATTGTCCGATTTTTTTTTTTTTTGTATATAATATAATCCATCTAATTGGTCATTGGATTTAGAACTTGGAGAAAATCAATCCAGTTAGTCGCTCAAGTTGGTTGTTATTGGAGTTTGTTGTCTGAAGGGGTCACTAGAGTTGAGCATTGGAGTTGATTGCACAAAGTGGTTGTTAGAGGTGCTCGTCAAAGTTGAATGTTGGAGGTGGTCATTAGAGTTGGTCTCCTATAGTTGTTGCCATAGGTGGTCAATAGCAGTAGTCGTTGCCGTAGTTGATGGAGTTGGTTGTCAGTTTTTTTTTTTTTTTTTAAAAAAAGAGATAGTTAGAAAAAATAATCTAATAAATAATCATGCTAAAAAAGAGAAAAAATAGAAGAATGAGAAAGTGTTTTTAAAAGATATTAATATTTTTTTATAAGAAAAAACACTTTCAATAAATAAAAGAACTGCAATGCAGATTACAATCCCTCACATCAATCTCAACTACTCAGGAAAATGAGAAACTCATTGATCCACACTAACATTCGTGGCAACCCATCTTGCTAATGAATGAACCACTCCATTACAAAAACGAAAATTAAACCCTTTAATAGACATATTCCCAACGGAGCGTGAATCTTATCTAAAATTCCCCCAATAGGAGAGTTACACAAATCTCTAGAACGAATGACCTTAATTCAAGTTTGGGAATCAGATTCAACCCAAATGTTATTGAAGTCCAAATCCAAAGTCATTTGAAGACCACGAAGCAAATCTAAAGCTTCTCCAACCAAAATGTCCTCAATGCCATCACGATAACAAGCCACAACCTTCATCACCTACAACTAAGAAATAGTTTGAGTTAAAAATCTCCCTAGATTTCACAAAACGAATAAGATTATTATTCCAATAAAAAAAATTCAAATTATAAAATCAAATTTCTTTCAATTATTTCCAATAATATCCATCGTCTTGTTTTATTCTTAAAAAATGGTGAGGGTGGTAGTGATCGTCGGAGTTGTGATAGCGATAACAACAACAATTTTGGTATATGATGTCGGTTTTGAACTAAAATCGTTTATGTATGATGATGGATTCCGAATGGATTACTAAAAATGCTATTGAACTTTTATTTGTTTAGTTTTGTGCTTAAATAGTAAGCCTTGATGCCATTTTTTTCTTTTTGTAGGAATTGAGCTATTGGAGAGGAATTGAAAACTTTGATGCTATATAAGCTATAAAAATGAATCATATTGGTGAAATTTGGGACTAAAGGCCATAAAGACTTGATGATTAAGCCCAAAAAGTCGAGTTGTCGAAAAAGCGTCTCGATGTCTTAGGAAGTGTCAAAACACCTCAAGCATGCTAAAGTTTAATGACTAAAATATACGTTAGGGTGGTAAATGTAAATGACCCATAAAGTTAGTGTGAAATGGTCTTTTTGTTTTCTTTCCTTTTGGTGTGCATTATTTAGTATTTGGGATTATTATCTCTCAATTTTGTGTGTTGTTTATGGGGTAATTAAGCTAATCCACTTTTGTAACTGTGTCTCTTTTCTTCACCTACTCGAGTCTGTTGTGTGCTTGCTAATCGAACATATACTTTGAGATTCAATAATCGAATTGCATCGGATTTCCAATTCCACCTAGACTAAATAATTCAATAAGATTGCATTTACCCGGTCGGGAATCCTTTGAATTCATATGCACTTTACTTTTTGCATTTTCTCTTTCCACACCGAACCATCTCGTTTACTACTTTAATTAGAAAATTAGTTTAGTGAAACAATTATTGCCCTTCCTTCTAGCAAATCTAACTGATCTTGCTGCTAATACCATCTAGTGCATAATAAGTTGTGTTGATTGTTGTTCTATACATCATTTAATTTTTATCTTTTCAACGTAAAATTCTGAACATCCTTAACCCTAGAGGAGTGACAAAGGATCGTAAATTTTGCAGGAGTATAGATCATCAACAAGAAGCGTTGTCTAGCATCGATCTATAGTTCCCTACTTCTCACGAGCCAGAGAGCGAAAAAATTCAAATATTAAAACTTAAATAAACACGTATGCGAAAGTTTAACGTTTAACAACTGAATATGCTAGGTAATGACCCATAAATTTACTAGCAAATGAGTATATATTAAACTCTAAGACTTAACAACAAAGCAGCTTTTATTCTACACACCCAATCAATTTTCTTTCCAAGTTTACACAAAATCAAACCACTGATCACAAAAGAAAAGAAAAGAGAAGAGAAAAGAGATAAGGCAATTTACAGCTACAAAGGCAATGAATAACACATCAAGTAAGAAAGATAATGGAAGGGTCACAGCAACATTCATCAAGGAGACAGCAGCAGCATAGAGCTGCAAGGCTGCAAACACAAAATTAAACCCTCTGTTAGCCACACTAAAAAAACAGACAGTCCAACCCTAAGATGGGGTTCAAAATTCATAGACAATCTCGATATGTTTAGCGCTCGAGAAAGAAAGATGTCGAGAAGCCAAATCAAAGGCAACGTGCATGCTCTATTTTGGGTAGATGCTCACACGTTATTCTCACTACCACAAAATTGGGATTCAACGACATCTAATAAGAGTCACGAACAGATTTCGTGTTCGTGACACTTATTTTTGTATCCTTGTATCCCCTCTAAAGAAAAGACTATCAACGACGTCTAGTAAGTGTCACAAAAAGATCTGAACTATCTTTTATGACGCCAATAGAAACTAGACTTATTTTAGTACTTTGGATAAACACATGCAAATATAAATTTTCTTTAGATCATCCCAACACTCCCTTCACTTCTGATATATGCAAGCAAAACCAAAACCATTAAAGAGGGAGTTTATCAACAAAAAGAAGAAGCTTTCTGGCATACCATCCCTCCAAGAAACCCGGTTGTCTTTTCGGTGGTGGGGCGGCGTACTGCGGTGGCGCCATCACCGGTGGCCCTTGATAATACCCTCCTGCAAATAAAACCACACAACCACCCGAAATTACTAAACAAAACTGAACAACGAGACCAACATGAACATAGCTGGGAGAAAAATATATAATATACCTTGAGGAGCTGGGTAGGGATAGGCATATTTGGGATCACTCATATCTTCTATCCAACACAAGCTTACAAGGCAAAGACAAAGAAGAGGAAGAACAACAAGGGTACGTATTTAAATCTTTGTTTCTTCAATGGGGTATTAATTAGTTTCTGGGATTCTCTCAAAAAGCAGAAGAGAGAGAGAGAGAGATGTGAACAGAAGAAGTTTATGAAAGGGAAGATTGTTCTAGTTGTATTGAAGAAGAAGGTAAGGGATTTAAATATGAGAAATTAGAGGAAAAGTAAAGCATCTATCTACGTATATCTAGAGACTTCTTATTAGTTTGTGTGTGTTCATCATCTTTATGGGCTAACTAAACTAATCCACTTCTGTAGCTGTCTCTTTTTCTTCACCTGTTCTCAATTATTCTCTTTACATTACATAAGAAAAGAAAAAGGTGAGAATATGTTGTTCCAATGCATGTTTGTTTTATGTTTTTAGGGAGGCCAAAGAGGTGAAGTTGAAGTTGTCAAGAGATTCCAAGTTTGTTGATGGGTTCCATACGTAATCCAAATTTAATATTATTTAATTAACTTTTTGTAACGGTGACGAACCCTAAACTTTATCACAAAACTGTTGAAATTATTTACAGAATATAACAAAATTTCAGATTCTACGAAAGCTTACTCAAACGCTTTTGGCCGCGTATGGTAGTTTTGTTTACAATGACAATTAGGTATGTTCTTCACCCCATTTGAATGTTTTGGTCCAATTCAACTTTCCTATTTGAAATGCTTTCTTGGGTTCTGATTCAACTCATGTATGGCCTCTTGCCTAGCATTTTGACCTCAAACATCACGAAAAGAAGTATGTGTCAATTACCGTTACCTATGGCCACTTTTACCATATTATATGACGAGTTTAATTCATAAAATTTTTGGGAATGATAGGTTATTGAACTTTAAAAGTACTTAATAGGTTTGTTGAGGGTTACTTGGTCCAAAGCTTGTGGTTGAATCTAAGCTGAAGGAAAACTAGGAGGCGACATATGAAAAAATACACATCCCAAAAAGGAAGGGTTAGAGTCGTCTTGGTCCAAGCTAACCAACCGAGTTGGAGAATATATATGAATTAGGAAATAATTGAGTTGAGCTCGCCTTGGGCACCTTACAACCTTGTGAGTTACAAACCACCCAACCATCACCAGTGGTGTGCACATAAACTACATACAAGTGTTAAGGGAAGGACCGTTATAAATAGAAATTAATAATCACCTTTCATACATAAGCTTGTTTGGTATGTTGTACTAAAAATGTTTCAATTAATGTCAAATTAATATAAAAGCTGATTATTAAATTTTATATATTAATAATTTCAGTTTTGTATATCATAACACTTTCACTGATAATTGTTTTAGCGTAGGATTGATTAAGTCATTAGAGTTGGTTGTTATAGATGATCAACGCAGTTGGTTGGTCATAGTTGATTGGTAAAATTTGTCGTTAGAAGTGTCTTTGCCAAAGTTAGTCATCAAAGGTGGTATTCGGTTTTCCATCAAAGTTGGCTACCGAAGGTGGCCAATGAAGGGAGATGATAGCTAGTGGTAAACATGACGAAAATGAGATAGAAATTCACAAAAAGAACAATACTGATTCTCAAATCCAATTCGTATAAATTTCATATATTTATGGAATTTAAACCAAAATAGAACATTAAATAACAAATACTTTTTATTAAACCTATTTTCTTCCTATTGTTTCAAAATTTCAAATAAAAAAATGGCTTAAAATGACAAAATTGATAATGTTTTCCAACAGAAATGGGAGCTTCATTTTTGTTGAAAAAAAAATTATAGGGTGTTGATGCTTAATTTTAAGCAAAAGAAAACGTAATAGTAAATTCGTAATTTAGGAAATAGAGGTCCTGCGAAATTAAGAAAAAATTGATGGAACAAAGTAATAGAGAAGAAGTTGGAAGTTACTAGGTATCTCATATGGAGCCATAATGGTGTATTTATGGGAGATTAATCTAGGGTTTGATCTCACAGTTCAATTAAGATTAGGATATGAATGAGTTTCATAGTCCAAAATAAGTTAGGTTATCTC
The DNA here is from genome assembly GCA_037974625.1 of Cucumis cinereus. Taxonomy (NCBI): domain Eukaryota; kingdom Viridiplantae; phylum Streptophyta; class Magnoliopsida; order Cucurbitales; family Cucurbitaceae; genus Cucumis; species Cucumis cinereus. Next base: position 1,322,660 of record JBBPDJ010000001.1, read on the forward strand.
TCAAGCTAAATGAACTACACAATACATTTGACTGAAAGATATACTGGAGAATTAATAAATGCTCCACGAATCTACAACTCAATCTTTCATATATGAAAAGAACATTTTGTTGAAGCAGTGATCCCAATGTTCTTGACAATATCGTTGACATGTTGTCCAACCTACTTTATCAACTTATTGGCATTCAAACTCTCACAAAATTAAAAGATAACCTAACCTTTTCAAACTCTTTTAGATTTTGGGTTGTTTAGAACGAAAGAGTTTAGAGTTTGCATTATATCTATGGAATAAGTCATCGACGTACTAGTGAATAGAGTACGTCTCGTTAACTCACCACCGTATCACACCCTCTCCTTCTCAATCCCTCTTATAAAAAATATGGGTCTACACCATAGAATCATATGCATAACTCACCTACAAAATGACGAGTTTCCCATCTGTCTTACATTTGTATACAAAAATGATATATATATATATAATTCAATGAAAACATTATCTTATAAGTTGGAACCCATCCTTATTGTACATCATATAATTGACTAGTGGGTACTACTTAATATATATATATATATATATATATCCACAGATAGA
>JBBPDJ010000001.1:1324537-1409097 GCA_037974625.1 Cucumis cinereus
CATTATCTTATAAGTTGGAACCCATCCTTATTGTACATCATATAATTGACTATTGGGTACTACTTAATATATATATATATATATATATATATATATATATATATATAGTGGGTACAATAACATGGAGAAGCTATAATCATGCTATAAATATCTCATAATTAACAATAATCACTCAAATAGATTCCAGCCTCTATGCAACTTGGTGGTTCTTTATATAGTTTAATGAATAAATCCAAGTGTCACCAAAGTCAAAGACCTATACCCATTAATTTAATTGGGATGTCCATAGTATTGCTGCCAAGTAATGTAAGAAAATGTCAAACAAAAGTGGCATATCCAATCAAATAGATAAGAAAGTGACATAAACTTACCCTTGAATTCAAAGGCAAAAGTGGGGTAGTGAATACTAAAAAAACAACATTTATGATTGAGTGTGTGTGTGTTTGTGTTTGTTTCCCAAGAAAATTTTGCACACACACACTTGCCAATGAGAGAAATGGAAAGGAAAATTTATAAATATTGAAATAAAAAGGGTCGCTATCTTTTCAATTAATTAGTATCTTACTTGCCCTTCAAACACCTCAATCAATCTAATACATATTGCTCGATTTGAAGGTAAGAGAAATCAAACCGTGAAACTCAAATAAAGAAAAGGAAAATGAATGATAGGACGACGTTACATTCAAAATGAGATGATGATTTGAAACAATTAGTTTATAAAATTTGAAGTATTCACTTTAGGGTATCTCGAACATGACTGTTACAAAAGTGCTTAAAATTTTGTTTAAGAAATAAATTTAATAATGTATTATTGTGGTAATATTGTTAATATTCTCCAACAATGGAAAGAGAAAATTAAAAGATTTTTTTTTTTGTAAAAAAAAGGAATCTATATATGTATGTGGTGTTGGGTATGGAATAATTGAGTGAATTTTACCCACAAGAGAATCTCTTCAACTTGGAGGAAAACTTACAAAGTAATCCAAGTAAAGCAATTTGTTTTTTAATACTCTTTTAAGTTTTGAATGGCTTAGAATTGGAGGGATCATGTCCTAAAAAACTAGCATTTTGAAAAGGTATTTCAACAATATATATATCATATCGAGATGAAAAAAACTTGGGTGTTCACTTGGTTGCATATGTTTCAGTCAGTGCAACCTAGGCTGCTACCCAATGATTTGCTTCTTTCAATTGAATTGGTAAAATAATACAAAACAAAAAATAAATCAATGTCCAAATCAAAACGGATAGGACTTGATAACTGAAGAGAGGATTTTCGAACTATTTTCGTTGGTTACTATATATGGTATCTTCCAACTTCATTAGAAAAAAGTATCCTGAAAATCAGTTCTAAATTATAACGTTACTCAAACAAACTCAATTGTTGCGGCATGAATGACATTCCCACAACATAACTATTAAATGTTTACACTGTGGGCCTTAAGTGTTCATAACCTCTCACAATTCCACTGTTCCTTGAATTTCAAGGCTCTACTCCTAATTCCTAAAGTTGCATGGTTACCTTTGACCTATCTCATAAAGATTTCAAAAGTATGGTTAGAATACCAATCCAATAGAACATTAAATGAAATTTGAGACTTGAAACCGCCGTAGCAATATCTAAGTCTCAATTTCTATCCCTAAGTCATTGTCATAAAGTCTTATGTCCAAACTTACGTCCAACGTCCTAATGGATATCATCCAAAGAAATGAAAATGGGTTTTCATCACCTCTAAAATGTTGTATAGAGAGACCCAAGAAAGATAGATAGATGGATAAATGGATGATTAGCAAATGATACCATGAACATAATAATAATAATAATATGCTATATTTTTATCATAGATCGAAGAAATAAAAAAGACCATATCATACCATAAGCACGTAATTTAAAATTCAGTATTCATATTATAAATAAAAATTTAAAAAAAGAAAAAAAGAAAAAAAGAAACTCAAAATTTTTATACCACATGCTGTTGTCGTTATTCAAACTGAGCCTTGTGAAATCTTTGCAATCAGCTTCCCATCCTGGCCCACTGCTCCGCTTCTAATATCGCCGCTCACCGGCGCCGACACCCCCTGGTAAGGCGGCGGCGGAGGTGCAGCTAGCATGGTCGCCCCGCCGGCCGTGTAGTATACTTGTCTCCCCGTGCTGCTGTCGTACGCCACCTGTGTGTAAGCGGGCGACCCTGAGTCTGCTGCCAGAGTCACACCGCCGCCGGGATAGGCGGCGACCTTTGGAGGTTGTTGCGGCAGAGCCGGCGATGAAGTGGCCGGATACGGCTGTTGTGGAGGTTGTACAACATTGTAGACCGGTTGTTCACGGTACATATCTGAGGCCATACGCTGTACAGCGTAGTAGCCTTGATTAGGCGGCGGAGCGGTTACCGGTCTCACCATCGGATGTTGAGGCGAGTGATAGACAGCACCGGGATGATGGATCATGTAAACCGGCGGTTGGTCCTGTCCGCCAGGTGTGGCAGTCATTGTCGCCGGAAAGCCTCCGCTGGAAACCTGCTTCTCCTGCCAGTAACCAGCCGGTGGTTGCAAGGCTGGCGGCGCGTTTGGCTGTGGAGTCTTCTCCATCGGCTTCTGCGCGTAGAACTCACCGCCGTAGCCTCCAATAAGATTATTCTCTTCAGATTTCCTCCGATACGCCGCAGCTTGCTCCTGTTCGCTAATATGCAACCTCTGTAATTCCTGCAATTGACGCTGAATCTCAGCAGGATGAACCACAGGATCCGATACAGCGATCCGATCTCCCGGAAGAGGTCTAGCAGCAGGCTCAATCGGCTGAGCAACCGGCTCAGGTAACGGATCGTGCAATTTCATTGCCACAGGCGGAGGAGGAGGAGGCGCGATTCCAGTTTTATCCAAACCAAACAGAAAATCCACCTTATTGGGAACAGATTGCTTAGGCGCATCAGAAGCAGAAGACAAAACCTCGACAAATCGATCCCGATCCGACCTACCTCCATCAGACCCAAAGCTAGGGCTCTGATTAGCCGGAAACAAAAAAAGGCGCATCCTAGCGGGCCTTCCAGGAGCACGATAAAGACGATCGTACTCGTGCATCATATGCTCGAGATCATCATCGTTGGTAACAGAAATCAAGGCATCAAGATCCTCACCAGGGAGCTGATACTTGAAGGTAACATCGGTATCACAAAGCGAAGAAAGCTTAGAAATCATGGAAGCAAACTTAATAGAACGATCAACAGCGAAAATCTTCGTGTCACCACCGACGTAAGAGAGAAGGTTATCATGAGGACGAGGATGGATCTTACCGCCATAGCTGCACATGAACTTGACCTTGTAGTTCTGGTTCTGGAGCTGAGCGTCGTCCCATGGAGGAGGGTTTTCGAAATCGATCTCACGGGAACGAGGGGAAGAATCACCGGATTCAGCATAAGAATTGTAAGCGTAATTATCCATGAGGGAAGGGAATTGGAATTGGAATTGAAATTGAAATTGAAATTTGTTGAATTAGAAGAACAGATAGATTTTCATTTGATTTGATGATGAGAAAATGTAAACAGAGAGAGTGTTGTGTTTGTGTCACTGTCTCTCTATATGTATTTGGTTTAGGGACAGGTGGTGGGTTAGAGTTGGCTCTCTCTAGCGGCTTATTTATACATCTCTTCTTCTACGTATTATTATACATACTTATCCTCTCTCAAATACCAACTTCTTCCTCAAATAAACTAAAATAATTATAAATATAGCAAAATCTTGTTTTACCCGATAGAATATTTGTAAATACTTTTATAGTTTTGTTATTTAACTTAATTTTCCTTTTCAAAAGTACTTTTTTGTTATGTAAAACAAATTTTCCTTTCCAAACTATTTTCTTTTTAGTTTTTAAAATTTTATTTTGTCTTCTTAATTATCGATAAAATGTAGATAACAAATGATGAAAGTATAGAAATAAGGTATATAGACTTAATTTTCAAAAACGAAAATCAAAAAATAAAATGGTTATCAAGCAGAGACTTAGTTATTAAACTCATAGATATCTACAGATGCTGATAGAAATTTAATATTGTGACCTTAATATATAAGCATGAGTTATCATTTCAAAAGTCAAATTTGTTCGTACTGTCAAACTTAAATACATTGTAAATTTGTGAATATTTGAACTTCGAACCTCAAAAAAAATTGAAATTAATTGTGGTACTATTATGTTCATCCTCATTGGATAGTCCTTTTTAAAAAAATTATTTTGGAAATTGAAATTTTTAAAATTTTAATTTTTGTTTTAAAGAATTAAAAATATAATTGATAAATCATACATGTATTTGAGTATAAACTCTATAATTTTAATTTTTAATTTTATATCTAGTAGATCAGTGACACTCGAAAAACAAATTTAAAGTTTAGCGAACTATTTTATCATTTTAAAAGTTCAAACAACATTGATCTAAAAACTATATATTAAGTATATTATTACAAAAATGTTTGTATAAAATAAGCTATACTTCACAATTTAATAAATATGGCAGAAATTTCCAAGGCTGATAGGGATATTTTTGTAATTAACCTAAAATACATTGGTCTATTTTTGCTGAGAAAATTAGTAAAGTAGCACTTTCCAATAAGTTTGCTCCAACACACAAAATTATTAGTCAAAGCTATATTTTATAAATGGCTATTTTTCTTTTTCTTTTATTTTGGCTTAAAAAAACCAAATAATTTCTTAGAAAAGTTAAAAACTATAATAATTAAATTATGATAACAACAACAAGATTTTTAAGAGTATATAAATTTAAAAACGAAATGGTTATCAAATAAAAAACATTTATAGTTGTTTTGGGTAAGTTATCTGTCTCTTTCACCATATCGTGATTTTTTAAGACAATAATTTAGTATTTAAATATATTTTCTTTAGAAGGATCGAACCATTGATCTTTAAGAAGGTGATTGTTATCTTATCGAACGAACTATACTTTGATGAGTCATTTTCTTTGAGTACTCGAATAACTGTTGTTAGAAATGGACCACTTCGAGTCATTTTAATATTAAAAGATAAATAAAATTGGGAGTAAGGTTTTGAAGTGATCCGCCATGACATTTCAAACGATTTATACTTTTATTCCATTTTGGACCATTTGATTTTGTTTTACTTGCTTTTCCACCCACATCGACTCCCTTTTTATGTCACAAGTTCATACAATAATAACATAATTTTTGGGAAGATTTCTCGAATTATTTCAACGACAAATCATCTAATTACAATCTTTTTACGGTCCATATCAGCTAACTTTTAACTTCATACTTCTTCATTCTAGAAGTTCAATTCTTATCTCTGACCTTTACATTAAAACTTTTTTAGCATAAAAAAGAAATATCAGTAATACGAAGACAGTGTATTCTTCGTATCGATTCGTCATTATAATACTTTTTTAATGATATGTCATTCTTTTGTATTATCTCAATTATGAACTTTATTATTTCTTTAAAAAAAAAGAGTTGGGTACTTAATTACATAAAATAGTATAACATTGATATACTTTTGATATTAGGGACATCGTTTACATATATGGTTTAATTATATGGTAACCAATTTTGCCGATCCTATAAGAAAAAAAAAAGAGAAAATTTTAATTTATATCCCTGAACTTTGGGGTTTGAATCAATTTAAACCCTAAACTACTAAATATATTAATTTGAACCCTAAATTTTGGGAGTTGTATCAATCTAAACTCCAAACTAATAATTGTATCAATCTAGACCCTGAACTTATACGCATGTATCAATTTAATCCCTCTATCATCTTTTGCTTGGACACATTTATAAAAATTAAGGGTTTAAATTGATACATGTATGAAAGTTCGAAGTTTAAATTGATGCATTTATGAATGTTTAATATTAGTTTAGGATTTAAATCGATATAATCCCTAAAGTTATTAATATTTATTACTTTTTTTTTTTTGGAGGATATTCAAGAGTTTATGTTCAATGAATTTGGTAGTGGAAAAGTTATAGAAAAGGAAAATGGAGAGTATCACATTGCCTTACTTTTCCACATCAATTGGAAGATGGGGTTAGTTGTGATTTAACCCTTCATTTTTATGAGACCTTTTTTTTTTTAAATCACATTTTTATTTTTTATATATATTTTATATTTATTTTTCCTTTTTTGAGAAACTTTTGTCTATGAATCTCCCTTTGCTTCTACATTTTCTTGAGAAATTTTGATTTGATAATTTTCCTTAAATTTCTACTACATTTAACCTATTTTTTTAGATGCGACAACTCATAGATTACGGAGGAAATTTAGACCTAAATTAAATTTATCAATGTAATAAAATGTTTTATAAGAATTATTGTAAGTGACAAAACTGTTGAAAATATTTCTTATTTCATATTCTATCAATCAATGTTTATCAATATCACTATCAGTGGTAGATCTTAGAATTTACTATATTTTATAACTATTTTAATTTATTTTACTATATTTGAAAATGTCTCGTATTTTTATCAATATAATATATTTTTAACGTACGCTACTCTCTAAAGTCAAAATCTAACTTTCTTAGTCAAACTAAAAAATAATTAGTGTCTTAAAACATTAAAGTATTCCACTAAGGTTTAAGAAGTCATAGGTAGATTCAAATTCCTATACATCCACCTACTCATAAAACATAAAATAATAATAATTATACAAAAAACACTTTTAATTTTAGAAGTATTTGCATTGGAAATGCTAAAGTCAATAATAAATTTATTTTATACACCGGCGACTTAGTATAGGTTCAAGGGGTTCGAGTCCTCCTCGACTTTATGCTTTTTATATAATATATATATAAAAAAATTAAAATAATATAAATATAAAAAATAATATATATACAACTTTATACTCTTTATATAATACATATTCAAGCCTCGCTTTGTACATTTTTTTTTCAGATTATTTTTAGTCCATGTCAACAAAATTTCTAGATCGGTCACTGATTTTATGTCAATATTTTTGTAACTGTCATTTTAGTATATTTTTAAGTCATTTTCTTAAGATATATTATTGTAATTTTCACTAAAATTTTAATTAATTGAGAGTTTTCATTTTGTTCATACTTCAAGTATATGAAAAAAAAGTTCGCCATTTTTGTTGGCTAAGAAAGGAAAAAATACCAATAGTTATATTAATTTAAAACTTCTTAGGTTTTGTTTGGTTCGTGATCTGAAAATTATTTTTTAAAACAAAATATTTCGTGAAAAACAAAAAAATTCTTATTTTCACCGTATTTGAAAACACGTTTGGTTCCAATTTAAAATTTTGAAATTTGGATTCAAAATTCAAAATTTGCATTTGGTTGTAAATTTGAAAATACAATAGTGTACGTCATGTTTACAATTCCTGAAAACAAAAAAAAACGATAATTTATTGTTTCAAAAATAAGTTATTTCAAGTGTTGTTTTTAAAAATCATTTTTAAAAACGTGTATACCAAACATCTTTTAATTATTTTGTTTGTATTTTTTGTTTCTAAAATCATAAAAACTAAAATGAATCACGAATCAAACGGACCATAACTTTTATAAACATCATCCTTCCAATTTTATTTTATTTTATAAAAAATATCACGTCAGATTTATAATTATTTCAATTAAACATTTTAAATCGCTCAAAAATCAATTTTTACAAGGTAATAAAATTATATACCAAACGTTTTCAAATTTTATCCCAACATAAAGTAATAGACAAAATATATTGATTCAGATAAAAAAATAAATTTAAATTAATAAAATTATGGGCATTGATATTTTAAGAAAATATATTTTTTTTTTTCAATTTTAATTGTTACATTTTTGTTTGAAAAAATAAATATATATTATCCAATATTAAAAAGAAAAAGAAAAAAAGGAGAGTTTATAAGTAAGTTGGTGGAAATGGGACCATATAGCATTTATTAATAGTGCCATATCGAACGGGAAACCTACCCGATAAGATCACTTATAATTGACAACAAATTAAATTAATTATTTTAAATAAATTATCTCCATCTTCTAGATATTTTTTGTTTATTTATTTTAATTATAATTTTTTCCCAATCATTTTCAATGTTTTTTTTAAATTATACAATATAATTATTAAATGTTATGTAATGTAATTCTAAAATTTTCTAGAATTTTATTTTAACTTAGAAATGAAATAATTTTGTATTTTTGGTCTGATTTGTATAACAACAATAATTTGATAATTATTAGAATAAAGAAGATTAGATTTGTTAAAATTAAAAAAAAATATATAAAGTAAAAAAATTTGACATAATTTTTAACGTAGAAATAATATATTTGTAATTGAGTTTAAATTTTTAATATTTGACGTAAATAAAAGTTATTGGAGCCAACTACAAATGAATAGAAAAGCAGCAACGATGAAAAGATCGAAATTGCAAGATAAGTACACAGCAACAAAAAACGAACAAAAACATGCAAAACAGAAGCTCGTAAGAAGATGTTGAGTTACAGATCATGCTCTTTTGAGACGTTTCACAACTCTGCTCGATATGTTTGAAACTTTCTTTTAGTTTAGAAGAAGGCAAGAGATACGTTTTGTGGGATTTCCGATTGGTTTTTCTTAGATTCTTTGTGAGGAAGCCATATCATTAAGAATAAAAGCCAGGGTACATCGTACCTATATTGTATATGTAAATAATGGGATGGGGAGGGGCAAAAATGGAAAGTGTGTTAACGCGTGAGAAGCCGCGTGGAGGAGAAAGAGTAATTTGGGGGATCGCCTAGAGAGCGTGGAAAGTGGAAAATGACAAAAAAGGACTTCCCCGTGGCTTAAGTTGTTGGAGTAGTTTTTTTTTAAAGAAACAAAAACAAAAACAAAAACAAAAAGACTTTCTTTCCCTATAATCATTGAAAAGGAAGGAATCAAATTACCCATTTCATGACCAAAAAATAATAATAATTATTATTATAATAAATAATAAATAAAATAATAATAACAATAATAATAATCTTTTTATGATTTTGCCACTCAAGTCTTTTCCCACTTAGAAAGAGTATATCCTCATCTTCTTAGAATTTAAATTTATCATTTTTTTCTCATTCCTTCTTAAATCTTCTCCACTAATAAAGTCATATTTATCGTTGCGATCGATCAAAACTCTAACTTTTAATGATACGGTTTATAAACTTTATTTTTATTTAAAAACACTTATTTAAATACTTAGAAAGTAAATCTAAATACGTTTTAAGTCTCTATTGAAATTGAGGGATATGTTCTCCCACTAAAAGATGTAGAGAGTATCAAACGTAATCTAATAATTAATGTCTATGTATGTTGGGGATCTCACATTGAAAAAATGAAAGACTTCACAATCTTTATTTGATAGATAGACTATTTTTCTCATTGTCAATTGATATTAAGATAGAATCTCATGTTATCTAATATGGTATCTAAGTTCATGAAACTCGAATGGACATTCGAACCAAAGAATAAAAAATGGGATATGATCCAACAGTGGTTAATCTAAAGATACACCATCTTTAGGAGACATGTTAAAGAACTCACTTTTAAAAATTCAAAAGACCTCACAATGTTTATAACATAGATGTGCTAATTTAGCCTCCAATGGGCTCGAAGCTCAAAGGTCATTCTAAGCCAAACTCAACTTGATCTAGGTTTAGTTTGACTGGTCTAGCTTAGCCCACCTCATTTTTACATTCAATTATATATGTATCATCATTTTGATAATCGAGCGGGTCTATGCAGTGTTCTTTTAAGGGAAGCGTGTTAAGATCTTAATTACATTAAAAAAAAAATTACGGAATCTCATAATATTTATAAGATAAACTAGATATTTTCTCCTTAATAATCGGTTTGGAGATTGGAATCAGTTGTTATCTAATAATATAGTTTAAGATTGGAACTCAATGTTGATATTTATGATGTGGGCAAGCTTCATGTTACACCCTTTATGATGTTGACATCTTTATATACAAATATATGTAAAGTAGGGTTGGGTTTTTCTTTTGAATCTTAGGTAGAAGCATCAAGTCAACTTGCCCATAAAGTCATATGTAATTCTTTACTAGGTTCAATATCGACTTTGAAATAGAAATTAATAGCTCTTTAAGAAAATAAAAAAGAATATTAACTTTAGGTGAAGTTAGACCGACTACTCTGAAAGTAAAATTTGGTACGATCTTGGTGTTAATCATTTCACGTTGGTTCCTCCTTAAGATTAACATGACACCTCCAACAAACGATCCTTGATTCAGAAAAACACAATGACATGAAAAAAATAGATGCATAAGTCGAAGATGCACTCATATTGAATAAGCACATCCATTCCATTCGAAAATCGTTATTAGATCACAATACCTAAAATTCTCAAAAATTTGATTACGTTACAGCTCTTCAAACAACTTGTAAGACTGTCGATTCTTATTTATTTTAATTTTTGCTTCTCCTTTTTCTAGTAGTACACTACAAACTTAATTAGTGAAAATAACCTGCCAAGATTTACATTTCCACACCAATCATTGATATTATATGAAAATCTATATAACAAAAAAAAAAAAAAAATTAATTAGTCAAGCAAGGTAGCTTACCATATCCAACTACCTACCATATAACCCATTAATTTCATTGCATTTATTATGTAGCTTTTACTTATATTATCCACTTCTCCTTCTAGAAATATAAAGTTTTAGGGCCCACCATCGAAATAAATAAATATTAAAATATTTGTTATATTTTTAAATGTTCAATTTTAGTTCATATATTTTTTATAAATTTTAAATTTATTTTATTAACAGACTAAATAATCATCATAATTTTCATGTATGAAAATATGACATGTGAATATGTTTTTAAAGTTTAGAGTAAAAGGACTACTAAATAATTAAATGTTTTTAAAATAATTAACAATAATAAACGATTTGTAACGACTAAATTTACAATTTCTTAAGAACACAAGGACTACGATTGAAGATTTAAAAATACAAGGATTAAAATAGAATCAACTTCAACGTTAGAGAGACGTAAATGATATTTTAACCTAAATTAAAGTCCATTTTTATCCCAGAATTTTTATTCAATTATATAATAATAATAATAATAATAATAAATTTAAAAAAAATTATTTCAATTGAATTCAACTACCAACTGACCCACGCAATTCACTGGCCTTCAATATTTTTCTTGTATGGTTGGACTTTGCGAGGAATTTGGGCGGCAATATCACTTTTACGGTTATACCCAATTCCCATATCAGCCTTCTCTACTTCTCAATCGTCTCTTTCAAACTTCGTCTTCATCGCCTTCCAATTAACCCCTCCTCCTCAATCATCCTCCATTGTCGTTTTTCCCACACCTCTCCTTTTTACTCCATTCCTTCACCTTTCTCTCTATCTCTGTCTTCCCTTTCTTTTTCCAACCAACTTCAAAAGCCCCCCTTGATATGGGGAAGAAGCGAGTGATGGTCCCCGTCGAGAAACTTGATTTATCGGCGGTCAAATATGAGAAAGAGGTCATTCAAGGTCTTTTTCTAAAACCCCTTTTTTTCATTTCTTGGTTGAATTGTGATTTAGTGGTTAAAATTTGATTTTGACTTTGTGACAGCTCCTCATTTGGCTGGGTTTCTCTTCAAGCTTTTTGTTGGGATCCTTGAAATGCCTGTTCTTGGTTCTCTTGTGGTTTCCATATTGAAGAAGCAGAATAAAATAGAGGAGGTCTTTTGACTTTTTGCTTCTTTCTTTATCTTCTTTTTGTTTGATTATTTTGAGCTGCAACTTGTGTGGAGGATTACATTGAAGTTTCTTTGTACTTCTGTCATTGGCAGTTGCTGCTGAATACAGTGATACCAGAGGCACCTATGTTTAAGCCAGAATTTCCTCCTCAAGGTCATTTGTTCTTTGTTGAATGATACAGTCCTAGTTAGTTGCTTCGGCATTCTGTTTGTTTGTCAAACTTTCATCAATCGAATCAGTGTCTTTCTTTAGATGGATTGGTTAGGATTATGGATAGAACCACTCTTGATTCTATCAAAATGCAATGGATTATGATTTAGTTGCTAACATGAGCCGAGCTTAGCAGTTAAGGCAGTACTTCTTTCTATTGAGGTTGGAGGTTCAAGTGCCCAACTAAACGTTTTTTGACCTAAAAAAATGTGTTATACATTTTGATTTTGATTTTACTACTATGAATTGATTATTATCATGCCATTGTGCGTTGAGGGTAGTTGAAATGGTGAAAATTTAAACGGACAAGTGGGCATAACTTAACTAGGCATTTGCACATGATCAACCAACTGAACAACCAAAGTTCTTCCAAATAATGTATGGTTCTCTGAGCACTCAAATGCTTAATATCTATCTTATGAATTCAGAAGAAGAGCCCGTTGTATCCGCCCTTGATGAAGATGGGAAACCTGAAGACCGAGTAGACATAGCTTTGAAGTGTCTTCCACTTTATGATCCCATGGCTTATGTTGAGGCAGGCCCGTCTTCACCATTCAGATATTGGAAAATTCGTGACTATGCACATGCTTATCGGTCGAGGCGTGTGACCCCTTCCATGGTATTCCATAACTAGCTTCTATTTGCCTGGAGTTTGTTCATCGTGGTTAATTCAGTTCACAAACTGAACTAATTAGAGTTCTTCCATTACGACATTGTAATAGGTTGCAGAACAAATAATCTCAGTTATACAGGAGTTCAATCACAAAAAACCAGCAGCACCTCTATTAATTTCTTTTGATCCTGAGGAAGTCATGAAGCAAGCTGCTGCTTCTACACAGAGGTTTGAGGAAGGTATTGGCTTATGTGTCTTATCTCCTATGCACAATTCTGCTACGCTTTGTTCCTTTCCAAGTAATAAGTTGCAATAATTGCTGATTTGCTTCTGTTGTTTAGGGAACCCACTGTCTATCTTGGATGGGATATTCATAGCAATCAAGGATGATATAGACTGTTACCCTCATCCAACTAAAGGTTAACAATTTTTGGGCAGAGCTAAAGGTCTTCCATAAAGTCTTGTAGATTAAGGTTCTCATTTTATTGCTTACAGGTGCATCAACATGGATGCATGAGGTACGCTCAGTGCAAAAGGATGCAGATTCTGTTGCTAGGTTGCGTAGATGCGGTGTAATACTTGTAGGGAAAGCAAATATGCATGAGTTGGGTATGGGTACAACTGGAAATAATCCAAATTATGGGTATGTATTGCTTATTGTTCACTTGACAGCGCTAATTGATGTTTTAGATGCATCTGTTTGGTATAATCTCATTGGGTGATTTGATACTGCAGAACAACAAGAAATCCTCATGCACCTGATAGGTACACAGGAGGGTCGTCCTCAGGTCCTGCAGCAATTGTTGCTTCTGGCATATGTTCTGCTGCACTTGGAACAGATGGTGGAGGTAGGGAACGTACTTTTCTTAGATTCTGTATTCTTGATTTTCTTTATTTAGTTTTCTATGTAGCAAGGGTGTTTAAATAGCAATGAAAAGGTTTATTTTCTTCCAGCAAATAAAACCGAAAAGTCATTCCTTATTAGTTCATTTTGAAAATTTTAAGATAATGTATAATGGCAGGTTCAATTCGTATTCCGTCCTCTCTTTGTGGTGTTGTGGGCTTAAAAACAACGTATGGGCGGACAAGTATTAAAGGGTATGCCCTTCAACTAATATATATTAAAGAAATATACTAGCCAAACTAGGTAAGAAGGGAACTGTCATAGACACGAGATATGAGCCCAACATGCCATGGATACAGTCAAACATTCATTTCCAAAAATCTAGGACACGTTAATTATAATATAAATTTTTTAAATATATATTATTTTTTTGCCAATATTTCCCATGCTAAAAGTTTCTTTAACTTCAAATTGCATATGGAGTTATTACGTCTTATGTCAAACTTTTCAATATAAATCCAAACCAACTTTTCAAAAAAACAAAAAACAAAAACTTGTGCTCGGTTTGATAACAATTTTTTTAAAAGAAGATACAAAACGTTCATTTGACAGAAGATTAAAGAAAGCATAAATAATAGAACAAGATTACAACTAAAAGATAAAGGCATTCCAAATAAGACATATATCTTGTAAATGGTATTTTACAAGGTTTCGTTCAAAGCAGTGCTAAGTAAGTTGATTATGAAATGAGTTGGATAGATTTTCATGTTAGAATTAAAATTATAGTTCAGGATGTAGCCTGTGACTTGATATTATAGTTTAACTGGTCCATGCACTTCAGAAGTGAAAATACTCATTAAGGGAGCCAAAACACTTGTCTCCAATCACGCTGTCTGGGAGCTAAGAAGGGAATACCAATGACTGGACTTTTATCCTGATCCTTCTCATCTAAGTGCCTTGCCATAATTATATATTTTGCTCATTTCTTACTGTAATGTAGACGTACGTGAATTTTTTATTCTTGAGTATTACTGTAGTGTCCTCAAAACTTATGACATATATAGCTAGGATCTGACCAGATGTGGATTAAATGAACTTTTCCCAAATTAAGTGCAAGACAGATGAAACACGTGAAGTCGGATTCTGAAAGCTATATAATTTAAATTATTTTACATAGTATATTCTCGCAATGTACAGTGTACCTTGCAAATGGCGTAGAGTTCTGAACTTCGACTATTAGAAACGATGGGAGTTGAGGGTACCACAGTTACTCTTTCTCTTCTCCCTTATTTATTCATGGAGAAACGATGGATCTCAATGCTGAACTTTTTCTTTGCAGTTCACTGTGTGATAGTGGGACTGTTGAGATTATTGGACCAATAGCATCATCGGTGGAAGATATCATGCTAGTGTAAGTGCTTCACATTGGGTGTCACCATAAGTCATCGGTCTAGTCTAAGCATCTTTATGCCATAAGTGACATTCCAATCACATTTCATTATTTACCAATTATGAAAAAAGAGATGAAATAAGCGCTCCTAGGATATCGTATTGAACCTTTAATGGCCAACTGTATGACATATTTATTCACTCATTGTCGCCGTTACTTTCTTTAGTAGCTGGTGCTGCATTCGGCTAACTAAGCACAATCATATTCATATTTTGATTTTGGAACTATATGCTGACCATTGTTAATCTTTAGTATCATGTTTATTGATTCAGAGCGCTGGTTACAGTCTTCCCTTTTTATGTCTGATCAGATATGCAGCAATTTTGGGATCCACTCCTGAGGATAAAATCAGCTTGAAACCAGTAAGAATAGTAGGCTTGTAAATAAGTAAAGATAGAAACTTGAAACCATCTAGGTTATGGATTGGAATGAATGTACGAACAGCTTGAAACAGCTCAATTTTTCACACTCGCTTGTAATCAATCCTCCGACCATGAAGCTTTGATAAATGGACCAAAAAAAAAAAAAAACTGTTCTCTTGGAGTTGGCCTTATGGCACTGTAGGCTTCCCAGGATTGGTAAGTGAGCCGTAAACATAATGCAAAGAGTGAGGCCTCCATATTTGGTTATCAAAGAAAAAAACAGAGGAATTAATAGGCTGCCATTAACTCACCACCCTTTCCGCCCCAAGTCATGGATGACCATTATCTACTGATGAACTGCTGTTTAAGATCTATTTTTCTTCCATATATAAATTGAGAACTTAACCATCGCTATGTACATTTCTAGGCCCCACCGTGCATGCCAATTCTACCATCTGATGATAATTTAAATATTTTGGGATCATTACGACTGGGAAAGTACTCGCCGGTAACTTATTTTCTTGTGATCACGGTTATATTTAATCATTCTATGTATGAGATGATTTATTGAGCATTTCACTCTTCTCTGACAGTGGTTTAATGACGTGTATTCAACTGATATCTCTGAAAAGAGTGAGGACATTCTTGAACTGTTGACGAAAACTCACGGTTGCAAAGTAAGCTCATTGTTATTATTTCTTTCTTAAGAAATGGTTTCCTCAGCACTATAAAATATGCTAAGAGCAACATCTTGTTTTTCCCAGCTAATACATGTAACTCATCATGCTTACACGTTTTGTATTCTTTATGTGGAAATTTGCAAGATTGTAGAAGTTGTTGTGCCTGAGCTGCTTGAAATGCGCACTGCTCATCTTGTTTCGATTGGTTCTGAATTTCTTGCTTCAATGAATCCTGATATCGAGGATGGGTATGCTACTTTGGCTTTCCGAAAACTGGCGTTGGAAGATTTATTACATCTCCTATATCTTAAGATTATCACATATGAAAGAATTTCTGTAAAAGAGATTGAAAATTTCTAAACTTAAACAGTTGTTTCTCAATGAAAACGAAAAATTAAGCTTCAGAAGACTGGATTTCCGGTTCATGAGGTCAGGGTTGCAATTAGCAATGGCATCTTTTTCTTTTCGTTGCAGTATAATTTTTCAAACATTTTCAAGCAAGGCTCTTGTTTGGGGAAATTATATAAGGTGACATGACATGTATGCTTCAGAATATTTTCCCGTCCAGTTAACCAGAGCAAGAAAATAGTAGAAGTAGAAGGATGTATTAAAATTTGATTTGCTCCTTGTATGCGTCCCTTAGAGGATGAACCTTAATGCCATCCACACTTGACACTTTTTCCTTGTTTGGCCATCCTAAGTGTATCCTAGGTTTGTTTCTTTCATATGATGTGAGTATCTATT
Source organism: Cucumis cinereus (assembly GCA_037974625.1). Lineage (NCBI taxonomy): Eukaryota > Viridiplantae > Streptophyta > Magnoliopsida > Cucurbitales > Cucurbitaceae > Cucumis > Cucumis cinereus. The sequence goes on from JBBPDJ010000001.1 coordinate 1,341,149, forward strand.
TTCTTCAGGAATGGTAAAAGATTGACTTATGACAGTCGTACCAGTTCGGCACTGTTTCGGTCATTTACTGCATCGGATTATGTGGCTGCACAGTGCCTTAGGTGAGATAAACTAGGGACCAGAAAACTATTGATATCTTAAACCATCATTAGTATTTAGTGGTGTTTAATTTTCTTCCATTTTTCTTTTATGCATATAAGTAAATATTATCGCAATTATTTCAAAACATTTCAGCTTAATTACTTCTTAATTATCTCTTAGATGTGTTGAATAAAAAAAAATAACATTTCAGCTTAGTTACTTCTTATATTTGTTGAATTATCCATGTCCTGTTGCATTATGATTCTCTATCTCCAACAAAATGTAAATTATGAAGAATATTTTATTTTAGGCGGAGAATAATGCATCATCACATGGAAATTTTCAAGAAGGTTGATGTTATCGTGACCCCGACAACTGGGTATGTTTCACAATCTCCACTCCTGTCAGTGAATTGAGAGCATGGAATCTGCTTTAAAGCACTTGATCATTTAGACAGATTTCATTACTCATTCGCTAAAAGAAAAAAAAAAAAACTCATCAATAGATAAAAATAAAGGAAAGGCGAATTATAATCAACTAGGAAAAAGAACACACTTCTGTTGTTACACTGAATTGATATCATATCATGAAATTTCTTGTAACCAAACCATTGAACAATGGAATTAGTATACTCAATTGGATATTATTATTACATTAGTATAAATATTATCAAAAGTTAGTTTAGAATAGAGGATGTACATAAAACGATAATGCCAGGAAGTATAAACAAGCATCCATAAAATAATCTCATATATACTATATCTACGTATCTTCGCCTGAATACAACTGCATACATCCCGGTTTATGAGGAGGATCTTACTACAGGTTTTCATAAAGAATCTGCCCTTAGACTTTCAAATCAAATCTCAAAGTTCTTTAGAATCATATGTACTGACATTTTTTAGTTAGTAATCAGACCATCTGCCGTTCATTGTAGAAAGAGATCAAACATAATTTATCTCCCTTTGCATAGGATTGGTTGCCCCTCTAGTCTTTGCTTTTGAGTTATATTAATTTTCTCTGTCTAAATTATGCTTCTTTAATTGTATCAGCATGACCGCACCACTTATACCTCCCAGTGCTCACAAATATGGCGAGACAGATATGCCGGTTACAGGTTTGAGATCATGCTGCAAATTATGGTTTAAGTTTTTCTCTGATTACGTGCTTATAAACCTTTCTAGAAAACCGTTGCTGCATGTTTGATTTAAGGGGAAAAAACAAAAAAATAAAAATAAATTTAAATTTAAAATGTCATTCAGCTCAAACATACCCTTCCATTTTTAGAAAATATTGCATCTAATGAACTTTTTGAGTAGATACATACATAAATATATACATACATACATACATACATACATACATACATATATATATATATACATACATACATATATATATATATATATTTATATATATATATATATATTTATATATATTTTTTAAAGAAAAAACTCTATTGGAACTATACATATATGTCTATGTCCGTAGATACTTTCACTCATGATAAATTTCATCGCTTGAATGACGTTAGGTTATCTCATGCGGTTCATCATTGCGGCCAATCTTATTGGACTCCCTGCCATTTCTGTCCCGGTGAGTCCTCCCCCAACACCCTATATAGTAAATGATTGATCTATGCGCATTTTTTATATTACAAGTGTGATGAGAGAAATACATTCGGGTGTAGTTTGTTAACTAGTGTTCCTTCGGCTGTTATGCTCTCAGCAACTTTTTATTCTGCTTTGGTAAAGAGAGAAAAAAAGCATGCAGGATAATGTTATGACTGTGGTATTCGTTTTAGAGGTTATTACAATGTTTGTTATATAGAAGAGTAAAAAGATCCTCTTCTTTTCTTTCCCCTAAAAGAAGTGTTCCTTTTAATGTAAGCTTTCATTCTCAAAATATTTGTGATAATCTATCTTTCAGATTGGTTACGATAAACAAGGACTCCCAATAGGCTTGCAACTGATTGGTCGTCCATGGGGTGAAGCTACAATATTACGTTTGGCTTCTGCAATAGAGGTACAAATTCTTGTTTTCTGTTTCTTGTTTTTTCTTAAGCAATAAACCAAGAAACGAAAATATTACCGAACAATATACGGGTAATGGTTTCTATTACCTCTTTTTGTCAACTAACAAACTTCTCTTGATATTCCCAGGAAATATGTGGAAACCCCAAGAAGCCAATGTCATTTTATGATGTTCTAAAAAGTTAAAGAAACTAGAGGGAGCGATGCAAGTGGTTTCAACCTCAATAATCGATCTGAGAAACTTTGATGGTTTCGAAAGAAGAGAACTAAAAACGTTTTTGGCGTATACACATGAGAAATTATGGAAATGTAGTTTCCATATACTTATCTGTACTACAAGATGGTTGCATCTCCATTTGGAGAATGCACACACACAGTTGATTCTGTGGAAAAATACCCTTTGATCCAGCTGCCTCTTTCTTACTGATAAAGAGTATTGAGAGAGGTGAGAATGTGATCATTTACCTTTCTATATTAATAATTAAAATCAAGGAACTTCCTTATTGACATCCCTTCTGGTCTACTTTATATTTGCCTTTATTTACATTTTGCAGCTTTAATCTTTGCTTTTAGCTTTAATCCATTTCCTATCCTTTTCAAGATAATAGTATTTTGTGCAACATTTGATTAATAAAAATTAAAAAATACTAATCGTCCTTCTAGAGAATTGACAAAAGCTTAATTGCCAAGATAACCATGGAAAAAGTAGGTTAAAAATAGGTGGAATGCATGAACACAAGATGGAATGAGAATGAGCAGGGGTAAATAGAAGGAAAATAGGGAGTTAGAGCGAGAGAAAAAAAAAAATGGAAGCCATAACAAGAAAGATACTTAGAAAAACATTTCTTTACTCTAACGAAAAAATTAGAACGATTCATAAATCAGATCAAATATTATTTCGACAAAATTTTAGGTCATTCGTATAAAAACTTTTGAGAACATACCACAGTTTGAGAACTCTTTATCTCTTTCTAAACAAAATGTTTTATAATATTATCTTTTATTTAGAGACTTGTCAAGTCAAGAATTTAAGGGATGCTACTAAAATAACGTGCCCTATGGGAGAAGTATCCAAGAGACACTACTAAAATAAGGAGTCGGAGTTGGGAATTGGGGAGTTGACTCGACTTCATGTTTCACTCGAGAAGTTCGTGTGTCCACAACTAAAAAACATTCATTTCAAGCTTTATTAATTATTGACATTGTAGTCTCCACGATTCATGAACTCCTCACATTTCACAACTCCATTTCTTAAAGCAAACGTCAGTGGTTTCTACCTCTCTTTGAATAAGAAGGTAATTTACGATTTTTCTTTACATGTAGGAAAATTTGAAGTTCTAACCTTTAAGTCATGTATGTGTCTTAATCAATTAAGTTATGTTAAAATTTATAAGCAAGATGATTAAAAGAAAAACGTAAAAACTATTTAGTTAGATTTTAGGTAAATATCATAACCCTAAACAACAATATTTTAATCATTATTTAAAAAAGGATACATCTCTGTTTAAAATTCCCAAATTCACTCTATTCATACTAAAGTTTCTCAATTAAAATTTTGTTAAAATACGCCTTTTAAAACTTAGGTAATTATTGTTATATAGATAATGTGTAAATGTGTTATTTTGACGTTAATTAACGCCCTAAATACATTCAATTATTTTTTCAAAGATATTGGATTCCTAAGAAGATAAAAGGGGTTAAGACACAAACTAAATACCACAAAAATAAGAAAACGAAACAAAGACAAACTAACCTAACAAAATAAATGAATCACATGTGACACAAAGGAAAAGGTCCAAAAAGGAGAAAGAGGTTGCTTGAGATCCCCCAAACGAAGCTCCAAGCCACTTAGAACGACAGATAAACACCTCGTACTGAACATCTGAAATAAAAACTTGAAGAGGACACAAAGTAGCACCATAGACATGCATATTAGGCACGTGTCAAATATGATAAATATCACACCAAGCAACTCTTCAGATCTTACATCTTAACCAATTATCTGAGTTGCAACAGAAGATTCAATCAATCGATTTGTCTCAATGAGAGATTCTATAGAAACACCTTCTTCACAAAAACATCTCCTCCAGAGAGTCTTACTAAATGAACGTCCACCTAAACTCCACCGAAACATAGAATTCACTCAAAGTCTTAGAATACCGTCTATGAATATGATCTGGCGTTCACAAACAATTTTGAACAACACGTCATGTAATGAATGAATGTCTAAGGATATAACTCCCCAAACCAAAGGAGTCTACCCGAGGAACCATAGGATGCCTAGGAAGGACTAAAAAGCCAAATATGATGTTAAAAGACGAAAATGCCTGCGAGAAAAGATTTGTATAAAACTTTTTACAGCCTATATCCAAATTATCAATTCTTTTTTACTTAAATCTTACGTAATCTTTTTTATCTTTCCAAAATTTAAAAATCAACGGTCAAATATTAGAAAGGTAATTAGCAAAACCATTAAGATAATTGGTAAGTTAATTTGAAAATTCATGAAAATACAAATTAGGTCTAATATTTACGAGATTTGGTAAGATTTTAGATAAGATTCACGAAAGATCATAGGATAAAAGTTAACAATATAAGATTTAGAAAGATTGCATAAAAATTGCAAAAATTATGTTGATCTTCGTTCATCCTAGACAAAATTGTATCAAAAAAACATGATCTCAGTATTCACTTGGGCAAAATTATACCAAGAAGGTGTAAAAGAATCTATAATTTGGACTTTCTCGGTACAATTTAGCTCGAATGAACCAAGATTCACATAATTTTTCATAAATAATGCAATCTTTTCAAACTTAATATTGTTACCTCTTTTCAATTTTTCTCCAAATCCAAATTGATTTGTCGATTATCTAAATTATGTAAATCTCGCTATTATAGATTTATCGAAAATACAAAAAAAAAAAAATCGATGGTTTGGATATAAGTTGAAAAGGTTGATTTTTATGAATGTGGCTGGATTTGTTTCTGACTTTTGTTTAATCTTTTTCATGGCTCAATAGATAATTTGATAAGCCAATGATTTTTTTCCATGTTTCATAATACGGTTAACCAACATGTTAATTAATCGATTACGATAAATTAGATCGAATTTTGCAATTTAAATTAGATCGGATTTTGCAATTTAAATTAGATCGGATTTTGCAATTTTTTCTTCTGCAGTACCTCGACGTGACACGGGCGTGAAAGGGGTTCAAGAATAAGTTTTCATTTTATAAGGACTAAAATCATTTATTTGACTTTTTGACCCCATATCGTAGGATGGATCTTGAAACATATGAAAGATCTCCCTCCAAACCGTACTATTCAATCTTGAATGATAAACACCGAAAAAAACTAGTTTAACAAGTTGATAAAATCGGTGCTAATTTTGAAAAAATGGAAACTTTGGATAGGACAATTGTCCAAAAATGAATTCCATTTCTTAAACCAAATCGGAAGAACTAGAAATCTCTTTACTGCTTCTCTTAAACTCGCCGGAGCCACCACTGATTCAGTTATTTTTCCTTCAATCCATCGCCATAAATGAAGCTCTGCAATGCATCGTAAGCTCATCCGACCCCTTTTCCCATGGCTTATCCTTCTTCCCCTCTTAATCCTTTTTCTCTACTCCTTAACCGTGTCTCTTCACGCACCCATTTCGCCATCTCCAAAAATCGAAAAGATTTCTGCATTACCCACATGCAATCTCTTCAAGGGTCACTGGAATCGAGACCCCAATCGCAGACCCATTTATGATGATACTTGCCCATTTCATAGAAACGCCTGGAATTGCTTGAGGAACCAGAGAGACAATATGGGTACAATCAATTCGTGGAAATGGGTGCCCCAAACCTGCGATTTGCCCCAGATTGATCCGTTCAGATTTCTCGATCTGATGAGAAATAGGAATCTTGGGTTTGTTGGTGATTCTTTGAATGAGAATTTCTTGACTTCGTTTTTGTGTAGTCTTAGAGTGGCTGATTTGGGTGCAAAGAAGTGGAAGAGAAAAGGAGCTTGGAAGGGTGCTTATTTTCCAATGTTCAATGTGACGGTTGCTTATCACCGTGCAGTGTTGCTCGCCAAATACAAGTATGATTGCTAGCTTTTTGTAGCATTTTTGTTAATCTTGCAACTTAAAATTTCCAATTATTATATGGAAAGTAGCTATTGTTGGTTAGAATGTTTGAACTTTTTTGTTTTCTGAGTTTTCTAAATGATTAGAACTTCAGAAGTAAAATTTCTACGTTAGCAACCATGAATTACTTAAGTCTGTAATATGGCTTTGTAAGAGGATCTTTGGTTCAAATTTATTTACAATTTTTTTAGTGTCTTGGATCCATCTAATGCTGTTTCCTCTGATCTTCGTTTTGAGAGGGGTACATTTCAGCAATGTGGTGAGTTTTGTGGTTGTAAAGAGTTTTGAAATAAATGAGAAAGTTTAGAGAAGTCAAGCTGTAGTCTTACTTTTGGAGTAGAAAAATCTAATCTGATGGTTTTCATCTCTCTTGTTTTGCTGGTTTATGGACTGCAGTGTAGGTTGAGTTCGAATGTGCAATCATTTTTAGTTAAAGAGTATGTGATATCTTCTCCTCTATAGTATTACTTACAGAATATGCTCATTTCTATTAATCAAATTCTTATGTTTCTGTAAAGGAAATTTTTGCATGGAAACCAGGCAGAGTTATACTATAACTCCAATATCATGTCAAATTTACCACTTAAGTTCTTGAAATTTACTTTTGAGCTCTTAACCATGTTCGAGTTTCAGGACATGTTATTTCTTCTATTGTAGATTATTAACTTTGAACCTAAGTAATAGTCTGTTTGGGGAATGAAAACCTGACAAGTCTATTTGGTTTGTTTTCTTTTATATTTGTTCTTACGTTCTTGTAACTGATTAAACAAAGGTGGCAGCCAAAGTATTCTGCATCTGGTGATCAAAGTCAATCAGAAGGAGTATACAGAGTGGATGTTGATATTCCTGCAGATGATTGGGCAAACATTACCAACTTCTACGATGTCCTTGTATTTAACACTGGCCATTGGTAAATTCTTTTTCCCTTTTAAGCAATATGACAGTTAATCAACACAATTCTTCCAATGCCTTCAATGTAGTGCTTTTATCTGTTAGCAGTAGACTATGTGAGTGAGTGATTTTGTTGGAAGGTTAAGTAGTCGGATGGTTGTTGGTTGGAAGTTTATATATTGAGGGGCAGCATTTTATTAGCTCAAGGGAGGAATCTGAGTTGCTTGAAGTACAAAGATCACATCTTTGCATTCCATCGTTATCTTGGCTACTTAGGCGAGTCTGAGTTTTCTTGTTTTATTGTTGCCATAAGTGTAATATGTATTACGAATGCAGGGTCTAATTTAAAGTGAAATAAGTACATTCTTGGGAGAAATGCATGCACTGTTGTAACTTTAGTACATTTTAGAGGGGTTGAGAGAGTTTGGGTGAGGTGCAGTCCCCCCACCCCCCCCCCTCTCTTTGGGTCCCTGTGTGTAAAGATTTTTGTAATTACCCTTTAGACCTTATTTCGCTTGACTGGAGCTTCTTCTTGCCACCAAGCGTGCAGTTTTTCAATATGGTTGGGTTTAGAAGTCAGATTGCCAGCAGCAGTTCTCCTTAGACATTTATGGTCTCTTGTGAGTCTGTTGTTAGTTTTTGACTGTGACTTTCTTTTTAGGTAAAACGTAGAAGCAAAATAAGCTATCAAGATGTGTAGTTGATTAGTTAGGTTTGAACTCTTACCAGATCTTTTTCCACTTCAAAGTACCGAAGAAATTTGGAATGTGTAGCACTGTTGTTGGGACACTGGAATTTAGATAGGGTGATTGAGGAATGAACTCAGCTTAAAATCTAGAAAGTTATCGTTTAAAACTTGAGGCAGACACTGGTGAAATTTAGATAAATCAAGACCTTATTCTTGCAAGTCATTTTTTGGTCACTTCATATAATGGTAGGGGGCTATCCTGTGCAAGGGAGGGAAGCCCGGACTCAAGTAGATTGTGACTTGTGCTATTTTTAACATTGTTTTTAGATCACAAATTTTTAAACTGATTTTTTCCAAGTCTTTTCAGCTGTATATAATTTTCTTTGTGTATTTTTTTTAGATAACCACACTTTCATTAAGTGGAAACCGGAATAAGAAAATAAAGAGCGGCAAAAAAGGGAAAAATTAACCCAGTGGTGTGTTCTTCCTTTGGTAGCTCAAATGTGTGAGAATACTAAGCTAGGGGTGATAGTCAGTACAATGCGCTATGTAAAAGATGAAAATTGCTTTCAACTCTTTAGTTGCCATTTTACCATCTCACAGGGTTTAATTCTTACCAGGTGGGGTTACGATAAATTTCCAAAAGAGAAACCTCTAGTCTTTTATCGTGCTGGTCAACCGATACTTCCAGCTCTCGAGATGATGGATGGACTCAAACTTGTTCTTAAACTTATGGTCTCTCACATACAAAAAGAAATTCCTGGCAAGACACTCAAGTTTTGGCGTCTACAATCCCCTAGACATTTTTATGGTGGTGAATGGAATCAAAATGGCAGCTGCTTATTCAATGAACCTCTTGAAGAATCTCAGGTGAGCAAACCTTTTCTTTCAGTTAAGTTTGGCCCGTCTTTTAACTTTCCTCTTCCACAAGGTGATTGAGTAATAATAACTGGACAGCTTGACATTTGGTTTGATCCAAGCAACAATGGGGTGAATAGAGAAGCGAGAACAATAAATCGTCTCATCAACGAGGCAATACGTGACACAGATATTGAGGTTCTTGATCTCACTCACTTGAGTGAGTTCAGAGCAGATGCTCATCCAGCCATTTGGTTGGGAAGAAAAGATGCTGTTGCAGTTTGGGGACAGGACTGCATGCATTGGTGCTTACCAGGGGTTCCAGATACGTGGGTTGACATTTTGTCGGAACTCATCAGTCATTATTTAAAGATGGGATAATCGAGAGTAAGAATATTTTCATTTTCGAGTTCAAAAGGTTTGCAGATTTCCCTCGAAGATCCTCAAAACAACCTACTCATTCGAATTGAAGTTCTAGTTCTTGGAACATTAAGACCACAAGATACACACACATAGATGGTATAGAGAACCATTTTGATGGAGCGTATACTGCTTTCTGTAGGGATGTAAGCTGATCAGTATGATTTTCCTACAAAAGTAGGATAAAAAGTTGAGTTTCTTTCTTCCTCTGTTATCTCACGCACACCAAATGATTCTTACCAGATTACAGGTATCATTGGCAAAGTAATTTCTTGATTGTTGCTAATCAATATATGATCTAACATCAAATATTGTTATACAATTAGAACTTTCTTTTAAAAAGTTCTGGGCTTTCTTGACTTAGATGTTTCAAGAATAATGAAACTGTTGACCTTCGACCAAGCAAAGTATCCCAAAACTAGTTTATCAGATTAAGAATTCGCGAGATGATCTGGGCTGATTAAAAGGCAACATAAGCAACATTTCTTCACCACACTGCCTTAATAACGTTCATTACAGAAAACAATGAATCAATTGCAATAGTGATTTTTCTCTCTATAATCTCTCATTTTGATACATCTTTTGCTATTTGCATGATCGGGCAATTCGCCCCACAAAACACAAAGGAATAGAAACCGAACTGTCAACTGTGTAAAGTTACAAGCAGTCACAAGACATGAATGCTGCAACTGTATGAATATCAACAAAACCTCACAAAAATATGCAACCTCTACTTCTGGCCACGTTCAACTTTTGCTCTAATCTTCTCTTCCAAGACAGACAAGTCTGTCTCAAGATCGAACATTCTGTTAATAGCATGCATATTCTGGAGTATCTCATCCAACGTCCGGCTATCATTGCCATCACATCTTAAGTGCTGTATTGGACCATGAAGTAGTTTGTTAGCTATACCCAAGCTAAGATCATTAATAGCTACTTTCTTTTTCTTTGGGATGTCTTCACCCATCTTGGACAAACATTTGTCTAGTTCAGCGGCCCTGATCCTCTCAACATAAGCTCTAAACTTCTTGATGGTAGGAACAGTTTCAAGGGAATCCTTCCAGGCTTCAAATTTGTTTATTTCTTCTGCGATTATTGATTGGGCCTCCTGAACTTTCTGTAGTCTATCCTCCTTGTTAGCGGCAACAACTTCCTTGAGATCATCCACGTTAAAGACAGACACAGTCTCAAGATCTGATACACATGGCTCAACATTCCTCGGAACTGATATATCGACAAATAAACGTACTCCTGTTTCTGTACCTGCAGGTGGGAGCATGGCTACATGTTCTTTCGTGAATAAGGGCGTTTTTGAAGCGGTACAGGTGAAGATGACATCCGCCTCTGCAGCACATGCTAAAATCTTTGAGAGGGGTTTGTAGATTATCTCAACATCTTTCAGTTCCTTGCTTAGAGCATCGACATTGTCCTGAGTTCTGTTCACAACCACCATCTTCCTACATCCTTTTGCAACCAAGTGTTTGATCACAAGTTTCCCCATTTTTCCAGCACCAACTACCATCACTTCTGCAGTAGCATATGAAGATTCAGAAAGTTTCTTCTGTGCAAGCTCTACGGCAGCTGAACTAACAGAAACCGACCCTGAGGAAATGTTAGTCTCGGTTCTAACCCGCTTTCCGACAGTGATGGCATGCTTGAACAACCCACTAATTTTTCTGTTGAAACCAGCTACACCTTGCCCTGTTTTAACAACATGTTTCACCTGAGCAAGAATTTGACCTTCTCCAAGGACAAGAGAGTCGAGACCCGCAGAAACTTCAAAGAGGTGCTGTGTTGCATCGCTATTGTATAATAGAACCCTATGCTTACAAAGTTCTGAAATAGGAATTCCACTTCTCTGCCAGATGGAAAGAATAAGAAAATTAGCAACATTGATTTATAAAGTCATGTTGATCTAAACAATATACATAACAGTCAGTTTACTACGCACCTTAGACATCCATTCTGTCACTTCTTTAACCCCACGATGCTGCGACAATGCTACAACATAAATCTCAATCCTATTACAAGTACTAAGAACAGCCGCTTCTTCTATATGGTTCAGAGCACAGAGTTCACCAATGGCATGAGGCCATTGAGCTTCTGGAATGGCAAGTTTCTCACGCAACTCTACTGGTGCAGTGTGAACATTTAGTCCAATCACCACAATACTGCTCCTTTCTCTTGTATATCCTGATCCAATGAAAAAATGGGTAACAACAATTAGCTCCCTCTACATCTTTCAAAGCTTCTCATGACCAAAATTGCTTCTACTGTGAATTCAAATCATTATTGGTAAGAAAAGAAAAAAGAAAGTCATTATTCCTAAAGCACAAAAGTCTCAGAAAACTCAGGAATGTCGATGTAGTGTTTCCATGATCAAAAGGAACAACAAACATCTGAAATTACCAGTAATCAAACTATTATATCATTCCAAAAGATAATCTGAGCAATTCTAGATCATCGGCAGAAGACAATTAAAGCAAACGAACATTCAATTCAAACACGCATCATCTAAACAGATCTAAAATTCAAATACTCACTATTAACTGAAGACGTCTTAAGCAATTCAAGAGCCGAGAGACCAGGTGCATTCGAACCAATCTGATCAATTCGAACCGAGGTGGAATTGAGATCGATCTCGCACTTAGGACCCCAACAACCTCCCCTCTTCAACACAAATCTCTTACCCTTAAAGGGTTTGAAGAACACACGCACAGGAGCAGAATACGACGTTGAAGGAGCAATAAATTCAACACTCGGACGAGCAGAGCACGTCGTCAAACCCCCCACAGCCGCTGCCATTGGGTGCAAAAACAAGAAAACCAAAAATGCAACTCCTAATCTGAAAAACCCCTCACCAAATCAAATCGAAGAGAAAAACCCGATGCGAAGCCGCATCGGCGGCGGATGGGGTTCTCCCTATATATGTATATACTCGTTCCACGAAATGAATGACGGGAGAAATTCAAAGTTTCATCTTTTTCATTTCTGAAATTATATAATGGAGAAAGATTCAAAGATGGGGTTTGGTATTTGGTGAGGAAAAGTTGACCAAAAAAAGGGGACACACGTTTTGGTAGAGCTGATGGGTCCAATGGCGGGCAGCCATATGGTCGGAAGGAAAGTTCACTCTAAGGAAAGTTCCTTAGAGCCTCTAAGGAAAGAAAAAATTATGCCCTAATTTACATTAGTTGACAAAAAAAAAAAAAAAAAAAAAAAAAAAAGGGAAAGAAAAATGTGCTCTAATTTTAAATGGATTCTTTAATCAAGAAAGAGTCAAAATCACATCAAGAAAGAGTCAAAATCACATCAAGAATATTTATACTTTCACACGGTTGATTAATGAGAAAATGGTACATAAGCCGAGTTAGGTCGATGGAGGTAAATTATGGACTAACTCGGATTGACAAAAATTGAATGTTCAATGTGTCCGAGTCAACCTAATCCAATCCATAATTTCTAGATTGGATCACCGATGACCTAAATATGTTATCAATTTTTTAAAAAATTATAATCAAACAAACAAGAAGTTCCAATGTTACATCCAAATACATGAAATCTAAGTTTTATGTAAAATCAAGTTTAGATTCAAATTCATTCAAAATAGAAATACAAGGTATTCAAAAGCATTTGTAGGCAAAGTTTAAGCATACATTAAAATTCATTCAATATATAAATATAATAATAATAAAATCGAGCTGGGCCAGGTTGACCCGTTACTAAATCCTATAACCCAACCCAACCCAACCCGAAATATATTTTTAAAAAAGTTTTAGTTTTAAAAAAAAGTTTTACAACTCAACCCAACCCTTACAATTTGAGTTGTGTGATCCCGGTTGGCCAAATTATCGAGTTTTTTTAAAAACTATGATAGATGATAATTTGGACCCGATCTTATGATTATTAAAGACGAACACCTTCTAACCACAAAGGGATACAAGAGACAAAGATTCTTTGTTGGTTTTTTGTGTACTAAATCAAAAATTAATTAATGTTTTAATGATGACAAACTTGAATTAATTCATTAAAATGTTTTAAATATAAGTGAAATAAAACTTAAATCTTAAAAAAAATGAACATTAATTTAAAAAGTCAATGTTCCAACAATCTCGATAATTTTAAAACTAATAAAGGTTAGTATTAAAAAAAAGTAGAAGAAGTTTGATCACCATGTTTTTAAAAATGATATGAGTTTATTTGTAACCAAACTCATAAATAATATTATATAAATCATAAGGTATAAAACAAATTAAAGGTCAACATTTAGTGAAAAATTAAGATTAAAAATGTATATCTAGTAATCAAATTTGGATAAAATTCAAATTTCAAAAATAAAATTATAAAATTTTGAAACTGAGATACTAAATTGAAATCAAACTCAAATTTTGGACTAACTCAAAGATGAAAAAAAAAAAAAAAGACTACACTAAGAAAAACTAAGGAAAGGGAGTATTGAATAATACAATCTAACCTAAAAAAGAACAATGATTAGGTGTCTGATGCACCTATCTACATGTTTCGCATCTATACACCACATAAATATAAGATTAAAAATTAAATTTTAAAAAATAGCTTTTCATCATGTTTTTGTGTGGTGAGAAGATAGAGAAGTACTTAAATATGTGCATTCAGGATGCACTCAAGTTTTTTTTGTAGAAAAAATAATTTAGAATAAAACTTTTGAAAATATTTACAAATATAGCAAAATATTTTGATATATTACAAATATTAAATATTACAAATTTTTATCACAATAGTAGTCGGTCTATCACAAATATTTTGCTACATTTGAAAATATTTACAAATATAGCAAAATATTTGTAATTGTTTTACTACTATTTGTGTCTATCGTGACTTAGTTTATCCCGGTCCATCGTTTAGATGGTGATATTTTGTTATATTTTAATTCATTTTCTAAATAAATATTTATATCTAGCTAACAAACTAAATAAAAATTTGTACTTTTGTATTAAAAAATATAAAATAATTAACGATAATACATTTAAAAAGAAAGAAAATATTTTATTTATCTTCTTTCCTTCCAAAACATATACGAAGACCCATGCATGATCTAAATATTATATATAAAAAGATAATCTAAAATTTTAGAAAAACGATTTTGTTTCCAAATAGAAAATCGATTCTTCAAAACTCTCTCTTATAAATGTCTTTCATTCGATTATCAAATTCTCACAACTTCCCCATCTGTAACTCTCAAATTCTCTTCATTTAACTGTCAATGGCTGCACAAATCTTTGATATTTGCAGGAATGGTTCCTTCGTCGGTATGTCGGTAAAGATCAACGATCCCATTATGAGCCATCGAACACGAAAACAGTTTCGAACTCGACAAACCTCATCGAAATTTGTCAAACACATCGACCTTAACTTCAAGGTCCAACTCAAATGCTCTCACTTTCAAGTATATGAAGATGGCAGTACGACTGCAACAAGTTTCCTTCATGAACACACATCTCCACAACATCCTTTTGCGACTTACCAACTTCCTATCTCCATCTTCAAGCATGGTGACAAAACTTTGGAGCAATATCTTTTTCAAGAGTTCCACATGTATCGAGACTTCATCAACATTAGACTTGTAGCAGATACAATAATACAACATTGGGTTAAAAGAGTGGAAGAAGATGATCGTGATCATCAAGATGATACTAATAATAACTTTATTGTATTTCGAAAGATTTATCCTCTCGAAATTACGTTAGAGATGTTGATTTATCGAAGGTATGCGATAGAATCAGTAGTAACGATGGTTCCAACCAGTGATAGTGCTATGGAGAGTATGTTAAGGAAAGTGGAGAACGAAGTGATAATGGAATTATGTTGTCACGATGACGACGACGACGGGATTAATTGTGTAATTTGTTTGGAGGAAATTGGTAAAGAAGAGGAAGGAAGTGAGAGATTGGTGTTGCAAATGCCTTGTTTGCATATGTTTCATGGAGAATGTATAATTAAGTGGTTGAAGACAAGCCATTATTGTCCAACTTGTAGATTTTCAATGCCTACAAGTAATTGATTTTATATTTTTTTTAATTTATTTATTTTTTTACTTTTTCTAATTTTATTTAGACCCTATGTAATATTGGATTTTTTATATAGGAAAAATAATAATTTTATTATTCTTTTTTATTGTTAATATGTGGATATTTGTATTTATTTAAATAAATTTATGAAGGTGGGAGGAGGGTTGAATTTATATCTATGATTATAAGATTGATATTTAAATTTTTTTTCCTAAATCAAATTAGAGTGGAATTAGTAAGAATTTCTAAAATAGTAGTTGGGTTTTAATTTGTGAGGAGTGTTTGTTTAGGGCAATGAGTGAGTTATTTAGAATTTAGGGTTTTGAGTTTATTGATGATTTTTTCCTCACTTTTTTAATTTTTATTAGCATTTTCTTTATAAATTCTAAAAATATTTTCATATATCGTGTTTATTTTATGAAAATTATTACGATCGTTTAATCAATTTAAAAGAAAAACTACGAGAGACTAAATTAAACATTTACTAAAAGTACATGGAATAAAATTAAACAAAATTTAATTTTAAAAAAAAAAAGAGCAAAAAGAAACCATGACGAACATGAATTTAACAATTCGAAAATTTACTTTAATGAATATTAACCATAAACATTGAATTGAAATAAAAGGAGCAAAACAATGGTGAAATATAATCTAAAAGTAATATAAATATGCATATATTTACATCAATATTTAAATAAGTTGATATTTTTAAATATGGTAAAATAAGTCAATTTATTTATAAATATAGAAATTTTTTATTTTATATACTGCATTAGATCTAAATAAAATATAAAAGTTTGTTATATTTGTAAATATTTTTTTAATAATTTTTTCATTTAAAACAATTTTTCTAAAATATTATTGTTAAATCAGAAATTTTTGCCAATTAAGTTTCGTCTCGTCGCCGTAATGAAAGCCAAGTTCATTATGAAAATTATAATTTGGATCAGGTAGAGTAATTAAAATTGTATTCCATAAATGTCTCTATATTTGAATTTCTTAAATATATTTATTTGTTGAGATTTTATTGCTTTGTTTAATTGGAGAGATAAAATGTATTTATGTATTGAGATTTAATTGGAGAGTAAAATATATTTATGTGTTGAGATTTTATTGTATGGTTAATTAGAGAGAGAAAGTGTATTTAAAGTTTTTTTAAACAAAAAATAAATATCGAGATTTTCCTTGAAGTTAAAATATTGAAAATATTGTGTTAAGTGTTTAAAATAATACAAAGCATATAAATAAAAAATTGAGACAATATTCATCATCATAAATCGCAGTATATATCTAATATATTACTACGAATTCATCATAAATCGATGTATATATATAATATATTGTCACGATATTTTGTCGTTATTATGCAATTTTTATATAATGGTCTTATTTATTTTAGCTTATCTATTATAGTTCATATTGTTTGTTTTAGTTTTTTTTTTTTTAATTTTACGTTATTATCTAATATATATCATAGTCCAGTTAATTTCATGGTTATTTTTAAATATATGTTAGAACAATGGAATATATCACACTAATTTCATGGTTATTTCTATTGAGTTATATTATTCTGCATAATTTTTCATATATACTCATGTATGTTTAGTTATTTTTAAATTAAACCCTTAAAATTACTCAGATCCAACTCAATTCAAGCCAGGATAAAAATTGGGCCAAAAAAGATATTGGACCCAAACCGAAGCCCAACAAACAAAAAATGAGTTTAAACTCACCTAAAGCCCATAAAAATTCTCTATAAATAGAGGTCTAAAAGACTAAAGCACTTGAATTCAAGACTAAGACTTTGAAGCTTCCAAAGTTCTTGAATTGGCCTTAAAGTCGATCATCCAAGAAAATCATTAAAGCCAATTATCCAAAAAGATTACAAGCACAAATGTCGATTAGGCAAGAAAATAAACAAGTTTAAAAAGTTTATTTTTTTTTCGAAAGAATCATGTATTAGATATTATACTCACTATACTGAAATTGATACATCGATACAAATACAAAGCTAAAAATTCAAGAATTAAATTTCTCTAGAAATCTCGTTGAACAATTATCAAATAACATATAACAATTTTTTGGAAGAAAAATTTCAATTATACTCACATGGCGTTCTCAAATAAATAATCGTTAAATAATTATATTTCTTAAAATTTTAAAGACAACAAAAAAAAATGGAATTGGTTAGTAATAAAATCTTCATTTAATCAACAAAAATAAAATCCATAAAATCTAACATCTGGTATAATTTAAGTTGTCATCGTTATATTGTTATATTAGAAAAAAGTTAACATTCTATTATTAATTAATTGTGAGTTTAAAATATATTCTCGATAGTTTAATTTAAAAAATAAAATTAATTATAAATAAATTTTTTGAAAAAAAAACATTTCAATATAGTTTTTCCTTAGTTCTATTTATTTCAATCGTTTTCAAATAAATTATCATTAAATAATTATATCTTATTTTCATTATATATATATATATATAATTTTTAAAAAAATTAGTTTTATCAAATAAATAAATCCAAAGATATATTTATTTGGGAAATTAAGTTCTTTTTTTAATTGGTTTCCTAATAGAATTCCATTTTCTATAAGCTTAAGGAAATCGGCAGAAGTCTCTCTTATAAATATCTTTCATTCCATTATCCAATTTCCACAACTTCCCCATCTACAGCTCTCTCATCTCAGTGTTCGTATTCATCTAAACGTCAATGGCCGAAGAAATCTTTGATAATTGTAGGCATGGTTCCTACATGGGCATGTCACTAAGAATCAGCGATCCCGTCCTAACCCATCGACCACAAACCCAAATTCGAACTCGACGAAACTCGCCAACCTTTGTTAAACAACTCAACCTGAATTTCAAAGTTCAACTCAAATGCCAACACTTTCAAGTATGTGAAGAAGACGATAGAAATACAACAACTTTCCTTAGTGAACACACAAGTTCACAGCATCCCTTTGTAACTTTCCAACTTCCCGTCTCCATCTTCAAGCATGGTGACAAAACTTTGAAGCGATTTCTCTCTCGGAAGTTTTGGATGTATAGAGACATCATCAACGTCGAGCTTGTGGGTGACCAAATAATAAAACATTGGGTTAAAAAAGTTGAAGAAGAAGACGAAGATCGACAGAATAGTACTTCTAGGGTGTTCAAAAAGATTTATCCTCTCGAAATTACGTTAGAGTTGGTGGTTTTTCAGACAACTTATGAAATAGATCAACCACAAGTGATGATGGTTCCAACATGCCACACTGCTATGGAGAGTATGTTAAACAGAGTGGAAAACGAAGAAATAATGAAATTAGGTCGTGACGATGGAAGCATTAACTGTGTTATTTGTTTGGAGGACATCAGTACTACAGAGGAGAAAGGAAGTGAGAGATTGGTGTTACAGATGCCTTGCTTGCATATGTTTCATGGTGAATGTATAAGCAAGTGGTTGAAGACAAGCCATTACTGTCCAACTTGTAGGTTTTCAATGCCTATAAACAATTGATGCTGTATTAAGATTTTAATGGGTTTTGTTTCGATAAATATAATAGCTTTCAGATTGTAATGACTTATCGATCTTACTGTTATTATGGTGAAGTCGATAGTGGTTAAGATATCTATGCTTTTATCGAGTTTATCTTGTTTGAACGGTCCAAACGTTGCATTTAAATTTTTTTGTTATAACCACATTCATTCTATGGTAATCAATCTACCGCAGACAATCATACCAGTAGATGGTAAGGAAATTCAATTTCTATGTCGATAAATATAAATGGAACATATAAATCGTTACAACTAATCGAAGACGATTGTCGGTTGAAACAAAGTAAAAAATTGAAGTAAAAGACAAAATATGTTACACTTACGTGAGGACGAACGAACAAGTGATTGATGGACACTAGAAAATGAAAATTAGAAAGTTAAATGGTGGAAAAGTAAAATCGACAAATTATTTAAAATTAGAGTGAATGATTTGAAATAAACAGACTCAATCACAGATGAAATTGATTTTGAAAAATTAAATAGCAAAATACCGACTATCACAATTGCACTAATTGTAACGATTGATAGTTCAATTGGAATCTGTGCAAATTACACCATTTTTCATTCCCCTACATGTCATGTGGCCTAATTTCACTATAGTTACAATTTACGTAAACGTGACCTAATATTATTTCTTGGCATCCCATTATCCACACGATCCAAAGTCCAAACAATCAAATTCCTCACCATCATCATCGTCATCTTCTCCTTTCACTGCGGAATAATCTCTTCTCCCATCTCTCTCATGGGCTTTTCCATTCTTCGAACTTCCCCTCTCTCTTCCTCTCGAGCTTTTCTCTCCAACCCCACACCCTTACCCGCTCTTCTCCACTCTTCGCCCCGTTCCTTGCTCTTCAAAACCCATTTCCAATCTTCTTCTTCCTCGCCCAATCCTACTTCTTTCGCCATCTCCGCTACTCGTTTCGGTGGGCCTTTTGCTCTGCGACCCCGTGGCTTCCGTCGGGGCCGTGTTTTGGCCATGTCTTCGCCTAATTCAGTCCAGAAATCGGAGGAGGAGTGGCGAGCCATCCTCTCGCCGGAGCAGTTTCGAATTCTCCGGCAAAAAGGAACAGAGTAAGTGGCTCTTTTTGTTTTTAGGTTATGTCGATTCTTTAATTCTGTGTTTGGTTGTTGATTGGAAGTTGCAGCTTGTATGGGTATTTGTTAAGGGAATCATCTTATGAGTTCCCTTTTACTTGAAACTGAATTATAAATTAATACCATGGCTGTTCCTTTTTTTTATGTCTCTCCTGCCACATAGCTCACTTTCTCTGTTTTGATTATACTGATGTGTTCTTTTCTTGCTTTATTTGTGTTCTTAGTTAGTCCATTTCCAACCACTTAGTTGCATAATTTCTTACTTTTTATGTCATTGTGGTTCAAATTAGCAACATATGCTATGGAAACACATTCTCCCTAAGCAATTTATTATTTACAGATCAATAACCACTAGGCCGCATATTAGGAGTATGTGAGAGCTCTAGTTCGAGATATATTAGAATCCAATTTGTTGGGAAAACTCAAGAACAACCAAGAACGCTAAAGATCGAATTAGAAATATATCTTGTAATACCAATGAAGAAACTACAATATCATAGCCTTTTGAGGGGTCTACATTCTTCCAAATTCCCACAGTAGAAATTCCTTTCAAAATGATGCACGCACATCACACTACATTTGTAACCAAGGCACCCTTGGCTAATGATCCATATGCCCTTACTATTATCCTAATAATAAACCTAATATATCTATATATCACTAACTAGGGCTCTCACAGAATATTATTTGGAGATCAGGAGGACATGTTTGTCGTTAAAGACTCGTTAAAAAGATTGGTTAGCAAAAGGATGAACAGAGATAGAGTGGGTGAGAGGGGAAGGTTAGTCAAAATCTTAGAAGAGTTATTTTGGAGTTATTTGGTTTCCCACTGTAATTTTTACAATAAAGGTTTAAATGTCCATCAAAAGTAAGTAAGTAGATGCGAAACATATAAAATGCTGTTAATCCTGCTGTGGAATAGGCGATTATTGCGAAAATAGGTGAATACAACCAACTATCATTAAGAATTTCATCTTTGGACCAAAAGCAGGCAAGGAGTGGAATACCACAAAGAGAAAGGGTACCTAATAAAAAAGCATTTTTTGTAATTGGCACATGCTTTGTTAAACCACCCATAAGAACCATATTTTGACTTTTATCTAGAGAATATCCAACAAGCGATTCCATTGAGTGAATAATGGACCCCGATCCTAAAAAGAGTGTTCAGACTCTCAAAGAGTCAAAGTGATTAGCAATTGTAAGTTCCATTTTTATTTTGCAATGTATTATAATTTCTGTGTTATTTTCTGTCAATCTCTTTGCAAGATTAAGTTCCTCTTACAGATCTAAAGTTGGGGTATTGCAGGTATCCAGGAACTGGTATTTATGACAAGTTCTATGGCGAGGGAGTTTATCACTGTGCTGGATGTGAGGCACCCCTTTATACGTCGAACACGAAATTTAACTCCGGTTGTGGTTGGCCAGCATTCTTCGACGGTATCCCTGGAGCCATTAAATGCACTGTGAGTTTTGACCTCCATCATTCCCAATGAGTAGGAGTCAGGACTCGGATCTTTTAGGAGCTCGTAGAGGGCTAGATAGAAAAGATTGGATCTAAAACAGACAACCAACATATCAGAATCCTCTTATCGATTGTGTCATGTGTATTGTGTCATACCAAATCAATTATATATGTACTATATCATAAAGAGCCTAGAGAAAGTGAATCCAAATCATGGTAGCCTACCTAAAATTTAATATCCTATTAGTTACATTGGCATCCAAATATAGTAGAGTTTGCCAGTTGTCCATTGAGAATAGCTAAGGTATGCACAAATTCGGACAAATATTCATAGATGCTAAAAGAAAAGAAACTAACATATCCCCAATAAGCACGTCATATTATCATTTAGTTGACAACAAGAATGACAGAGAACCACAATTCTAAGTTTTCCCTCCAGCAACATTCTAGAGTTAAAATAATGACATTGTTTTTGTAATGACCAGCCTGACCCTGATGGGATGAGGACTGAAATCACATGTGCTGCTTGTGGTGGTCATCTGGGTCATGTTTTTAAAGGAGAAGGCTTTCCAACACCCACAAATGAGCGCCATTGTGTCAATAGTATTTCACTCAAGTTTTCTCCCTCTCAGTGATTTCTCTTCTCTAATCTCTGTGATCACATATTTAGAATCTTACTCAATAAGCTGTTTACTATTTCAAAGGGAAGGAAAAGAGATTTTCTTCTTCTCTTCTATGTACATTTTTGTGATGTGAAAGTAAATTTCTTCTGTCTCTATTCTCGCGTATCGTATTGAAGTGCTACAACTCTCGTTGAATTTCTTAGCTTTTTTGTTGGTCTCTTAGGTTTGTAAAGACGCCATGCTTCATTTCTTGCAACCCTTCAATTGAGATGTGTGATGCATGTTTATTTATTATTATTACTTTTTTTTTTTTTACTTTTAATTGACAGTATGATAAGTTAAAAGGTTCAATTTGTGAATGTTGGAAAGGTCTAAAAGAAATTAGAATATGGTTTAATTTGTTTTGTTAAGGTTTAGTTATGTCACAGTCCTAAGTTTATTAGCTTCATAATGTATGATATACTATTTTGTTAAGATTCAGGTTGGAATTTATAATTTGTTTTGTTGTTGAGACATCATAGCTCTTGGATAACAAGATTTAAAATATGTCTATTAAATGCCGAGCTTCACCGTACAATGATAGCATATATAAGTTTTTGCCTAAGATTTAATATCATACAAAGTTTTTTAGCAATGATACAAACTCTCTAACAACTAAATGAAGTAAGTATTGGTAGTTAGTCGATGAGAATGTAAAATTGAGTAAAGGATTATAAAGGATTTCAATAGCCATTCGTATCTTGATGTTCACTCGAATGACCTTTTTAACTGGAGTTGTGAATTTTACAAATTAAATTATTACTCCAATAAAAATGGTGAGACTCAAAATATTTGGAAAAAAAAATACTGATTTATACTATTAAGGGTTTCGTCTATTTAAGCATTAAATCTTATAAAGCATGACAATTTTACCTTTCATTTTTTCCTGTTTGAATAACATCACGTGTGTCAATTTGAATCCTAAACTTTGGGGTTGTCTCAATTTGAACCCTAAATTAGACCTTAAACCTTTTAGAAATGTATCAATTTAAACCTTGAATTTTCATACATGTATCCATTTAAATTATGAACTTTCATAAATGTGTCCAAATAAAACAAAATGGAGGATTCAAATTGATACAATTATGGAAGTTAAAGGTAGATTTATGAAAGTTCAAGATATAGCTAATAGCTGAGTCTAAATTGATACAACCTCAAAGTTTAATGTTTAAATTGATACAATAATTAGTTAATGGTTTAAATTGATACGACCCCAAAATTTAGAATGTTTTTGACAAAAAGTAAAGAGTTTAGGTTTTTTTTAAACAAAAATAATTTAGATCAGAAACTAAAAGAAAGTTTAAATACTACTTTTATCTTTTTAGTTTTATAGATGGATCATTTTGGTAAAAAAGTTCAATATAGTTAAAATGATGAGGTGACATTTTTTACGAGACGATTAAGCGTCACAAAATTTTAAGTTCTAAAGAAAGTCAAGTTAAATCATTTTAAGTTTGTCTTCTTATTTTCCTTTTCAATCTTTCATCTTCTACAACTATTTTAGACTATTTTTCCCAACGCTTCAGACTTTTCATTCAAAATCTAGCGTAAGCTATTTGTTTTTCACAACGTTGTGTATAGATGAGAAAATGATAGACTCCAAAATGAATTGAGATTGAATCGATTCAAAAAGCGAAGAAGTTGGGCATAACTAGAACTTGCAAAAAACACGAACAAAAGTTCTAATGTGTTGCGATTGAAATAGGGGCATGATCTCTAGACAAGTTGCGATTGTGAAACGATGAAAAAGGTACGACCCGAACTTGCGATTGAAACCATGTAAAAAAATCTCAATAAGTTGTGATTAAAACCATTCAAACACGAAGAAATGTGACACGAACTTGGGAAACATATTGAACTGTTTTTTAAGTCAAGGACCAACAAATGTATCATTTATAAAAGTATAGGTACCAACGTAGTATTTAGAAGATAAAAAATACGTGTCCATGCATTTTGCACGTGTGACTTTGGATATATAAAAATATAATGTTGACGAAATATTATTTTATTTCAAAACTTTCTGTTCATTCTGAACCACAAATGGATTCCATAGTGATTAGTCTGGTGGCTCAGATTTTGCGTCGCTCCATTTCTATTGTCTTCTTCCGGATGAGTGTTGGATTGCATGTCCGATTGCACCCATTGCCATGGCCGCAGAAATGGACACGTAAAACATTGCTAGCCTTTCTGGGGTCTCCGCTTATTCCAATTTCCAACTCAAATTACCATTCTATATCTTCCCAGTTTCTCTCCCTCCATTCCAACTTCTCCCAATGTCAATTCCTTTCTTACAATTCAAAATCCCCCAAATCTTTGGAACGTGGGTATTTTTTGGCCTCAGATGTTGAGCCCCATTTTCTCCTCCTTTCCCTCCTTTCCCTCCTTTCAGTCTTGACTTGATTTTTGTGCTCTAAGCTTCTAATTTGAGCTTACAAGTTCTGGGTTTGTCTTTAAATTAGCAAATGTTTCTCACTGTATTCAAATTGGGTGTATTGGATTTATGAGTTTTGGTAGTATGTTGGAGCCGGTTAGTTGTTGCCAGAGCTCTCAGTCCCAGGTAGCTTCTTGTCTTATTTCCTTTTGTTATTATTCATCTTTTTCGTGCTATATGTTTCATTATCTTGATTGACTCGATGAGAGTTCTTGGATTTTGTATGATCCTACTTATTGGGTTTTGTGTGTTTCATAATCTTGATTGACTGATAGTGTTTATCTTACACTCTTCAAAATGGATGAGGTTTACTTTCCGTAGTTTCTCACTTGGTTATTACTATGCAGATTTACAGTGCAGTTAAACAAAAGAATCCTTTCAGGGTCTACTCTCATACTGTTCATCAACTTTGTGGACCTTCCTTCAACTTACATTATTCACACTCGAAGAAAGTGGCTGTTCCATCATGCAGTTTTAATTACTGGAGGAATGATTATTCTTTAGTCCCTGTACTTTTTCACAATGGTGCTACTACATTAACGTTCAAAGTAGTTGGACAGAATGGGTACAATTGGTCTAATCATAGGCCTAAACAGAGAGAAAGACTTAGAACGCGTGCAGCTCTTGATGTTGCAGCTGCTGTTGACGTCATTAATGATTTAGGATTGGATACATTGACATTCCTAGCCGTGACTGTCGTAGTTGTTCCTCTATTTAGGAAAATTAAGGCTAGCCCTGTAAGAACGATATTCTCTTCTCCACATACTTTTCTTATTTTATTATGATCTTTTGAAATTAATATTTTTATTGAAGTGTGTGTGAATATATATTTTTATTTTTCACATTTTTTTGTAATGGTTCCATTTTTTTATCTTAAGCGGTTTCACTTGTATAACTATATTTTTGACGCTGAAGTAACATGTTCTTTTATTTTCACATAACATCAACATCAATATGATGCCATTCTCTAAATAGAGTTTACTGGTTTCTTTCATCATGCTTTTTCTCAACTCTCATGAAACTTAGGACTTAGTTTTCAAGGGTCCTTACACAAATCTTTTCGTGCAAAGGGGTAAATTTGGAGAACTGTTGGATCTTAAATCTAATATCAATGTATGGACTTGTAATGATTGTGTTGTTAGGTCAGAATTTTCCATGATGTTCTAATGACTCTCATGCAGGTCTAAATTTTGATTAGAGCATGTACCAGATTCAAGTGTTTTTTATCGTAACTGGATCAACTAGTTGTTAGAGTTTTGGGTCCCAAAGATATTACAACTAGCTGTTCAACTCTACTAAGATACATATTTAGTAGTACTTGTGTACATGCTCATGCTAGAGCTATATATAGTATTCAGCAAAGTTTTGTGGAGATCTTACAGAATGTGAATAACTGTGCATTTTTCATCACGTTTGATTCAAAATCTGACCATATGTTGGCTGTTTTCAGATACTTGGTTTCTTCTTTGCTGGGATTGTACTCAATCAATTTGGCGTGATTAGGAATATTATAGATGTTAAAGTTTTATCCGAATGGGGAATACTTTTCCTGGTAAGCCACATCAACCCTCTCTTCATGTGCCAAGTTTGTGGGTGTTATGCTGCTTTGCGATCTGATCATTGAATGACATTCCCTTTATGATGTTGCTTGTTGCATTTTGTACCACAATGAACTTATATCAAGATTAAGTGAATGAAATAAAGTTTTGAATGTGGAAAAAATAATGATGTGAAGTATTAGAGGCCTGACCACCTTAGACTTGCATCATATTCAATTCCTTCTTACCCTTCTGAATTATGATTATAATTATGTGTAGTATTCGGGCATGGGTATGCATGTGAACATGTGTGTGTGTTTGTTTAATTATACATTGCACTAACATTATTCCTCTCTAGCTATTTGAGATGGGTTTGGAGCTTTCATTCGCACGTTTAAAGGCTCTTGCAAGGTTTGCTTTTGGCATGGGATTGACACAGGTATATTTCTAAAAATAGATGATGCTTAATGGAATATACCAATATATTTTAAATTGAATCTGTATATTTTTTTCTTGATTAGACCTACTACAACGTGTCTTTCTACTATCTATTTTTAGTATACAAATAATAAAAAGGTTGAAATTTGTTGTCACATATAAAGTCAAGGTGAAAGTCAAACCAAGATAAGATGCACATTGTTAGATGATATATAATTAAATTTACCTTCACCCATCAGCTTAAGCTTTTGGGTCAATTGCTGATTTAAGATGGTATCAGAGCAGGTGGTCCAGGGAGATTTTGTGTTCAAGCCTCTACAATATTATATTTCCTCCCCAATTAAATTGATTTCAACTTGTTGGACATTTCACATATTTCAAGCTTACAAGTGAGGGGGAGTGTTAGATGATCTATAATTAAATTTACCTTCACTCATCAACTTAAGCTTTTGGGTCAATTAGTGATTCAAGACATATATGGAGATGGAAAGTCGGAGTGAAATGGGTTAGTGAAGGTAATTTTGAAATTGGGGGTTTCACGAAGGGGGAAACCTTGTGTTTTTGTTAAGGTAGAGGGAATGATGGAGTCACTTCTCAATTTGGAAAAGGTCAAGAAAAAGGTATATAGTTTTGAGAGGGTAAGGCACTTGGTCTCTTTCTACATTGGATATGGGATAGTGCTGTTATAATCTATCCTTCAAACTGAAAATCATGATGATGCTGTATTGAGTATTCTTTGCTCATGGTATACATGACAAAGGCGATTCCACTTGGTACTGATTGTGCTAGGTCATTCATCTCCTTATGATATAGCATGCTATTCATAAAATTGTTTAATGACTTACTTAAGAATCTAGCTTGTAATGGAAGAGTGCCAAAGTGCTTCTAACTCACATACTATCCTGTACCAAATACGATGAGTTTCAATGAGTCTCAAGTTCTTATTATTATTGTCCACTATCGCTAGTAGTTTCGAGTTTTTTAACTTATTAACTTACACACTCCTACCTTTCCTTTTGAAGGTCATATTGTCTACTATCGCTTTCACAGCATTTGAACTTCCCACAAATGGGGCTGTTGGAACACGAATTTTGGAGTTCCTTTTTCACGCCAGATCTGACTTGGTAAGCACTCTATTTTCGGTTGATATCCTTAATCTGCATTGCATAAATGGAAATTCTGAATCTAAATTTATTTGGCTGTTGCATACTGATTTTTTAAAAACGAAATCCATTGAAATTAAAGTTTGCTTTGTTTTTCTTCAGCAGACGTCCAATTGAGTCTATATTATATCTTCTAAGGTTGGCAGTCTTTGAGCTTGCAGGGCATCTTAGGGGATAAAAGATCCTTTTGACTAAAACCTTTTGTTTTCTTTTTTCTTTTTTCTTTTTTTTTTTTTCATTATGGTCCCATAAGGATGTATGAGTTAGATATTCCAGGTTAATTTATTTTCTGTTTATAAAATCTCTCTTAGAACTTTTCATTTCCTTCTCTAGGGTTGCTTGTCTCTGTGTGTATGAATATTTTTAGTTTTGCTGCTCAATTTTGTTTGATCTTCAGACAAGAAAAGCTTCTCTTTTGAGTTATCACTGCAGTCTTGGTTTGGAAGCCTTGTTTTCATTCCCATCTTTTATGCTATGATAACAATGTTGCATTTACTCACCAATTTGAGTTATGATTTTCTGAATTGTAGGTCAACATCAGAAGCGTTGATGAAGCTATTGTCATTGGTGCTGCCCTTTCTCTATCTTCTTCAGCTTTTGTTTTACAGGTAGCCTAATCAAGTACTCTCATAACTTTTCTGCAGCCGTTTGGATTGACTTTCTAAGTGATTATAAACAATTTTTTGCACTTAGAAACACTTATTAAACACTTAAAAACTCAATCAAAACACACACTTATTCAATCATGATTTTGAAGGAAAAGTATGTATTTGTTGATTGAGAACAATGGAATATGCCTGCAATCTGGTTGTGTCTATGGTGTTAATTCTACCAAGCCTAGCCTGTAATTGAGCAAAAGACTTTTTATTAAGGTCTCTTTTTTCTGTAATTTCATGAAAAGATGCATCAAACCATTAGGGACATGAAGACAAAACTGCTAAATAGAGTAACTTGTATAAACTTCTGAAGATTGCAAACCTAATTCCTTCTGCACTAAATCGTCCAATCAAAGACGCTCCAGCGAATAAATTTTAAGAGACTGAGCAGTAACTGTTTTAACATTGACATGGGGAAATAGGGTGAAAAGAAGACTTAAAGCAATCCAATGTTCACAGAAATAAGCTTATTACCCTTAGATAATATCTACGATAATGTAGTAGTCAATGTTAATAATGTAAAATTGATTTGTTTAATATCTCATTATCCAAATCCTCTTTCATTTCCATCCAATGAAAAGTTCTAGGTTCTATTATTACCAATTTCATTTAATTTAGTAAAAATGTAATTTGAAGAACAATAGTTTTAGTTTATTGCATTTTACACTGTTGTAATGTGCTAGCAGTAAGCACTTAGGATAGTTGACTGTTGACCTTACCTATCATAATGAATAGCTTCTTGCAGAGAAAGGAGAGCTTGCGACAAGATTTGGCTCAGCGACTCTAGGGATACTTCTTCTTCAGGTTTATTCCCTTTCAACCCTTCAAATTAATTCTCAGAACTTGCTATATATGGGTTCTCTTTTAGTATATTATATACTTTTGTCCAAAATATTTTGGTCCTTACGTAAAGGTTTCTATCAGAATTATTGTCTGTAATTTTTCTGCAATACACACTATTGGATGCAGGATATTGCTGTTGTCCCTCTCCTGGTCATACTTCCAGTTCTTGAGAGCCAGGTATATGAAAGGATTCTTAACATTGTTTAGAGATAGATCTTAACATTCTTTCAATTTTTTCTCAATGAAAGTAGTTCCTTTTATCAACAAAAAAAAAAAAAAAAATAGAGCGATCTGCTGGGAAATATATTCTTTCTTCTGCTCATTTAAAATGTTCCCTGTCATTGATTTTGTACACTTAACTCTTCCCCCATCATCTTGACATCTATAACTTAGCATCACGTTTATCAAATAGTTTGACTTTGTGTATTTGCTTCTTTTCCTTTCACTCTCTATTCTCTTAGAATTTGGGCACAGAAAGTATCTGGCCAATGCTCGCACAAGAAAGTTTGAAGGCTTTAGGTGGACTGGGTCTGCTGTCCCTTGGTGGAAAGTTGATTCTTAGGCGAGTTTTTGAGGTTCGCATCATGCTTATTTTGACACTATTAGTAAGGGTTGCTCCGAGTTTGTTTTAGGTTCTTAACAGAGAGCGGTTAAAATTCAGGTTGTCGCGGAAGCAAGAAGCTCAGAAGCTTTCGTTGCCCTTTGCCTGCTAACAGTTGCTGGCACTTCACTAATCACTCAGAAATTGGGCTTTAGTGATACGGTTTGTTTCCCTTTCAGCTAATGTGAATAGTTTTCATATTTATAATATCTTAATTAGAATTGATGTACAGTACAGCTGGGAGCATTTTTGGCTGGGGCAATATTAGCAGAAACAAATTTCCGAACACAGATTGAAGCAGATATTCGGCCATTTAGGGGCTTGCTCCTTGGGTTATTCTTTGTTACCACAGGGACCTCCATTGATATGCAGGTGCAATGTCTTCTGTTTGCTATGTACTGGTTTAAGATTACTTTATTGGTTCATATAGTATGCAATAATTATCTATAAATTTGAATGATGTATATTGCAACTAGAAGAATATAGGTCAGCTACAAGATATCTAATTACTTAATGTTAACGTATGGAAGTTGAAATACATTAATTATTTAGTCTGAGTTTTATGAGGTAATAACTGAACATTGGAAGAGTATTCTCCTTTTGGCTTAAAGGTGAGACATGGAAAACACAATGTTAATCATACTGTTTTTTTTTTTCTCCTTCATATGTTTAATATAATTTATCGATTTTCTAATTTTTTCATTAGAAGCTAGACCCATCAAGAAGTACTATGATGACTTCAGAGTTCCTCTGCATCTTGCTTTATAAGTGATTTCATTTCTATGCAGCTCTTGTTCCGAGAATGGCCAAATGTTCTTGCACTTTTGGCAGGTTTAATAGCAATCAAGACCCTTATAATAACAGCAATAGGTCCCCGTGTGGGCCTCACTACTCAAGAAAGTGTAAGAATAGGCTTCCTTCTATCTCAAGGAGGCGAGTTCGGATTTGTAGTGTTTTCACTAGCTAACAGGCAAGTCTTAACTTAGATGGTGCATGTCTACTCTCTCCCATGAATCCTTGCTTCATGTTTGCTTATCATTTACTCTTTCATGGTAGCAGGCTTGGGGTGTTACCGCTCGAGTTAAACAAACTGCTCATCATTATTGTTGTCTTGTCAATGGCTCTAACTCCCTTGCTTAATGAAGCTGGACGAAAGGCATCTGAATTCATCAGTGAAAAGTACAAGACAGAGGATGTATGTTCTAACTTTAAGGCTTCCTTTCAATACTGAGTGCTTGATTTGCATTTAACTGGGCCTGAATTAAGTTTGTATTTGTTGATACAATTATATTTTGAAGATATTGGTATCTGTACATGGTAAGCACATGAGGTTCCCACTTCCAACTATGAAAACAAGCAGGAAAAATGCTCTTAAGTTAATAATCTCTCTAATGTGCTAGTATAAAAAGATTTAGGAAAAAATGAAAATAATACTTGGATGGTGGTCTAGACCAGTTATTCTTATACTGTACCAATTTATTCTGCATATTTTGAAATGTGAAATTTTCCCAGAAAGCTGCAGATACAGTGAACTTTGATGCTACTGAACCTGTTGTCATTGTTGGATTTGGACAAATGGGTCAGGTATGTATCCATATATATTTATGTTTTCTTGTTTTATATTAATAATCATATTTAGCAAGGGTACAACCCTGAAGTTTTTCTCCTTTGAATCTTGTTTTTTCTTTGTAGGTTCTGGCAAATTTTTTATCTACACCTTTGGCATCTGGGATCGATGGCAATACTCCTGGATGGCCATATGTAGCGTTTGACATTGACCTTTCCGTAGTGAAGGTTGGTTAGAATTTCATTTTCCACAATTGTGACTGTTTTGTACTTCTCTTGTTTGCAATGTCATGATGTTCTCATAAATTAGTTCCCTTTTTTAAGTTTTACAGTAATTTTCATGAAGCTTCTTGTAATTTTTCTTTTTTAAAATTTGGAATTGTTCATACATTTTTTCCCTCCATAAGTTTTGGGCTATATGGTTATCTGGCTTCTTACACTTCTACGGTTTTTTCATCATCAGACGTCTAGAAAGCTTGGTTTTCCTGTTCTCTACGGAGATGGATCACGACCAGCAGTTTTGCAATCTGCAGGAATCTCTTCACCAAAAGCTGTCATGGTTATGTTCACGGAGAAGAAGGCAACAATTGATGCTGTTCAAAAGCTCCGGCTTGCGTTCCCAGCTGTAAATTTTCTCTCTTTAATGTATGTCATTATGTGCATAATAGGAACTAGAAAAGTTAGTCCGCCATAAAGGAGACAATGATGCTGAAAGAATATCACATTTCCTGTTTTGGAGGGAGAAAACATATATGTGTATGCATGTATGCAGTCCTTTAAGGTTTCTACTTTGGTTACAAAATTTTGTTTTGTTGGACTTGCTTCGTTTGTGCCATCTATGTGGACAAGGAGAACATATGTTCTCTTTTATTAAGTGTGTCCTTTCGTTGTGTTGAGTCACTGATTGTTTAACTCACTGCCCGTTGCTTATTTTCGGTCTGGTTTGAACATGACAAAACCTCTATGATACAGATCCCAATTTATGCCCGAGCTAAGGATGTGGTGCATCTATTAGATTTAAAGACCGCAGGTGCAACTGATGCTATTTTGGAAGATGCTGAGGTATCAGTGTTGAGTGAACAGGGCGTGAAGCATAGCTTATTGATATTTGGCTTTGTTACTTAAGGTGCATTCTTGTAGACGCTCCTGGATACCCTAACATAAGATTTTTCAATTTATTTGTGCAGACTAGTTTACAACTTGGGTCAAAGCTTTTGAAAGGGCTTGGAGTCATGTCAGACCAAGTGTCTTTCCTCAGTCAAATGGTTCGAAACTCTATGGAAATACAAGCTCAAGATGCACTCGACAAATCCAATGAGCAAGAGTTAGAGATTATGAAACCGCTGCAGGTTTGTATATTTGAATGAAATGAAAGTTAAAATTTTGTTTAACTAGATTTAGGAGGAAGAAAAAAGAAAGGAGAACCAAACCACATGCCGTATGTTTCAATGAATTTTCGTACAAGTTGCATAGATTATAAATATAGATTACAGCTGACAATAGATACAATTTTTATCTAGGAACATTAGCTAATTTTTGCATCCTATTCGGTTCAAGTTTAGTAAGCTCTAAGGTCGTAAATAGTCAAAATATGTTAAAAAAAGAGCTCCCCAGTTAGAGAATTTCAACAATCCCCTGTTTTCTTTTTATGAAAAATGATAGTTGGGGACGTTGGAGACAATAGATTTGAGTTGGGGATTCATTTTCCAAAAACTGTAAGTTTCTATTAATCCTTTTAGGGAAAGGTAAGTTCTTTCTTTCTCTCTGTTCTCTCTCCTCTCTCCTCCCTCCTTCCTCCACCTCTCTTTTCGGTAGCTCCACGACGACTGCATCCCAGACTACCAACACTAGCCCTCCGGTGACGACTACCCTCAGGCCATTCACCAAAGTTCTAGTGGTTGAGTATTTGTTGTAATTGCACAGAGAAGTTTAGAGGTGCGGCTGGAAGTGGTAAGCTGCAAAGTTTAAACATCTTTGGATCGTCGCAAGACTCAGTCATATTATTGCATTTGCTCAGAAGATGATAGCTTCCATGTTGAAGATGTGGAAGCTCAAAGATCTTTATCATTATCTGAAGCACAACTGAGCTAGTTCCTGGAAGCATTATCGGAGTTATTAAGAGGTCCGAAAAATCGCTTCTTTCAGAAACAGGGAGAGTTAGACCGAGGAAGATGGAAGTTGTCGAAGTTCAGGGCAAAAAATTGATGGGTGCTATGCTGTGACTTTTGGCCAATGTCAGGTGGACACTCTATCATTCGAGTGTGCTCGGAGAAGACAAACAAGGATGGTTGGCCTTTCACAAAATGCTCGAGAATTTCCTTTCAAAAGCAGAGTGCATAAATTGTTACTCACGTAAAATTGCCACGACTCTTAATCCAACACAGGCTAAGAGTACAAGCTTTGCAGATAAGATTAAATCGGAGGGTAACTTAGCCCATGGCAAAAAGAAAGAAAAACAGAGTGCTATTAAAGTTGATTCTCAGTCTGTCACCAAAGATGAAGGAGAAAGTTCTCAGGCTTCCTTTGTTTTGAAGACAGCAAAACAGAGCCAGTGGGTGACAAAAAATATAGAGGTTATTTGAGCAAAGTTTAAACATCTTTGGATCGTCGCAAGACTCTTTGCGTTGGATGATTGGAGAGAGATCCGAAAATTGCTGGAAATCTATTTCTAAACAAAGATTATCATCTACCCACCATTCGACGAAAACGCTCTTATTAGTCTAGATCAAGGCTCGGTTCATCAATGAACTAGGGAGATGGCAGGAGATGGGGCCGTTCCACCTTAAGTTTGAAAAATGGAATAGATATAAACACAGTCGGCCATTGGTAATGAAAGACTTTGGAGGATGGTTGAGAATTAGAAACCTTCCCTTTGGACTACTTTGGTAGAAAAACCTTAAGTTTCCTATGTACTTTGAGCATTAGTCTCATCCTAACGAAGAGGCTTGTTTTTTGTTCAAAAGAAATTTTCCAAGAACTGCGAGCACCATGATAGTATCCTCTTCAGGACCCTTATTATCTGGTGTAAATAGAAGGCCATTGTAAAGAAAGAAAGAAAGAAAGAAATCTTAATGGAGTTCCGTTCAGAACTTCAATTGCATGAAACCAGTCTTTGACTCTTTAACACTCATCCACTTTCTCCAAGTTTTCATTCATCTCCTCAACATCCTGGTGTTCGGCAAGTTAGAAAATTGATTATTTGGGATATCAAATTGATGGATTGGAAAATTATTTTTAGTTTGCAACGTCGAGTCGATTCTTCATATTTGGTGTTTGTTTATAGATCATGTGCATGATTCCGAATTTTCTGCTGCACATATTTGGTGTTTGTTTATAAATCATATGCCTGATTCCGAATTTTCTGCAGCAGTACACACCATTGATAGTCTTATAGTTTGTTATAGACTTGCTTCCATATCTAACTTTGTCTGTACTCACTCAAAAAATTGATGATGTTACTGATTTGGTTGATTAGATACGCGTCAAGGACTCAATTGAGTCCCCCGAGAACGAACTGTCGAGACTGAACCGGGGAGATAAAACTCAAATCTTAAATGGAAAAGAGGTAGATCAAATGAAGCAAGGTACTGTTTTCCAGAAGAATGAAGATTTAGATGGCAATGGAGTCTTATACTGTGAACTTGATACAGACAACAACTTTGTTGAGCAAAATGTGGTAGAGCCACCAACCCACATAACAGCCACTGATGGTTTAGAAAAGTGAAAAGTGTTGTTGAAAGATTCTCTTGTCTTTCAAAAGTTTTTGTGTCTGGTCTCAAGAATTTTTCTTTCCCCAACTTTTGAGTTGGTGCAGTGAAGTGTTTAGTGGGCATAATATTTGGATACTATTGTAAAGAAACTTGTCAGCAAACATTTTTTTGGTCCTTTTTCCCCAAAGAAACCACACCATGTATATTGCTTCATTTGATAAATATTCAATTATTTGTCATTATCTTTTGGATATGGGTATTGGTTCTTGCTCCAAATTATAGTCAACATGAATATATTCATCAAGGAAACACAAAAAGCTGAAAGATTGGAGTTGCTTGTAAATCAAGTTAACTATAAACCTGATAAATAATTGAGTGTTTATAACGTTGTACTTATCCATGTTCAGAGGGCATGCTTTTGGGTCGAAAGAAATTTTGCTCAAATAACATCTGTATGTACTAAGGTTAAACACTCCATTTCTATTTGTACTAAAAAGAAAAAGGTTAAAATTATTAAACAAGAGTTTAGAGGTATTTTCTGTTAACTCAATCTTATAATTATTAAAATTAAGATGAAAATATGGATTTTATTATATAATTAATAAATTTCATCATGAATCTATACATGACGTCAGCAACTATGCTATTTTACATTAAAAATGATTATATAGACAAAGTGAAATGTTACTTTATTTTCTTTTAACACAAAAGAAAAAGAGAGAAACCATCTTTATTGCAAAGATTGATGGCTACAATCAAGCACAAATAATCTTCCTAAGAATCACGAAAACATCAAAATTCTTTCGGATCAAACCTCATACTTTGAAGTTAATAATACAAATTTATATCAGTTGAGCTATGTTCATGTTGATAATCAATAATATGCGAATGTGGCAATTTGTTTTATTAGTGTCTTAATCACTAAGTTATGTTTAGATGGTTAAAATAAGAAATTTAAGGATTAAATAGAGATAAGGGGATGAATATAATAGATATTGGAATGAGAAATTTTTCTTTATTTATTTTTTAAATAAATTTTTTCATGTGAAGAGAGCCCAACTGGCAAATCAATTTATGTCGATAACTTGTTAAGAGTCTGTATTCTTTCATTAAAGTAAGCCTCAATTGGACGGGAATATGATGCTACAATTTTAAGAAGATAATATATTCATTATAGTTAAATATTTCGAGTAAAATATTATAAGAGTAAGAACATGTGAACTAACTCAACAATATATAGGATAATTCGAGACTAGTTTTACGTCAAATGCTTAACATAGTTAATAGATGGAGAGTCTTTGTTGAACGTTTCACGCTAAAATTTTAAAATTTTCAATCTTACTCGATACTTTAAAACTTTCGATATTAACTTCTCAATATTTCAATAATCTTAATTATCTTCTAATAGTTTGTTTTTAATTAAAATTTATAACAAAGAGTTTAACTTTAAACAAATTTGAACATTTAAAAGACAAATAAAAGTGTTAAAGTTAAAATGTTTAAAAAATTGAAATCAAGTTGAGTTAATTATCCAAATAAAAAGTATATAAAAAAAAGGTGAAAAAGCAAAAGGTAAATTATAGAAACATTATTGATATTAAAAATTAAAAAGTACAAATATATCATTATCATAACCCACTAAGATATATATTTGATAAGGATTTTTTTATTTTTATTTATTTATTTCTTCATTTATTTATTTATTTTTTGTTTTTCTATGAGTTGGCACAAAAGCCAACTATATAAACCTTTTCCCAAAAGTTAATAATTATCTTTATCTTTTATTTAATTAATTTGGCTAACTTAGAATCTTTTAAAGTACTTTCCAAACTAACCAAAAAAAAAAAAAAAAAGTCTTTCAAAGTATTTCAATTGGGTCTAAATTGGATATTCTTTATTCATTTTTTGAAATTTTATTTATATTATTCACTAATAAAATAATAACCCTTTTACTTTTTTTCCCTTTTTTCTTAAAAAAACGAAAATAAATGAACAATTGCAAAGATAATAATCAGAACCAAAATATCAACAGCTGATCATATAGTTGGTAAGATTTCATCCTTAATAATTATTAGCATTGATAAATTTTATTATATATATAATTTTTAGACATTTAATTTTATTAACTCCAGTATATTATTATATTAAGAGTGAGAAAGTTGAAAAAGGTAAATTTGAGATAATGGAGGGTTTTAAATGAAATATACTATATTTTATTTGTTTCTTTTACCTTTTTATCTAAAAAAGATAATGGTATTTAAAAATACAAAGTAGTCTATATGATACATTTAAATTATTTTTAATTTTCATATAAGGTTAATGCCCATTCCTAAAACCCAAAAAAATATACAAAAAGAAAAGAAAAATTGGATTAAAAAAGAGAGTTTTCTGGAATATTGTAAAAAAAAAATTTTACAAAATATAACCGAATTTATTCAATTTTTTATATTTTGTAAATAGTTTCAATTTTATATTTTCTCTTTTTGTTATTATCTACGGTATATTTTTTAAAAAAATTATCTCAATTTTTTTAAAACTCAACAATAAAATTTTCAAATAAAAACAAAAAAGTAGAAATTTAACTTAGGAACGAAATTCATTTTCGTTTTTATGTTTTCAAAAACAAAAAAATACTAAAAAAATTAAAATAGTATATATGTTTTTGAAAACTATTTCTAAAACAATACTTGAAATAGTTTGTTTTTTAAAACAATAAATTAACGTTTTCTTTGTTTTTAAATAAGAATCGAACGTGTTTTTAGTAAAAAATAAGAATTTGTTTTTATTTTTACAAAAAAAAAAATTATTTTCTAAAATAATTTTCAGATGATGAATTAAGCCTTACAAATCCAATAAAACCAATTTTTTGTATTTTTTTTAAAAAAGTTATATTTACGAATCTAAGAGAGAGAATATTTGAAATAATAAAGCCAAATAAATGGGTCAAAGTATTTTTGCTTTTTTGAGAGAAAGTTAGAACAGAGTATAGGAATAGCAGCTGAAATCACAGAATCTCAACAGAAATAGTGAACACATAATTTGTATACAGATCATATATATATATATTATATATATATATATATATTTTTAGTATTATCTTCTTAAAATCTTAAACCAACTTTTCTAAATCTGAAATCTCCTATTCTTAGAATCCCTTTTTTCACTCCAAAATCTCCATTACACTGCGGAACACAGCTTTTTCACCGGTTTCTTCCTCCTTCTCTGTTTTTCTTCCACTCCCATTTTCAATGCTCATGACTTCACACACAAATTCACCTTCTTAACTTACCAAAGTTTTTTCCTTTTTCTCTTTTTGTTTCTGGGTTTCTCTCAACGCCATGGCTAAAAAGGAAGAGCCAGTTGAACGTTTAGAGGGGAGTAATCCGTCAGTTATGAGGTCTGTTAATGGAGCTCCTAACCCTTCTTGGTTTACGCCATTGAGGTACTGTTTTTTAACTTTTGATGATTTTAGTTTATACATGCATGTTTGTTTGGTTGGTTCAAGCTACATTTTTTTTCCTTCGTGATATAGTAG
Organism: Cucumis cinereus; assembly: GCA_037974625.1. Classification (NCBI taxonomy): domain Eukaryota; kingdom Viridiplantae; phylum Streptophyta; class Magnoliopsida; order Cucurbitales; family Cucurbitaceae; genus Cucumis; species Cucumis cinereus. The sequence continues at coordinate 1,379,551 of JBBPDJ010000001.1, forward strand.
CTACTTTTTATGTTTTCTGGTATGGTTATAATTTTATTAGTGCGTGGTGGGTTTTTTCTTGCTCTCTTTGTCTTGTTTGGTGTAGATGAGGGACAGCAGTTTGTGTAATTTTGTTTTCTTAGTGATTGTATGGTAGTTTGTAGCAATTGAAGGAAGCCCCATTGATTAATCATGTCAGCTTGAATCTGATTTTTCCCATGTGGTTTTGTTGTTGTGAGATTACTGTGATGTGGTTTACAAAGGAAATCATTTGTGTATGAGTTGTGTTTTTTGCTTTTTCTTTTTGAAATTCTGGTCGGGAAGAAATAAGGGGTTACTGTTACTGTATACTCTTGAATTTGGAACTTGGAAGAATTTTGTGATGTTTCTCATCCGTGTCTTTTGAATCATCTTACTGTAAGATACTCACTCCTCTTTTGCTGAAGACCTTGGACTTCAACTCATCTAAGGTTGATCTTTTTAGCTTGGGTAGAGTTTAGTCTCTCTCTCTGTCTCTCCATAAATCTAAAGCCCTCTCACCTCCCACCGCGTTGCTTCGCTACCAATCAAGCAAGGAGGACCTAGAGGACGGATTCTGAACTTGAAACGCCAAGGCTGTCTATTTTTCTTAAGATGCTTCGAGGAATTTGTTGGAATGCCAAGTGATATGTAACGATTTTGTTCTCTAATTTTTTAGGGGGTATTTGGGGCAAGAAGTGTAATTGTTTAGTCGTGGAGCCTACCATGCAAGGAACAAGTCATGAATTATTGATATTTAGCCGGAGGGCCCATAGTGGGTTTAAGAATTCCTTGGACCAAATAAGGAGAGGAGTAACTACACTCATCCAACTCCTAGTCCTACTCCTTGTGCATGCCCTTAGAGGTTTGACGTCAAAGGAATAAGAGTCTTTTTCCAATGAAACTATCGGTCTTATTGAGAACCTTGTGATATTTTGAGGCAATGCATCTTGGGTCTTATCATCCAAGTTTCTTGAACAGATTCTCAGCTTCTCAGCTTTAATTGAAGTTTGCTTTGTATTAGTTTCTTTTTTGAAGTTCAAGGCCTCTAATTCATATATGTTTATTTCTGAAATTGCAGGTTGCTTATTATATTTTGCGTCATCCACCTGATAAATTATATGGATAGAGGGGCCATGGCAAGCAATGGTGTGAATGGGCACCGGAAAATTTGCACATCTGATGGTACATGTACATCTGGTTCCGGAATACAGTAAGATTTGTTTGAAGGACACCATGAGAAACTTTTTTTTATTTGTTGAGCTATATTGTTAGTTTATCTTTCTTTGTTTTTCATGCAACAGCTTGCTTTGTCTCTTAAGTTGAGATGCCTGAAATTGTCTAAATTTTTTGGTAATTTTCCTTTGTTATTATGCATGCTCATTCTAGTTTATGGAGATACACTACAGTCATTTCTAATACTGAGTTATTAAATATTGTAACTTTTTCTTTGCTGCTACATCTATCTTTCAATCAAAGTCGTGTCTGATACAATGGTCCCTAATTTACCAATTTTATATTTCAAACACATCTAGTAGGTTACAATGCAAAAGGGGATTTACCATTGTGGGCTATGTAATCTTGCTTTCAATACCTTCATTGGCTTGAACTGTAAATCATTAAGATGTGTTATTAACAGTCTAATACTGTTTCATCTCTTGTCTTCTAAATATGTGTTATTGGATTATTGTGCTTAGGGGGCAATTTAACTTGAGCAATTTTGAGGATGGAGTTCTATCCTCTGCTTTTATGGTTGGACTTCTTGTGGCTTGTCCGATATTTGCATCATTAGCAAAGAGGTAATCTAAATAATTGTTGAATGGGCTACCTAATGACTCAAGGTATAACATGTTTGAATTTTTAAGGCTTCCAACATTAATTGTATAATATTAACGATCGTTTTATTAAACATTTAGCATGTCTTTCTCTTGTTAATTATTATTACTTTCTAGAACTGCTTCTTTTTGTTACATTTTTATGTCAAACTTTTTTCGTTTGCAATCGAGTTGTTGAAATATGTTGCATTTCTTTGTTAATGTCTGCAAGAGTTTAGACAAGCTTATGACATCTCGACTAATTGCACAAGACAATTTTAGGCAAGCTCAATCGGGATGTGCTTGCTTACCAAATCCATAAAATGGGATGAAAATGTGTGGTCCACTTCAAAATTGAGATTCATCCCCACAAATCTTTTTTATTCTCTAACAAATATTTATTAACCAGTAGTAGCGATTTTATCAAATTTATTTGTTATGAAGCGCCATTTCTTTTTATTTTTGCAGGGCAAATCCATTTAGACTTATTGGTGTTGGATTATCTGTTTGGACTCTGGCAGTAGTTGGCTGTGGTTTTTCAATTAATTTCTGGTCTATTGCTGTATGTCGCATGTAAGCAAAGATCTCATCTTCTTTTTCCAGTTCTCTGTTAGTTTCTCTCCTATTCTTTCTCTATTTTATGTCTTAAGATTGATAGTTGGATGCTTGATGGGCTCAATAGTAAAGCTTTTTGTCCAAAGAGGAACATCCTGTGGAGATGTGCTACTCGAACTCTTTTGTGGAGCATTTGGAATGAGAGAAATAGTAGAAAATTTTTATGAATTTATGATTCTTTTGATTCTTTTTGGACTGTTGTTCAACACACAGCTTCTTGGTAGAGTACCAATTACACCAAACACTTTTTTAATTATAGTCTTTCTATGATTTTCAACAATTGGAAGGCCCTTATTTGCTAGTTTCCTTGGGAAGGATCCCCTCATCCCTTGCCCTTAGGCTGTTCTTCTTTTGTCCTTTTGCATATATTTGTTTCTTATCCCCAAAAAAAAAAAAAGAAAAGAAAAGAAAAAAGAAATTATATGAGGATTATCCTCATCTTCATGAATGTAATGCTTTTTCTCTGATCTGTAGGCTTGTGGGTGTTGGCGAGGCTTCATTTATAACTCTTGCTGCACCATTCATTATTGATAATGCACCAGTTGAGAAGGTTCATTTATTTTCTTCTAGATTTTGCTTGAAATTTCATCACAATAACATCTACCTGTCTGTTCCTTCAAAAATTTTAAGCACGATATTTCCATCGTAAACTATAGCATAAGTTCGATAATTTAGGCCCCGTTTAGTTCATGGTTCGTTTATTTATTTTAAAAAATAAAAAATACAGGAAAACAATTTTAACATACTTGGTACTTATTTTTAAAACGATTTCCAAAAACAACCCCTGAAATAGCTCATTTTCAAAACACAATAAGTCTCTTTTTTTGTTGTTTTTAAATTTTGTTTTAAAAAATTATTGACATGAGATACCCTATTTCATTTTCAAATTCACAACCAAACACAAATTTTGAATTTTGAATTTAAATTTCTAAATTTTAAATTGGATCCAAATGTGTTTAAGAATCTACTGAATTCTTTGTTTTTAAAACAATTTTTGAATCACGAATCAAAGGGACCTAATATAAATCTGAAGTTGCTAATCGTAGATTTTTCCTTTGCCATTGTCACCTCAAAAGTTTGCAATCATGCATTCTCTTGGTATATTGTCCATCTAATTGGAAACATTTTCTCATTTGTCACAGAAAACGAGTTGGCTTGGAATATTCTACATGTGTATTCCAACTGGCTATGCAATTGGTTATCTTTATGGTGGATTTGTAAGTTTTTACACATTTGGATGCATCTGCATAGTCTCCTAAACTACAAACAAAGAATAATTCATAATCTAAAGTTTGAACAATTTTTCTTTTCATATTATGATTGATTTTTTTTTTGGTGCTTTTTTCTCATTATCCTGTCTTGCTTATCTAGCCTGCTCCCAATATGGTATTGTCTAGTTGAATAACTTCATTTTTTAATTCATAGGTTGGTCAACATTTAGGCTGGCGCTATGCATTTTGGGGGGAGGCAATATTGATGGTTTCATTTGCAGTTCTTGGTTTTGTTATTAAACCCTTGCAACTGAAGGGTAAGGATTAAGTTTAGATCATACAACCAGTTCTTGTTCTGCTCTAACTAAGCAATGCGTCGATGCAGGTTTTGGTCCTCCGGAGACAACTAATGCACCAACACTAGTAGACGCAACTGCCTCTTCAGTTAAAGGTGCCTTTTGTCTTTTGTGTGTATATATTATACGAAACAAGACCTTGCTTTAAGAGATTGAAAAGAAAGAACTTGTTATAATTAATTCAAGACTTTATAAATCATTGTTCACGTAGTTGGTGGTGTTGCAATCTGCAATCTATTTTTTCTTCTTTAGATGGGATTTTTCTATTTATGTTTATCATTTATTAAAAAATTCAATACTCTTGAAGCACTTTGACTGATTAAAACGTATAAAATCAATTCTCGTAATTCCTAGAAATATTTAATTTTCCTACTAAAATTAGAAAAATATGATTATGATCAAGTGTTTGAGATACTTGTTTGCAACCTCGTGTGGCCTGGTTAGACTGATGCCTTGCTCTCCTACTACATTCATCTATGTTTCAATTTGATCTTTTCTTGTACATCTGTGTTTCAATTTCAATAGTAGCTCATTTCCTATCCAAGAAGTATATAGGAAAAATTGTATTTCAGTAATATTGATTTTTTCAGCCTTTCGGGTTATTTGCTTGACATTTGGGTACATTACTTGTCATCTGCCCTGTTATCTTTGTTCGCTTGTGCATGTTGTCATGTGTATGAGCCATAATAACTTTTTTCCTTTTTGGTGTGTATGGTTTTAGATGACTTGCAAACTAAAGTTGGAGTATCTCCAAAGGATTTTCAAGAGAAGAGTGCAGAAAATTCTTCCAAGTAAGCGACTTATTGTTAAGCTTGAATCTTGGACAACTTCTTTGTGGGAATGGTAGTTTAATTGTTAAATCCATTAACAATGCATAACATTGACTATATCATCGACAGGGAGATTGAGAATGAACAGTTGAACCCATAAATGAATATGCAATTGGCACAAAACCTGTTAAAATCATCATATTTCTTGGAAATATTTCTAGCACTACAGGAGTACATACTCCCTTTATTCACCTTGTGTTTTTTTTATTAATGTTTATTAATGATGGCGGACCCTACATAAATTTTAGAAAGGATGTTGACACTACAGGCATAAATCGATACTCCTTCCCTACTTCTGTTGTACCTAAATGTTTTCTTTCTTTAGCTGATCTAATATAACCATAGGTTGTTCGTTTCCTGCTTACTTCAAGCGGTAGCAAGGGTTTTAAAGTCTTAAGTTATAATTTAAAAGCTCGAACTTAGAACTTAGAAGGTATTTTTAAACATCCTAGCCTCCGTAGGCACTCCTAGGCATAGCACACATGCTGGTTCAGACAAACTTCAAGTAAAAAGTTTTACTCTAAATAAAACTAATGGAAATCATATTAAGGTAGAATGTGTAAACTAGTAATAGGAATTAAATGATAATATGCCATCTGATCCTGTTCTGTCCTTAACTTATGGCAGTTCTGTCCTTAATGAAGTATTGCGATTTATGAAAGATATGAAAGCGCTTTTGGTCAATATGGTTTTTGTCGTCAATGTTCTAGGTATTTCCTTCACTTGAGTTATCCTATCTTTTTTTTCAAGTATAAGATTTTGGATACAAGTACTTTCAATTATTACACTCTTTGAATTTACAGTAAACTCTGAACTTTGTTTTTAGGTTATGTGGCATATAATTTTGTGATAGGCGCATACTCATATTGGGGGCCCAAGGCTGGTTACAGTATTTATCAAATGGTGAAAGCACTTTATCTTATGACTATTATCTTGCATATCGAATCATTTACTCTCTCTCTCTCCCACTTCTTTTCGTTGTTAGCGAGTTTAAAATGACTATTAAAATATTGAAATTTGTTTTTAGTTAATTAAAGAAAAAAAAAAGATTGAAAACTTTATTGTGTCTAATTACATAATCAATAGTCATTTTGAAAATTCTAAAAACATATTTAAACTAATGATTCTTCCTAAAGTGCTTGTAGAACGAGTGTACTAAAAGAAGCCTTCCCAAACTCGTTTTTCTCTCTAGTAAAAACAAAACTTCATTGAATGATGAAACAAAACTTTATTGAATTAATGAAAAGAAACAAATGCTCCTGATATTGAACTCCTAAAGAGAATGAGAAACTAAGTAGATCATTGTTAATCATTATGAATTGGTTGGATGAACGAGTTGACTTAAAGTTGGAGATATTGTTGGATTTTGACATTTTGGAATATATTTGACAGAAAAGTGCAGATATGATATTTGGAGGGATTACAGTTGTGTCTGGAATCTTTGGAACACTAGCAGGAGGTTATATTTTGGATCGTATAAACAACACCATCTCCAATGCTTTTAAGGTAGTCTCTGTGTTTTTAAAAAGGGAATTATTTCTTGGATTTACATTAAATGATAAAATTGAAATATTTAGAAGATTAGAGACAATTTGAAAATTGGCAGAAACAGTAGAGGCTACAACAATAAAAAAAAATTCAAAATAAAGTTTTTTTTTTTAACAATACTTAGATGTACTCATGATCTCATTCTAATTTCTCTCTGTCATGCACGCGCGCGCACACACACACAAATAAAAAATAAAAAGGTGTTAAGAAGAAGAGCTTTTCACATGTTAAACTATGATTGGAGTTTGCTACATGGTAAACTATTATCCACATTTGGGTGGGATGGATAAAGATGAGTTTAGCCTAGAACACGCTTGAGTAATTATTTTATTTTTATTTTTCCTTTTCTTTTTTTCATTTCTGTGTCATCTTATATACAACGTTGTGTCTGAGATCATGAACTCTATGGTATAACTTGCAGAAACTTTATGAATGAAAGGCTTTTTATGTATAATGTATTATATGTTGATGATGCATATTATTGCTTACATTTCAAATGTAGCTTCTTTCTACGTCAATATTTATCGGTGCGGCATTTTGCTTCGGTTCCTTTTGCTTCAAAAGCATGTATGGCTTCTTGGTTCTTTTCTCAATCGGTGAACTACTAGTATTTGCCATTCAGGTATATTCTTCTTTTCCCTTAAGTTTTTCCTTGGAGTTTATAACCTTTTCTTATTGATTATTACTTAACCTACATATGACTGCCTACAGTCCTTCCGTAATAATGGCCAAGTCCCAATGAAATGGTCAGACTTGTGGAATTATAAGTGTGTCTACGTAATTGTAAAAAGGAAACTTTTATCTCTGAAAGGTAGTATGGACAGGACGAACTTTACCCAAACAAGATTTATTCTATAGTTTGTACAACTACTTCAATTCCAAGAAAAGTTTACAAGGACGGGGAGGGGGTCAATCGGTGTAAATGATAGACAATGTTAACCAAGAGAGCATATTTTGCTTACTGGCGACTTCTAATCATCCTTCATGATTTATCACTAAAGACAACAACATCCAAACACCTTCTCTTTCTAATATAATTGAAAGAAAAGGTAAACATAGGCATAAAGTACTAGCACACTTTGGCCAGATCTCACAATTAATCCTTGAGCCATTTTAAATTTTTTTGCTTAGCTCCAAATCTAATATAATCGAAGTTTATACCAAAAATGGGGTATGGATATATTTTATATATTTTTTAACTGATCACTCTTTTATATTAAAAAGAAAGCCGTTAAGTGAGTTAAGTGTTTGTTGCTCATATAAAAGCTTTTCTCACTGCAGGGTCCGGTAAATTTCATATGCCTACATTGTGTGACCCCCAATCTAAGGCCACTTTCTATGGCTATTTCCACTGTTTCAATCCACATTTTTGGAGATGTACCATCCTCACCTCTTGTTGGAATTCTCCAGGTTTGTCCTCTGTTTTACTCTCTATACGTTAGCATTGAAGCTGGGTATCTTAATTCTTCCAATTTTTATTGTTGAGATGTACCATCCTCTCCGCTTCTTTCTTATGAGAAAAAAAATGAAAGAATACAACACTAGGATCCCTATCCACCCCAACTCTGTTGTTTCTGTCATCCTATAAAATCCATAACAAAGAACAAACCCCTGCTAACCACATGAACTTACCCTTCTCATCCAATGTCCCTCTGATGAGCTAACATAAAATTAAACATCCGGAAGAAGAGTTTCTTTGTAATTTGAGCACTAGTCTCTTTTCATTTTATAAATGAAAAGTGTTGTTTCCATTTCAAAAAAAGAAGTCCGACATTGACCTTGCAAACTCACACCTCCAAAGCGGAGTGATCAAGATGTTCCTTTACCTTTTAGCAGAGGATACAATAGAAAGGACCAATTGATGAAGGCAACTTTCTTGCAATCTGATCCAGTATTCACCTGACCGAGTAAAACTTCACAAAAAAAAAGGGAACTTAACTATCTTTCAGAAGTGTAATCCTCCAGAAAGCATCAAAGACAGACTCTCTAGTTGGAGAGGGATCCACCATGAATTTGTTACTCGTTTCTTAATTACAAGACCTTGTTGAAAGCTAGGAAATCACTATTTAGTTAATGGTGGTAATGCGTAGAATCACATTTCGAAATTTAGGGATATAGATACATCAAAGATTATACATTAATTTTGTAATTTAACCTCGAAGTTCTAATTATTGCCATACTTTTTTTTTGTTAATTATATTTCTTAGTCTCAAAAAGTTCTAATATTGCTCAAGTGTTAACAATATTACTGGCTGAGTGGCTCTAAGTGAGATCGATGATTTTGTAGGACCATATTAACGACTGGAGGAAGACTTCTCTAATTCTTACAGCATTTCTCTTCCCAGCTGCTATTATATGGTTCATAGGTAAAAGTTTCAAACTTTCTGTCTGTTTAATGCATTCAATTGGAAACATAGATATTTGCAGATTGATCATGTTTGTGCTGCCCCTTAGAATTTAATAACCAGCATTGGTAGAGAAACATGGATATGATACACAGATACAACAAACATGTCAACACATAATTTCTATGAAAGTAGGACACAACATAATGGGATGGAGTAGTTTAGATTTTTAATACTCTAAAAATAGATTTAAAATCTAAATTCAAACACTGACAAGAATACTGTTCATTGAGAAGGAAAATGTGACAGGGAACTAATTGCATGGTTTCATCATTCAATAAGATTTACTAAACAAACTTGACAGGAAAAAGTATCATTCCTCCTTTCTTTTTAATACATTTAGTTTAGGTTTGTTCTTTAAGTGGGTCATTTGAGTTCTCAACATGATGGGGGATTCAAACTTTTGATCTCATAGTTGAAGATATATATATGTCTTAACTAGTTCATCTATGCTTCGTTTGACAATACATTCATCTTTTAGTGGACCGTGAAGAGTTGGTTTCTTTACACGGTTGAAAAGACACGTCAATTGTTATGAGTAGGGTCCATAATGTGTTAGAAAATTTAAAACCAACTAAATAATTCGATGCTGATTATTATATCGACACATTTTTCTCTTGAATATCAGGTATATTTCTTCACAGTGTAGATAGATTTGATGAAGATAATGAGAAGCAAGTCATACCGAATAGATCGAGTGCAGAACCTTCACTCGAAGCAGAGAAAGTACAACAAACAAACAAAACTTCTTCTGAAGCTTAAGGTTCCATATTCCCAACTCACCCTTTTTAGTATGAATCTAGTGTTTCATTGGTGTAAATAGACAATATTTTATATGATTCATATTTTTTTTAGTGTTTTCACACAATTCTTTCAGGTAATAAAAGGTGGAAGAGCCTTTGAATTTAGATTATCTTAACATTCCATCTTTTTGTTCATGGTGAAATTTTGGATGGAAAGTAAATATTTTGTGGATAAAATGGGCTACTCTTATCCTGAATGTATATGAAGAAAGTTCCTTTTTCTTTCACAAAAATTATGAATTGGATAGTTGAATAAACATATTAAAAAAGTAAATAAAAGAACTTGTATATTGGAGGACATTTCATTCATTTTCAAGTAATTAGGCCACGTTTGCTAAACCGTGATGAAATTGATGTAGTCGTAATAAAATTCCATTGGATACATCGCTAACGTAATTGTATTGTTTTTTTTATCGTGCATACTTAAATTTATGAATTTTGTGGAAGTTACGGTTATTGTTACTGTTATTTCTACCTTCGAGGGTCAAGCAATATCGATATTGGTAATTCTCTAATCTGATTACGTTATTTCATTACAAATTTGGATGTGTGTCAGTATAATTGCATAATACAATTTATTATAATATAATTCTCAAATTAAACATGTGTTGTTGATCACGAATAACAAATATAAGAAAACGAACCACCTAGATGGTAGGTTGACTTTTTCAGAAAATTCAAAGGGGTCTACCAAGCCAAATATAAAAATTCTTTTTTAAGGAAAATTATGGTAAAATACCACATTTTCTACAAAAGTATAAAATATTTAAAAGAGGGAAAATAATAATAAATATGTTAGATGAAGAAGAAGTGTCAATAAATATGTTACATTGCTGAATTCTTGTCATGCAAGTAATTATAATCAAATCATTTTGAACAAACATTCAGTCTCATACATAACTTCATTATCTTTCCTCAACCATAAACATAGATTTAAATGAAGTAATTTGATTATTCAAATCAAATTAGAAAGCATGACCAAAGAGTTAAAAGCTTATAAAAACCACTTTTCCATATAGGGTCAAGGTTAGGTTTTAAGTAATCATAACTTAGTTTTTAGTTTATAAAAGAGTTTAAACTTAGCTTGAATGTTTTGTTGTTTACGTTTCTAGAATTTTGTTATATTTGAAAATCAAAAGTCAAATTTACATAGTATAACTAAATTATATTGGTTGCAAATACATCATCCAAAAGTGATATTTCAATGCAAAAAGTTGTCGCTGCTAATGAATCTTTCGAATGCGTGGTGACATGGTAAACCAATGATTTCGAAGATAAAAATTCTCGAGAACAAAGTAATCTATAATCAAAATGGTGTTTAACTCAAATTTTGAAAATAAAGATGGATAACCTTGTCCTTCTATCCCTCTCTCTCTCACTTGCCCACGTTTAAACTAGTCTAATATAATGATGTTCTCACTTGCCGTCAAGCTCTTCCTTCTTCACTTCTTTTCACGTTTAATTAATCCAATACAATAGTGCTCTCACACGTTAGAGCTCTTCCTTACTCACTCCTCCTCGCATTCAACTAATCCAATACAATAGTGTTCTAGAACTCTTCCTCCTCACTCTTCTCCGCTCTCACTCACATTCATTGTTCTAAAAAACGACATCGGTGGTAGGTAGGTCGTGACATCAACAAAAGATTATTCTTCATAAAAATGGGAGCAAGCAACATAATAGACATGAAATTTAAGCCATCATCAATACAAAAGTTCACAAATTTCAATGGGTCAAAAATGTGGGAGTTTTGAATTCCCATTTTAGGCCTGGTGGGGCTTGGAAATTACAATGGCGGCTCATGTGGTGCTCTATCAATATATATATACATTCTCTTATCTTCTTCAATCTTTGAACACAGTTTTAAGTTTCAACCAAAACAGAGGGACAGAAGAAGAAGAAGAGAGAAAATGGCTGGCTCTTTTACTGGGTCAGTTGGAATTGGCCTTCCATGTTCCACAAAGCTTTCTCACACAACAACTTCACGATCCTCTCGTTTTTCTCGTGTCAAAATGGCTGTCACTCTCGACGAGAAGAAGAACTTCACTCTCAAGAAATCTGAAGAAGCTTTCAATGCTGCCAAGGTACACATTTTCCATTTCCTTTCATTCGTCCATGGAAACTTTCGGTTTGATTGGTCAAACCCCACCCTTTTTTCGTAATCGGTGGATTTTTCCCTGTTCGCCTTAGGTTTTGAATTTTTGTTTAGATATGTTTGATTTGGTTTTGGGAGCCTGTGATTTTGATTTCTAGTGGGATCGAATTTCCGTTGTAACTTCCAGTTTGTGGTTGCTATCTGAGATTTGTTGAAAGTTCGATGTTTTGATACGTCGGGTTTGTGATGCTTGATGATGAAAATAGTTTTGAACCCACTTGCGTATTGTATCCAGGAGCTAATGCCTGGTGGAGTGAATTCCCCTGTTCGTGCCTTCAAATCTGTTGGTGGACAACCGATAATTATCGATTCTGTAAAGGGCTCTCACATGTGGGATATTGATGGTAATGAATATGTTGATTATGTGGGTTCTTGGGGACCGGCGATTATTGGCCATGCTGACGATGAGGTACAATTCCACTTAGTTTATTTACTTCAATTTGTTTCTTCTTGTGTTATAATTTCAGTTACTTGGATCTTCTGCCTTGCGAAGTCTAAAGTTCTCATCCTTAATTTTTTATTTATTTGTTCTTGCAAAGTTCTGAATTATCAATCCCCTTACTAAGTTTGTTGTCTTATAAGCATGTTGTGTTTGTTCTGTCACAAAATTCCTTGGAATTTGTTGTAGAGAAATGTTGTTCGTTGTACATTGAGTATGATCAATAATTTTGTCTCAATCAATGCCCAGACAGTAGTAATTGTTCGGTTTGGAATTTTTCTTAGCTGAAACCACCTTGGTGAGATGCCTAATATTGAATAGCGACGATCAGCTTGGGTATTTGATTTCCTTAATTTACCTCATATCTATTTTATTGGAAATGCAGTAGCGACCTCTCTAATCTACCATGACAAAACAAAGTAATCTTTTTTCTATTATATATTCATCTAAGAAACAGACTTCATTTGGAAGCTTGGAGCAAATTGTCAGTTTTAGAGCCATATGACATGAGCGTGCTTAGCATTTCTAAATCCTTTTCCTTTTTAAGAAAATGTACTTGTTGGGACGTCCGTAGAACGTATTAAGACATGGTGAGACATGTTTTGTACAGTAAATGTTTTAAACATATATATCATTACAAAGCTGATGCAGAGATATTTAATTCCAAGTTTTAACTCTACATAGAAACGTCAAAGGTATCTCTATTATAGAAAAGAACACGGGGCATTATAAGGAAAAAGAGCAGACAGACTTGATGAAACAATATATTAGATCTATATGGCAGAAAGCCACAAAGACAGCAGATTAACTTTCCTCCTAAAATGAGACTGGTTACTTCTCTTTCTTCTATTAGTGGGGTATTTGACTGCTTCTTATGAACATTGTGAAAAATATTGTATCTTCAGAAGAAAACAAGCTTTCTTTTGATAGTAAGTTTTGCAAGTTTAAATTTATAGATATCATATATATTATAAGTCACCGTGCCCTAACTCTAAGTGATACATATTTATTTACATATGTAAACTTTCTGAAAGATGATGAATGTTCAAGTTTGTTGGTGTCCTAACTTTTTTAAAGGGACATGTTGCAGTGTATATGTTGGCGTTTTGTCCATGCTTCTAAATTGATATTCATCACAATAATATTCTTGTAGGTACTCGCAGCCTTAGCTGAAACAATGAAGAAAGGAACCAGCTTTGGCGCCCCGTGCCTTTTGGAAAATGTGTTAGCTGAGATGGTGATATCTGCTGTTCCAAGCATAGAAATGGTTCGGTTTGTTAACTCTGGTACAGAAGCATGCATGGGTGTTCTCCGGCTTGCTCGTGCTTTTACTGGAAAGGAGAAGCTCATCAAATTTGAGGGATGTTACCATGGACATGCTGATCCGTTCCTTGTCAAGGCTGGTAGTGGAGTGGCAACGTTGGGCCTTCCTGATTCTCCTGGTGTCCCCAAAGCAGCTACCTCCGAAACTCTTACTGCCCCCTTCAATGATATATCAGCTGTAGAATCCATTTTTAATGCCAATAAAGGAGAGATTGCTGCAATTATCCTTGAGCCAGTTGTTGGAAATTCCGGTTTCATTCCTCCAAAACCCGATTTTCTAAATGCCATACGCAAACTTACCAAGGAAAATGACGCTCTCCTCATCTTTGACGAGGTCATGACTGGATTCCGATTGTCTTACGGTGGAGCTCAGGAGTATTTCGGAATAACACCTGACTTAACAACACTCGGGAAGATCATTGGTGGTGGTCTCCCTGTCGGTGCATACGGAGGGCGAAGAGAGATCATGGAAATGGTGGCACCAGCAGGACCAATGTACCAGGCAGGTACCTTGAGCGGTAATCCATTAGCAATGACTGCAGGGATACACACACTAAAGCGATTGAAAGAACCGGGAACCTACGAATATCTAGACAAGATCACAAGTGAACTTGTTGAAGGGTTGGTGGCTGCTGGGAAGAAGGCTGGGCATGCCATATGTGGAGGATACATAAATGGGATGTTTGGATTTTTCTTTACTGATGGCCCAGTTCATAACTTTGAAGATGCTAAAAAGAGTGACACTGCCAAATTTGGTAGGTTTTACAGGGGAATGTTGGAGCAAGGTGTATACTTTGCCCCTTCACAATTTGAGGCAGGGTTTACCAGCTTAGCACATACTTCTGAGGATATTCAACATACTATAGCAGCAGCTGAGAAGGTTTTCAAGCAAATTTAGGTTAGATGTTTTATCCCTTTCACTTTTTTCAATTTCTATCTTATGAAAATTTTTTCTGTATCATTTTGGTCTGCCCTGTAACTGAGTGAGAGTTGAGTAAGAACTTCCTCTTAGGAGATTTGTATCTTCCTGATTGTATCCGAGTAAGTTGTCTAGTGTAATGTTGTCTCTTGAAGATAAGCAGTATTCTATGTATAATTCTTATTTTCTACTACCAAATGTTAATGAAGCATTGCAGCATTGCAGTTTTTCAAAGTTCAATTAGGTGGGATATTCAAACTTCTGTCTTCCCACATCGTGAAGTTCATGTTTTATGCCAATTAAGTTATGCTAATGGAAGTACTAGTATGTCAAAAAAAAAAAAAAAACCTATAATAAAGCAAGAAGAAAAGCCAAACATTTTTTAATTACGATTTTGAATAGGTAAACGCGCCCTTAATTCAATTCAATTTTCTCGAAAGAATATCAACTTGAACTGATATGGATTGTATTTCAATAAAGTGGATAAATTGAAAATCAACTTCAACATCATTGGTTCTTTCATGTGTCAGAGCAGATAACAAGTGAACCCTGTGCTTATCCATTCCACCAACAAAGACAAGACAAGACAAAACAAACTATTAAGAGTTCCAGTTAATTTTCAGTGTATTTTTGAGTTGGTGGTGAGAATTAGCCCCTTGTAGAATGGCAAATTCCTTTATAATTTTCCTATTGTCACTTCCCTCAAGCACTTCAATTTCAATAGACACAAGTTTTTGGGGATGGAAACTATAGATCGTAATAATTTAGTCATAAAATTTAACAATAACAATATAGTAAATAATGTTTTACACACCCTTCAGGAATAGACCAATTGGAAATCAAATTGTTCACTAGACAACCCGTCTGACCCTATAACATAGGGGTGTCAAGAAAACTCATAGGAAATTAACTCTTAGGTAGGCCTTCATGGATTGAACCCATGACTCTTAGTTAGTTATTGACATTTTTACCACTAGGTCAACCAATGATGGCTGTCTTAAGTTATTGTAATTTAGTTATAATAGTTTGTGTCTAAAGTGTAGATAATTTTAGTTTGGATTACAATAGTATGTGTTTGGTGATAAGAAAATAGTAAACACTCTAGCAAAGAATCAAAGAATGATGAATGTAAATAATGAAAATTGTAGCAAATAGTAAACATGGTAGCAAATGTGAGGTTTTGAAATAGTATTTACGGTAGTTAATTGTGAACATTTAAATAACATTACTGGAACGAGATGTGTTATTAATTGTAGCCAACTTCAGAAAATAGAAACTACTTAAAAACCGAGTTCTCCAATACCAAATCAACACCACCAACTGGGCATACATTATTCTGTCTCAAAAATGGAAAACGGGTTCTACATCATTATAAACATATAAATCACGGATTCGGTTTCAATTTGAGCACTTACATAATTAGAATCAACCTGCATGTTCCTACAATCTATGGATTCTATACAAGAGATAGCTCACCGGAAGGAATTGATCTCTTAACAAGATTGGCCCATGATTTGTTGGTCTCTTCAATAACTTTAAGGGCATAAGCCTGCACACCATGTTACAACTTAAGCTCAAAGAAAATTTAAATCGAACAAAATTAGTTACAATGTCGTGGATTTTTTATGTTCTATTCTCTTGGGGTTAGGGGCAATTAGTAGATATGTATTGCTCTACATATATATAATTAGTAGATACGTATTGCTCTACATATTTATAGATACGTCAGGTATGTTATACCAAAGCAACTATTTTGCATTCACACTTTACACCATCACATGTTACATACGCAAACTCTTACGCCATATTGGTGAATTGAATATGACCCCCTATGAGCTATAAACAAACAAAAAAAAATGTAAAGGACTAGAGGATTGAAATTTTTGAGGTGTGGTTTGTGTATTTACCTTGTTTGCAGGCTTGTTTCCCAGACCAAATTTGTTAGCAGGTTTTCCATCAGGGATCTTGTAGTCTCTAAACCAGTCCCTAATAGCAGTTAAAGTTCCCTGCAGGTAGCTCTTGGATTAGGTAGGTAAAAGCTTTCACTCCAATATTACATAACATATTATACCATAGAGTACAACAGGATAGCTAGATACCTCCCCCCAAAACAAAAATAAAAACCACCTGTTTTAAGAGGTAAAGATAAATACCGGGAAATGTTTCTCGACATCATCTATATCATTCACTAGTGAAGCTTTAGGATCATCAAGTGATATTGCAACTATTTTCCAGTCAAGTTCCCCTTCATCAATCATAGCTAAAGCAGCCAGTGGTTTCACTTTTAGAACCTCGCCTATCTTCCGATCACTTTCACCAATTTCAACGACATCAACTACAAAAAAAAAAAAACAAATACTTATAGAAAAATGAACAATATCATTGGGTCTATGATTTGGGGCATTCTATTCATTTGGGTTAAGGAATTTACAAAACCAAACATGAAAGTTCAAGGAAAATACACGTGGTGCATACCGGGATCATTGTCTCCAAATGCACCATCAACTTCAGAGTTAGCGAAGGATGGGTCTTCCCATGTTTGTGGAAGCAATCCATAATTCCAGTTGATATTGTAACTGCGAGGCACAACAGTCAAATGGTTACGTATTAAAGGAGACGGTATTGGAGAATCAAATGTCATATGCAAGAGCCTCAGACCAATTGTTTAGAAGAAGAATTTTTCTTTTTTTTAAAAAAAAAAAAACTACGCATAAAGCTTGGCAGTTAAGAAATTTCTACTTTTTCACAGAGACCATAGATTCAAATTCCCTCACCCCACATGATGTGTAATATTATATATACGTGCATATATAAAATCAAGAAAAACCTAGATGTGGACAGATAGATCTTATGATTACAACTACTTAAGATGGTCCAATTCTCCAACATTCAAATTCTTTTGAAAATCAATAAGTGGATCATATTTCTACAACAACTGGAACAGAAGCAGAAAATTCTTCTACCCAATGTCCTCTCAAAACAAATATCAGAGAACACAATGAAAATGATGCTACCCCATGATGTACGAACACTAATGGAGAAAACAGGATATGAGAACTGCGTTGTGCTTTCTACATCCATCCATTGACATGATCAGACACTTGGCTAACATCTAAATTTATTATATGATGGCTAGGTCTAAAATACTTCAGTGCCCCATTCAGGTCCAATAATAATATGTAGCAGAGCTAAGCAACAAAAACATCGTTTCTTACGGGTAGTATCGAAGCTTCCCCTTTTTGGTATCTTGCTTTATAGGAGTGAACGGCTCATCGGTTGCAACCTCCATCTTAGCGCTGGTTTCTTTAGGAATTTCAACAATGAAGTTGAAAACACCATCCCCCAAATGCAGTGGTATATCATGCCAAGGGGAGACCTACACCATTGACAGAACTAAATAAAATGTAAAAGAGTACAACATTCTTATTAGTTCTTATAAGCCCGTAAAATTTTATTCAAATAACTGTCTAGAACGAATACAATATTCAATTTTTGTAAGCAATGAAAATAAAAAAACAACATATCTGAAAAACAAAAACAAAGATAGCAAACATAAAACAAAACGCACAAAACACTAACATGATTAATATCAAATAAAAATCAATCCCAAATCACGACTCATCTATTCGCAGCTCTTCAAATAAATTGTTAGAGAATCAAAATAAAAGGTGATCATTTACATATGTGGGATTCTACTAGAACACACACAGAACAACAGAGTCTCCACAATCCATGATCTGCACCCTCGCATTCAATCACAGATCATGAAATTTTAAAGATTCATTAAAGGGCTCCCCAATTCATTAATTCCAATCAAACCCATTCACCTTAAAGTCCCAAATAGCTCTTTTCAAATTCATTAAAAACAAACAAAAAACAAAAAGGAAACACCTTTTTGCCGGACTGGTCAGTGAAGAAGACGCGATAATCGAGGGTTTCAGGCTGGCCTTCCTCCTTGATCTTGACCTCAGGGAGGTACAAAGCTCTGCAGGAGAACGATTTTCTGGAGGAGGGGAGTCTTCTGGAGAGGGAAATGAAATTGGAATTGAATGGGAGGGTGTGGTTAGGGAGAAAGGAGGTCTTAGAGAAAAAAGAGGAGGCGGTGGCAGCGGCGGCGGTGGTTGTGGTGGCATTGGCTAAGACTCTTGCGGCGGCCATAGCTGAGGGATGGAGTCGTCTGGATCAGAGTGAAGTGAGTTTGAGAGTTTAACCACAAAACACAAATGGGAGTGGATTGGCTAAAGGAGCGAATGTATGTGGCCGTTTGATTGACCAATTTCCTATTTATACATTTTCAAAATAAATACAATTAATTAATTTTATTATTTTTCCATTTATAATAACATTTCTCAAAATAAATAAATAAAGTTAAACGTATGCTTTTCAAATATATAAAAATAAGTCAAAATATTCATAAAATATAACAAAATTTAGATTTGGTAAGAAACACTAAATTTGGTTCTTCATCTTTGACTTCATTCTTCAATCTCCATCTTCTACTCTTTTTTTCTGTAGTCTATTCTAATTGCTCAACCACTATTCGATCCTATTGTAATATCAACAATAGTAACGATAACGTCATTTGTATCTTAAACCCGTTTGGTTTGTGATTAAAAACTTGTTTTAGATAAAACAAAGAATTCACTAGGAAAAAAAATCTTTCTTTTTATTGTATTTTAAAATACGTTTAGTTTCAATTTAAATTTTAAAATTTGTATTCAAATATTGAATTTGTGTTGAGTTGTAATTTGAAAATGCAATAGTGAACATAATTATTGAAAACAAAATTTAAAAACAAAGGAAACAACAAATATATTGTTTTTGAAAATAAATTATTTTAAGAAATGTATTTGGAAATCGTTTTCAAAAGGTAAGTATACCAAACACATTTGAATCGTTTTCTTTATATTTGTTGTTTTTGAGAACTTTAAAACGAAAATGAATCACACATCAAACAACCACTTAGTTTTTTTAAGAAATTTATATATATCGGTAATGGAGTGATCATAGAACATAAAATCTGAACATGCATTCAAACAACGACCACGTTAACTAATCCATAATCAAAACTGTTGTAATTGAATTGAGTTTACATTCATGTATCAAACATAATGGCTTTACTCATTAAAGAAACGAGATTCAATTGTGATTACCTAAACTGAACCACAATAAAATTAATCAGTATCATTTATTTACATATGACGTGGTCTCACGTAATAGTAAGACCTAATTCAATTGATAATCCTCTCCTCTACTATAGTTCATGGTAAACAACAACAATCTTAATCAAATGAAGATTAATTAAGATTTGATTGATTAAAGTAATGACCTAAGTTCTAAATATGTAATTTAGTTTTTTTTTTTTTTTTCCGGCGATGTATTGTATCTTCTTTGTCACTCTCTTTTGGAAACATTCCGTCAATTCCACTGCTTACTTCGTCTCGACCCTTCTTCTTCAGTCTTCACTTCACGCATGCTTTCAAGAATTCCATAGCAGCTCTCTGTTTTTCTCCCCTACCACTCTCCTTTGTTATCCTCACAGCATTTACCCAATTGGGTTTTCCATTTCCTCGCGGAAGGTTCACTATCCCTCGTTATTTCCTTGGTATTGTATCCATTTCTATCTCTTTCCTTAGAATTCAATTGTTTGCTTTTCTTTCTGATTGATTTTCGGGAACTTTGCTTAGTTCTAGTAATTTTTTCGATCACCCAGAATTCGAAATGTAACTGGGTTGTGTTAAATTTATGTGGCTGTTGGTTTTTGCTCATGTTCTGAATTTAATTGTCTGTTTGGTTGATTGGTTCGGATAAAGTCGAATTGAGGAGTGTTTTTTTTTTGTCACTTGTCCTTATTAATTTGCTTCCTTTTTAGTTCTTGACTTGCTTTATCTGATTAAACTGAACAATCGGTTAAAAGAAAAAAGAAAATCGATCTGTTGTTGGATCCCTCCCCCATTAGGAAGTCAGTATTCGAGTGGTTTGAAGGATCAAGGTTGCAAAGAAAGTCAGTTCTTTATTTTGCTAATCCTGCTTGGTCGTGTGAAGACCAATGATAGGCTTATTAGGAGGAGAAGCTCGCTTGTTGGGCCTTTTTGCTGTTTTTTGTCGGAAGGTAGAGGAAGACTTGGATCATCTCCTTTGGGATTTCCAGTATGTGCAGGCTGTGTGGAGCTGTTTTTTTTTTTTTTTTTTTTTTTTTTTTTTTTTTTTTTTTTTTTTAGAAGTTTGATGTTAGTGTTGTAGGCCAAACGAGCATTTGTGTGACGATCGAAGATTTTCCTCCTCCATCTGCCTTTCAAAGAGAAATGCTGTTTTTTGTGGTTTACTGGGGTGTGTGCTGTGTTAAGGGATGTTTGGGGGGAGAGGAACGATTGGGTTGGGAAAGAGGCCTTTTTGAAGTTTGGTCCTTAATGAGATTTCATGTGGTCCTTTGGACTTCAGTTTTGAAGCTCTTTTGTAACTATTTCCTTGGTAACATTTTACTTAGTTGTTCCTTTTGTTGGGGTATTTTTGCGGACTTGTTTTATGCATGCCCTTATATTATTTCATTTTTTCTCAATGAAAGTTGCCTCAAATGCAAAATCGGTTAATGAAGGTTTTAATGAAAGCTTTAGGAATATGCACTTATTTTGCATAACACAACTTAATCTTTACTGGGAATTGCTGGAAGATTACTTGGGAACCATTTGCAAAGTGATATGATTGGAATTGTCAATAAAAGTTTTAAGGGACATTTTTTTATATTCGTGAGTGGTTGGGCCAGCTGCAGTTCAACTAATCTCACAAGACAACCCGCCTGACCCTACAAGATTTGGGTGTCAAGGAAACTCGTAGGAAATTAATTCTTAAGTAGGTGGCCACCATGGATTGAACCCATGACTTTTTAGTTAGTTATTGAGACTATGTCTCCTTTTTACCACTAGCCAACCCATAATGGTTAAAAAAGTTTTAATGGATAGTAAAAATTGTTCTATTCTTCATTTCCTCTTTTCTATTGAACTGTGGATTCCTTCCGTTATGTTCTGCCGACCCTGATAGGTTCTATGGTTGAATGATGATTGTACTATTTTGATATTAATTCCTCTCCCCCATCCTTCTCCATCTTTGCAACGATACCATGCAGAGAAGGTTCTGCAGAGGGGTGTTGTTGTTGTTCATGTTCCTGTTCTTGTTTTTTGCTTGTTTCGGATATCCAACTTACATTTTCACTCATAGTTACTTTCCTTGGTATTTCAGGTACCTCACTGGTCCTACCTTAGGATTTGGCACCTGAAGTTTTACCTTCCATGGCTACGTCTGAGATTGAGGTTGTAGCATCACCCAATTCAAGATCTCAGACAAACACTGAAGTTGCCATCGTGGACGTTTACTCTGCTTCTGCTTATGGCGACTTCCAGAAAGTGAGGAGTTTTGTTGAAGAGCATGGAGCTTCTCTTTCGGTTCCTGATTCCAACGGGTACTATGCTCTGCAATGGGCTGCTCTAAACAACTTCTCCGATATCGTCCAGTACATCATTGAGGTTTTTTGAATTCCTTTTGCCCGCTCGATTGAAATGATATTATGTCTGATGTTGGAAGTAGATTGATTATCACTATTATATTGCAATTCTTTGAGTTCAGTCTCAGTTGCCATGTTTCTGTAATGCAAAGCTGGTGTAGCATGATTAATTTGTCCTTCGGGCTAGAGGAAGAAGAATACCATTTATTGGACGTGAAGAAAGAACATGTATTAGATTTTTGTATGATGGATTTTGCAGCATTAGGGCATTTTTTTATGCTGGTTATGAAGTTTAGTTTGATAGCCTTTTGAGGTTTATGTCAGTTCTCTACTGAAGTTTTTGATGATTTTTTTTTGTTTTGATCAGCATGGAGCAGACGTTAATTCCTGTGACAAATTGCAGCAGACAGCACTTCACTGGGCAGCTGTTCGGGGTTCAATTATGGCTGCAGATGTCCTCCTGCTGAATGGAGCTCGAGTGGAGGCAGCTGATATAAATGGGTATCGGGTAACTTTAAATATTTAGCAACTTTTCATTTGGTCAGATATTGATGATGATGGGAGGACATTTTCACAGATATGATATTTCTTCTGAAAGTGGTGGACTGGTGGTTAATTATGAACCTTAGGCTGTTCTTACGTAGAGCTGAGCCTGATGTATTTCTATTAAACTATGAGACCTACGCACTAGCCAAATGCACCTGATGAGATGAATTTCTATTCATTATTCAAGATATTAATATTTTAAATTTTAATGTAGAGGATGTTTAGTGTCAAATCTAGTGGAGTATGAGTTCATGTCATTGCTAATGAGAGGATCTCCGATATATTGTGAGTTTCATATTTAAAACTGTAGATCTGTTCACTGTATGATATCATCTCATGATTTATTTGTTTAGCCAAACACCCTAACTTATTTTGAGTACGAGTTATTTTCCCAGGTCGAGTCCTATCTACTAATGTACTCAAGCTATTTATTATTAATAATATATTATCGTTTCCGTTTAAAAAAAAAGTCCTATCTACTAATGTAGATGCCTTACATTAAAAATTGTATACCCTAATATACACTAAGTCACTAACAGAGAAAAATTGTATTGTCCATTTTCAGCATCTTAATGCGTCTTATTTTATTGTATTAAAAAACCATTCTTTATACATACTTTTAACTTCATTCTTCTTCGTGATGGACTGCTGACTTCATTCATCCTCCCGTACTGTTCCTTTGATTTGTTTTTTCTTTCTTTTGTTTTCTTTTTCTTTTTTAATTTTTTATTCAACATCGTGGTTCTTAATTTTCTGTGTAACTTTTGACTGAATTAGTCCATTATTTGGACATTTTGGCCTGAAATGTAGGCAGTTCATGTTGCTGCTCAATATGGACAAACTGCATTCTTGAATCACATTGTTGCCAAATTCCATGCTGACTTTGACTTTCCTGATAATGAAGGGAGGAGTCCTCTTCATTGGTATGCCCCGAGACTTTGGATTTAGATAATAGATGCTCTGTATATTGTTTATTCATTTGAATGAAGCAATTAAATGTACAGAAGTGTGTAGATTGATAACATCCCTCTCCCCCCTTCTTTTTGGCCTGCTGACATCTGTAGTTAAAACTGGGATGGTGTTTAAGTAAGTCTTCCAGACTTTTGCCATAGATGTCAATATTTTTTTATTTTATTTTTTTTTTTTGTAAAAGAAACATTTCATTGATAAATGAAATAAGGGGAAAACCCCATACAACAAAAGATGATTGCATAAGAGAATGCTAATTACTGCAAGAAAAGATAAACTAAAGTGAGTAAAAGGGTGCGGTGTTTTACACCAAGAAAAAGAAACCAATTCCATAAAACGAGGAGAGGATGAAAAGGCCATGAAAAATTCGTCTATTCCTTTCTCTCCGTAAACTCCAAAAGAAAGCACACATGAGAACCAACCAAACCAATTTCTTTGTACCATCAAAAGGATGGCCCATCAATTGAGAAGCCAAAGCATCAGAGATGGAATTAGGGCAAGTAGAAGGCCATACAAAAGCAGGCAAAACAGTACCCCAATAAACTGGAAGATTTTTTTTGTAATTATGCGAGAAGAAATTTTACAATTTCTTGCTGACTTTTGGTTAATGTAACCTGGCAAAGATTAATGTAGGCATGTAAAAAGTTCATCATTGGTTAGTGGGGGATATAATTCAGTGACAACCTCTGGAAACTAAGGACAATTTATCTTTTGTAATTATGTCAGAAAGGATTTTCCATATGATCATTTAAAATCATATGTTCATATGTGTATTTTTGAGCTTTTGAATTTGACATTTCTTGAATTTTTCTCCTGGAAGAAATTTTTGACTTGATTGTAAAAAGATGTCAAATGCCCTCGACTGTATCAAATAATTGATTCTTTCACATTCAGTCTGGACTTTAATTTTCGGACCATTTGAATTGTGTAAAAAGTTATTTATTCTCTTGTTCACCTAAACAAATTGATCAAGTGAAGGTAAAGGGTTGTCGTAATAATATCTTCTCTTTATCAATGTTGTATTGTGGTCTTCTCCTCCAGGGCAGTCATAAGTATATTTTTAGCTTCTTATGGTTTCTTTTGTTTTTCCCTTCATTTAAATGCTATCTAGAAGCTTTAGAACGAAAGTTTATCTCATGGTTTCAATCAGGGCTGCATACAAAGGATTTGCAGATACAGTTAGACTTCTTTTATTCAGAGATGCAAGCCAAGAAAGACAAGATAAAGAAGGTATACTACACATTCATTTCTGCATTGGGACCGCTGTTATTCATTGGTCTCTAGTTTTTTAATGTTTACTAGTGAATTTCTAGTGTGATCATCTTCCTGGTATAAAAGAAGAATTTGCATTTTGAATTTTTAAGCTCAGAAAGTTTTGTGGTAGTGATGGCTATATTTTGTATATTCGGTGTCTGACACGTCCACAGAAAAGGGGAAGAAAAGCTATCACATGTATTTCTAACTGTGTCCTTAGTCATCATATACTCTGTACTTCATTTCAGTGCTTCCCCATGTACATTCTTTTTTTCTTTATTTAGTTCTTTATAATATGATAAAGTTGCCAGTTTGCATCCCTCTTTCAGTATTACGGCTTCAAAGATGTGATATAATTTTCTGAAGCTTTGATTTAAATTCAAATTTAGCTTCAGTTTTTGAATAAGAAATACTTTAAATGAATGTAATTGTTGAGACAGAAAACTGGCCGATCAGTGGTTGGCTTTGCGCTGGATAACAATAACTCATTGCACTTATAGTGATATTCTTATCCTTCCATTGTTCAATTTATGGTAGAGGACATGCTAATTATTTAAATATTTAATTGCGTATCTTGATTCATCTAATTATTCAGCCCTAGATTTCACCAAGTTTTTCTTTGTTTTGTACTTAGGTTGTACCCCTTTGCATTGGGCTGCAATAGGAGGAAACGTGGAGGCATGCACTGTTCTTGTGCATGCAGGAACAAAGAAAGAATTGTTGATCAAAGACAATGCCGGTTATACACCTTTTCAACTTGCAACTGATAAAGGTCATCGGCAAATTGCTCATATCCTCGTATGTTACCAAACAATAATGTGCCACGTGTCTTTGATAATGAAGTTTTTATTGTTGTGTTTAGGTCATATTCAAGCTGATATGATATTGGGTGTTTTGATTTTTTATAGTCTAAAGCACAACGGACGCATAGCAGCCACTTGGGAGCAAAATTTTGTACTTGGAAGATTGGAAATTTTGGTTATGCCCCTATTTTACTATGTGTCATCATTATTCTGGTGATCCTCTTCATCAACTCAGTTCTTGCAGGTGCTTCACTAAGTTATCTTCTCATTAAAAATGGCTATTGCACTTGGAGATTATGTCTGACTTATTATTGACTGTAGGCTCTAATCTTGCGAAGGTTACTGCTGTTATTGGGCTTTGGGCGTGGACTGTCCTCTGTTTGGCATTTGTTTCTCTGATAATGTTTTATAGATGTAGTAGGTAATTCCCTAACCTCTCTGGCCCATACTCATTCTCTATCTAACTTGTTTGATCAGTTCTCTAGAGGGTTCAATTTATGTGTAATTCTTATTATTTTAACGGAATGAGTCTGTTATAAAGGAATGTTAAATTTAAACGGTTAAAGAAATTGATTGCAATTATATAACCTATGAACATCATAATGGTCGGAGGTGTGTAGTGGTCGGTTGGGTCGGTTTTCCGACCAAACTGCCACCGGTTTAGAAAATGTTCGAACTGATCTCTTTAAAATATTTTTTAGAAAATTTCTGATTGTTTTTTCCAAACCGACACCTCTGTCGGTCAGCTCGGTTTTTTGGTCTATCAATGTCATTCCATAATAATGTTGACATGAGATTTGTCGATCAAACCTTTAAGCAGTCTCCATTTTGCTCCCTTTCATGTTAAGGTAATTGGGTCCACTCTTTACAGTCTATCTTCCTTCCCATGTAACTTGTTTGATCGTTTCTCCAAAGGGTTCATAAAAATATTTTGAACTGATGGAGGGAGGAGCCAAGGGAAACTGAAGAACAAATGATCTTGAAAAACAAAGATGCTCAATTGTGCTAAACACTAGATCACCAAAGTTAAAGTCCCAGATTCCACCATAAAAAATAATAATAATAATAATGAAATCATAAAAGGTTAAAACTCTCATACTAATGAGAAGCTAACTGCAATTCAATACCTCAATTGAAAAAAAAAGAAGAAAAGACTACAATTCAATACATGTAAGAAAGGGTTTTAAATATGGTCTAGATTAAAAAAAAATCTTTTAGAATATATTGATTTTGCTCGTTACATTTGATTAAACTCTTGAGAGGTTCATGGAACACCTTCTCTGAGGTGAACTATGTTAAATCTTAAGTATTAAGACAACGGAGCTGCTTCCTTTTTCTTTTTTCTTTTTTCTTTTTTTCCCTCTATATGTTTACTCTGCCAATTGCCGTGACTATTTTTGGAGTCGGATCAGCAGCAATGATAGCAATTTGTAATATCCTTAGTTCATAGCAAGGATAGTATACAGTGTCCTTTTTTGTAATCTTTATGATTAACGAAATTGTTCCTCAGCATAGGAAAAAAAAATTTATAATTTTTACTATTATGTGCAGCAAAGATCCAGGCTATATAAAAAGACCCGGAGAGTTGGGCAATTCTACCAATACAGAGGTATGTGCGTCTCTGTTTGAGGAATTTCAGTGTTTCTCTTTTACACCAAAAAATAGCATAGTAAAAGAGAAGATCGAAGACCACATAAAGGTTCTTTGATTTCTTTCCTTCCAAAGAACCCTAAAGAAAGTATGGGTGATATGCATCTGCATTAAAGCCTTGGCACTTTTGAAGGGGTGGTACAGCAATACATTGCTAAGAAGATATTTCACATCTCTACGAAAAATCAAAGACCATCCAAAAGCTCCACATATCCTGAATCAGACTTTCACTGCAAATGTACAATAAATGAATAAGTGACTTTATGATTCACCATCAATCTTGCACAAAGAACACCATCGAGGGGAGATGGCCAAATGTAGCTTTGTCCTTTGGAGAACATCTTTGGTATTGATGGCCCTAGTGGCAAATTCCCATAGGAAAATTTGATCTTCTTCGATTTGTCTTCCATCCTTGAAAAGAAAAGAATGTGGGTATCACTTAATTGTTACCTTCCAGAGACAAAAATTGCCCACCTTCAATGTGTGTTCGCAAGTGTGCTTCCATTTTTTTTCTCTTCTGCTCTTTATTTTGTTTTATTTGAGTTCCTTCTGCTCTTTTTTTGTTATCATCTTTTAGCGGTAAACTGGTTCTTTCATCTTATTACTTGTAGTTTACTATTACTTTTTATTTCATAAATTAATATTTTGCATTTTTCAGGATCCTTTGTTGAGCATTGATCTCAACAATTCTTCAGTGTGGGTGGGGAATTGGTCTCAACTATGCCCCACATGCAAGGTTTACCTCAGAAACCCTGTGATATTAAATGATATTTTAAAGAACATAATTTTGTGGTGTAATTGATGGAAACATTCTCTCTGGTGATCTAAGTTGACATTATTACATTTCTTTCAGATAATTAGACCCGTTCGTTCGAAGCACTGTCCTACTTGTAATCGATGTGTGGAACAGTTTGACCATCACTGTCCGTGGATATCTAATTGTGTGGGGAAGGTGAGAAGTTGTGCTTGTTCTTAATTTTGATCTTGAATGTGTTATTTTTTTGTGAATCTTGTTCTCCAAATTATACAGACAACTAGATGAATTAAGGGAGGATGTTGTACAAATTGTTCTAGTTATTATATTATGTATATAATAGATTATCTAAGAGACACATCTGGACTATAAAGTTCCGTGTCAATCTTATTCTTACTAATTAGGATACTTTTGAAATTTCCCTTGTCATTTTTATTTTTCTTTCATATTTTGGTTTCATTAGTCATTGTATATGTACCCAGCTGATTACCTGACAACATTTTTCTTTTAATTTTTTCTGATGCTCTTGCAGAGGAATAAACGGGATTTTTTTGTTTTCATCTGCTTGGGAACTTTGACATCGTTCCTTTCTGGCTATATTGCTATACAAAGTATGCCATTTGAGACAAGTGAATGATACCAGTTTGTATAAGTCTTCACTTTTTTTCTTTTGAAATTGATATGAGCTTTCTCTTCCATTGCAGGAATATTTACAGTGCCTTCAGCATTGCCAACTGGAGAAACTTGGTTTCATCATTTGGTGGTTCATTATCCTGGAATCGTTACGTTTCTTTTTCTGGATGCTATTATATTTATTGCTGCCACAACTTTGACTGTAGCTCAGGCATCTCAGGTAATTGTCAAAACCATCGTGGCTCTTTTTTTTTTTTTTTTCCCGATAAGGAACAATTTCATTGATATATGAAATTACAAAAGAGAGCGGAAGAAGCCCCGAACCATTGGAGTTACAAAAGACATCTTCAATTGGTTAAAAGGGAATCAAAACTATAAGATTTGAAATGTTTAGATAATTTACACACTGTGGCTCAATTTTCCATATCAAGATATGGACTGTAGTCTTAGTAAATGGCTTTGGAGGTTCATATGTGAAAAGCAAGCTCTATGGAGAAAAGTAATTGTAGCTATTTATGGGGAAGACTCTAGCGGTTGGTGTACTAAACAACCTAAAAGAGGATATCTCCATAGATTATGGGGGGGAATTTACAAACACAAAGATCGGTTTTTCAGGTTTGTGAAGTATATTCTGGGTAATGGGAGAAACATTAGTTTTTGGTCAGACTGTTGGTGTGAGGATAGGCCCCTTTCCTGTCTCTTCCCGGATATATTTTCCCTCTCCTTGAAAAAGGAAAGTAGCGTTGCAGAGTGTTGGAGTATGGATAATCAGGCATGGAATCTGGGGCTGCGTAGGAATTTGCTAGAGGTTGAGTGCATAAATGCTGCTGCTTTGTTTGATCTTTTGCTGAAGTGGGTACCGAGTGAAGAGAAAGATGACATCAAATGGAAGTTAGAAAATTCTGGGAATTTCACTACCAAATCTGCCTTTCTTATGCTAACAAAAAGTCATGGTCTTCGCTCAATATCTACTCCCCTAGTTAAAGCAGTCTGGAAATTTAAATACCCAAAGAGGGTGAAGTGTT
>JBBPDJ010000001.1:1409197-1430747 GCA_037974625.1 Cucumis cinereus
GATTCTTTTTGGTCTGTGGTTACAAACACAGCGTCCTGGTGGTGTACAAACTACACAAATCTCTTTTGTAATTATAGCCTTTCACTGATCGTAAACAACTAGAAGGCTTTACTGTTTTAGTTGGTCTTAGGGAGGGCCTCCTTGTCCCTCGCCTCTAGACTGTTTTCGTTTTTGGTTTTTTATATATATCATCGTTTCTTACCAAAAAAAAAAAAAAAAAATATGGACGGTAGTCTTTTTAGTTGCGTCACCTGTTTCTGGCATCTTCTGTGACCACTTATATTTGAGGACGTATTGAACCTCTTGGGTTCTTGATAGGATTGGACTATGATAACTTTTTCCTATGAACATTCTTAATCGCCACATTTGGTAGCTCTCAACCTACTGGATTGATTTTTGAAGGAACCTGTAGTGTAGTTTCTCAACCTGTCATCAAAGAACCGTGCAGTGTATTCTTAGGACAGTTATAACAACCATGGGTTGGCATGTGATCGTGTGTGAAAAAATATGTACGGACTTCAAAGAAAGGGAGTTCAAACCCCACAATGATCCCTTATCTAGAGTATCATTAAAATCTTAGTAGTTTGTTGGCAACTAAATGTTGCTGGTTAAAAGTATGCTCATAGATATTAAAGAAAGGAAAAATTTGTTACTTTGTTTGAATAATTAATTGTCCGATATTATCCGCCTTTTCCCTGGCTCAATTCTGTGACTGAACCATATGCTAATGCCCTTTTGGTTTTCATGGAATGAGCATATATTAGTCGTTGTTTGATTTCCTCAAAGGCTGAGCAATCTGATTGTAGCCAGGAATAGGAGTTCCTATAGAAATTGATACCAGTTAGTATCCAAAGCAATAGATTAGAGGTTGAACTCTTCCAATGGCTACTAATCCAAACCCTTCAACTTTATCTTTATTTTTTTAAAAAAGGAAACAAACTTGTTGAAATAGCGTACTTTAATGCTAGCTCAAGACACAATGACACAAAGTAAAACATGACTAACCCTGCTACAGAAAAACATAAGAACTATGTTGGAAAAACAAAAACATTCCAAGTTAAGCATAAATCTTCACTAGAAAAGTTTGCAAAAAGTTGGAAAAGTGAACAATACGAGGAAAGAGAACGCCATGAGCTCAACTAGCAATCATTAAATGTGTTAGATTCTTAACATTATCATGGGTTTACGTCATTTCCCAACTAGCATACTAATGCTGATAGAATGATGATTCTTTGATGCAGATAGCACGAAATATCACTACCAACGAACTGTCAAATGCCATTCGCTATGGTTATCTTCGTGGTCCAGATGGGAAATTTCGGAATCCATATAATCATGGATGTCAAAAGAATTGCTCTGATTTCCTCATTCAAGGCTATACAGACGACGAGATTGCTTGGCCTCCATTACAGCGTGCTGTCAGTTAGATTGATCACCATTGCACAGTTTTACGTAAATTAGTCACAAGCCTGGACTTGGCGTCTCCAAACCCTCCTGGAGCTGATTATGGGTCAACGGCAAGATCCTTCTGTTGTTGATATACACATATGAATGAATTAGAATGTCCATGCTGTCTAACTGACAATATAAGCCAGGAAATAGGATAGAAATGAAAGGTGATAGATAGATATTTTTATAAGTTGATTACCAAATAATGAAGCTACAACTGATTCTAAAATTCATTTGGTACAGTTCTCATGTAACTTGGAAGCTCTGATTTCACACATGAGACTAGAATATCCTATCTTGTTTCTCTACTATGATTGCATATTGCTTTTGTGGGTTTATTTTGGTGTTAATTGAAAACCCTTTTAGGACTTCTTGCACATGAATTCGTCTTTATCTATTGAAAAAGATCTTCTACACTAGAGGTGAAATATATTACCTGCAAAATTAAGTTGGTTGGGAGAGAATCAGATACTGTGCCTACAATGGCTAAGGCTATACCAACAACCATAAAAGATCAATTTTTTTTTTTGTTTCTTTCTTCGGATACATCAATTACAGTCGAGTTAAAGCTTACTCGGTGATGTTTAGATTCATACTTTTATACGTCGTACTTTAGACTAAATATAACTATCATCTAGATTTAGATTGTATTATGTTATAGTAGATCTTTCATAATTAATGATCAGAGAAATACTCTTTTACTTTTTTTTTTCTCACGACAGTGAGTTCTCCAAATGATAATATTGACTAATTGAATGATGTTCGTGTACTTGTATACGTTACTAGTTAAAACTGAATGCAAGTTCATGTATAACAAGAAAATCAACTATTATTTGTTTTGTATAAACAAATATTAAACATTCCTAATTAGTCAGTTCAAATCAAAACCATCCATTGCTCAAATACTTATGATAGTATACCTTTACAACCAACGATAGCGTTGTCCTAGTTGTCTTTGTGATTTTAATACAATTATGGATATTTTTAAATATAACAAAATTAATTAAAAACTTATTTATTATGGACCACGGGAAATCAAGATTACATAAATATTGATGACTATATTGTTATATTTGTAAGTATTTTTAAAAATTTTATTGTTTAAGATAAACATTTTTTTCAAAATAAAATTGTAATTTAACTAAAATCGAGAAGTCCGTTTCAAATTTTCCACCGATGTTGGGTACTAAAAAACCCAATTCCCTTACCCATCTCTCTCCCCAGCCCAAAATATCTTGTTCTTCCCCATTTTCCTTCTTCCTATTAGCTCCACCAACTCCCCGCCGGCACCCTTTTTGCCGCAACTACACGTCGTTGCCATTGTATGTGTCTCTTTACCGCAACTTTTCCTTGCCGGTCCAACACTCAGTACTACTCCTTACTTTCCATCGCCGACCATTAATCACTCTCTTCAGCCCTTCAGTTGGTTTCCTATTTCCTCACAGCAGTTTTCTCCTTCCTGGTATTGTTTCCATTTCTTTAACTTTCTTTTGGTTTCAATTTCTCTCTTTCCATTGTGATTGATTTTGGGCTTAATCGCTTAATTCCACCAAGTTTTTTTTTCCGAAATGAAATGTGTTTTGTGTACAATTTTAAATGGCTGTTGCTTTTTGCTCATGTTCTGGAATCCGAATTGAGTAGCTTGGTTCATGTTTTGAAGAAAATCGAATCAAGGCGTCTTTTGTGGTGATTTGTTCTCGTTAATTTTGCTTCCGTTTTACTTCTTGACTTGTTTTATCTGTCTTTTGTCGTACGTTCTTTTAAAATTGAGAAATCGTTGTTCCATTGCTGATTGAAGTGAAGGTTCTGATCCCACCCTGTAGGAACATATTATACTACCATGAAATTATGGGAATTGCTTGGTGATTGCCCGGGAACTATCTGAGGAAAGAACTATGAGATTTGTAGAACTCAGAAGTTGTGGTTGGTTTTTTCAAGAAAAAAAAATTAATGGTTCTTATAGATAAGATTGTTTCATTCCTCCACCAGCCACCCCTTTTTTCCTATTAATCAGCAGAATCACTTCTAATCATTGATTCCCCTCCCCCATCATTCTCCATTATCAGATGCAGAGAATGTTATAGAGAGGGTTTTTTCTTTCTTTCTTCATTATTTTTTGTCAATCTTGTTTTGGGTTTCCTTCACACATTTTCACTCTTAAATTAGAGCGAGAGTGGACTCAGCTATCTCCCTTGCTTGGATTTGGGTTCCACTTCCTGCGTCACTTTTTTTGGTGGTGTTTTCTTTTGGAAACACCTGTTTCTTATAGTGTACACACAGACCCACACACGTATTAGTAGACAATTGTCTTATTGTTCATATTTTCATGACAGGTCCGGCACATGTCCTCTTTCAGAACTGCACAAATTCACCTAGTGAGTTCTCATCGTGAGGTTTATGAACCCTGTGATGATTCGTTTGCTTTGGTTGATGCACTTTTAGCTGACCGAGTTAAATTGTTAAATCTTCATCCAACATTGTGCTTGGAATTTGGTTGTGGTAGTGGCTATGTTATAACATCGCTTGCTCTTATTCTGGGAAAGGAAGCTTCTGCAACCCATTATATTGCTACAGACATCAATCCTCATGCAATTAGAGTCACTCAGGAGACTATAGAAGCACATGGGCTTCATGCAGAGTTGGTATGCACTGACATTGCATCTGGTTTGGAGAAGCGACTGGCTGGATCAGTTGATGTGTTGGTTGTGAATCCACCCTATGTTCCAACCCCAGAGGACGAAGTGGGTCAGGATGGAATTGCCTCTGCTTGGGCGGGAGGGGAAAATGGCCGCACTGTCATCGACAGGATATTGCCTGTTGCTGATGTTCTTTTGTCTGATAAAGGCTGGTTGTACATGGTTACTCTTACAGCAAATAATCCCTCTCAGATATGCCTTCAAATGAGAGAAAAAGGATATGCTAGTAGAATCGTTGTGCAGAGATCAACTGAAGAAGAGAGTCTTCATGTGATAAAGTTTTGGAAGGATGCTGATCTCCAAGTTGAGGGAAAAGATTCAACACATAAAACAGGCCCTGGAAAGGTTGTGGAGTCGCTCATTTCACAACTTCCTCGTCTCTCTTTTTGGAGAAACAACAGCAACTCTAATAGATGAATGAGTTATCAGAGTACGTTTCAAGACCTCATGTCTCCTCTTGTGATTCATTGTTTTTATTATAATTTTCTGCGCTTTTCTGCTTTTCCTTATACACTCGACCAAGTAGCTGTTACTGAAGGTCTCGTTTTAGTGAAAGCATTAAGTTATCATCCCTTAGTTTGGATTTCACTCCGATTACTATGCCAAGATTTCTTCGAGATCCTGTCCCATTATCAATGTTTCTCCTCACTGCCCATCTACGCTAACTAATGAAGCATCGAATTCAATGGTGTGAATCGAATTGCCATGTCTAGGTTACCGCATTCTTCCTTGTTTTAATTTCTCCTCATATTGTCTAACTATGCTTGGCAACTTCCACACAAAATTGCTTATATTTAGGCTTGTGATAACCATTGGATTTTTATGTTTTTTAAAAAAATGTGCTTTTAAATATAGTACTTTAACCAATGAATTTCTCTGTTTTTCTATTCACTTTCTGCACATTGTGCTAAAAAATTGGCTCCAATTTTAAAGTATATTTTTTAAAAAACTTGTTTTCGTTT
Organism: Cucumis cinereus; assembly: GCA_037974625.1. Taxonomy (NCBI): domain Eukaryota; kingdom Viridiplantae; phylum Streptophyta; class Magnoliopsida; order Cucurbitales; family Cucurbitaceae; genus Cucumis; species Cucumis cinereus. The sequence continues at coordinate 1,414,305 of JBBPDJ010000001.1, forward strand.
TTGGAATTTGACTAACAATATAAGGGAATGTTTGAGGTGTTAAGTTGACTATTATATTTAGTAGTTATTATAATCTGTGAGTTATAATATTGGGTGAAAACTAATTATAGTCTGGGTGGGAAATAGTAAAGAGTGTAACAAAAGACAAAGAGAGGATGGATAGGAGATAGTAAGCATTATAGCAAAGAGAGCTTTGAAAGCGTAATCTTGTAGGTTATAATAGTTGGCAACACGAACTATTATAGTTAAATTGAATCCCCAAACATAGAGTGATCTATAATACACCCACTCCACCCACTTGAAGTTGGGGCCCAAACCCGCCTAAATGTTTCTTTAATAAAGATGAAAATCATAGTATGGAAATGAGAAAGTGACAAGCATAATTTTCAAAACTAAAAACCAAAAGGTGAAATGGTTATCAAATGGGGTTTTAGTGATTCGATTTCAATCCCTAAGCATCATGGGTTTAACAAAGGATTGACCTATTTAGGATTTAACATCTCACGAGTTTTCTTGACACCTTAATGTTGAAGGATTAAATAGATTCTCCTGTAAGACTACTTAAAGTGTGTGCAAGTAGGCTTGATCACTTACAGATATCAAAAGAAGAAAAAAAATTAACCACATACACAATTTACAGCCTAAACATACCCAGCCTTTTGTTTCCTGCATGCAAGGGCCTCGTCTACCAATTGACCTACAAAGTTTTGAAGTTAGACACATGCATGCGTTTGCTTTGTCTTTAATATTAGTTTTAACGTGGTATATTGAAACTTGTATGTCCTATAGACTAATTTGAGTAGCCATCTTCTTGGTTGTGCCTCTCTTGCAGGATTTGAGACTCGTCCATACATCATTGTTTCAAGCAACAAGTCCAACCTTCCAACTCTTTGCATTCCACAGGTCCATAGTGTTCGTTTTTGTAAATGCAAATACCTATTTTGACTCTTTAACTTCTTAGAGATTTGTCGTAGTTAATCATTAATTGTCACCTGCTGAGCTTGAAACTTCAAGTTCTCTTAGATCATAGGAAATTAGGAATCGTGGTTTCGATAACAAGATATTACTGAAGATCTATGAATTGGGCAGTTGCAGTTTGTTGCAACAATCTGTCTGAATGTTTTTGATATGCCATTTGTGACAATCTCAACTTACTAGTTCTCATCTGATGATCCAATTTTGTCACCATTTTATTTTCTTCTAGTTCTATGTCTGTCCCTTAATCCATTTGGAGGTTGAATTTCATTTGGCCATTTCATTTCATTTCCCTTCTTTTTTTCTTTTTCTTTTTTGTTAGCATCGTACTGGCTTGATCCTTTGCTTGCAGTAAGTTATGGTATGTTCGGAAATGATTTTGAAATAGTTAAAAATTCTTATCAATTTTTAAACGACTCTTTTAGTGACTCAAAATCAATTGTCATGGTATTACAATTTCGGTTAAAAGTTCGAAATTAGATTCATTTTTTAAAAAAAAAAAAAAATTATTTAAACATGTTCATTGCTGAAAGAAGGATCCTTTCATCTTAAAGAATGTTTATTAGTCAGTCTTTCAATTCGTCTAACTCAATTAAATTAAATGCTCACCACATACTAAACTTTTGGTGAGTTAACTAATAATTCTTTTGTACTTGTGTATCTGATAGATCATTTACATTTTTGTGGTTTTTTTTATAATTAAGTTATACAAATTCGAAAAGGCCAATAACTTATTAAACAATAAATGATGCATTGCAAATCTATTAATCATTTTTCAAGTCGAGAGTTTCTAGGTACAAAAATGTAAGTTCATGTATATATATATATATATATAAATATAAATAAGTTCAAAATTTAATATACAAGTTTGAAAGTTTAAGGGCTAAACTTATAATTTAACCAAAACGCTAATATTGTTTTCTAAGTTGATCTTAGAGAAATTACATAATAGACATATTATTAACAATGTTTTAAGTAACAATGTTATCATTTGTTTAGTGTTAGGGTGAAATTGTTGCTTCCTAATAACTCATTTCTTTTAAATCAACTAGACAACTTAAGGGTTGTTGAAGTCTTGGTTCAAGAGTTGAAAATCTAGCATTTGTTTAAAATTAGAGAGAAAAAACAAAAGAACAATTGGCATGATCATAAATCACCTTTTAATGGACCTATTTTTGAAAATTACTTCACCTTCGTCTAAAAAATAGTTTCAAAATAATGGATAATTATTTTAAATGGTAAAATTGTTGCAAATATTTTTAAATATAGAAAAATATTACTCATAGAGAGACAAACAACATATATAGCTATCTAATTATAGACAGTAGAATTTGATTATATTTATAAATGTTTTAATTGATTTTGCTATATTTGAAAACAACACTTTAATAATTTACAAAAATGTAGGTATTTTAGGAGTTCGAAATAAACAAGTTTTGGTAAAAACTAGTAAATAGAAGAATGTTATTCTAATTTTTTAGGAACTTCATTCATACACCACAAAGATTTGAAACAATTGTTAAATTAAAAAGTTGATTTATGAAATATGCAAACTATGAAAATGTGTAATTGACATGATCTTTTTGATCTTCTTTCCAAGAGGTTGAAGATTTGATCTTCACCTCATATTTGTTGTACTAAAAAAAAATTCGAATTAATAAACTCTATTCAAATGAATCCTCAGTGCTTTGATGATAATCCTAGTAGAAAATAGAACAGGCAAAGGTGAAAAAGGACCAAACAGTATGATCTTATTGATCCATTTTCCAGCTGATCAAACAGGACAAAATTATCAGAACACTAATCAATTATCAAATCAACGGAGCTATGTATGAGGTATCTCTCAACTTGCAAAGGCATGATAACAGGACAGGAATAACCTCATAAACCAACTATTCAGTGAAAATCATAAAACAAAACTGCAACGAGGAGATATGGGATTAAAGGAAAATTGGACATGTCTCCAAGTCAGTGAAACGATCACGGACTTATCTAATAAATGTCTACATATGAGAATGGAGCTCCCAAATGATAGTTCGAATCAAGTTAAATACAGCAGTTCATCTACATAGATACGAAAATGTTATACCTGATAGTTGCCTTTATATTCTCTCTTCTTCTTTTTTTTTTTTTTTTTTTCTGTTCGATGATTCATTATTAAAAGAAAAAAAAATGTTACGCATACCAAGCAGCAGCGACTAAAATATCAGCTGTTTTGGATTCCACTTGGCCATGTCTGATTCTTGACAGGGATAAGGATAGCTTCCACCTCCGATAGAGTTTCCTCATCCTTCCCAAATGTGGCAAGTTCTTCAGCAGCAGCTACGTTTTCCTCCACCTGATTCCAAGTTTTAGAACTTGGTTAGAAGGTTACATTTAAGGCAGCTGACTTAGCAACTAGTTTGGAAACTAAAATTGTAGAGAATAATTATTCGTGAGGATTTGGATCAACTTAAGCACACCTCAACTAATCTCACCAATCTCCAACTTTGTAATATTTGGTCATATGATAATTCGTAGGGTTTTAACATTCTAGGTAGGAATATAGGATGAAAATTATAATTCTAAAAATAAGGTTACTAGTAGTATTCAAATTTTTTGGCAAAAAATAAAAAGAAATAGCCACATAGGCAGACATAATCCTTATCAACACAAAACTCCAATTTGTCTCTCCTTGGTTCTCCTTCTAACCAATTTTGCAATTCTGCTACAATCTTGATCAGTGCCAATATGAATAGATATTGGATACAGACTATCATTAAGCCATCACTAAGCTACAATCTTGATCAGTGCCTTAGACATTTTATCATTAAGCTATCACCTTAGACATTTTAGTTTGTGATGAACCCATTTCTTTGGAATTGAAATTATTCTCCCTAATTAAATTTTTATTCCCTAACAAATGTCAATTCTAAAAACATCACGATCTTCAATTACTTTCATTGAGAAAAAAAATGAAAGAATACAAAGAGCATACATAAAAACCTAAGCCCACACAAAACCCCACTAAACGAAGGATTTTCAGCTAAGGAAGGTATTGCCTAGGGCATAATTACTAAAAGGACTTCGAAACTGAAGCCCAAAGAGAAGCATGAAACCTCACCAAAGACCAAAAGTCGGTTCATCTTTTTAGCACACTCATCGGCGAAGACATCGTAATTTTCCCACCTTTACTCTCTTTGATTGGCTTCTTGTCATTTTTCAGACATTGAACCAAATCCTTTTGGGTGTACAACTTGGAGGAAGATGGTGGTACCACGAGTGAATGTTGAGCAATATGATCCAAGTTTGGTAGTGGAAAAAAGGTGGCATGGGTGGAATTGGAGAAAGGGGAAGCGGAAGAACGAGAAATCGAGGAGGATGGAGACAAAAAGGATTTGGCGGTGAGAGAAATGGTGGCATCGTTGTCTTCACCAGAAAATCAACGATGAGTGGGCTAAGAAGATGAACCGACTTTTGCTTTTGCTTTTCTTTTTATTTATATATTTATTTTTGAAAAAAAATTAATTTTTATTAAAGTAGCCACATCATCAAATATATTTTTGTTCAAAACTAATTAAGTCGCCATCCTAGTTAGTCTTCCGTTAAGTCACCAACGGTTCCACTACTTTAAAGACTAAAATTAAGCATTATTGAAATCTCAAAGACAATAGTATTAGATTTGAAAACATAGGGACCAAATAGAAACTATACCAAAAATCTAAGGACCAAAAGGGTATTTTTCCCTTGAAAGTAATATTGAAAGAGAATACCAAACAATGAGAATATTGAGAGATACCTGTCTGACAGAGTTCATGCCAACCAGCACCGTTGAAATATCTTTGTTCACTAGACTGTATTGGATGGCTAACTTTGTAATATTTTTTCCCTTCTTTCTACAATGAGCAGCCGCAGCTTGACATGCAGACTGTTGGAATTTAAAAAAGAGAACAATGTTACTTTCCAATGTAAAGCAAACGCTCAAACAAAACAGAGTTGGACAAATAAAAGATAAAATCATAGCACTAGAACAAATGGTTTTGGATTAGCTAGTATGGTCGAACAAATTAGTCATTACCGCATCCTATAACAAATACCTAGAAACTATTTTCATTTCACAAGATCAAACTCCCATAGTGGGACCTACGCCCCATCAGAGTAACGAACGAGAAACGCAATCCTCCAAACAAATGTGTCTTACATAAAATTAGTCAACTGAAAGTGATTTCCCTGCTCAAGCTTTTAAGTTTCACAATTCAACTTCCAAGCTAATAAAAGAAAAGGGGTGAGGAACTGTACCTTTAATTCCGGCGAAGCTGGGTGCCATTCTGGGGGACCGTGATCAGTTAGAAGTCCCATTGCTAGAGGAGAAGCACTGATTATTCCAACTCCCTTACTCTTCAAGTAAGGTAGCAGATCTAACAATGTTGAATCGTTAATACTGTAGTGACAATATGAAAGAATCACATCAATGGTGCCAGGTGGTACACGATCAAGCACATACGTAAATATTTCCAACGGTAATCCTGTAATACCAATGAACCGAGTCTTCCCAGCTTCTTTTAGCTTTTGAAGTGCAGGAATCGTCTCGTTCACAATCTGAAATAAACTTAGGCGGTTGAAGATATACCTTTTTTATTTTATATTATAACAACAATAACCATGTTAATAACTATTTAGAACTCAATACAACCTACAAAACGGAAGGTCATATGACCGTATTAATAACTAAAAGTCAGTGGTCAGTAAGTTCTTGAAAAAAGAAAGAAATCATCAGACAAGTTACACACCTGATCAAGACATCCAAATTCAATATCATGGCAATGCAGTATATCAACGTAATCTAGTTGTAGCCTGGCCAAACTCTCATCAATGCTCCTTGTCACCCTCTCAGCACTGAAATCAAAACCCTCACCATATCTCCCACATTTTGTTGACACTATATACTCACTCCTTGGAACTCCTAGAGCTTTCAGTCCCTTACCAAGCATCTTTTCTGATAAGTTCCTTCCATAGTACCTTTATGCATGTAGTAGAAGAAGCAAACCCAAATTAAGTACTAGAGGCAGACATTAGTAAATCACATAATTAATCCATTAAAACATGTAGAAGATTACAATACAAGCTCTAAAATATCTGTACCAATGAATTAAACATATAAAAACGAATGATATAATATAGATACCTAAACCCTAAACTTTCAACAACATCCAATTAGACATCAGACTTAACAAGGTTGCAGCTTTGACATTTGTTAACAACTTGCACTTACTCAAACCAATCTCAACACGCGCGCGCGCACACACAAAAAGTAATTTTAAAAAATCGGGTAAACAAACAGAATCATCAATGAATTACGTACGGGGAAGTGTCGAAGAAGTTGATGCCAAGACGAAAGGCTTCACGAACGGCGGCGACGGCATCCTCCTCAGAAACGGGGCTGAAGACGCTGCCGAGAGGGGAAGCACCAAAGCCGACATTGCTGGTTTTGAGGCCAGTGTTTCCCAGTTCCCGCAACGGGAGCTTGGCATAAGAAACCGGCATTGATTCCGATGAAGCTAACAGAAATAAGTGAGAAGAATGGAATTCGATTTTCCCGGGAAAGGAAGTGAAAAAGAGATTCCGATAATGGGAGAAAAACGTAAAGTTGAGGGACCAGGTTGAAGATGGGCCATTAAATTCGATCCTTTTAAGATCCGTTGGATTCCATCGTTTTCACGCACGTTGGATCCCTTCACTCTAGATGAATTCTGCCATTGGAGAGGGTGTATTAAGAACACACAACAACACATAGATACAAATTACAAATAAGCATAACTTACGAAAACTTAGCAAAGTAACCCAAAAATCAAGAACTTTTGTATGAATAGCCCATTTCTAAACAAACAAATTTTGTCGTGTGAACTATGTTTACTCCCACCTTTTTAAGCACGGTATTCGGTACTAAACGACCATTTACGTTTATTAGGACAATCTTCCATAAATAAAGCGATATTGGAAGAAAATTTCTTCGTAAACACTTACATTCTCTTTGTTTCTAGTTTTAACTATCGATCTTCCTTTACATGGTTCAATGACAAAATCTAAAAAAAGTGAAAGCGATCGACATTGAGAATGACGACCTATAATTCTAAGAAAATAGTGGAAAAAATAATGGATTTTATGTTCTAAGACTTGTGATTTGTAAATATTAAACGGTTTATTATTCAATAAAGTTGTTATTATTAATGGTGCTAAAATCATTGGGATCAAATCAGGACTTTCTAATTTTCATTAATTTATAATTATTATGGATTTAGATTGTTTGTAGATAAGAAATTCACCAAGAAGCACCAGTGGTCTAGTGGTAGAATAGTACCCTGCCACGGTACAGACCCGGGTTCGATTCCCGGCTGGTGCACTTTCTTTTTTTCTTTTATGGGCGGGATTTCTTTCCCCCAAATATGTACTTGTGTTGTCACTAAATTTTAATATTTTGCCGATAAAAATGTTCAACATGACATGATTCTTTATACCTGTACAAGATGCCACTTTGCGCATTTGAATCTCGCCTCCGCGAGTCAAAACTGCGGCGAGCATGGATGGATTGGCGGTGAACTGAATCGAAGGGAGTAAATGGAATACTAGAGGATTCTGTACCATTTTTTCTTCCAATTCTCTACTCTTTCAATCATGGTTGGGCAATTGGTGAAGGGAGTAATATTGGATGATTCTGTACTGTTTATCAATTCTAATGCCCACAATCCCAATCCTTCACTACGACCCACTTCCGATGCTCTCCTCCGCTACCTCCGCTATTCCATGTTTCGAACGGTATCTCCCATTTTCCCTCTGCATGTTTGATTTTGTCTGGAATCATGTTCGTTTTGTTTATAAAATTTGAGTATACAAGTGGGGTTGATGTTCTTCATTTTCCTTATTGTGATATATAGACACACTTCCCATTTGGCCGTGACTCATGAAATTGAGGTGATAAAGAAAGAAGACAAATTTGAAGTAGAATTAATGTTAAACTATTCAGTGTTTTCTCAATACTCTCCGAATCATATGTTCATTTGGTTCATAGGACGGAAGATATACATTATTATTGATATGAAATTGGGAGTGCGTAAACAATAGTGTTTAATCATTATTTTAAAGTGTAAAGCTGATAGATTGGTGTAGCTGGTTTGCTTGCAAAGAAGAGACAAAAATGACAGAGGAAGAAGTGTTTTGTAATTTGTACAAACCCCATCGATTTTTTTTTCCCCTAAATTTTTGATATCTATGCCAGCTTACGCGCACCTCGACTAATCTCACAGGACAACCAACTGACCCTACAACATTTGGGTGTTAAGGTAATACCTAGAAAATTGATTCCTAGGTAGGTGGCCACCATGGATTGAATGTACAAACCCCATCAAATGACCATAGCATTCCCGCTTCATTACCCTTCCCTTCAAGAAAAATTCAACTTTAATTGATAACGTCAGCAGTTATTGTCCACTCAAGTCTGTGATCTTCTGCACCAGCCCGTTGATAAAAAACTGGGGTGTATGCTGGGGATTCTGTGGGATGCTATTGGACTTGACGAGGCTAGGTTCCTCACATAATAAAACCACTTAACACTTTATGGGGGCTCACCATTCGGTTCGTTTCTCAACTGGTGTTGAGCCTATGTGAATTGAACTTGTGTACTGAGCTAGGCTGATAGTTTGAGACTTGAGTGATGGTGACTTAGTCCTTGATTAACGAAGTGTAGGTAGCGTGCTTTGAGTAATGTGGTCATACTCTTGTAAGTGATGGCTAACTGTTTGCACTGTCGGGATAAGATTATCCAAAACTTTAGCCTCAATCATTTTCTTATGTCAAGCAATTTTACAGAGTTGGAAATATATTTAGTCTTAGTCACTTGGGCCTCACTAAGGATTGACATGCTATCAATTATGACAGCTAGCCTTTTGAGTTACGGGGCATCAGGATCTGGTATTAGATGGCCACTTTAAATTTTTTAACTATTCTCAACTATATGGCCTAAATAACTCATGCTAACACTCTTCAAGTTACCCGCGCACTCTCAACACTGTAGGAGACTTCCCCACTATGCCCATTTGGTTCACGTTCACCCTTGATAAAAACTGGGTGTATGCTGGAGATTCTGTGGGATGCTATTGGACATGACGAGCCTAGGTTCCTCACATAATAAAACCACTTAACACCTTATGGGGTCTCACCATTCGGTTCGTTTCTCAACTGGTGTCGAGCCTATGATCAACATTAATAAAGAGGCTCGTTTCCGTTTTAACGTTTGCACATTAGTCCATCATTCAACGTTTCAGACCTCTTTGATTATCATTCCCCTTGATGAATTTTCCTTGGCTGACTAATCTTGTGGTCAAGTTTTCCTTTGGGGCAAGGATTTGATGTAGGATCATCTTGATGTTGTTGACCTCTTTTGACTCTTCTTGTATTGATCTTTATCAAGTAGCTTTGTTTCTTTAAATTCTCGGTCAAGTTCTAGTATCTATAGTAGTTAGGGTCTAATTTACTAACCATCCACCTTCTTAACCAGTTATATCCTTGTATTCTGCCATGTCTATAAATATGGCAGCCTCTTGTATTTTTGGGCATTATTGAATAAAACTCGAGGTATTATTTTTACTTCTTCAATTCATTAACTAGATCGCTAACCTTAAAAATTTCTCTGGGCAAGATCACTAAGCCATTAACCACCCTAAATACGTCAATTTATAATAAGCCAAGAATAAAAAAGAAAGAAAGAAAGAAAGAAAGAAAGAAAAAAAAAACAAAAAAACAAAAAAACAAAACAAAGCCACTAAGCCACATCAATAGCAACCCTTATGCTAGACAAGTCAATATCGAACTCCTTAAGAAATCAATCCCAAACTGCATAAGCCAGATTTCAACTTGGAAGAATATGACCAAGGTCTTTTCGGTTCTTTGGAGGATTAAGATTCCTAGGAAAGTGAGGCACTTGGCAAGTTCTTCATGGTCGTGGGAACACGATGGATTGGCTGGTTAGGAAATTACCTTTGCCTGTTGGCCCGTTTTGTTGTCTTATTTGTCAGAAGGTGGAGGAAGACTTGGATCATATCCTTTGGCAGTGTGAGTATGTTAGCTCTGTTTGGGAGTTGTTCTTCCAAACGTTTGGTTTCTTGGTGGCTCGTCAGCGGAGTTCCTTCCTCTGCCTCGGGGGGAGAAGAGTTGGTTTTAATGGCTTGTTGGAGTGTGTGCTATTTTATGATCTTTGTGGGGTGAGTAGAACAAAAGGACTTTCAAAGGTAGGGAAAAGGACCCTAGTGAGACTTGTTTGTGTATCACTTTTCGAAGATAGTCAGAGGGTGTTGTTGAAGGATCTCTTTAAGGAATATAGTCGAAAGACTTGTTCGTGGATCTCATTCAAGGAATCTCTTTTTGAAGATAGTCAAAGGACGTTGTTGTATCTTTTGGGTTCTTCATTCTTCAGCTTCTTACCTTCTTTTGGTTGATTACATAATCTTGCTGCATCTATGTGTTATGTGCATGTTCTCAAGCTTAGTTGGCATTAAAGTTCTTCTGTTAATGCTTTGGTTTGAAAGAGTTCAGCAGTTTATATATTATAAGTCTCTTCCTTGGTTTGCACTTTTTGTTTCAACTTGAATTCAAGTCTCTTCACGTTTGATCTGAATTGATTTTCTTTTTCAGGTTTAGTCCATTTCTTTTTGTTGTATTCATTTTGGTAGTTTTAGTATTTTAGTTTGGTTTCCTTGTACTTCGACTTTGAGCATTAGTCTTTGTTCATTCTATTAACGAAAAACTTTGTTTCTTGTTAAAAAGAAGAAAACTTGTCTGTGGATCCACTTCTAGAACAAGGCAAAGCTAGGGACTCAGGGGGGAGAGGGGTTGACAAGACAAAGAACAAAAGATGAAAATGAAAAATCGTCAGTCGGATTAGGACTTTGAATACGCACACCCCTTATCTAGGAAAAGATAGTAATTAGACACGAAGGCAAAATTAAGCCAACTAGGAAAAGTTTGACCGAGAACTATTCTGGACATCCCTCGAAGGAACGAGACTCCTACATCATAAATTAGAATAATTATACTTTGATAAACTTTTGCTGTATAAAACTTTGTTTTTTATGATATCATTTTAATGTTTGACCTGGCAACTGGTTTTCATTTTGGCAGGGAATTTCTTCCAGGATGGACTCTTCAGATTGTAAGGTGGATTTCATTTTACTTTGTTTGGACACCCCCATCCCTAAGCATACCATGAGTTTGTATCAGAAGAGGACAGTGATATGATATGTTGACATAATTCTACATCTAGGAAATTGTTGCAATACTCAGATAACATTTAAATAGGCTGCTCTCTTTGAAAAAAGAAATCACGTTGCTTGTTGGTAATTGAATTTCCAGAAGTTCCAATATTTTATATTGTTAGCATTTTGATGTCTAAAATGACTCTCCTACTATCCTACTATGCAATATGCAGACATTGTTACTATTATATAGCTCCTGATATAAATATCATCTTGTTATAGGATATTATCAAAGAGAAAGCAGAGTCTCACTCAATTGATTGCTTCTCCTTGAGTGCATTTTTGACAGAAGATGATATTAATGAAATCATGCTATCTTGGGGGGACATTCGCAACTCTATCTTGTATGTCATCTCAAGTGAGATGAAGGATGATATCAATCACCTAATTAATCAGGGATGGCTTGTTGTTGTTTTGAGTGAGTACAATTGTATTCTTTTTATTCGACATTCATGGTTTCTTACCTTCATGGGTTTATCTCTTAACTATAGATATGGTTCTTTTGTGGCTTCTTCTCCCAAAATGAGCTACTATGGGCTCTTTGTTTTTGTGGGTAGATGTCGGATTGAGCAGAAGATTGTTGTAATAGAATTCGATTCAAAAGGAGATTATGTTAAAGCTAGAGGAGCGCCAAATTCTTTGGAATTCCCTGAAAAGTTGATTGTAGTCTAGTTATTTATTTATGTTTTTCTTTTATAAGATCAGTTTTTTAAAATGCTCAAGGCGCACTAAGGCGCAATGGCCCTCTGGGGCCTAGGCGCAAGACCCACAAAAAGGTCATGGGTTCATGGCCACCTACCTAGGAATTAATTTCCTAAAAGTTTCCTTGACACCCAAATATTGTAGGGTCATGCGGGTTGTCCCGTGAGATTAGTCAAGGTGCGCGTAAGCTGGCCCGGACACTCACAGATATCAAAAAAAAAAAAAAAAAAGTTTAACGAAGTATATCAAGTCTAACTTCTGTGTGGAGAAAAGTTTAGAATCAAAGTTAAATTATCATGGAATATGGATTAATGTTGTAAAAACAATTCTTTTGGAGTATTTGGTTTGAAAAGAGGCAATAAGCTTCGAAAGAACAGTCTTAGATTGGTTGAAAGATGAGATTTGCCAAGTGCTACTTGTCGAATCTCTTTCAAATCCTTCTACTCTTTTTATTTTTTTAATGGGTATTTATAGTTTTATGCTTTGGTCAATGATTGTCTTTGAGTTCTAACAATGAGTAGTTGTTTCTTTATTAAAAAGAAAATAAAATTGTTGAAATTTAAAAGGAAGACAAATGGTAGGGCTCCTTGGACGGCCATGCTTTGAAGAAATTCTCCGCGCTCATTTGATTGTCAACAGCCTTGAGTTTCTGTAGTGTGGGTCTCTTGGGTGAGCATTGTTAAGCCAGTAACTAGCAGATGATGGATCATGTCCAAGGCCTTGCATGTTACCAATAAAATTCCATGACTGAATGATGGAAGGACCATGCTTGGTAAATTTCTATGGTGTATGTTCCAAGAGGAAGAAACAAAGAAACTGCTGGTCCATATGACCTCCATTGAATTCCTGTACTAAAAGTTCTATTTTTCTCAAGCCACATTTCACATATGATTGCTGAGAAATTCTGTTGGTAGTTTAAACTTTAATGTTAGCTATGACATATCCTATAATTAGTTGGATTTTTTTTGGCTGCTATATGCGTACTTAATAAAACAAAATGAGATGGGAGAAATGATTGGTTTTTTGTGCTATTGTAGGTTACTCAAACAATATAGTACAATAACACTTTAGTGTGATGTGGTTGACAATGGTACTTTGCTTTCAGATGTTCAAGATGACAGTGCATTTGAAAATTTGGGAATGATTTGTATTAGCAAACTAGAAGAGTTGCCTTTGAGTATTTGTCGCTTAAATAGGAAGGTACTCCCTCTCTTGTCCTTTTGTTCTGATAATATTAAATTAATTTTAATATGCTTCTCTATACAGAAATGGGAAACTGGGGTTATCATGTCTATGAAGCTTAGGATTATTAGTTCAATATACTTCTTGAAGGCGTAAAAAACTATGGTACCAACCTTTTTCGGTAATTGACATAGAGCATCGATCGAGGAGATAAATTTAGGTAAAAGGTTTGAGGTTTTAACTTTGCATGCGAACATATAAAATAAACCGATGACAATAAAAATCCACACACACACACACACATATGTATATGTTGAGAAGGGAAGACAACTCCTGCACTAACACTAAAAAACCAAAGTAGGAGGAGGGAAAATAACCTACTTCTTTGAAGCCATGTCAAGGCCTGACGTGGCTGCATTAGTCCTCTTGCACTATATATATACACGTATGTTGGCCTTCTTTGAAGCCATATCAGTCAGGCTCCAATAGTCTCTTGCACTATATCTATCTATCTATCTATCTTGGCCTTCTTCGAAGCCATGTCAGAGCTTAGAATCAATAGGGTAAGTGTCAGGATATAGGTTTCCTTTTTCTCGGAGAAGCTTAGGAGTTGAGTTGTGAAGTAGGTTCTTTTCCCTCCTCCTAAAAAAAGGAAGTTAACCTCGTTTGTGGGGCCGATTTGTTGCATTCTGTGTCAGAAGTAGAGGAAGACCTGGATCATGTTATGTCGAGATGCCCCTTTGCAAGATTTTATGAGATTGTTTCTTCCAAATCCAGACTTTTGGCTTCATGTTTCTGCCATAGGGATGCTAGTGATATGGGAAGAGTTCTTCAGTCTGCTTTTTCATGAAAATGGGCCAATTTTTATGGCTTGTCGGTGTGCGCTATCTTGGGAGATTTTGGGTGTGGAATGATAGAGTGTCCAGAGGTTACTTCCCTCTTGACTTGGATTGTTTCTTCCGGTTTGCTTTAGGAGTCTCAACGCTTTGGGAGAAGCCACATTCCTTAGTTTTAGTTGTAGCAGTTGGATCATGTGATCATGACTTTGTTTCTTGATGATTGTCAAACATCCTACTTGCATCAATGTGATAATGTGTTGAAGCTATTCTGAGACTCAAGTCAAAATGCTGCAATAACAAGAAAAGGAAACATTGAAAATCAAAGTTGTACCACCAACAAATGAAAATTAGAAGTGTTTTCAAAGTGCAAGGTGTTTTGGATTATTTTCACTTTTGTGCTTTGGGCATTAGTTTCATTTCATTAAATCAATGAAAATCTTGTTTCGTAAAAAAAATTGTTTCAGTTATGTTGCTAATGGTTTTATATATATATATATATATATGAGTGTCATGGCCAACTTACGCACACTTCGACTAATCTCACTGGACAACTCGCCTGACCCTACAACATTTAGATGTCGAGGAAACTCGTAAAAAATTAAATCCTAGGTAGGTGATCATCATGAATTGAATCCTTGACCTCTTAGCCATTTATCAAGATTATGTCTCTTTTTTACCACTAGGCCAACTCATGATGGGCATTATGTTATGTTGTTAATGGGCATCATGTTAATCTGTATGCCTTGGATAGCAATTGATAACTACATATTGTTCCATCATTGTGTAGATTTTATTTTATTTTATTATTATTTTTCAATCAAATCTAGTATCCTACATCTCTTATCGGCCTCTCCAATTCACATTGCTAACAGGCAGTTGACTGTAGCATCCTCGTAGTTGGTTACACAATGAAGCTTTCACGTGAACTTGATTTTTCCAAGGTGAGCGTTCTTATATAGATACACACATTCTCTAAATTGATTGTCTTAGAAAAAATATGATTGATCCTTGTATTGTCTATTCATTTTCTTAATGAAGAGGCTCATTTCCTTTTCAAAAAAAGAAAAAAAAGAAAAAAAAAAAAAGAAACAATAAGATTGATCTTTGTTTGGTATTGTCTATGTTTATTTGCTGGTTATTTGGAAAAATACTTTATTACAGGTATCACTTATCAGAATGTATGTGCTTCATGGGAACTTAGTTTCACTTTGTACCACTAGAATCGTTTTTACTCCCTCTATTTTAGATTCGAGAATGTGGATTTAAAGCTACTAGATGGGTCGATTGTCCACTTTTTTGGACCTGTTGTTTCCCATTCCCACAGCCCAAACGTTTAGGAAATCAAGCAGTCACCACATTCTGCAGCTCTGTCAAAAAGACGTCTTCTAATCCCAAGTCCTAAGTTTGTTGATCACTGACCCAACAGTCAACAATTGAAACATCTTTTTTAATTATAATGGAATAAATATCAGGGAATTTGGTAGCCAGAGGTTCTGCATTTACACCATTTGTCCTCCCAGAAACTTGATTCATCTTCTGTTTCCCACCACAAAACCTACAAAAACTGAAAAAATGTTTGTTCTTCATAAAATCGGATCACAGTCGCTATATTCCTTTCCTTTTAGAAATTTACGGAGGCCCCCATGATTGGTCCCATAGATAGCACAAATAACTTTCTCCACAAGGTTTCCTCCTCATGGGTGAATCTCCATAATCACTTAGGCTACATCAGAAAAACCCTTGTGCTTCTTCTTTATGTTCGTTTTTGCAACCTGTAGATTATCTGTCTGTTGCTCGTTTTTACTTATTGCCATGCAATCAAGTAATTTCTTCCTTTTATAGTTGAAGTTTGATTTTCGATTTAACTTGCATCCTGTTCACAAACAGCTCTGTAACGTTTTTTTAGTGCTTGCTAATTCCTGTATTGCCGGACTTCTATGTGTTATTTGTATTCAGTTGGTTTGAAATTTATACATTTCTCTGAATGTTTCAGAGGGGTGCCTTTCCTCTGTATCCTACGGACAATGGGTTGATTTTCATGCCCCTGACGTTTGATCTCCCTTTATCATCTCAATTGTCTGAGGTTGACATGATTCTCCATAAAGCAACAGATGAAATTCTGTATGTTGAGCTTAGCAACTCTTCAATCCTCTCTAACAAAATAACCTACTCCAGCAGAATGCAGGAATTGCAAAGGTAACATTAAGATTTCATTGAATCATGTTATTTAATAAAAAAAACATTTCCTGGAATTATGATACTTCTATTTTATATGAAGATGGTGATGTCACAGATTAATTGTGGAAGTGGAACACTAGGGGGTTGTCCTTTTTATATTGTCATTTGTCATACATTTTTGTTTGTTTTCTTAAGAAATGAATCCTAACTGTTATAATATATTTATATATATATAGGCCCTTATTTGTAATTTCACATACTATCTAGGGTTTCTACATTCTCTA
>JBBPDJ010000001.1:1430847-1488761 GCA_037974625.1 Cucumis cinereus
TACATTCTCTATAAATATGTATTTGTACCATAACTCTATTAAGATAGTAAATACTTTTCTTGAATTATTGATCTACACTAACAATTCGATATACAAGCATTGATTCTGGCCATGGATCTATCCAGAATTAGTGTTAAAGGTTAACAAGGTTGCTGCTTAAAATGAGAAATATTGCAAAATCAACGGAATTACCGGAGTTTCGAATAGGAAGAAAAGATAAAGTAGGCAGAAAGCACAGTTAGAGAGTTTCAGTAGTGAAGAAATTGTGCTGAACAGGAGAAGGCGAAGGTTGGTCACAAAGAATGGAAGAGGGAGAAGGAAGAGAGTAGACATATCCCCATGAAGTGTCAAGGAGAAGACTCTTGAGGGAGTGGGGCTCATGGGTCTTGAAAAGGGTGCAGCATTAGCATCAGACTAGATTTTAAAAGCATAGCAGAGCCCATTCTCTTCCGAAAGCACAAAACAAGATGGACAGGGTGTTAATTAAATGTTTGGATTGGGTTTTAGTAGTTGGGTCTCCAATATTTGAGTGATTGCATAAGGAGACTGAATTATTTGAAAAAAAGGAATAGAAAAATGAAAATGAAAAAAAAAATTATAAGGGGATAAAAGCGGGAAAAGTCATATGAGTTTTCTCTCCATCCACAATTGTTTTGAATCTTTGCTTGAGAAAACTTATTGTTTAACCACAGCTCGAGGAAAAAAGTGTATTTTGGGATGGGGTAATGACGTAATGCAAGAATGGTTCTAAACATTATTAGGGTACTGAGACTATGTTAGTCATTGGCCAAAGAGTTTGTTAGTAGGAGGCAGTCGGTTATAAAAAGAAGCAATGGGAGAGAATGAAGGTAGGCAATAATGCAGTGGTTTACGTACTTCCAATACAATTTCTAGGCACTAACAAACTCCTGCTGGCATACACTTCAGTTCATGACTAATAATCTCTTCCCTCCTTAATGATGTTCCTAACAAACTCTTTACTCATAAATGGATTTTTATTTAATTCTTAATTTTTATGTTTGCACAGGTATATTGAAGTCCACCCAGATTTATGCGTAATTGACCCACTTGATAATATAAAACCTGTATTGGATCGGTTGGAAATTCAACAGATTCTTCTCAGGCTGGAGGCTCTCAAACCCAAAGGCTGCATAATCAGGGGTCCTTATTTTCTCAAGGTTCTATTCTTGTCACGTTTCTGCAATATTTGAAGGATTCAAGGATGATAATCAAATGTCGACGATTATTACACTTCTGTCAGAAGAAAAATTAAAATGCTCTGAGTCATTCCTCGGTAGCCTCTTATGTAAGATTTACATTAATCATTAAAGCTTGGAAATTTTAGAACAAAAAGAAGTGATCGAGACATGCATTAAATTTTGTGGATCCATGTTTCGTCACTCTGCTTTTTGAGACAATCAGCATATGATAGATAATTTGAGGGGTTTGAAAATTCTTACCCCAAGGGACCTGGTATTCTGTAATCTCCAAGTAACTGCAAAATGAACTGTTTGTTTGGTCCTGTCATATTTTGTGTGGAACGTGTGGAGTTTTCTTCTATTAAACTTATGTGAGTGGTGCCTAACTATGCAGGTTGATAATTTTAATGAGGCTAACTTGGGGCAAAAGCTATCTGAAGCTAACCTAACTCTTCCTTGTATAGTGAAGCCACAAGTTGCTTGCGGAGTTTCTGATGCTCACAAAATGGTATTTATGTGTTTTTTTATGTTAATTTTTTATTTTTTATATGAAAAACAACTTTCATTCAAAATAAATAAAAGAATACAAGAACGTACAAAAAAACCAGCCATCAAAACACTCCAACTAAATGAAGGGGCAGCTAAGTAAAATGTTGCTTATAGAATAGTTACAAAATGATATTTATATGTTTCTTCAATTATTAATTTGATTTCTTGTGTTGTAGCAGCAGAATTTCTTATAAGTCATTCGCTTAGCAGAAACTTTTTATAATCTGTCATGTAACAGGCAATCATTTTTGATGTTGAAGATCTCAAGGATTTGGATGTTCCTCTTCCAGCTATTATTCAGGTGAGAAATCTCATTGATTATATTCTTCTTGTGGTACATTGATTGAAGACTCTTTGGAAATTGTCGGTGCTGAAACTGCAGGAATACGTGGATCATTCATCAACTCTCTACAAATTTTATGCACTAGGTGAAAAGCTTTTTTATGCAGTTAAGAAGTCTACACCAAACAGAAGTACATTGATCAATTTACGCCAAGGTGTTGGACCATTAGTCTTTGACAGGTTGCACTTCTGCTCAATTACTTCTTTTTGTTGGTATCTATAGTACATCTTATTTCTTAGGATAATGAAGTGAATATCACATAACATTATTGCTTTTATGCACAGCTTAAAATCTCTGCCCATTGCCAATGAAAGCCAGCAGCATTTAGATGGCAAAAGTTCTGATAATAAAAAGGACCTCAATTTTGAGCTTGTCCAAAATTCTGCCAACTGGCTTAGGAGAGTACTTGATCTTTCAATCTTTGGTTTCGATGTCGTTGTAAGTTATTCTTCTTCTTCGACGTCTTTATATTGTTCATTTAATATTCTTTTTCCTATCTACCTTATGGGAGAGGGTTTGTTTGTTTATGTTTCCTGATTATATCCAATCAAGGAAGTTGGCTATTGGATCTAAATCAATGTCTGTTAATATTTCTTCTTGTTTTGTTGGAAGATGATTTGGTTGAAAATTTTTCAGGTTGAAGACAAGAGTGGGGATCATGTAATTGTGGATGTAAATTATCTGCCTTCTTTCAAGGAAGTTCCTGATGACATTGCAATACCTGCTTTCTGGGAAGCCATCAAGAACAAGTATGATAACTTCAAAAACCCTACCACTTAAAACTGTTTCTTCTTCTTATCTTGTGAGCAAATCTGTATTTTAGGGTTATCTAAATAAAATTTAAAATTTCAGAATTTTAAAAGAGAGACAGTAATTTCAAATTACTATTTGAGTTAAATCTAAGTGACTCTTTTATCCATATAGTTTTGCAGATAATCATATTTCATTGATTGTGTTGTTTGTACAATCCTGAAATTGGATTAAATGAAAAAAAAAAAAAAAACAAAAGAATGTATACAATATAAATTAATAAAAGAGAGAGATTGGATTAAAAAGAAATGTATCGGCTCTAAGAAAAATTACATTTTTAGTCTTTGGGTTTTTAGGCATAAACCCACCTGGTTCACTTTTTAGTCCTCGTGTTTTTAAGATCAGGTGACCGTAAAGTAATTATCTTTTAATGCAAGTTCGTCCGAATTGATATTATTGACACATTTTAAAAAAACAATTTGGAGAAGAATCAAGGATGAAGAAAGGTAGAATAGGTCACAATGGGAGCAATTGGAGCGGATGAAAAGAGAAGGATTGTTGAGGGAGAGAATAGATAATTTTCTTATAATTTTTTAAAATTAAAATATCATATTATCATTTAAAATATTTTTTTTAAAAAAAGAGAAAAATTATTGTAAATGACACAACTGTTGAAAATATTTACAAAATATAGCAAAATTTCATATTCTATAAATATACGGATAGATTCATAGACATTTATATTCATTGTTGTAAATGTTATGAGAAACTTCATTCTTATTTCTTAATTTATTTCAATATAAGCGATTGACGATATGATCCATGCCTTTATTGTTTCAAAACAACATGGTGTAACCAAATCGAGAAATAGATTTTACGGGGTTGTTTAGGTCCTTAACTTTACGTGAGTGAGGTGGTTTGAACTATTATAGCTCACTTTATTTTTGGGCTCTAATTATAATAGTTGACTGTTTTTAACTATTATATCTCAAAATTAACTATTTTTATTTTTCTCTACTTGTGTTTACTATTTTCTACTGGTACAATAAGATTGAAATTTTATGACATTTAAAAAGATGTTACAATTAAAATTCGTGACACTTAATATTAGTCGTTATGTTCCTCGCAAAGATACGAGTATCGGCAATGCTTTTGAAAAATGAAAGATATGACTCATGTTGTCATTGTCATCAATTGACTCAAAATTGGCTCATTGTAGTGTCATGAAAATTGACGACAGTTATAAAATATCAAAAAATAATATATAGTAACATTGTTTTTTCTTGCGAAGAATATCTAAGCTACAACACTTTATTGTTAAGAATATCTATATCATGACAAATGTTTTATGTCAACAATTGTTCTATCATGATTCATGTTATGACACTTGAATTATGTCACGATAGTTCATTATTTCTTTAAACTTTGTCATTACATAGGATTTCCATACTTAAAGTTTTGTCATTAACTCGATTTAAACATTCTCATGTTTGTAATAATATCAATTTGATGCCTTGATACCTAACCCGATTGTGCTTTGCCTTGCAAAATTGAAACCCTATTACCATAAAAAATCATGAGTTGCCATCGTAAAGTGGAAAGAATCTAATACTGCAAAACTCTATAACTATCTCGCTACATGGTAGAAATAGGTGAAATGTGTTGAATTTCCACGAGAAACAACTACAAACAATGGCTTTTAAAAAATTAACTACCATCTAAATAAGGGTATTTATAAAAATGTCAAATCATCAACATAACGATCAAGAGAAATCTACATTTTCTCCTCATGCGCACGTATTGGTCAACTTCCCAATGGATTAACCTCAAGCCTACTAAGTTCAATAGGATAATACTTGAATGCATCTCGAATAACACACATCTTTGTACAACACTTCTTAACATTAAGATAAAACAAGTGTTAGAAATATTAAAAAAAGAAAAAACAAAATTTATCCGATGATAAAGTAGCACAAAGATGAACGATGTTCGAGATGGGAAAAAAAAAACTATTTTTTTAAAATTCAATAGGAGGAAGTCAAGAGTGGCTGCCATAAGAAAATTTAAAATAAATGATTTCGCCCCAAGAAGCACTCTACGTCAACTCCCTCTTCTTAAATCCCCCAAGACCTTTTGACCATCTTCCATGGCTGCCATAATCTTCATTTCCAGTTATCTTCTTCCTCTGTTATTCTTCATCAACATCGTATCATTCTTCTCTACGCTTACACTTGCAAATTCTTTATCTTTCAATTACACTTCTTTCGATTCAAGTAACACCCACATATTCTACGAGAGAGCATTCCCATCAAATCGAACAATCAAGCTGACAGGAGAAAGGGTTAACAAAAACCAAAATTTCACAGGACGAGCAACCTACTTTAAGCCCTTTCATCTTTGGGACAAACCCTCTGGGAATCTATCAAGTTTTCGAACTCATTTCTCCTTTGCCATTGATTCAGAAGGAGCAGAAAGGTATGGAGATGGGCTTACCTTCTTTTTTGCTCCTAATAATTCTAGGCTTGATGCTGAGATCTCAATGGGTAGTGGATTAGGGATTGGGTTTAATCCCAGTTTGACAGATTTAACATATAGTTCGTTTTTTGCAATTGAGTTTGATATCTTTAGTAATTACTTTGATCCACCTGAAAAACTAGAACATGTAGGTATTGATATCAATTCAATGTCTTCTGTTGCTTATTCAGTATGGAAATGTGATATTATGAGAGGGAGGAGGACTGATGTTTGGATTAATTATGATTCTGCTACTTTGAATTTGAGTATTACTTTTACTGGATATGAGAATAATAAAACTATATTGCAGAAACTTAATCATG
The DNA here is from genome assembly GCA_037974625.1 of Cucumis cinereus. Classification (NCBI taxonomy): domain Eukaryota; kingdom Viridiplantae; phylum Streptophyta; class Magnoliopsida; order Cucurbitales; family Cucurbitaceae; genus Cucumis; species Cucumis cinereus. The sequence goes on from JBBPDJ010000001.1 coordinate 1,436,526, forward strand.
ATGTAGACTTTAGGTTGACTCTACCTGAATGGGTTACTTTTGGGTTTTCTGCTGCAACTGGAAGTTTATATGCAACTCACAACATATATTCTTGGGATTTTGAGTCAACTTTAAATTTGAACTCTGATTCTAATTTGGCTCCAAGTCCTGGGCAGGGTAGCAAGGTAGGCCTAGTAGTTGGAGTGGGTGTTGGTGTTGGTGTATTCTTCTTAGTGTGTGGTTTGATAATAGTTTGGATCTTTTTTGGGAAGAAAAGAAAGAAGAGGATGAAAACGAATTTGGAAGAGGATATTGTGTTGGATGATAGTGAGTTTGAAAAGGGTAAAGGACCTCGGAAGTTTTCGTATAGCGAATTGGCTCGAGCAACGAATAACTTTTGGGAGGATGAAAAGCTTGGTGAAGGAGGATTTGGTGGTGTTTATAGAGGTTTCTTAAGGGACTTAAATTGCTATGTTGCTGTGAAGAAAGTGTCAAAAGGGTCTAGACAGGGAATAAAAGAGTATGCATCTGAGGTGAAAATCATCAGTCAGTTGAGACATAGAAACTTGGTGCAACTCATTGGTTGGTGCCATGAAAGAGGTGAGCTCTTGCTGGTTTATGAATTCATGTCAAATGGAAGCTTAGATGCCCATCTTTTTAAAGAAAACAACTTCTTAACATGGGAACATAGATACAAAGTTGCTCAAGGCATTGCCTTGGCTTTGTTATATCTGCATGAAGAGTGGGAAAAGTGCGTGCTACATCGAGATATAAAGTCAAGTAATGTGATGTTGGATTCAGATTTCAATGCAAAGCTTGGAGATTTTGGGTTGGCTAGGCTAGTGGACCATGCAATAGGCTCACAAACAACAGTTCTTGCTGGCACAATGGGCTACATGGCTCCTGAGTGTGCTATAACAGGAAGAGCCAGTAAGGAATCAGATGTCTTCAGCTTTGGGATTGTAGCATTGGAAATTGCTTGTGGAAGAAGACCCTATAACCCCAATGTAGAGGAGGGAAAAATGGTGATGGTAGAGTGGGTTTGGGAGCTTTATGGGCATGGAAGGCTTCTTGAAGCAGCCGACTCGAAACTCTATGGAAGCTTTAAGGATGAACCTCAACAACGACGACAGATTGAGTGTTTGATGGTTGTTGGTCTGTGGTGTGCTCATCCAGATATAAATTGTAGACCATCAATAAGACAAGCAATTCATGTGATGAACTTTGAAGCCCCATTACCTGTTCTTCCTTTACAGTTCCCTACACTTGCTTATCATCCTCTTTCAGTGAACAGATCAATCATTTCTTCTTCATTTTCATCAACTCAAGATAGTGTTGTTTCTCAAATCGGTAATGGCTTCAACTCTACTAAAGCCTTAACTAGTTCTTCACAGGAGACTACAACTTCTTCAAGTTCTTTTTCTGCATCAACTTCACTTTTGAATACACGGTAATATATCTCTCCAAGTGAGAGACATAACATATTTTTTGGTTCTCTGTTTGTAAAAATTTTGTTGGTTTATTTATGAAGTTCCTAGTAACTTGTAAGACAGCTCGTTAACGTCGATTCCATTGATTCTCTTAATATTATAAATTCTTAGCATTTTGCATAATTGAAGTTGTTATTGTTATGTGAGAGAACAAATTAGTAATAAACAATCTACTCATTTTTATTTTTTTGGGTTATTTTTACACGCTTCTTCAAATAAGTTATTAGTAGATTTTTTTAGTACAATTATTAGGTTTAGGAGAATTTGAACTATAAATTTCGTGGTTCTATTACATTCAGATGTTAGTTAAGTTAAACTCGTATACATTCGAATGCCACAAATCGTCTAGTTATTAGTAGATAATTATATCTTGTTTTTGTTAGAAATAAAATTTGCACATTTATTTATAATATCTTCATCAAGAAAAATAAACTTCTAAACTCTTCTCCTTTGATCACATTTCATCAAGAAAAATAAATATAGACATTAACAGATATCAATGGTTAAAAATAAGTATTTAATGAAAAATCCAGAAGCGTAAATAATGTTGAAGTCATGTAATTAAATTATAAGAAACAAATTTAAAATTTCAGGAGTGAATATAATACATAACATTTTGATACATAATCATGATATTTAAACTTTCATCGACATCTCAATATTTTTACATTTTCACATCAACACGAAGAATGCATCAACATTTTCACTATATCATAAAAATATTCACAAAATTAACACCAAAAAACCACCTAATATATATATATATATATATATATATATATATATATATATAACTTATTTGTTGCATAATAATCTTTGTAGAAATAAATCCACCTCCCACGTCAACATTTTATCAATATTTCTATCGTTATATTCATAAAATTAAGACTTCAATATTCTATCAACGTCGACATCAAACACCAAATACAAAAGAAACTCAAACTTAAAAGGCAAACCTAGAACATCCAGAAACCTAATTAAGACGACAAAAAACCCAAAGAGAGAGAGAGAACATTATCATTATTATAATTATTATCATTATTATCATTATCATATATAAGTAGTGACATAGTAATACATCGATATATATTTAGGTATTGAGACCATTATTATCATTATCTTATATTATATCATATATTATATATTATATATTATCATTATCATATATATTTTAGGGGCTGATTTCCACAAAAGATTCAAGTGTGTTAGTAATGAGACCACCATTTGCTGTCTCAACCACAACAGCCTCATATTTGTGCAAACGTGCCGATGAATCTATTGCTTCTACATACAGACGATACTTTGTGGTGTATTCATCAACCTTCCAAGTCCAAGCTGAATCAACTTTCTGGAATTCCAGATTATTTCCATATTTACTGTTGGACTCATCCACTGCAAACTTTCCAAGTTCTTGAATGTGGGGACTGTCTGGAGGAAGAATTGGAGACCATGTTTCGGATACCTCGCTACTTCTGCTCGATACGGCCAAATTGGTCTGGATATAGGGGATACCAAGACTTGCACTAGGCATTTTTGTGATGATGATCGACAATATATGTTGTGAAATTTGAATTTGTGGTGGTGGTGTGTGTGTGTTTCAGTTCATGAGCTGTTGGACGTTTTATACAACTCTACGTTCATGGGGATAAATAGTGTAAGTCAAAGAATATTGATACCTTTTGGGAATTATATATATATTTTAATGCACTTCGGTTTATATTTATATTATTTATAACAACAAAAGTTATTATATAAATCAAAGAATATTTCGAGCGAATCGTTTCGATTTTTTGTTTTTATTTTTTTAAAATTATGCATATTTTCTGTTCACATATGTCTAACAATCGTTTGCATCTTTCTTAAATACCACAGTTGAATTTTTAACCAAATTTTAAAAACAAAAACAACTTTTTGAAAGCTATTTGTTTTCAAAATTTGATTTTGTTTTTTAATCTATTGGTAGAATTTGGATAATGAAAAAAAGAAATATATATATATATATATATATATAGAACAAACAAAAGCTATTATAATAAAAATTAAATGTTGTAGGGTCTGTTTGATATGACATGTAGTTTTGAAAATTTAAGTTTAGAATGACATGTTGGTAGATAATCCAGATTCTATTTTATGTTTTTAGATTTATTGAGTTCAGCAGATAGACATTTGGCAAACAACTAGAATTCTGTTTCTTGACAGATACTGATAGAAGTCCATCAATGTCTATCATTGTCTATCATTGATAGAATAAGAAATTTTGCTATATTTTGTAAATATTTTCAATATTTATAAACTCAATTCATTTTTAATATAATATGTATTATGTAATGTATTATAATATTGCAAAATAATAATTATATATATATATATTAGGCTAATTACAAATTGGTCCATACCGTTTTAAAAGATAGAACTTAGTCTCTATAGTTTATAATTAGAGATCAGTCCCTTTTATTTGATAAAGCCATGAAAAATAGTCACATTTGTAGGGAGTAAGAATTATATAGAAGCTTTTATCAAACAATAGAGATTAAACTCCTACTTTCTCCAAACCTTATGGACTAAATTTGTTGTTTAACCAACTTTTTAAATATAAATTATATTTATAAATAAATTAATAATAGTTTACCGTAAATTAAATCGTCTTAGTGGATAAGTAAAACCAGTTTTATGATTTATAAATATATAGTATCAAACTACACTTTTAAACATTTCTAGAATTAGATTCAAGTTTCTAAATCTGTCATCAAACTCATTCTGAAAACATAAAATAAGACGTTTTCAAATTTCTGTTTTTCAGATTCTCTAGGTTCCCCTATTTTGAATAATATGAAAAATAGTATATATTAAATAATTATTGATACTTTTTTGGGAAGATACGTATGAAAGTTATTCCATTTTATGTATAAAATAACAATTATTGTTATTTATTATAATAGAATATGTTGTAAGGCATTGCTTGATATAACCCATTGACAAATGAAGCATATAAAAAAATTCCTCTTTTATTTATAAGTTTCTTTAATTTTATTTATTTAGTATAAATAAATAAAATAATATTACATTTGAACTTAGCCAAAAACACTAAGAAAAGTATACAACAATGAGGCAAATTGTATAAATTAAACTAACTTTTTTGAGTCAAAAGGTATTTAATTAAAAATATAGATAATCTTGTTTGATAACGATTTCGTATGGTTTTGTTTTGTTTTTGTTTTTTGTGTTTAATTTTTAGTTTTTATAAAACGAATATGTTTGATATCGAATCGAGTTTTCTGTTTTTTTTTTTTTTTTCATTTTAAGACATTTCTTGTATTCCAATGGTTATTGATATTCTTTATTAGAACATTTCCAAATATAGCAAAATATTTACAAAAATAACAAAATTACAGATTTTATCAATGTAAGACAGTGATAGACAATGAGAGACTTCTATCAGCAAGTGATTGAATATGACTTTAGGTTCTATTTGATAATTATTTGATTCTTTGTTTTTAGTATTTGAAAATTAAGCATATAGAAGCTCCTTCCACCTCTAAAGTTTCTTTGCTTTGTTAACTATATTTTCTTAATGTGTATAATTACTATAAATCGACGAATATTGATATTTTATACATATATAGTGTATATATATAACAAGGATGGTTCTAATTATAATAGAAAATTTTGGTGGCTAGAGCTCGATTTGATAACCATTTTGTTTTTTAAAATAAAATATATAAAAGCCTATTGCTTTGTTATCTACTTTTTGTCTCGATGTTTTCAAAAACTATGCCAAACTTTCAAAATTGAAAAAAGTAGGTCCAGCTGTCAGATAATCAATTGATTATTAGTTTTTAGTTTTTAATTACTAAAGTCTATAAAGTATAAATCACCGATTTCACCTTTAAATTTATTGTTTTATTATCTACTTCCTAGCAAAGCTTTTAAGAACCTAAGACAAGTTTTGAAAACTAAGAAAATAGTGTTTAAAACTTTAAAAACAAAAGAAAAAAAATTTGCTTAAAATTTAACTATTTTACTTAGGATAGGTAAAAAATATTGTAATAATTAATGAGAGAAAATAGACTTAGATCATGCTTACTACTCCATAATCCATAAATGAATTTCCATTGATGTAACAATCGTGATGAGCCTCGATCGCTAAACAAATTGGATTTCTTTTTATCACATTTATTTAGACATTTTTTACGAACATAATTTGATTACAAATAATGTAGTTTTCTTTGCAGTTTGTTTAGTATCATTGTTTTTTCAGTGTTACAGTTTAGAGGGGCGGTCTACCTATCTATAACATAATAGTAATTGTAACAATAACGATAATAGTTATCTGAGGGCAAAAAATGAAATATCGTTCCAAAGTATCTTAGAAAAGCTAGTTGGTCCTAGATAATTTTCAAATGCAATTAGATTTATTTAACTAATAGAAATACTTTTTTTGTGAGTTTATTGTTTTTATAATTTTCTTTACAAAAATATCGAACGAAGTTGATATTTTAAACCTTCAACATAATTAAGAACCAAATACAAATTATTGCAACATCAATTCAGAAACATAAGAGTGCAACGTACCAAAACGAAAATTGAAACACAAAATATAAGGACTAAAAAGGTATTTTGGCCTCGATTATTTCATAATAGATATAGTGGAAGAGAGAGTAGTACATGAACATATAAGATAATTTAGTGTGTAGATATCACACGTAAGTATAAACTTTGATTATATATATATATATATATGTAACTTTGTTTTAGACGATTTGGTCGAAAGACACAAGTTCCTTAGTCTTGTCTGTTTTTTCAAGCACGACAGCATGAAACTTGAGAGGACGATGCAAACAGTCCTTTGCTACTAATTCAATGCTATACTCTGTTATTTGATCAGATTTAACAACCCAAGCTTCCAAAACGAACTGAAACACAAGAGCATTTCCATGCTTATGGTTGAACACATACACTGCAAACTTAGCTGCTTCTACAACTTCATGATCCTGCACATTCTGAACTTGAGTCCATTTTTTTGAAGGATCATGACTCTTGCACCCCTTTCTACCTCCCACACCGATGCCTCCGCCGACTGATATACTTAAACCTGGAATACCAAGACCTATTCGTCCACCAACACCAATTCCTCCACCTTTTCCGCCAAGACTAATTCCTCCACCAATACCAATTGTCATTTTTTTTATGATCTTTAGTTGATATTTGATAATATTGAAACTTCTGTGGTGGGTTGCCATTTCATGAGTTGTTGAACCTGCTTTATATACAAGTGCATTCATGGGGGGAAGTAGTAGTGTAAGTCAAAGAATAATATTTTATACTTTTTGGGAAACAATATTGATATACTTTTTAGTAAGATATCTTTGAATGTTATTCCATTTTTATAATAGAACTTGTTTTATGTTGTAGGGTTTCTTTGATTTTTGTTATCTATATTTTGTATAATATGGAAAATAGTATAAATAAAAGAATATCTAAACTTTTTTGGGAAGCTTTGAAAGTTATATATGAAAAATATAATATTGTTCAAAGCTAATATGTAGATCTGTAATATTTGTCATAGAATAAAAAGTACTTGCAGTGGTAAAAAAAATTGTAATGGTCAGAATATTAACATTCGTGTGTTAAATTTGTAAATGAAATGTCATCTATTTTGATGACTTCAACCTAATTTCAACGTTTTAACAATAAATACAATCTACGTATTCAATCCCTAAGATTTAATATCGTACACTCTTACGTACTCTCTATCAATTCTCACTAATGCCCATTCTTTGGTCTTTAATGTTAACTTTTAGTGAATTGTTTTTTAGAATGACTGTACCAAAAAAAAAAAAAAAAAAACTCAATTAATCTTAATGGATGAAAACTAATTTAATTATTTTAAATTAACTAGTTAGACTATTGCATGTGCCATGCACGTGGTTCATAATCTTTAATTAAGACATATTTTTAAATAAATATATTTGTAGTTAAATTTAAATGGTAAATATCTAAAGTGAAGTTTAAAAGTCATGAGAGAGATGAACCACACACATAAATTAAATTCAAATAAAAGGAACAACAAAAAAAAAGTGATACAATTTTTAAAATAGTATAAATAGACATTAGAAGAAATTATTATATTATATTTGCATGCTTTTCTAAAATAAGTTATTAGTCAAGAACAATTTTTTTTTAAAAAAAAAAAATTAATATAATTATTTATATATATGCACAATCTTGCTCTTGTTAAAATAATTAAATGTTTGTAAAATATGATCAAATAAGTTATCTACAATTTTTTTAAGGAGAAACTCCAAATAATTTTCAAATTATATTTACATTGTGTAAATAATTATATGAAAAAATTATTGTAAATGACAAAACTGTTGAATATACTGATAAAATATAACAAAACATTGGATTCTATCAAGCGATATGCACTAACAGACATTGATAGAAGTTTTACTTGATAAAATATGAAATTTTACTATATTTTGTAAATATTTTATGGTTAGATAGAGAATCTTGATTCGATTGATTCTTTTAATATCCATAAATTCTAACATTTGGTATAATTGGAGTTTTATTTTTTTTCGGGTTAGTTTCACACGCTTCTTCGAATAAGATAGTAGTAGATTTTTTAGTAGAACAATTAAGATTACGGGAATTTGAAGCATAAATCTTGTGATATATAAGTAGTGACATATAAGTAGTGTCATAGTATATGTATATATATTTAGCTACATTGAAGTATGTTCTAGAGATCGATTTCCACAAAAGATTATAGTGTGTTAGTAATTAATGAGACTACCATTTGCGTTTTCTGCCACAACAGCCTCAAATTTGAGCAAACGAGCAAAGCAATCTACTGCTGCTAAATATAGACGGTACTTTGTGATGCTTTCATCATCAACCTTCCAAGTCCAAGCTGAATAAACTTTCTGTAATTCCATATTTACTGTTGAACTCTTCCACTGGTTCTCTTGAATGTGGGGACTGTCTGGAGGAAGAATTGGAGATCGTTTTTTGGATTCCTCGCTACCGACGCTAACTCCGCCCGCTACGTTCATATTGATCTCGGGACGATTGCGATAGATGATACCAAGACTTGCACTACGTTCAAATTTGTGCTTTCATCATCAACCTTCCAAGTCCAAGCTGAATAAACTTTTTGTGATGATTGACAGTATATGTTGATTATAAAGTATCAACATTCTTTCATCTACTCTATTTTCCACATCATACAAAATATAATACAGATAACAAATATCAAAGAAACCCTACAACATACACGAATGTTCTATCATCAAAAATGGAATAGCATTCAAAGATATCTTACTAAAAAGTATCAATATTCTTTCCCAAAAAGCATCAAATATTATTCTTTGACTTACACCATTTCCCCCCATGGATACACTTGTATATAAAGGTTCAACAATTCATGAATTGGCAACCTACCACAAAATTTTCAGTATTATCAAATATCAACCAAAAAATGAAAACTGTTATTGGTGGAGGAATTGGTCTTGGTCTTCCTGGTTTCAATATATCGGTCGGCGGAGGCATCGGTATCGGAGGTAGAAAGGGGTGCAAGAGTCACGATCCTTCAAAAAATTGGACTCAAGTTCACAATGTGCACGATCATGAAATTGTAGAGATTGCTAAGTTTGCAGTGTATGAGGTCAACCAAAGCCATGTAAATACTCTTGAGTTTCAGTTCGTTGTGGAAGCTTGGGTTGCTCATTATGATCACACAACAGAGTATAGTATTGAATTTGCAGCAAAAGACCATTCGTATTGTTCCCACAAGTTTCATGCTGTCGTGGTTGAAACTACAAATGGCTGTCTAAAGACTAAGAATCTTGTGTCTTTCGACCAAATCGAGTAAAGGAAAGTTACATATATAATCAAAGTTTATGCTTATGTGTGATATCTACACACTAAATCTTATATCGTCGTGTACTACTACTCTCGCTTTCACTATCTATGTAAAATAATCGACGCTGAAATGCGTTTTTAGTACCTATATTTTGTGTTTTCATTTTCATTTTGGTTCGTTGCACTCTTAGGTTTCTGAATTGATGTTGCAGTTTTGAGTTTAATTTGTATTTGGTTCTTAATTGTGTTGAAGGTTTGAAATGTCAATATTGGTGGATATTTCTGCAAAGAAAATTAGAAAAACAATAAACTCACACAAAAATATTTCAATTAGTTAAATAAATCCAATTGCATTTGAAAATTATCTAGGATTCGCTAGTTTTTTTCAGATACTTTTGAACGATGTTCCATTTTTCCCCCAGATAACTATTAACGTTATTGAAACAATTACTATTATGTTATAGATATGTTGACACCTCTAAATTGTAACAGTAAGAAGACAACGATATCAAACAAACTGCAAAGTAAACTGCATTATTTGTAATCAAATTATGTTCGAAAAATGGCTAAACAAATGTGATAAAAAGAAATCCAATTTGTTTAGCGATTGAGGCCCATTACGATTGTTACATCAATGAAAATTCACTTATGAATTATGGAGTAGTAAACATGACCTAAGTCTATTTTTTTCTCGTTAATTATCACAATGTTTTACACCTATCCTAAGTAAAGTAGTTAAATTTTAAGCAATTTTTTTTTAAAAAATTAAACACTATTTTTCTTAGTTTTCAAAACGTGTCTTGGTTCTTAAAAGCTTTGGTAGGAAGTAGATAATAAAGCAATAAATGTAGAGGTGAAATTGGTGATTTATCCTTTATAGACTTTAGTAATTAAAAACTAAAAACTAAAAATTAATTGGTTATCAGACAACTGGACCTACTTTTTTAGTTTTGAAAGTTTGGCATAGCTTTTGAAAACATTGGTACAAAAAAGTATATAACAAAGCAAATAGATCTCGAGGTGGAAGAGGCTTTTATATATTTGATTGTTAAAAACCAAATGGTCATCAAATCGAGCTCTTCCATTATAAGAACCATTCTCGTCACACACACACACATATTCAAATTATCAATATTCTTCGATTTATACTAATTATCCACATTATAGAAAATATAGTTAACAACGCAAAGAAACTTTAGTGTTGGAAGGAGCTCTTATATACTTAATTTTTAAATGTTAAAAAAATATCAAACAATTATCAAACAAAACCTAAAACCATCAACGTTTTCTATTGGAATGACGATGTGGCCGTTACATATATATACAACAAAAGAAAAGAAAAGAAACTTAGAGGTGGGAACGGGGTATTTCTTTGACTTAGTTTTTTAGAAACTAAAAACCAAAAACAAAATGGTTACCAATTAAAAAACTTTTACCGTTGACTTTTTTTTTATGATTATAATCCAATAATTTTCAAAATCTTTTTAAAAAGTATTAATATTCTATGATTTATACTAATTTTAACATATGTGTGTGAATCTTAGCCAACCAATTGTTTTTTTTTATCATAATCGAGAAACTTTAAAAAACTTAAAAAAATATCAATATTCTTTGATTTATACTTATTTTTCCATGTGTGTGCGTCTGCGTGTGCGTATGAACTGTGTGTTCGTGTGTGAGATTAGTAAAAGAATATCAACTTTTTAAGTACATTGATTAATTAATCACTAACCAAATGAAGAAAAATGATAAAAATAAACACTTTTAAAAAATACAGGAATATAATTTCATTTTTTGAAAGGAAATTATTGGAGAATAAGGATAAATTAAAACAATTAAAATTATTAATCAAAGATATAAGTAATCAAAATCATTTAGGGTAACGAAAAAGAAGAAAATCATAAATTCTCTCATTCAATGCCTTTGTTGCTAGGTTTGCAAGCCAACGACTGCGACCGTCGAACGTGGGAAAAAGAAACATTCTCCGAGTTGGGCCAAATCTTTCACATCCCGAACGAAAAAGAGACATTTCGGTTAGCTAGATCGAATTCATTCTCATTTATCAGCGAGCCAACTAGTTGGTTCAAACGGAGGGCATGAGGCAGAGACCCCGACCACTCTCTTTCCATGTGACTCATGCAAGTGTGTTTGTCATTGCTTCATCTTATGAACCCAAGACTCTTGAAGAGGAGATTGTTTACTTGTTAGGGCACCTCACATCCTCCAACTCTACTTGCTCACCATAGCTTGATATTAAATATATGGGAAATGTTATAAAATAAGCATGGGAGTACAAGAAATGTTTTAAAATCGAAAAAAAAAAAAAAAGAACAGAAAACTCAATTGGATATTAAACATATTCGCTCTATAAATACTAAAATTAAACATAAAAAAATGAAACAAAAAACACGAACGAACGGTTATCGAATAAGACTATCTATATTTTTAATCAAATAACTTACAAAACCTTCTCAAAATGTTCTTTGATTTATACCATTTCTTGATGTTTTGGATAAGATCAAGTGTGTAATATTATTATTTTATTTATTTATACTAAATAAATAAAAGGGAATTTTTTTTAATATGCTTCATTTTTCAATGGGTTATATCAAGCTAAGGCCTAATTACAACATATTCTATTATCATAACAATTGTTATTATATACATAAATCGAATAATTTTCATACATATCTTCCCAAAAAGTATCAATAATATTATGTAAGTCAAAGAATATTTATACTTTAATTTTGGAAAGATTGATTTGAAGGTTATTCAATATATATATTATGACAACAAAAGTTATTATATAATAGAAAATGTTGATATTAATCCATTTTTTTCTTTTTGAAAAATTAATAAGTTTCTAAATGTTTTTTTTTTCTTTAATTTGTTATCTATTTTGTATAAGGTGGAAAATAGGATTAATCAAACAATAATATTGCTATTTTTTGGGAAGGTTTTGAAAGTTTATTTGATTATAAATATATATATATCCCGATAACTTTTTAGGGGTCGTTTGATAACTATTTTTCTTTATAGATTTTGGATTTTTATAGTTTTTAAAGAACGAGTATATTTGGTATCTAATTGAGTTTTCTGTTTTTTTTTAAAACATTTATTGTTTGGGGGTGTTTGAATAACTCGACAATCCGGACTATCCAACCCAAGTTGTAAAGGTTGGGTTGAGTTAGTTTTAATTTTCAGTTTGGTTGGGTTGCATTTTTTTATGTTTTTTCGCATTGGGTTGAGTTCAGGTTACATTTTAAAAAAAATTGGGTTGACTCAACCCAACCCAACCTAAATTTCTAATATTATTAAAAGTATATATATAATATAAATTATAAATATTATAATCCATACGTATAGATAGATGTTTGTTTGAAGTTTGTAACATATATGTTGGATTTTGATATTAAACATTTGAGTTTTATAAAATTTTAGTTATTAATATGTGTTCTAGACAAATGTAAGTATTTTGAGTTTATAAAAAAATATAACTTTAGGTTACATTTTTAAAATACCCGACAACCCAATCCAGCTTGAATTTTAAAGGTTTTGTTGAGTTGGGTTGAAGATCCTATTTGAGTCATTTGAATTTTCGGGTTGGATTGGATTGAAGTTTTTATTTGGGTCATTTGAATTTTCGAGTTAGGTCTAAAAAATCTTCCTAACCCAATCCATGTACGACTCTACTTGTATGCGACTCCAATGGTTTTTAATACTCATCGTTAACACTAAAGACCATCGTTCTATCCCCACATGCTATCTTTGATTAATATTTTAATTGTTTTAATTTATACTTATTCTCCAATAAATTACTTTTAAAAAATGAAATTATATTTCTGTATTTTGTAAATAAATTTATTTTTATTATTTTTCTTCATTTGGTTAGTAATTAATTAATCAATGTTACTTAAAAAATTGATATTTTTTTATTAATCTCACACACGAGCACGTACGCACGCACACGCACACACATTCTGAAAGTTGATTTTTATATCGATAACAAGAATGGTTCTTATAATAGAAAAAATTGATGTCTAGAGTTCGATTTGATGACCATTTTGTTTTTAGAAATCAAATATATAAAAGCCCCTTCCACCTCGAGATTTATTTGCTTTGTTATATACTTTTTTGTACCAGTGTTTTCAAAAGTTATGCCTAACTTTCAAGATTAAAAAAGTAGGTCAATCTATCTGATAACCAATTGAATTTTAGTTTTTAGTTTTTAATTACTAAAGTCTATAAAGTATAAATCACCAGTTTCACCTCTAAATTTATTGCTTTATTATCTATTTCCTACCAAAGCTTTGAAGAACCAAGGCACGTTTTGAACTACGAAAAATAGTGTTTAAAACTTAAAAAAAAAAAAAAAGGATAGAAAAGAAAATTTGCTTAAAACTTAATTATTTTACTTAGGATGAGTGAAAAACATTGTAATATTCTAGGAGAGAAAATAGACTTTAAGTCATGTATACTACCCCGTAATCGATAAATGAATTTTCATAAGTATAACAATCGTAATAGGCCTTAATCGCTAAACAAATTGGATTTCTTTTGATCACAGTAATTGTAACAATAACGATAATAGTTATCTGAGGGCAAAAAATGAAATATCGTTCCAAAGTATCTTAGAAAAGCTAGTTGGTCCTAGATAATTTTCAAATGCAATTAGATTTATTTAACTAATAGAAATACTTTTTTTGTGAGTTTATTGTTTTTATAATTTTCTTTACAAAAATATCGAACGAAGTTGATATTTTAAACCTTCAACATAATTAAGAACCAAATACAAATTATTGCAACATCAATTCAGAAACATAAGAGTGCAACGTACCAAAACGAAAATTGAAACACAAAATATAAGGACTAAAAAGGTATTTTGGCCTCGATTATTTCATAATAGATATAGTGGAAGAGAGAGTAGTACATGAACATATAAGATAATTTAGTGTGTAGATATCACACGTAAGTATAAACTTTGATTATATATATATATATATATGTAACTTTGTTTTAGACGATTTGGTCGAAAGACACAAGTTCCTTAGTCTTGTCTGTTTTTTCAAGCACGACAGCATGAAACTTGAGAGGACGATGCAAACAGTCCTTTGCTACTAATTCAATGCTATACTCTGTTATTTGATCAGATTTAACAACCCAAGCTTCCAAAACGAACTGAAACACAAGAGCATTTCCATGCTTATGGTTGAACACATACACTGCAAACTTAGCTGCTTCTACAACTTCATGATCCTGCACATTCTGAACTTGAGTCCATTTTTTTGAAGGATCATGACTCTTGCACCCCTTTCTACCTCCCACACCGATGCCTCCGCCGACTGATATACTTAAACCTGGAATACCAAGACCTATTCGTCCACCAACACCAATTCCTCCACCTTTTCCGCCAAGACTAATTCCTCCACCAATACCAATTGTCATTTTTTTTATGATCTTTAGTTGATATTTGATAATATTGAAACTTCTGTGGTGGGTTGCCATTTCATGAGTTGTTGAACCTGCTTTATATACAAGTGCATTCATGGGGGGAAGTAGTAGTGTAAGTCAAAGAATAATATTTTATACTTTTTGGGAAACAATATTGATATACTTTTTAGTAAGATATCTTTGAATGTTATTCCATTATAAATATATACTTAAATTACAAAAAAATGTCCATGAACTTGGTAGTTTGTATGAAAAATACACTTCAATTTTTAAAAGTTTAAAAAATGTCATTAAACTTTAAAAAAATGTTAAAAAAAATACCCATGAACTATTGAAAAGTTTCATAAATACGCTCGAGCTTAAAAAAAAGTTCAAAAATACTCTCATTCACCTAAATTTTACACCAATTTGTTTACCAACCAAAATAAAAACCAAATTTTTTACGTTTCACAAAATCTTACAAAATTCTAGAATAAAAATTCCTTCTTAAATCATAATAAAACAATAACTAGTCAAATAAAAAAATTGTATCTGACTATTAACACAAACTACACTTTTGAAAATACCCTTAAACTTTTAAATGTTTAAAAAAATACTCTTAAACTTTAAAAAACAAAAAAAAAAATTAAAATACATTCGTTGTTATGTACCACAAGTCGACAAGTCGTCAAGTCATTAATATCGTCTTACTTTTATATTTTTCTTCTTTTTTCCTTGTACTCTTCTTCCGTACAAACAAACAAATAAATAAAGTTGTCCACTTTAGTAAGATATATTAACTTTAATAAAAATAAGGAAAATAATGGAAGCACTAAGGGATTTTAGGGCTTAAATGTTTTAACGAAGTTGTTTGTTAATATTTTAATGTTTGTTAATAGTCAAATACAATTTTTTTATTTGACTAATTATTGTTTTAGTATGTTTTAAGAAATTTTGTGATATTTTGTGGAATTTTATGTTTTAACTTAAAATTTTGGTTTTTATTTTGGGTGATGAGAAATCTGGTGTAAAAATTAGATCAATGAAAATATTTTTGAACTTTTTTAAGTTTAAGGGTATTTATGAAATTTTTCAATAGTTCAATGGTATTTTTAAAACAAAACTATTCCATCCAAAACTAACCGTAATTAAGGGTATTTTTAAACCATTTTTCAAAGTTTAAATGCATTTTTTAAAGTTTTGAAAGTTTAGAGATATTTTTTACACAAACCACCAAGTTCAGGGACATTTTTTATTTAACACTGTAAAATTTTTAAAAAATCATAAGAAAAAAACTTATTTTAATTAATTTTTTAGTAACAAAATACCAAAATCAATTACCAAACATATTTTCTGTTTTTTGTTTTTTGTTTTTTTTTCTTTTAACATCCATAAAACCAAAATCAAAGTTGATGGCTAACAATAGTACAAGTCAAAGAATATCGATAACTTTTGGGAAAGTATTTGAGCCTTATCCGATTTATATATATAAAAACAATTAGTTTTATTTATCGAATATATATAACAGCAAGGTACAATTTTTAAATATAATAATGAACAAAAATATTTACAAAATATAGCAAAATTTCAGATAGACGCTGATAAAGTCTATTAAATGATAGATATGAAATTTTGGTATATTTTATCAGTATTTTTTTCATATTGATTTTTTTTTAATTTTTGGTTTTTGACAATTAAGTATATAAAGGCCTCTTTTGCTTCCAAGTTTCTTTGATTTATTATCTATTTTCGATAATACGAGAGTAGAAATCAAAGTATCACAAAGAATATTGATACTTTTTAAAAAGATTTTCAAAGTTATCCGATATATAATTTTATATATATATATATATATATATATATATATTAACGATAAGGTATACGATAAGGTAAGATAAGATCGTTTTCTAACTTGTTAGGATTAGGCAAGATCTCATCTTTTCCCTGTGAGGAAAATGTGAACTTCATCTAATTCTCCGTATAAATACATCATTATAACTACATACGAGATATCGATCTTAATTTCAGATGTGACTTGAACTGGCTTTTTTCTATATTAAGAATTCTTTTACTTACTTAGGCATCGAAACCCTTTTGCTTTGTTTACAAATTCTCTTTTTTCTAAATTACAAATTTATAGATAACGAAAGACAAAACACACAACCAGATATAAGTGCTGTGGCAAAGAATATCTAGAGGTAGAGCACAACACACAAAAGAGAAAATTTGATAAATATATAGCTTTATTTTTGTCAAAAGAAACTTCATAAAACTCTTAATCTAACCCCATCAACCAAACAATCTCAAACCTCAATCCTTACAACCACCCTCTATACTCAACAATCCAAGAAACCCTAAAGTCGTCCACAGAAGAAGACCCACTCAAAACAACGTCTCCATGCGCAATAGAATTGCTAGAGCGATTACAAAAAAAGGAAACGAACTCGCCCGAAAAGCTTCAAACTTAGTACAAAAAACTCGTACTCGACACAAAACAAAACAAACCATACATATATAAGCGACGACGACAAAGATTGCAGAGGTAGAACACGACACGAAAAGGAAACTAAAGTTTGATATATATTATCATTACTTTATGTTAGGTAAGAAACTAGCTGTTCAAAAGATTCAAGAGTGAGGGTAGGTTCTTGATTTTGAGTCTGTTGTTGCAGCAGAATAGCTTCAAATTTGAGTAGACGTCTAAGACAATCGTATGCTTGAACATGAAGACGGTACCTTATACTATTTTCATTATCATCCAACTCCTTAAACCAAGCTTCAATAACATTCTTGTATTCAAGGCTCCCATCATATCTTTTGTTGAACCCTTCTACTCCATACTCTGCCATGGCCTGCAAACAAGGAGTCAAGTCCTTAGGCATTTTAATCCACCTTTTGGAACACCCACTTGGCAAAGAACTCATTTTGATCACCTTATTTTATTTGGGTTTTCTTTTTAATTTCATGTGTGTTGGTTGACACATATATATTAAATAAGTGTGGGTCAAATGTGGATGGATGTAGTCAAACTAAAGTTTGTAAGAGATAAGATTCATATCGATATTTGTTTAATTCTCCCACCGTACATATTTGTGTCAAATTCAAAAAAACAAAAACAAAAACAAAAACAAAAAGATAAGTTTAATGCACCGTTGATCATGAACATATCTCAACTTAGATTAAATTGAAGACATAAGATTCCTTCCTAATACATTATATTGTAAAAGATAATAAAATAAAAGTTGATGCTATTTTTGAAAAGATATTTTCAAAAAGAAAAGTTGATGGCTTGGTTGATGAGAATAAGTTTCTTTTGATCAAAAGTTTTTAAAGCTAAAAAAAAAATTAATAAAGAAATAAATGCAAATATAGCAATATTAGTTTTTAAAACCCTCAAATTTAGTAAACTATCCTCCCATTAATTAACTTAATAACACAATATAATATCCTTTGGCATTACTAATAGCTTACTAAGTGTGGTATCACTGATACGATAATGTAACTATTGATATCTACCTAAGTTTTATCACTAATATCATTCATATCGGTATTGATATCACCTATATCGCCACGTCATACCACTGATACAAAGATATGTTGATGTCTACCCAAGTTTTGTCACCAATATCACTTATGGTACTTATATATCTATCTAAGTTATCACCAATATCACTAATATCATTGAGGTTTCAAAGAGATTTCTATCGGATATCACGAATATTGTTAGATATTTTAGATATTTTACTTTCAGTTCTATCTTGATCTAACTGATACTAATGATATCTCTAATACACATATATCTTGATAGGACTGATATGTCATTAATATCTACTCTTTATATCATCAATATCAACAATCTCAACTCAGTTTCACACCACTGAAAGTGAGTGAATAGGGATTGTTCAAACTAATTAAAACTTTTTTTTAATGTGATCCTAATTAAATAAATAAATAATTTTTTTGCTATCAAATGATTTAAACAGGAATTTCATACAAATAAATTCATTTCAAGATAATAAAAAAAATTAAACTAACACTTTTGACCACCCTATTTGATTATAATAACAAGATTGACAAGGGATGTACAAATTTATAGAACAAAAGAAAATTGTTTTATGCAACTAAAACATAATAACATAAATTAATTCCAAAAATAATTATGAGAAGGATAGAAAAATGAGCATTATGATTTTATAGTCGTTCGATACAAACTGACCTACTCCGTTTTAGATATGTCACTCAAAGTTCACTCTTCCCACAGCTTAGAGTTGTGAGCCGCTATAACATTCTTTTTATAAGAACAAGAACAAATCTAATTCTCTCCACGATTAAGGATCAAACCATTACAACAACTCATTTTTGTGATCTAGGGTAACCGTTATAATGAGTACGGAGATGAAGAGCAAGTCAAAAAAATTAGCTAATTCTATAGAATAGCCTCTCAAAAGGTTACGAACATTCAGGATATTTTTCAAATTTTTTCCAATTTTTTTTAGCTTCAAAGAGGTAGAAAACTAAAACTAGCATCGATTGTCACGTGTCAGTTTCTGATTGGCTGGAATTAAAAAATGATAAAATATTAATTTTGATCGTTTGACCTATTTATTATGTTAAAACACAATGTATTATCTCCAAAAAAGAAAAAAAGTCATGTGTTGACTTATAATTAGTTCGAATAGAATATTGTTATTTTTTAAAAACTTTTGACCGTTGAACCTATTTAATACTATTAAATTCGTTTTATCTTTTATTATTTAAATGGTGACGTGTTTAATCTATTCAGCATTATTTCAAAAAGACAAAAACATATGTTTTTAATTTCGACTTTGTTTCTGTTATTTATTATTTTTTGTTCATATATATTCATTTAATGCATGATATTTCAAATTAATTTGAATTAGGTTTAGACCATGACTTTTCCAATTTTTAGTTTACAAAATAAATTGATATATTTAAAAAATAAAGTCTTAAGTTGAATAAGTATAATTGATATTGGCAGGACACGACTCTTCGAGATACGATACAATAGATGTCACTTAGATGCATTTGTTCGGAGTTGAGGTGCTTAGAACTTACACGACACGCATAGAATGAGTGCATCGATTCTTCCAATGTTTATGCAACATGCAAGTACTTGTAAAAGAAAAACAAAATAAATACTTGCATTTACAATATTCTTAGAAAAATAATTTCTTGAAATCCAAAGATTCGAGAAAATACAAATAAGTAGAGGATTTAATCGAATGAAAGTAGTAATTAATGCATTACTTCTTGTGACTTTAGATTAGATATAATAACACATGTATAGTATTATTTATTATATGTTATAAATTTATTATTAAAAAACATTGAAACTACAAGATTTCATGTGCATTATACGTATTTCTTGACTAGTTTAGGTTAAATGTCTAAAAAGTTGTCCTATGGTTAGATCCCACAAAAATGAACCATTTGAAAAATCTCAGTGATAAGCCAAAACTTCCATACTTTATATACAAAACCAAATGAATTTACATTCTAACGTACACAAATTTCCGATCTATATCATCTTCACACAATTTTTAAATTTAAGACAAACCAAAAGGAGCAATAGAGAAACTACCTTGAGCCCCATAGAAAGGAAGAAGCCCAAATTACAAGGATGATTTGGAGGAAACAGGCTGAGATGTATCAGATTGCAATGATTCTTGAGAGTTTGTGTTGGTTGAGTAAGTATAGGAAAAAGGGTTTTCATTGGGAGCTGTGGGAGCATAGAACATAGGCACAGGCATTTGTGTTGGGAGTTTAGGCAAAGGGGCCTCAAAGTTCAGCACTTGAATTGCTTGCCTTATGGAAGCTCTTAGGTTATGATTTGGGTGTGCACACCACAGTCCCACGATCATTAAACACACCATTTCTTCTTGGTTGAACTCTCCATTCAATGTCTTATCAACTCCTTCAAGAAGTCTTCCTTGTCCATACAATCCCCAAACCCAACTCACCAAACTAATCTTTTCTTCTTCTTCATTGTGTTCCACTGCTTTTCTCCCACAGGCTATCTCCAATGCCACCACCCCAAAACTAAACACATCTGATTCCTTACTCGCTTTGCTTGTGAGGAGGGACTCTGGAGCTAGGTAGCCCATCGTGCCTGCTACGACAGTCGTTGGCGAGCGGAGACCATGGTCGACAAGTCTGGCTAAACCAAAATCACCGACTTTTGCGTTGAAGTTTGAGTCTAACATCACATTGCTTGATTTGATATCTCTGTGGACAACGCATTGTTCCCATTCCTCATGGAGGTAGAGCAAGGCGGAGGCTATGCCGTGAGCTATTTTGTATCTTACAGGCCAGGATAGGCGTGATTTCTTCCCGAACAAATGGGAATCTAAACTTCCATTCGGCATGTACTCATAAACGAGTACGAAATGGCCGCGTTCATGACTGTATCCGACGAGTTGAACAAGATTTCTATGTCGCAAACGGCTTATAATGTTGACTTCAGAGATGTACTCCTTTTTTCCTTGCTTGGAAGTGCTTGATATCTTCTTTGCTGCTATTTCCATGTTTAGTTCTGTCACAAAGCCTTTGTAAACACCACCAAAACCCCCTTGTCCAAGCTTTCCTTCTTCAGAAAAATTGTTGGTTGCTTTAACAAGTTCCCTATAAGCAAATTTCTTTGGCCCTGTTCCTTTAATGAACTCTTCATCAGCAACATTCTCCACCATGCTAATTTCTTCATCACCAAAACCATCATCATCATCACCATCTCCCTCTTCTTTTTCTCGAAGTTTCCTCTTTGTTCTTCTCCACCAAACAACAAATAACAATCCAGACAGAAAAACAAAGCCAACCAATCCAATAACCAGACCCACAATCCACAATTTGGACTTCTCCTCGACAATTCCAGTTACAACAATTAAATCCAAACTCGATGTGAAATTCCAACTTCTAATTGCTTGAATTGGGATTGACTGACCTGTTGATGCAGAAAAGCCAACGATCACTCTAGGCGGAAGAATTCCCTTCAAATCAATGGGAACATCAGTAAGATTCAATGTAATCGACTCATTTGGAACCTGAGGATCTTTCAGCGTAACATCCAATCGCCTCAATGTTCCATCGTAAGTGATTCGAGCACCCAGAATATCTCCAGAAACCATTGTAGTATTCCAAGTACGATTAGCGACGGAGATGATAGAATTCACGTCCACACCAACATGATTATCACTAGGATCCCATGGATCTTTAAAGATATCGAACTCAACGGCAACGATCTGATTCGACTGATTTCCGTCGTTGGATTGATTGAACAACCCTAGCCATCCCCCGCTGGAATTCAAAGGAGGCGATACGGAATCCTCGGAAGCCATGAAGAAGGCAATTCCTCCGGCAGAGGCGTTGGAGATGGCGTTAGGAAACGAGATCACAAACTCAAAATAAGTAGTGAAATCAGAAGATACGTTCGTAATCGGATCCCATAGTTGAATCGGCTCCGAGAAGTACGCTCTTCCGGTGCTGTTGAAGACACTGCCGCCGATCTGGTTGTCGGTTAGTCGGAGAGAAGGATGATCGAAAACTTCGCCTCTTGAGGCACTGTTGACGAAAATGATATTGGAAGAATCAGGGAAAGAAGAAAAGGAGAAATTGGTGGAGCTGCAACAATGGAAGAAAGTGAAAATCAAGAAGAACAACAACAAACAAAAATTAGAACACATGTCGAACTTGAAACAAATAAAAATCGGAAGAAAGGGTACCAGAAGAGGGTTTTGGATATGTAGATTTATTGATATTCTTGACAGACACCAACCGGATTTGTCCATGGCCAACTGAGAACACCAGAAGCGACCTAGTCAAGAAGATTGATTGAATCGTCAAGTCGTCAAAGATTTGGACCTTTTTGAATTTTCTTAGGGTTTCGTCATTCATTCCATGCAGCTTTGGCGCGTTTTTACGAGTGAGAGAGAGAGAGAGTCCACTCCAAGTTTTAAAGAAATAGCATAATTTACAAAATAAATTAAAAATATATAAAATATTTCTAAAAATAGTAAATGTTGACCGATCAACTAGTAAAAAAATTTAGAATGCCAACTTTGTCCTTCAGTTATAACTGATAGAAGCTATAACTAATAGCAATCACGCTAAAAATATTGTAAATATAGCACAATAAAAAAATATTTGTAAATATAACAAAATTTTGATTTAGCTTTCAGTGTCCATTAGTGATAGATTTTCTCATTGATAAATAAACCAAATCGTTATTAGAGGCCTATCAACTATAGAGTCTATCACTAATAGATTTTGCTATATTTGTAATTCTTTTAAAATGTTGTTATACACTTAATTATTAACCTTAGAAATACTACCTATTGCAATTATCTTACCTTATTAAAACTAATTGAAAATATAACAATCAGACTTAAAGTATTAACATATATAGCACAATGCAAAATAATTTGTAAATATAGCAAAATTTAGAAGAAATAACTTTGAAAGTCAGACTACATCTTTGATACTAGCCTATCACTGTTAGGAGTCTACCAACGATCAATTTTGTTATATTTACAATTTTTTTAGAAAACGAAATGAGAAACGAGAACATTATCAAATGGGTTTACATAGATTTTTTTTTTTTACGTTAAAAGTAGTTTATGGATCAATGATAGAAGCCTATAACTTATACATTTTTATCGTCTAATGTATAATAATTTCTTAGTAAATATTTGTTTGGTAATACTTTCTCTTAAGTAAATGAACATTGGTTAGAAGAGTTGGTTTGAATTATTGTAATTAGAATGAAATTAAATATTCAAGATCAAACTAAAGGACTAAAACTCAGATCATCTATTAATGATAGATTTCTATTACATTGGCATAATAATATAAAGTTCTCAAATGATAGCCACTACAGCCTTTAAATGTTAGAAACGAATCTTATTTTAAAATGCTAAAATTTGAATTTAGCAATTCTAAGTTTAAAATAGATGACATTAGTGATATCAATAATATTGCTTTATATATCAATGATATCAGTAATATTTATGTGTATGAGTTATATAACTTAGGTAGATATTAGTGATATCAATGATATTAGTGAAATTGGTTTTGGTAGATATTAGTGGTATCCGTGTATCGATGATATCAATTATTAATGATTTTCATGATATTACTTAGGTAGATATCGATGATATCAGTCTGTCAATGATACTGTTAGTAGAACTTAGCTAGATATCAATAATAGAAGTTAGGTAGCTATCAATGAATATTTGTGTATTAGTGATATTGATGATAAAACTTATGAAAATGATAGACTTCTATCACTATCTATAAAAAGAGTCTGTCAACGATAGACTTAAAAAATCGAAAATTCCATGCCTTAGATGTGTAGTTAATTCCCATCGATTCAAGTTAAACTTTGTATTTCAACTTGCTTACTTAATTTAGATTAATTTGGTAGATTGAAGTTTATTATTAGACTTGGTTAAGATTTCTAGATTTCAACCCTAAACTCATTTTCAGCGTAACCCACGCTTCTACTTGATGTATATATAAAATGAGTTTAACTAAATGGTAGTGACATATCTCCATTTCTAAAGGTCGAAACATTTTTCATTTTAAAAATACAACTAGATTTATGCATTTGCATAATATTTATCTATATCATATATATCATTCTCCTTTTTTTTTAATCACTAATTTGGCAAGTGATGATTAAATTGTGCACGAATGATATCGCTACAACAATTTTAGGTTTGTATGTCAGTTATGAACTGACATCATACACTTACAATGACAGATTACCAACTGCCATTTTATGATCGAATGTTCAAAATTTATGCCATCATACACATACAATGACGTTTTATTACGATGCCAGTTTGTTACTGACATTATACACATGCCATCATACAAATACAATGTACGATGTCAGTTTGTAACTGCTATAATACTCCTGCCATCATAATATACGATGACGGTTTGTTACGATGTTAGTTCGTAACAGACATCATACCCATATCATCATATATATACGTAGTATACTATGATGTCAGTTTATAATTGACATCATATCTACAAAACTCAAATTCTTCACAATCAATTTTTACGATACTAATAATTCTCAACCTTTGTTTCAATTAACTATCACAAATATATATATATATATATATATATGCTGAGTCATGTCCTCGTCTGCATACACCCAACTCTAATTGTTAGAGATTCTCTTTTAGGTTAAAAAGGATATATTAATTTAAGTCCATTCCATAATCATTTATGTTTTTATTGTAATATTAATTTGTTAATCATTTCTATTTTTCCATTTTTTATTGAATTATATTTATAAGTGTTGAAAATAAACATAAAAAAAATTGCATGTTTATAAATTATTTTTCAAACACCAAGTTAATAGCTAATAAATATTTGGAGGAGTTTTACTATTTAAGATTGTTTTTCTAATTATTATCAAATTCAACCTTAAATTATTTATTTATTTATTTATTTTGGGGCCAAATCCAAATCAGCAAAGCCGCCACCAAACAACAAAGCACGCTACTTAATAATTATCCAATAAAAACACTAACATAAAATGTCCGCCGTTAGATCCCTAGAATCTTACATCAACCAGATCAAAACCATCCAACGGTCCAAAATGAAAGAGGACCCACCGCTCGTGTTTAGCCAAAACATTGTCCAGCTTTTGCTTGTAAACAGTCAAATCTCTCCATAGCGCTTGTGTGATAGTGTGATCAGCTTCAATCGGCGCCGGAGAAAAATGTTGCAGTCTTCGGTTTGGCGAGGTAAGATTCTTTGATTGTGTAGAAATTTGTTTTCTTTTTTCTGAATTTTTAATGGAAGTTGCTCCTTGATTATGTTCGTGATCATGTTGCAGTGAAAAAATTGAGTGTTCTGAGGCCTCAGATCTTTGCTCTTGGAAATTCTCGTTTCTCCACTTTTGCTCAACCGTCTTCAAAGCCTAATCCTCCGGTAAGGATGCGGTTGTTTGTTGGGAGACTTCATTTCGTTTGTCAGCTAATCTTCTTTTGACGGTTGAGCGCTTGAGAGGCTAGTGATTTTGGATGCTAAGCACGTTGCATTATTATTGTTTTTTTTTTATTTCTTTGATTACGTGATTTCTTGAGCTTGTGGTTTGAATGAGGAACTCTGCTTCCGTTTTTTTTTTTTTTTTTTGATTCTGAGTTATGCTTTTCTTTCTACTGTCCCCAACTTTGATTACTTGTTTCGTTTGTAATTAATTATTGAAAAGAATGGCCTTCGCTGCTTTAATTTCTGATATCGAGAAATTCAGTTTGGAATGGTCTTCTTAACTTGTTAGGGGGTGTTTGGCTCAACCAAGGAGTTGGGGGAACTCTACTCATTCTTTCATCCAAGGAGTTTGTGGCCCATGACTATAAAACATCAATTTTATGCCATGTTAAGTTCACAACTTCATTCCTTGCCCAAATGCTTCCTTAAAGTTTAGGACTTACGATGTACCTTGGAAGAAAAGGGAAATTCACCTATTAAGTTTTCTTTGGCTTAATCGCCAATGTAGTTTGTCTGTCAAGTCGTCACGAAAATATCATATATGATGCCAGTGCATGCTTGTTTTATCGAGCATTGTTACGGAAAGCTGATATATACTTCATTTACGCAAGCCTTTCTTCATTTATAATCTTTAACCATCCGTTGATAGAATTCCAGCTTTTATCTATTTTATCAACTTAAACTGATTCAGGATTGTCAATTGTGGGATTTTCTTATAATGTTTATCTCTAGATTGTGTATTTCCCTCTTTGATTTTATCTCTTTTATCCTTTTGTTTTGTACCAGAGGGTTCCAAATCTCATAGGAGGGACTTTTGTTGATTCTCAATCCTCAGCATTTATAGATGTCATAAACCCAGTGAGTTACCAGCTCATTTTTATGTTCTCTTTTCTATTTCTGATTTGTGAAAGTTGAGTTTCTTTTGATATGGCTAAGAAAATATGCCTTTTTTTTTAGGCAACGCAAGAAGTTGTTTCTCAAGTTCCATTGACCACAAATGATGAATTTAAAGCTGCAGTGTCTGCAGCAAAGCAGGCTTTTCCTGCATGGCGTAATACTCCAGTTACAACTCGTCAACGAATTATGTTCAAGCTTCAAGAACTTATTAGGCGAGATATAGTAAGTTTGTAGGATTTTTTTTTCCATTTAATGGAATATTCTACATTCACTATAAAAATGAATTTTTTCCATCATTTCAGGACAAAATTGCTCTAAATATTACCACTGAACAAGGAAAAACATTAAAGGATGCACATGGAGATGTATTCCGTGGGCTAGGTTATAATCCTTTAGTTCTTTCCTCTCCCTGTCTATGTTTATGTTTGTGAGATGGAAATTTTGTTTTATTGTTGACCTGAGCTGAATGTTTATTGGCAAGTTGAAATGGCTTATCTTATGTAGAGGTTGTCGAACATGCATGTGGAATGGCATCTCTGCAAATGGGAGAGTATGTCTCTAATGTGTCACATGGAATTGATACCTATAGCATCAAAGAGCCTCTTGGTGTTTGTGCTGGGATTTGTCCGTTCAATTTTCCAGCAATGATCCCCCTTTGGGTTAGCCTGTTATCCTTCACTGTCATTCCCAGTGGTCATAATTTCAGCAGTAGGGAATTAATTTGTTTTCTCATTCATTTGTGGTCATAATTTCAGCAATGTTCCCCCTTTGGGTTAGCCTGTTATCCTTCACTGTCTACTTCATTTGTGGTGTAAAAAACTTGCTGCTATGAAAGTTTTTTATCCCCCAAAAATAATTTTAAAACTCTTTTCATCATTCAATCCTGATATTATCCCTCCAAATAGCCTTTACTTTTTTTCTTTTCTTATGATATTAGACTGACATTTCCTTTGGATAATCCTCTGCAGATGTTCCCAATTGCTGTTACATGTGGGAATACCTTTGTTTTGAAGCCTTCAGAAAAAGATCCAGGTGATCGGTTTTTTTTAATTATTCCCCAAATCACTTTAATATGAACTTGTTTTTTTTTTTTTTTTAATTTAATTTTTCCATTAAACACACTCAAATACACAGAAACATATATATATAGGATTTATTAGTATTCAGTATTTTATATATATATACACAATACTGAATAGTGAATAGCTTTGACCTAGTGGGGATCTCTTTGAGATTTATGTTTGGTTTGGGGACACACTCGCACACAGTGACTGAATAGTGAATAGCTGCCTTAAGCTTTAAATGTAGTTTTGCAAGTTAATTGAAGCATATCATAGTGGAGATCATCTCCATTTCCATAATTTTTCTATATTTGAAAGCTGTAAATTATTCCTTTCATTTCAGTGATGTTTAAACTTCAATCTTTCCTGCCTTTTCAGGGGCTTCTATTATCCTTGCAGAGTTAGCAATGGAGGCTGGATTGCCTGATGGTGTCCTAAATGTGGTTCATGGTACTAATGTGAGTTCTTTATCTATCTTCTTGTAGGATTGTTGGGTGGAAAGGATAATAGTGACACCTTGATTGATCTACCTACTAATAAATCCTAGATGTGCAAGTACAATCAAGGAAAATATAGATTTATTCTGATTGGTTTTAGCATTCTTATTTTCTCACATGGTATTCTAAAGTGTTCACAAGCTTACAACTCTATTGTCAGATGCGGCAACCATACCCATTAGATTTGACTGCTATCTTAAATGTGTTGGCTGTCAGTTGAGCTTCAATAAAATGTTATTTTAATTGTTGTGATTTTTCTTCAGGATGTTGTTAATACCATTTGTGATGATGAAGATATAAAAGCAATATCATTTGTCGGTTCAAACATTGTAAGTTATTTTAAGTTCTTAACTGAAATAACTTGTACTTCACGGAGTGAGAAATTTCAATACATTCTAGATTCATTTCTACAACTGGTTCTTGATGGAACATACTAAGATTCCATTATAGGATAGTAGGGTCCTTTTCCCTTTCTGTTTTGAGAACCCAGAATTATTAATTTGGATATTTCTTCATGTGGACTGGAGTTTTACAAGTTATTTATTTGATAGAACATCCTACTACAGTTGAACCTCCACATTCTTTACCTTCTGCCGTTGGTTCAAAGAGCTTTAAGTTTAGCTTTGTAGTTCTAATTGATTGGTTGCAATATTAAATTTAGCTTTGGACCGTGTTGAGCAATTGCGTCTATTGATTTTCTTTCTTGTCCTTTGGGAAGTTCTCTTTGGAAAAAATATAGATCTGTTGATATTGAGCACAAACCAGAGACTGGCCGAGCTTTCGGATACTAAGTTTTTTTGTTTTTTTTTTTTACTATTTCTACTATTTTTTATTTTTGAACTTCTTGGTGTAGTGTATAATTTTTACTTTGTTTTGTAATGGGTTATTTTCAACTAATGCCAATTGGAGCAGTTTATATAATCATTTTTGGTATGGGATTTTCCCTTTATCTTATTTAATTTTCACTTATAAGCGAAATGTGTGTTCCTTTCAAAAAAAGAAAAAAAATTTAAAAAAAAAAAGGAAAAGAAAACTTTTCAACTTGAACATAACTCCACTAATTTAGGCATATACCTGCGGCTAAGAGGTCAAGTTTGGATTCTCTTAATTCCGCATGTTCTTGAGCTAAAAAGAAAGTTAATAAAAGGAATTGCAACATGTTTGTTCTGTCAAGGTAAATCAACCTACCATATTGACTGAATTTTAATTTTATTTTTTTAATTACTTTTTTAATGTGAAAGGCGGGCATGCATATATATTCAAGGGGATCAGCTAAAGGAAAACGTGTTCAGGCAAGTAAATCCAAGCTCAAATTTTTGGATACTTTTATGAGTCTTCTTGTTTCTGAATATTGGAGTGACCGTTTGTGATTGTTTCAGTCCAATATGGGTGCAAAAAATCATGCCATTGTCTTGCCCGATGCCGGCATAGATGCTACTTTGAATGCCTTGGTTGCTGCTGGTTTTGGTGCTGCTGGGCAAAGATGCATGGCACTTAGTACAGTTGTCTTTGTTGGAGACTCCAAGTTGTGGTATTCTTCCTATTCTTGGAAATTTGAAATTATTTTAGCATACATCACCTCTATTTATATTGCTTTTATGTTCATGTTTTTATGGGTGAAGTCGAGTTCTTTTTCATTTGGAGTCTTACTATTTTGAATTCATTTAATGCTGTTTGTATCTTGAATGTTGTCAACTTCTTTCAGTTGTGAGCAATTGCGTAGACTTTTAATGGTTAGTTAGGAAAATTCTGAGGCAACTAAAATCGTTGATCTTATAAAGCCTGAATTGTTGAGTTTTCTTTTGGAAACTTCATAACTAATATTCTCTTCTCCCAATTATTAATTCAAGTTGCAAGTAATCTTTAGCATTATGAGATTCAATGGTTTGGTATCATCAAATTTGTGTTCTATGTGATGATCCCAAACTCTTGAAGGAATCGTCAAATTTGTGTTCTATGTAACCATCATGGGTTGATCTTGTGATAAAAAGGAAACATAGTCTTAATAAAATGACTAAGAGGTCAAGGGTTCAATCCATGGTAGCTACCTACCTAGGAATTACTTTCTATGAGTTTCCTTGACACCCAAATATTGTTGATTTAGGCAGGTTGTCCCGTAAGATTAGTCGTGCTCGTAACCTGACCCGACACTCACGGATATAAAAAAATTGTGTTCTATGTGGAATTTCAACAAATGTTTATCATAACATATGGTGAATATCATTTGGATAAAGTACAGACTTCTGCAATTGAATGTGCACACACTCTCATATCTCTTTGTACTTCTTGAAATTAGCCGATACCATAACAATTACATGGTTTCCGTACTTTGGGGTATATTTGTCTTGTGTCTGTTCCGAAAATACTTTTAGATTGTACCCATAGTACTTGTTTATCACAAATAAATCATAAACCTTTTCCAGGGAGGATAAACTTGTAGAACGTGCCAAAGCTCTAAAGGTAAACTCTGGAACAGAACCTGATGCAGATCTTGGTCCAGTAATTAGCAAGCAGGTACTTATCATTTTTTTGCCCTACAATTTAAACTTCTATTTTTCATATTTCATTATGCCCTGGATCATCCCTCGGTGGTATCCATGTGATGCTTAAAATATTTCATTGTTTCACAGGCAAAGGATAGGATACACAGATTGGTTCAATCTGGCATCGATAGTGGAGCCAGACTCCTGCTAGATGGGAGAAATATAGTGGTATCTTGTTACTTTTCATGTTGCAGTACCAATTTTTTTGTTCCTGCAGGTACTCGATGGATGTAGCATAATATATCTATGCTTCATATTGCTTTCTGCGAGTAGCATCGTATGCTAGCTTCTTGAGGAGTAATTGATTTTTGTTGCTATGCAAAATGAAGTCAAGTGAATAAAGAGATTTAGTAGTTGAAGGTCCTAAGAAGATAAACCTCCAATCTGTCATTTATTCAGGGAATAGCCAAGTGAAGAATCATAGAGCTTCCCACCTCACCTAACTCTTAAAATGCAGCTAACATTAGGGACTGAAAGATATATTTAACCTCGATAATTCCTACACATTCTTATCTCTTACAATTGTTCCTTTACATACACATTATCTTTTGTAACTTCTTCACGGAAGTACACTCTCTCACGATTCTCTCTCAACTGTAGTATGTTTATAATGAAATTTATTGCAATCTTTGCTATGTTAACATGATGAAACATAGTGAAACAAAGAAGATTTTCTGGACCAATATCCCTTGGGGGGTAACATTCCAAAGAATAAAGATTTCACAAGAATGTAAATGAACGTTCCCTAAGCATGTTGTCTCTCTTTGACACAATTCAGATTGCTGAAATAAGAACAATAGGTTTTTCTCTATGGATTTTCTGATGATTCTAATCCCCTTTCAAAGTAGTGTTATAACAGACTCAATGTTATATCCGTATCTGCATCACGTTGATAGTTATTTATGATTGTAATTAGGTTCCTGGATACGAGCATGGAAATTTTATTGGCCCTACTATCTTAACAGATGTGACGCCGGACATGGAGTGCTACAAGGTATTTCTTATATCTTATTATGAGTGAAACATATATTATAATCGTGAATGTCAGACTAAACTTGGAAAACTTATATCTTGCCCTTTCCAGGAAGAAATATTTGGCCCAGTTCTGCTTTGCATGCAGGTATGCTTGTCATATCATTATCATCATTATCTGTCTGATTCTTCTATCCATTCATAATGGAGGTCGTTACATTTCATTCTTTATTGTTCCATCAGGCTGAAAGTTTAGAAGAGGCCATTAGCATCGTTAACGGAAATAGGTACTGATTATTTGTTGTTCCCTTTATTGTCATAGCAACTACTCCTTTCACCATTGCCTTACTATCTTTAGGAAAAACCATGTTTGGATAGGTATGGCAATGGAGCTTCCATATTCACCACATCTGGTATAGCCGCGAGGAAGTTTCAAACAGATATTGAAGCTGGACAGGTAACAGTGACACTTAACTTTGGAAAGAAAATGATTATTTTTCGTATATATATATATATATATGTACACGCACATACGAAGGCCGAATTCCTTAAATTATGCTCTTAGCCAACCCCTCCCTAATCTTTGAAGAGGCTTTTGCCAAACCCACCCTCAAAGAAATAAAATGAGTTTTGAGTAAAGTTTTTATCTAGAGCTTCAAGCCCATTACTCCGGAGGGTATCTTCAAACATTTCAGCTCTTATCATGCATTCTTAGAGGACAGAAAATACTATATTTTTAATATAGATTTGCATGTAGTCATGTTCCTCGAGAATGCAAAAGAAATTATATCTGGAGAGGATGTATGTTGGTTAACTTTTTGCCTTTGTGTTTGTGTTAGATATATAATTAAATTTACTCTTACTTACTAGCTTAAGCTTTTGGGTCAATCGGGTGATTGAAGAGTTTGTCATGTAAACTATATAATCTCAATACTTCCATTCCATTTGAAGGAATAGAAGCCAATAGTATCTGCAATTGCTTGGCTATCTCTAATTTATATATGAAGTACATCTCAAAATTACTTTTGAATCTTTGATATGAATTAGGTTGGGATCAACGTTCCAATTCCAGTTCCCTTGCCTTTCTTCTCGTTCACCGGATCCAAGGCGTCTTTTGCTGGGGATCTCAATTTCTATGGTAAGCTTTTGGTTTAAACTCATTTCTGTTCTTGATTTCTTACTTTTTATTCTCCTTTGGTCCATGAAATACTCTGAACTTTCATACATATTTATTTTGGTCCTATATCATCAAGTCATTCACTTCCATGCTCGATACGAAAGTGGATTCATATGGCATTAAAAGATTAAAATATAATAGTCGAAAGAACGATAAAAAAAATAAATAAACGAGCAAATTAAACCATAAGTCCATATATATGTCATGTAAAGGGCTTATCAGTTTAATCTATGATTGTCGCTTACCTAGGATTTAATATCACACAAGTTTTCATTCCATCCAAATGGTATAAGTCAGTTAATGGTCTCGTGAGATTAGTCGAAATGTGTGGAGGCTAGCATGGCTAGATTTTTGTTTTGGTTATCGGGATTAAGAGATTATGTTTGTGGAAACAGGGAAGGCAGGGGTGAACTTCTTCACACAGATAAAAACAGTGACACAACAATGGAAAGACTCAACAGGAGGAGGTGCAGTCAATCTTGCAATGCCAACCTCTTTGAAGTCATAGGTCACCCTTTTTCTTTCTTTTTTTTTTAACTTATTGTAATTACTCTCAATAAACTTTATGCACCTATTTTCATTTCATATAAATAAAATACTTTTCTTTTCTTTTGGTTCTTTCTGTTTGATTTGGGTTGAAGGATGGAAGTACTCAAGAGTAGTTCCACACATTTAAATTAATATATATAAGAAATTGTTTTAAACGGCAAAACTATTAGAATATATATATATATAGCACAATTTTACTCTTCATCAATGTATTTGACCTTTATAAAAGAATCACATTTTGTATCGTTGATGTTAAATTTTGTAAAAAAAAAATGCATCTGACCTTCACGTCACAACAATGGTAATTATATGAAAGAATTTAAAAGTTTTAGTTATTTCATATGAAGCCAAGTCGAGTTTCATATTAATATAATTAAATAATTAATAATTCAAGTATTTCCTTTTACGTGAGGGAGATGTGAGTGTATCTAATTTTTCAAATAGATTAGTAATTTCTTAATTAGGTTAACTATGTATGAATTGACTTGAATTGACTTTAAAAAAATAAAGGACAAATTACAAAAAATCACTTCTAAAATTGCAAAAACCACCTCTAAAGTATGGTGATAGTTGCAATTATACCCTTAAACTTTCAATAACAACAATTGGGCCCATAAATTTCTAAAAGTGATAAAATTGGATCTTCAAACTAATATAATATGTATAACTTATACAATTTTATGAGTTTGAGGCTCTAATTTTAAATTTTGGATAAATTCGAGGGCTTAATTTCTAATTTTTAAAGCTTAAAGGTAAAATTGCAACTACAACCATACTCTAGAGATGGTTTTTGCAATTTGCCCAAAAATAAATGATATAAGTTTGATCGATACACAAGATTTACTATAAGTTTTAGATGGTGCGACGAGTAACTTGTCGTGGGAATTCACATGGGATGACGATTACAACATATATTTTTTTTTTTAATTTTGAAGAATGTGATAGTAAATTTATATATTGACCTAAAAATCAAAATAAAAAACTTATATATAACAAACAATACTTTTGAATTGATATCATTGGCATGTTTTTTGTGTAAAATATTTTAACATTTTAAAATTCAGAATTTCCTAAAAAAATTCATATTTAAGACATGCCTTTTGGTTAATTAAAATAATCATAATTTATAATGTCCCTTTCAAGCTATTTATTAAAAATAACAAAAGAAGATGACAAGAAAAATCTATTGGAAATCTAGATGTGAGCCTACTTACTCTTAATATATATATATATATATATATATATATATATATATAATGGAAATAACATTATATTAAATGATATAAAAAAAAATGGAAGATCAAGGAACCCTACCTTAAATTTCCATTGGTTAAATTTATTTTAGTAAAATTTTACTTTATATCAAAGACAGACCGTAATAGCGATTCAGATAAATATTTATCACTTTTATTTTTGTGATGGAACGTAGAATTTTTTGTAATATAGGTGTAAAAAAAAGCTAATATAAGTTTGTTTTTAAGTTTTTTATATATCCAAGGTGCATAGTGAATCCTAGCAAGACCCCACTTTTGAATTTCCTTTTGAATTTCCTTCATATACTTTGGTTTGGTGCACTCTTTGTTTCTTTGCATAATTTCTTATTTTGTGGTCCAAAAAGAATATTGATGGATTCTCTTTTAAAGGTATATGATGCCACACGTTTAAATCATTCTAACATTTTTTATTCAGTTCAACAACGACGTATGAATTATTAGAACTTTAATTAAAAAAAAAAACTATAGAGAGTATACTAAGTATAACATTTTTTTTGTTAGCTATAATATTTATTATGTCTCGTAGTAACTTTTGACTTTTTTTAATCAGTTGAATTATACTAAAGTTGATTTTTTTTAAAACTATTTTGTCGGTGAATGAAGAAAACACGAGAATGTTAAATATTTGTCCTATTATTTGACTAGGATAACATATTTTAGGAGCTACCAAATTTTATAATTTAAATAAATTATAAGGAAATAATAATAAAATGCTTGTCGCGACATGTAAACTAATCGATACGTGTTAGGTTTACATTTTATCAAGAAATACTTTGATTATCATATTTTTTACATCAAAAAATACGAATATTTTTAAATTCAACATGTATAAGATGGCGAAATGTCTTAGCCAATCCAACTATTCTTGAATATTTGATAAAAATAAATATTATATTAGCGTAATTTCTTAGTCAATATCCAATTATTTCCATGTGAGTGTGTTAAAGAATATATACTAATATTTGTACAAAAAAAAAAGCACATATATATTGAACTATATCTATTCAACTGGTCTAAACATATATTCTCGATCAAGATCTGAATTTCGACACATCTTTAAATGTGACGTGAAGACACACATATATGATAAAATGAGACCATAAATAAACTAATTAAAAGAATAGTGGATGCGTGACTCAATATTAATTAATATGACTTTCCTAAACTTTACTAAATAATGATAAAGGAAAAAAGAAGCATTAAACATAACATATAAATTCATAATTTTGACACAATTTTCCTCTTTGGACAAGAAACAATTGAGTGCACTTACACTCAATCTTTTTAGAGTAATTATTCTATGACACTAATGAAAAATTATAAATAAAAATTATGTATCAATATGCATATCGATATTAGTTATTTTTCATTAGGAAAGTATTATCAGACCAATCAATAAGAACATCTAACCATTATGAATTGTCCTAGTAGTAAAATATAGTCTCAATAATTAACTAAGAGGTTATGAGTTCAATTTATGGTGACCACCTACCTATACGAGTTTCCTTGATACTCAAATATCGTAAGGTCGTCCCGTGAGATTAGTTGAGATGCGCGTAAGCTAGTCAGGACACTCATGGATATAAAAAAAAAACATCTTAATCTCCGACATTTATTAAATTAGAAATTAAATCTTTAAAAAGCACAAGAAAAAGGTATTATTATTGCTTTTGTGAGATAAGTCTCCACATTGTAGCTCCCATTAAAGTTCTTGGGGCATTGTCTAATAACATATATTGTACACTCCAACTTTTGTCCATTTAAGGGTTGGCTCCCAATTAGACTCTTTCATCCACAAACTTTTTGTCACATTTTTTTCCTAATAAAATTTAATCCAATTCAATTAATTAACATGAATTAATGCGATTTAAGTGTAATTAGTTTCCCAAAAATAATAATAATAATAATAATAATAATAATAATAATAATAACTTTACTTTTTAGGTATACTTTAGTCTAATGCAATTAACATGAATTAATGATATGGATTAAAATATTATTTTTGTTTTCTACAACTTTAGATTCAATGCTATTTTAATTTAATTTAAATCTTTTTAATATATTTCTTTTCAAAGTTGGTTAGATAATAATAATATTAGAAATAGAGTTTTACTATTTTTTTTATTAAAAAAAACTAAATTAATATTAATATTAAAGATTATTAGTATTCAATAGTTGTTTAATTAAATGAAGCTCATGAAGATGATTTAAGGCACATTGTTCGACTCTAATACAATGGGGAAAAAAATTAATTAATATCAAAGTCATATATAATGCTCCACAATGTTACAATAAATTAATTAAAAGATAAACCCTAATTCCAACTCAATAAAAAAAAAATAAAAAATGTATAATTATATTATATTAACGCTATAACGTTGAATCATCATTATGCTATATTGTTAGTCGTCTATCATACTACATTTCAAAGCTTGGACTAGGGTCACATTTACCAATTCATAAGCAAAAACAGTGTAAGCACGACAATCACAAAACGTCATTGTATTATCACGTTTACTAATAATAATGAATTTTGTCACATTTGTTGTTTTCATTACCTTTGGTCGTTAATTATGTTGTTTGATCGTGACAAATAGTAACAGCAAATGTGATTGATTCGTGGTTATATTATTCTCGTATGGTAACAAGAATAACATCTAATATACTCAATACCAGTAATGGTATCGGCTAGTGGGTCTCACGTAATTTTCAAACACAATTGATTAATCACCCTCCACTCCACCTCAATCAATTTGCATGACGTTTCATAACAAATTCGAAAGTGAGTTACACATGTCAATACAAATACTACAGAAACAGAGGTAAACAACAACCATAGACGTAATCAAATGAGATCCAACAATAAAAGGAGAGTGGAAGGATTTAAAAAAGGTAGTGATGATGATTGAGTGTCATGCAAGAAGAAGAGAGATAGGTAGAGTGATTGGAAAAGCAATTAGAGATATTGGGCAATCGTGTAAAGCACTTTGCCAATAAAATGGGTAACAATTAAGGATCGATTGGCAAATAAAAATATTTATTTTTGGGCTAAAAAGAAAGGAAAAGGAAAGAAAGTTGTGTTGAATTACTAAAACTTAATTTTGTTAAAGATGATGAATCATATTCATCACATGATTCACATCTTCCCAACAATACAACCACATTCATTTCCTAACTTTTTCTATTTTCATTTTTTTCTTTTTTTGAAAAAATAAATGGAGACTAAGAACAAAGATTACGAACGATATTTAGAGATGTAAATAATATTTAAAATTGATGTTTGTAGCCTTAATTTTCAAATATCACAAATAAATGGTTACAAAAGAAATGATTATAAACTAACTATTAGGCCCAATTCGGTAACTATTTAATTTTCTTATATTTTGGTTTTTTTTTAAAAAAACGACTTGAGTAATCAATCTACCAAAAAAATGTATAAAATACAAAATAGATTTCCAAAAATAAAGTCATTATGAAGAGATATGTTTTTAATTTTATCATCAAATAATATACATTTATTTTCACAAAGAAGAAAATGACTTTTATATAATTAAATTATTTTTAATTGTTAATCATCAATATCTTGGAGTGAATCATCACCAAATCAAGATATAAAAGGTTATAATCTCACATAGAGATATTCTTTTAAATTTTGACCTTTTTTTTTTTTTTTACATTCTTTCTCTTTTTTTTTTTTTCTTAATTCATATTTATAATTAATTTTCATGAAATTTATAAGGAAAGAGTGAAAAAAAGAAAGAAAGAAATAAATAAATAATAGTAAAAGATATTGTGAATTAACTTTGGTACCTAAAATAACTTTAGGTTATAAATTTAATCATTTCACTTTCTAGTTATATACACACATTGTGTTTGTGTTAGCGGACAAATTAATGTATTTGAAGCTACCAAACATATAATGACACATTGTTTGGAGACACAATTTTGTCTCATTATAATGTCATTTTTAAAGAACAGTGCAAATATAACACTCTATTGTTGATAAACTTCTATCAGTATTATATTTTATTGTTGATAATTCTATCACTGGAATAGTATATATCACTAATTAACTTCGTATTTAATTTTGATATATCTACAAATTTTGACAGTTGTTATTCGTGATAACTTTCTATTTGCCACCATTTGAGAGTGTTTCTTCTCAGTTTTCTCAAATTGAAAGCTATTATTAACAGCAACTATCAATGATAGCAATTGATAGTTGCGATAAGTTGCTACCACTGATAGCTTTCAATTTGAGAAATGTCTAGTAGTTGTTATCATTGACAGCGACTATCAATGATAATTTTATTGCTGATAATTCTATCAGTGGTATAATCTATCATTGCCTTCATTAAAAGAATGACATTTATGCTATATTTATGAATACTTTTGGTTTTGACTTATTGCTATATTTGCAAACGTTATGAATTTAATTCTCCTTTATAATTCAAAATGATTAATGAGTAATAATATTGTTTTTAAACGTTTTTGTGAAAATAAAAAAGGAAATTACCCTTTTGGTAATTCCTTAACAAAAATGAATATTCCCAAATAATTCATAGAACTAACCCACTCTTTAGAATCTTCCCATTCAAACCAAAGTTAAGATTCTAAAATTAATATATTTTCAAATTTATTTTTTTCCCTTATTAATTACACTATATTAGGAGATTTAAACATTTAAATTAAAAATAAATTGTCTAATCAGTTTTGTTAAAAAAAATCTAAACAATTAATATATATTAATGTTATCTAAATTGCTAAAGATTATTATGAATATCCACAAAATATATTTAAATTTTGATTAATTACCAATATAAACTATAACTAGAATGTAATTTTTAATGATCAATGATGTGTCTTTAACTATAGTCGAGTTATGCTCAAAAGTCAATGTTTTTCATTGATGTATATACTAATAATAAAACGCGCAACTTTGTTCGTAAGATGAAAATAACTTAAACATTAACTTTAATTTTTTCATAAATTTTACAACAACCTCAAAAATTGGATTTCAATTTAATCAAAATGTATTAAAAACATTTATGTAATCGTTATTATATAAAAATTTAAAAAAAATTGTCAAAATCGAAAAAAATAATCTTCAAACATAACAAAATTTAAAAGACAAAACTGATGAAAATATCAACAACTATAGTAAAATTTTATTGTCTATTAGTGATGAATAATAATAATCTATCAGTATCTGTCATTCATAAACAATAATATTTTGATATATTTACAAATATATTAGTTCAATTTACGCAATTCATATAATTATGAATTTTAAATATTCAAAAACAAAACCGAGATACATTTACTTTAAAAAAAACCCAAAAAACAAAAATCAACCCCTAAATTTTTATTATAAGAAGATGAGAGTTTTTTTTTTAAAACAAAAATAAAAAATTATAAACTCAAATTATTAATAAGCAAATGGAAGTTGTAAATATTGAAAATATAGCTGTGTGGCAAAATGGTAAAAACCCCAAAAAACACATGCCCTTTTCGGTAACTTTCTCTTATAAAAATACAACCTTTCTCCATTCCCACCCTAAAAGCATGCAACAAAATTTTAAAATTTACTTTATTAAAAAAAAAAAAAAAAACTCTCCTTTTCTCTCTCTCTCTCTCTAAAATCCTAGAGAGAGAAACCTCGCCGGCCGGGAAAAATGGTGGGAAAGCGATTTGCCGTACTGCTGTGCGCAGAGGATCCAGACTACGTTAAAAAGAAATACGGAGGGTATTTTGGGGTTTTCCTTAAAATGTTGGGTGAAGAAGGCGAAATTTGGGACTCTTACAGAGTCGCCGCCGGCCACTTCCCCAACGATGCGGATATTGGAATTTACGACGGTTTCGTCGTCACCGGAAGTTGTAGCGACGCCCATTCTAATGATCCTTGGATCTGTCAGCTCCTTCTTTTGTTAAAGAAGTTGAACGCGTTGAAGAAAAAGGTCCTCGGAATTTGCTTCGGCCATCAGGTACGCTAAATCGTTTCAATTTTAATTTCTATACTTTGGAATTACTATTATGGCTATAAATTATTTTAATTAGTAACTCTTAAATGCTATCCCATCATCGTCATTAATGAATGATTAATAGTTACGAGAGGATCATCTATAACTAGAAGTTCAATGTTGTAATATTACGATAATATTTTCAATAATTTTGAAATAGTTAAAATTTGACGAGTGAAGTAAAAGTAAGTTGTTTTTTACCACGTACTTTCTTTACTTCTTTAGATAATAATTAAAAATTGTTAGAAATTAGAATGAAAATAGAAAGGTCGAGTTGGATGAGTTTGGTAATGGTCATTCTTTTATTTTAATTTATTTATTTGAAGAAATTAAGGGAAAAAAAAAAAAAACAAGAAAGCCGAAAATGGATTGTGCCGTTTGTTTCCTCATATGTTTGGTCGGAGCACACTTTTTTTTTCTTTTTAATTATTATTTTTTACTTTCCCATGTAAAATTAATTTTAAAATTCAATTTTATTTTGTGGGTTTAGTAATTCATTAAAATTAAATTTAATGGAACCAAATATATCCAATAAAAAAATTAAATCTAACTTTTTTAGAAGAATCCAACTTTTCTTTTACCATATATGGTGTCGGATTGAAGATCGAACCACCAACCCATGTTTGAAGGATGGTTAAAAGAATAATTAAATTAACTTAAATAGTGATAATACTATAAATTTAAATTGATGAATCTAAGAATAATTCTCAATTGACTAGAATATTAGTAATATTGCAGATTTAAATCTTTATTTATTTATTTATTTTGTTTGAATGGGAGAAAACTTGTATGAGTCAATATTCTTGTGAAACGAATTGACTACTTTTGAAATGAATTACATATTATTATTATTTTTATTATTATTATTATTATTATTATTATTATTATTATTATTTGATGAGACAAATAGGGTAGTGGAAAATTGGTAAATATAATAAATTAAAAAAGAATAGACAAAAACCATGTGGGTGGATCATGGGTCATTTCCCCAATGAGAGTAGGTGTAGCTTTTTTGCACACATTACATGCAAAATATATAGCTAACCCTAAATTCTTGACCAATAAAATAAAGTATTTAATTCTATTTAAAAATGCATTTAATTAGGTATTTAATCATAATTTATTGATAAAATGGTCACATGGAGAAAGAGACTTTTCCTTTTTCTTTTTTGTTTTTTTAGTACAAGAGAAAGAGACTTTTTTTAATATAAATAAATATATTATATAATTAAACTTTCATGAATAACAAAAAAAAAAAAAACTTAAAGTGAGCAAAAATTTGATAGATAATTTTTTATTTATTTATTTTAGTTTTTTTAGAAAGTTTAATTTTGGTTTTTATTTTAGAAACAAATTTGAGAAGTTTACTTGATAACCCATTATTATTATTATTATGTCTTTTACTTTATTTGGCAATATATAAGGTTTCGGGCGGTGAACCAAACATATATTTGATCTCGAGCTTGATAATGTATAATGAATTTATTAAACTTTAAAAAATAAAAAATGGAAAAAAATACTTTTGTAGGTCAAGACAAAAAATACAAAAATTGAAACCTAAAAAGAAATAATTAACAAAAAGAAAATTAATTCATTGGTTTTTTTTATACATTAAAATAAATCCAAATAATTACCAATGTAATAAATTATGTTTTTTATTTTTTTTTTTTTGTAATTAGAATCATGTAAACTTGACCTTCTTGCAATAAGAGAATACTTTTTTTATACTTTTTCTTTTTTTTAAAAAAAAAAGGATATTAACAATTTTATTCTTTACTTTTATTTGAATAAAGCGATAGAATTAGTATATTTATCAATTTTTAGTTGCTCTACACATTTATTATTTTCTTTTTAATAATCTTTTGAAGTTTTTTTTTATTCTTTATTTTATTTTTGAAAATAGTTCATTGACTCTTTTGTTTGGTCTAAGTTAGGGGAATTTTGTAAAATATATTCCAATATTAATAGTGCATTTATTTGAGACATTTGAGTATAGTTTTTTATGGTTGAATTTCAAGTTTTCAAGCATTATATTAATATCTTTTCATAAAATAAAATAAAAATAAAAAAAACTCATCCAACTAAGCACGTGCCCAAAAACATTAGTTTATCCCAAGACAAAACATGGTGGAAATTAGTTGGCTTGACGTGGATAGTCTAATATACATATATATACACACAATTAAGTAATATATAAATTAATGATAATGGTAATGACTAACAATTTTAGGGATAATAATCAAATGTATAACAATTTAAGGGATATACTCCTATTAGTGATTGACTACCAACAACGATATGGGGGTCTATCGATGATAGAAGCATATCGTTGATAGAATTTGTTATTTTTTTTTTGTAATTTTTTAAAACTGTTGATATATATATATATACACTAATATTTTTATTTCGATTGTTATATTTGCAACAGTCCTAAAAATTATTTTTTAAATGAATGAGTAGAAAATGGAGGAAAAAAAATGAAAGCATTATGTCTTAATAACCAAGAAGTTTGTTTTGGTCGTGCTCCTTCACATTAGGTTGTATCTGTTAAAATTTTATATCAGTGATTGTAACAATTTGAACTCTCTAAACTTCATAAGTGTATCAATTTATATTTTTCATTATATTTTAATTGGGTAAGACATATATCTTAAACTAAAAGATCAAGATTTAATTTTTTCTACGAATCCGATCTTCGGGTTTTAGGGTAATAAGAAAGAATAAAGGAAAGAAAAGCCAATTTTGGGTGCCATCCAATTTGTGTTTTCATATTCATTTGTTTGTCATCCAATATCTCTTTGTTTGTATATAGTTATTTTTTATAAATATATAGTCATCCAATTTTGGGT
The DNA here is from genome assembly GCA_037974625.1 of Cucumis cinereus. Lineage (NCBI taxonomy): Eukaryota > Viridiplantae > Streptophyta > Magnoliopsida > Cucurbitales > Cucurbitaceae > Cucumis > Cucumis cinereus. Next base: position 1,480,155 of record JBBPDJ010000001.1, read on the forward strand.
GCCATCCAATTTGTTCATATTAATTTCTTTATAAATACATATTCTTTTTTAAGTATAACGGTTGTAAATTAAAGAGATTTAATCATCAATTTTTAAAATAATAATTAACGATTAATGTCATTAGTTTGTATATCTTTTTCATTTTAAAATTTCAATTAATAATTTTAAATCTAGTATATACAACAAATTTATGGTTAAAAATATCATTTTGGTTTCGAATACTAGTTTATTGTTGATTTTTATTTATTTATTTATTATTGTTATATTTGTTATCATTAACATTTTTATTATAAATTTTGAAAATATATTTAATATTTTATTTTCTTACATGAATGCAATCACTTTTGATTAAATATTATTAAAAAATTAAATGTAAGAAACTAAATATAAGATTTATCGAAAATATAAGAAACTAAAATGGAATTTTAACTCCTTTTTATTTGATGTTATTTGTGTAAATTCCTAAAACAATGTAATAACATGAAGTTGGTGACGTCACGTGTAGGTTTTGTGCCGTTCATTGGGGGGAAAGACGGGTCGGGCAGTCTCAGGGTGGGACATTGGAATCAGAGCCATACACGTGTCACAATCCTCAAAAGCCTTATCATCATTAAAGATCCCGTCAACGCTATTGGTAATCGAATGCCATCGAGATGAGGTACGTATACTTGTTAAGTAAACTCTTCCGCACTGTGAAACTCCTCAACCTGATGATCCGATACGGTGTGATGTACGAAAAATTCTATAGGTCCGGGAACTTCCGTCAAAGGCTGAAGTGATCGGATGGTCAGAAAAGACCGGAATCGAAATGTTCAAGTATGGAGACCACATGATGGGCATCCAAGGTCATCCTGAGTACACCATGGACATTCTTTTGCACCTTATTGACCGTCTTGTCCAACATAGTCTCATCACGGTATGCTCACCGTCCGATTGTTTTTATATAAATTTTATAGATTTATAGATTATTGACACGTGTTATTATTCAAAATATTAGGTTATTGCACTAGTACAAAGTTAGTTTACCTCCTTGTTAGTCGGTTAGAGGGTAACGAGTGGAGTTGCTAAGTATAAAAAGTTGGAAAATCTCGAAAGTTGTTTAATTGTAAGACCAACCTACAATGTAAGAAGTTAAAACGACATGAAATTGAAGTTTTTAAAACCGTGGACGAAAAACTTCATAGAGAAATAAGTGTTCACCCTAGATTTGAGTTTTGTTTTCACTTTGTTCTAAGTTTTAAGATTTACACTTTTAACTTCGAGTTTTCACCAAATACTATTTTTTTTCTTTAGTGATTATTCACGTTGATAAATTTTAAATAATTAAAATAGTATTAAACTTGTTTTTTTTTTCTTTTTCATTAATGATATAAATTGTTTTGTATAGGAAACATATGGCAAAGAGTTAAAGGTTAAAGTGGAAGAAGGGGAGCCAGACAGAGAGGCATGGAAGAAGCTATGCATCAACTTTCTCAAAGGAACATCTCATGATATCAATAATAATAATAATATTATAACATTTTAGATAAATTAAAAGGAGAGAGTAGAGAGTATGTATATAAGAAATATACATGAAGCAGATTGAATAATAGGCAATGAATTTATAATTTTTGTTTTTGTTTTTTTTTTTTAGGATTAAATGTTGGGACTTTAATTTAAAACTTGTTGTAGGGTTTTTATTTCCAATTATCAAACTTATCCTATGATCCACATTTTGTGAAATGGGAAGCTAAGCTAGCTAGGTTTCATTTTTCACACACATATCCTTTCTCAATGTTATATACTTCCCATTCTTTTATCAATTAGTCAAAGTTTGTTTAAATTTTCAAATTGGTCCTTTTTTATTTGCTTTTTTGTCCCATTGTAATTAAAATTTTAGTCCTTATGTTTTCATTATTGTCTGCGTTCGTTTCAATCATCAAATACTTTAGTGAGAAAATAACAATGCATGAGTCTGAATAGAGGACCTTCTTGGACCAACTATTGCTTTGATACCATCATAAATCATCAATTGACCAAAAAATTTAAGCTAGTGGGTGAAAGCGAATTTAATGTTATATCATTCAATAGTTGAGATTAGTTTTTGAAGAATGTAAATCAGGAATTGCGGCAGCAACAAAAGAGAGATGATAATGATGATGATTGAATCTTCATTTTTTATTCTTGTTTCTTTTTGTTTTCTTCTGCATCGTGATGAACACTAATAGCTTTGAATTTTCTATCACAAGTATGGTAGTCGTTGAGTGCTACCAATCTACTCGTGCGTTTCCAATAAACCATCTTGCATGATTTTAACTTCACAGCTCCTGCTTGTCAAAATTTGATGCTAATGCATGCTTAGCTATCTGTAAAACCACTCAACCGACACCTACTCAAAGCCTCAAAGCTTACCTACACACTCTTGAACGCATGACCTCAATCATAAGCTCGCTTAGCCCCTTGCTTGTCTTGTCGCAAAGCCTCCAGCACATGACAATGCTGCCTAGCTCTTAACTCAACGCCTAACTCTTTCTTCCTATGTTGCTTAGAGGTTATTTGGATTGGCTTGAATGCATACATACTCATCTTGGCCACACGGGGCACTCAACATTCACACAACTTACTCTTTATTCATGTCACCTAGCTCCTTTGCCAAGATTAAATTATCCAAAATATATGCAAAATTTTAGGGGGGTATATCCATTGGTGCTCAATTCAAACTTGGCAAGTTGTTTCAATTTCAACAATTTGGATACTAAATTTAGGTATTGCAATTTTTTTACCATCAAGTTTTGCATAAAACTAGTAAAACTAGAGTTGATTAATGCATATCATGTATAGTTAAGGTTACATTTTATAAAATATACTCTAAAGTTTGATAATTACCTCAGTACTAAAAAAATTCCTTTTACCCTTTGAAATCGTTGAATGGGAATTGATAGAGTGAAATTAGAAAGCATTAAGTTATATTTGTTAAGAATGCGATCAAAGTCATATATCGGTTAAATAGAAAATGAAAGAAAGATGATTATGGGTTTATGAGAAAGATAATGATCATAGATTTATAAAGAAAGACAATTAAAACTAATGTTTGCCATATGCGTTACAACATTTTGAATCATTTTGTTACAGTGTTACAATATTTTGGTTAAAGATAATTTCGTAATTGTCTCCAATTTTTTCCACAAAGCTCCATTTTGATCCCTCATTTTTTTTAATGCTCTCTTCCGATGCTCGATTGTTTAAAATAAACTATTTAACTCGTATAGGTCTAAGATTGTTTTCTCATAGAGCTATCACAAACCCTTATAATTGAATTGTTTACTAAACAGTTTTAATACTCATCCTTTTCTTTGAACATCTGGGTACGGTCAACATTGTATGAGACGTTTGACAAGGTAATCTATTTTGCCAGTGCCATGGACTAGTGTCACATATGAACATGTCTTTGAAATTTGTACTGTCTTGATTTTGGCTAAGCTCTAGTATGTTATGTTTTTGTTTTATTTTCATATTTAAATTGGTGGTTTAAATTTTGAAAAATTGTCAAAAATAAATAAATGGACAAAATATGTATACTTCGTGAAAAAATTAAGTGTACTGAATTTTCGTCATTTATTGGTTTATTATTATTATTATTTATTATTTTTGAAAAAATCCCTTTAATTTTCCTATGAAGAAGAAAAAAAGGTTTAATTTTGTTTGGGTTCGTCTCTCTCTCTTCCACTCGCCCCCGTCTCGTTCTTCTTCACTCACCCCAGCGCCGCCGTAACGTCCACACCGGAAACAACTGCCGCCGGTAAGTCGCCCGTCTCTTTTAGTCGTTCTCTATCTATTTAACTATCTAATGCCCGCCGTTGATTTTGGTTTTGTGTAAGAGTTCTGTAAGTTTCATAGAAGTTTGTTATAGCATTTTGTTGATTAGTGATATCTTGGCACTACAACAAAAGGCTATAATTAGTGATATAGCATAATCAAAGATGATTTTGTTGATGTATCTTCAAATATATATTTTCTTTGCAGTTCTTTTGATCAGTGATATCTTGGCACTGCAACAAGCATTACCTTTGATATCATTAGAAAAAAAAGAAAGAAGAAGACATGTTTCCGTTCATAAATTTGTAAAATTTGAATCTTGATGATTGTTCTCTTTAGTATCCAGGATAGATGCCTAGGAAGAAGCTTTGACTGGCTACTAAGGAATGTATGTGTGTGTTCTTTCTTTGCATATATAATCCCTAAGCTTTGACTGTTGTGCTTTCTATTGCTTTAATCCTTGGTTTTCTTTTCCTTTTGTTATTACAGAAAGAGGGAAGCGAATTGAAGGTCATGAAGGTCTAGGATAGGTTAGCAAGTAAGTGCTCTAAGCTTCTTCTCCAAAATTCTCTTCCTTCTCTCAGCCTGAATCTTTTGTTTTCCTCTTAAATTTCCCTTCTAGGGCACCATTTCAAAGTTGGATTGATACAATTGGATTTACCATTTCAAGGAACTCTGCTGTAATCTCCTTGTTGAAATGGAGATATTGTTTCTCCTCCTTGAAGGTCGATGTCAACTCTTTCTCCCATTCTTGGTCGTAATCGGCCCCAATGTTCTCAAATTTCTAGAATCAACACTTCCAGTTTCCAACTCAACTTCATTGTCATTGTTATTGAAGATTTCTGACTCTTCTTGTTGACCATTTCGTCAACATTGTCTGAACTTTGGTAAGATGCGAAGGTCAATTTCTTATTCCCTTCTTCTCTTCGTTAGTGTTTCTCTTGTTCATAACTCTTAGGTCCTGATTTAGTCTCGTATTTATGGTGCCCAAATCCATTGGCTTCGTGTACCCATTTCTTTCTAATCGGATCACCTCGCCTTTCTTCACTATTTCTTCCATTTTAACCTATTCAACCCAACGGAATCTGAATTCTGAATCCGTTTGTGGTCGCTCTCATGATGCAATTATCAATGCTTCTGTTCAGTCTCAACTATTAGAACAATCCCTTGATAATTTTAAACTAATGGTCCTTAAAGGGCACTCTCCGAGCTCATTCTCTTTCAATAATGTATTGGGTTTACTTGCTAAATCAGGGGATTTGGATAGAACTTGGTGGTTTTTCACTGAATTTTTGGGGAGGACTCACTTTGATGTGTATAGTTTCGGGATTACGATTAAAGCCTTTTGTGAAAATGGCAATGTAAGTAAAGGCTTTGAGGTTTTGGCTCAAATGGAGAGGATGGGCTTGTCTCCTAATGTTGTTATATACACTATCTTGATTGATGCTTGTTGCAAAAATGGTGACATTGATCAAGCTAAAGTATTGTTTTCTAGGATGGATGACCTCGGTTTGGTTGCTAACCAGTATACTTATACTGTCATGATCAATGGATTTTTCAAGAAAGGTTACAAGAAGGATGGTTTTGAGCTTTATGAGAAGATGAAGCTTGTTGGGGTGTTTCCCAGTTTATATACTTACAACAGTCTTATTAATGAATATTGTAGGGATGGGAAGTTGAGCCTTGCATTTAAGTTGTTTGATGAAATATCTACAAGAGGGGTGTCATGTAATGTAGTCACATACAATATTCTAATAGGTGGGTTATGTCGTAAGGGACAAGTGTCGAAAGCTGAACGACTGTTAGATCGAATGAAACAAGCTCATATAAATCCAACTACTAGAACATTTAACCTGTTGATGGATGGGTTGTGTAATACTGGAAAGTTGGACAAGGCCTTAAGTTATCTTGATAAATTGAAGTTGCTTGGACAATCTCCAACTTTAGTGACCTACAATATTTTAATTTCAGGTTTCTCTAAAGTAGGAAATTCTTCTATAGTTTCAGAGTTAGTGAGAGAGATGGAGGACAGAGGAATTTCTCCGTCGAAAGTGACGTATACAATTCTGATGGATGCGTTTGTCCGATCCGATGATATAGAGAAAGCCCATGGGATGTTTCGTCTCATGAAGAAAATTGGTTTGGTCCCGGATCAGCATACCTATGGAGTCCTAATCCATGGTTTGTGTATTAAAGGTAGCATGGTTGAGGCATCAAAACTATACAAATCAATGGTAGAGATGCATCTAGAGCCTAATGATGTTATCTATAATACAATGATAAATGGGTACTGCAAAGAGTGCAACTCCTACAAGGCTTTAAAGTTTCTTGAAGAGATGGTTAAAAACGGAGTAACTCCAAGTTTGGCTAGTTACAATTCCACCATTGAAGTCCTCTGCAACGAAGGGAAGTCGATTGAGGCGAAACGTTTACTTAAAGAGATGATTGAAGCTGGGTTGAAGCCGCCAGAGTCTCTCTGTAGTAAAGTTGGTTAAGCCAAATCTTGTGCATAAAAATAAAGATTAGAACAAAAACATTGTAACTGCAACCAAAGTTTGCGCAGTGTTGAATTGGAAGTTAAGGGTTCGCTTGATTATCATTTCATTTTTTTCTAAGTTTTAATTATCAATGTATATCATATGTGGAAAGCGTTTCTCCGTTGTGTTTTATGTGACCACAAAAATAATATATACTAATGATATTTAAATGTAATGCTCGAAGTAATTTTTTAATAATGTTTAAATATTACTAATATCCTAATTTTATACTTAAAATAAATACTAATACACTAATGCTATACTAAAAAATTGTTTTCAATGAATATTGATACCCTAATCTTATACTTTAAACAAAATTTGAATTAGTGCTAATAAACTACTAATACACTAACAATATACTTGACATCACATTTTGAATGATTGCTTATATTCTACTAATACATTACTAATATATTTCAATTACATTTTGAATGAGTATTCATTATTAAAAAAAAAAACCTTTTATTTGGCTAAAATTTGAAATAGTTAGAAAAAAATATTTGTCGTCTTTTCTGTTTCTTTCCTTTCTTGAAGAAAGTGTTACAAGACTGTGTTGGAGGGTTCGGATGTAGTTAAATTATTGAGTATCTAAGGCGTATTGGAATGCATGAGTAATCAAGAGCGAAGCAAAAATAAAAAATCGGGAATGTAATCAAATTATTGAAAATCTGAGAGGCATTGGAATGGAGCATAAATGAGATTGTGAAGTAAGAAAACGGTGAGAAAAAGGATTGAGTTGAAAACTATGAGAACATAATGAGTTTATTATTACAAATCGGGTCCAAAACACTCAATCCAAACATGAATGAGCATACAACCATAGTTAAGACGTCAATTTAATCAAATAAGGAATATAAGATAGGAAATTAAAGAAACCATATATATATTTAGTTTATCTCACAAAAACCTCAAGTACAATCCCAACCAACCTACAAATCAACCGTTTGAGCCTAGTTGAACATAGAATCTTGATCCACAACCCAAAATTCTCCAATTACAAATCATAATCATAAAGATCTCAAGGAATTTGCCCAAAATCAGTGTAAATCAAAACTAGAACAATCCAAAAACGCTCTACCAATGACGTAAAATGAAAGCGATCTATTTACATTAGCGACATGAATGTTGTAAGTAGTGTTGCGACACTTGCAACATTGGTCGTTACTTTAAGAGCAGTGAGTATTCAAGTTCTTTTATGGCCAACATTACGTCTATAAAGTTATTTAAGCTCATAAAATATCAACCACCAAGATTATCATGTCTAAGGTTGCTCTTTTATGAAGCTATGATTGATCTAATAGTGGAGCTACCGTGAGTATTTCTACTAGCAGTGGCACGGGACAAGTGTCATTGTTTCTGATAGATAATGTCATTGAATCTATGCACTTTCTCAATGGTTAAATGGGTGGTTTTAAACCATCAATTGAATTGAATCATATTTGGTTTAATTTTGTTTGGGCTCTTTGGTCATTGAAATTGGGCCTAAGATGCCTAAAAGTATGGTGCTTGACCTAGTCAACTAGGTTAAAAAAAAGACAAATCTCCTCCCCAGTCTCTTTCTTCTTCACGCACTCCAGCACCGCCGCAACCTCCTCACCGGACGACGACTGCCGCCCAACGACGCCGGTAAGTCTACTGTCTCTTCTATTCCTTCTTTCTCTCTCTGTAACGTTGTTCTCTCTCACCTTTCCCGCAACTCCATGGGCAAAACTATGTGTGGACTTTGCAATTTCCGTCTAAACTCCCTCTTTTGGGCCAAACGCCCCTAGGTATTTGTATGTCAAATAAATGTTGGATGTACTTATGTTTGCAATCATGTTCTGATTTATTTTTAACTTAAATTATACTGAAAAAATCAAAATTTTAGATACAAAAAATTTCTCATTTTTCATGAGAGTCTAAAGTGAGAGTGTAACAAGAAGAATGGTTTTATTATATAAGTTCTTCGAAACTAGTGAATGATCTGAACAAATAAGTGTTCTTGTATAAAATTGAAGGATGAGTTGAGGAAATGAGGTTTTTCCCCCACTTTTTGGATAAGAAACATTTCATTGTTGAATGAAATACCCAAAGCAGGATAGAGCCATGTTAGATACATAGAAACCTGAAAAAATAGTAGAAGAAAACCCCAGTAATAACAAGAGATGAACAAAAGATGAGGGCAGCCCATGCATAAAGATAAGCACGCATTCATCAATCCTGGAAACAAGAACTAACAAAAATATCAAGAGCCTATTGCATGTTACATATGATAGGGTTTAGGGTTTTGCCCCCC
>JBBPDJ010000001.1:1488861-1503756 GCA_037974625.1 Cucumis cinereus
AGATGTAACAGGATATCGAAATCAAATATAAACAAAGACATTTCATTCCGCCTTTTAATAATCAATCAAATTTTAGTTTTATTAGTAGCTTGATTAAGACTGGCAAGCAAGCAAGAAATTATAGGGTTCAAGAGCCTATTTGATGGTACATATTATAGAAGCAAAATGGTATGGTACTGGTTTGAATTGATACAGAACATAGCTAGGTTTTGAGCTCATTTTCCTCAAACTGCAAAGCTTGTTACTAACTTTTTTCTTTTACACCATAATTTTGCAGTTATTTGAAGTTCAAAGTGTAGTTTGAATTCAACTTTAAATATTCAAAGTGAGGAGTGAGAATTTAAAATATTATATGGTTATGTCATCTGTGCTATGCGATTATCATGTTCAAGAAACCTTCTTGAATGAGGAGTTGCAAACAATCAAACTCATCTCACGTTATCTATGTGTAAAGTCAAGCCCTCATGTTTGTCATAATCAAAGATGATTTTGTTGCTCTATCTTCATACATATAGTTCCTTTATATTTCTTTTAATTAGTGACATCAATGCTCTGCAACAAGTATTACTTTTCATATGAAAAACATTTTCCATCCATTAATTTGTAATTTGAATTTTGATGATGGTTCCCTTTACTTTCCAGGATTGATGAATGGGTAGATCCTTGGGAAGAAGCTTTGGCTGGCTATTGAGGAATGTATGTGCATAATCTTTCTTTGCACATATATATCCCTATGCTTTGGCTGTTTGGCAAGTATTACCTTTCATATAAAAAAATACAGGAAGAACTGCACTCCTAAAAAGTAAGGAAAAGAACCACTTAGGATTTAGGAAGCATGCCTTTTTTTAATTTTCTAAATGAAGTTTTTTATTATATATTTTTTCTCCTTTTTGAGTCATTTGCCTTGAATATAACTCTTTTTAGTTTTTACCATCAGACATGACTTGTTCCTGTTTGGAGTAATTGACAAAATTGAATTTTTGCAGTTCAGCAATTAATTGCCTTTTAGGCGATGGGGAGTAGTGATGGAGGAGGAGAAGATCTGCGGAAGCAAATGACAGAGCTGAGCAAAACCCTAAAAGAAGGAGAAAGGATTCTAGCACCAACAAGGCGACCCGATGGTACTCTTCGAAAACCCATTCGGATTAGGGCCGGCTATGTTCCACAAGAAGAAGTCGCCATTTATCAGTCCAAAGGGGCTCTGGTATGTGTGCCTCATGCACATTATCTTATTTCCATCTTTTTCCTGCACTTTGCTGTTTCTCTTTCTGTTTTTCCTTTCTTTTTTATTGAGATGTAGTTTGCTTGCCCCTTTATTATGTCGTTTGTGCCTCGCTCATGAAAACTCATACTAGGAAAATGAAATCGTCCTTTGAGCTGCCGTTGTGTTAATTTTTTCTTTGGTGTGTTGTAAAGGACGAAGCGAAGGGCAAAGCAGAGTGCAGCAGCCCATGACATTAGACAATCATTTCATTTGAGGAAACACACAAAAGTAAACTAAAATATGTATGTACATGAATCGTGATGGAATAGTACTGGGAAAAATGAAAATTATGAGATAATGGAAGTTAAAAGTCCTTTTAGGAGAATATTACCTCACACGTGGGTTGGAGGATTTTGAACCCATGATCTCTTAGAGAAAGTAGAGAGTGACTTAAACGTTGAGCTATTGCTGATACTGGTGTAGTAAGTGTCTTCTTAACAATTTAATCAAAGATATGAGCGTTTTTATGCCATAAATTTCTTATATCTTTAATGGAAAGGAAATATAGAGATTGTACATGCCTCTTGTTGATTCAATATAACTTAAGTCTACAATCACATCTCTTGAGCTGCCTCTTGTTGATCAGGCACCCTCGATAGGAGGTCTATGCATCATACAGGACTCATTGGAATCCTTGCATCATCCACAATTCGGCATACAAATTGAAATGAGGCAAATCACCCTCATTGGTGTGGCTAGGTTGCTCTCATTGACATTTTTTTTTTTTTTTTTGCTTAAATTTAATCTTGGAGTGTGCTCTTTTGTGGTGTCTTTGGGGAAGACGAACAATAGAATCTTTAGACAAGTTGGGAGAGACTCTAACAACCTATGGTCCCTCAATATGTTAAATATTTATCTTAGGAACCTGCGCCACTTTTTTTTTTTTTTTTTTAATAATTACTTGTTAGGTCTCCTTCTTAATTAGATCCCTTTTCCCTAGTAGGGCTACTTTCAGTGGGTTCCTTAATTTTTTGGATGCTCTTGTTTTCTTTTAGGTCCTTATAAAAGTGCATTCTAGAGAAACCAAACCAACAGTTTTATGGGTCTTTTTTTTTCTCCGGTAAAATGATGAAGATTAGCCGATACAATTCTAACCATGGTTCACTTGACTAAGGAAACAAAAGAGATTTTATTATATGTTCTGGAAAATTGATGATTCGAGTGAAAGGCATCAATTTCATTCTATTACTTTTCTGCTAGAAGTTTAATTCCTATATTAGTGTATCCTAGAAAAAGTCATCATTGTTGTATTCATTGGGTTACCTTTTTTCTGCGTGCTACAGTGGAAAAAGGAGATGGCATCCCACGATGGACCTCCTGGCTATGATCCTCCAACAACAGATGTAAAAACCAAGACCAAGTCAGCTAAGCGAAATGAGAGAAAGAAAGAGAAGCGAATGCAGGTTTGTCTTCCCCTTTGTTGGGATGGATATGTTCTGTTTCTGATGACAGTTCAAATATTGTGGGGATTTTTTTTGAAGAGCTTAATTTGAGTTCGTTTTTTGTTTCTTTTCCCTGGGTAATATGGTCAACTGATATGATGCCTGCCATCCAAACAAATTTGTTTGTGATCCCTAAATGGTGAGGAAAATAGCTTAAATTATAGTGCCAGTTTTATGCTTATTTTAATTGTCCTGAGGGCAATTAAAAAATTATCCTGACTTCTGAGGATAGTAGAAAAGGGTTTCATCTTCAGTGTATATTCTTTTCCCCCATCTAATGAAGTAGTACGAGTCTGGTAGATGATTTTTTCAACTTTAACCGAAGATTTAGCTTGTAAGCTTGAGCCATAGCTCTTTTTGCCTGTAACTTACTCTAATCTGTTCCAACGTTAATTGATTTGATCTCGTGCCTAATCTTAGAATCTCAGGTGTGTGTCATTAAATAGTTAGATGGTGAAACTCATTCAAATGACATATGGCTGTGATTATTAGGTTCAAGTAAACTGTGGCAACTTCTAGGAATAGAGTTTTCAGAAATTGAGTGGAGTTGTCTCATATAGACTGAAGGTTCTAGAGTTTAGTTTTAGACCTACAATCTAATTTGTCTTAGTTTTCAAATAGGATTTTCTAAGTTGTCCCGTGAATAATTATTTTGGGAGAATCATAAATTGAAGACTGCCTTGAGTATCCATATGCAATAAAATGTAGGACAAAGTATAGGTAAATATATAAGAAACTAAATTTTTATCTCTTTCTTATCTATTTTCACCATGGTTGTGAATTTTATTCTCCCATTATCCCTTGGGGAATAAGATCACCCGTATTCCAATCTGCATGCTTTTCTATCTGAATAGCTGGTGTAGCTGGTGTAGCCTAAGTGCCTAAAGGAGAGTGCTCTCCAAGAAGTCTATCTCAAATCTTTATTATGAACCAAAATGGTAATGAATATATGAGAGCAATTGGTGAACAAAGAAAAGTATTAAAAATTATGAAAAGATACTAAAAGGAATTAATCAAGGGTAATATCTAATTAACTACTAATCAACCACTAGTCCTACTACATCAATAATTAGAAAGATATTTATCTGCGTCTTTGGATTTTACCGTATGCAACTTAACCTTGTTATTTTCAGAAAGGCATCTTATAGTATAATTTCATGGGTTGAGTTTATACTTTTATATTCTTTATTTTTGTACTGGTTCTAACTTGACCATGATTTAGAGTTTAAGGTTAACTGTTTATTAATTTTCTGACAAACAGCTGTGTCTTTTCTTCACTTTCCTTTTTCTGCAGGCAGCTCATGAAAAGGACAAGGTCTTGGAAGAAGTGGTTGTTGAAGAGGTCACTGAAGCAAAGGAAGCATACGTAGATAATAGGTTGGAACCCATCCAGTCATTAAGTTCCCAGATGAACGAACTTGCTGTTTCTACCGATCTGAAAATTGAAAGCCCTTCTTCTGAGCCAATTGATGATCCACAGTTACCTTCCAGTGACCTCGACAAGAGAATTAGAGCAACTAAAAAGAAGGTGAGGACAAATTTGCGATGGTAGACTCTTGCTAATCATCTTTGCTTCAAAGTCTCATGAAAATTTGTCAATCCATTGCATGCAAGTATATGTTTTATAATATTTGAATTATATTCAAAGGTTAAATGTCTTGATTTCCTTAAAAAAGTGTCGTGTACACTAGGTTTAAAAGAATGCATCCAAACAATAGTTTTCATATGAATCATATCACAATACTGATTCTAGAGCTAATCGGAAAACTTTAATATCATACTCTTTGAACAACTTTTTGTGTAGATGTACCTAATCTAGTATCTCCCTAGGATTTAATATATTACGAGTTTCTTTGATACCTAAATATTGTAAGGTCTGGCGAGTTTGCTTCTACATGGTTCTTAGTGATCTCTCTCATAACAAAGGCGAGTTTCCTTCTACATGGTTCTTAGTGATCTCTCTCATAACAACTGTTCCATTCTTTTTTGCCTTTTAAGTCGGGTGTACCACTGAAATTTTTTGTTCATCTCCATGAAATCCATTGTGTACCCTCCCATATAAATCCTAGTCATGCTTCAACCTCATACAATAAGGAAATTTTTGTTTTAGCTCCATGAAATCCATTGCGTACCCTCCCATATAAATCCTAGTCATGATTCAACCTCATATAATAAGTTCTCAGTCTGCTTTCCTATTGCATCTCCCCACTTCGAGGTCTTGTTACCAAACTTGATAGACCCAAAAAAATTGAAGAGGTGGAAACATGAGTCCGTAACGAATGATTAGGTTTCCAAAATCCAACATTGAGAAATCTTGAAATTCTCTCTCATCCCTTCCTTACTGTATTAGTTCTAGTTTTAGAGAGAGAATAGTACAGGAAGAATATGTTATATAACTGCCAAATTAGTTACAGCCCCAGACTAGAGTTGGGGTTCGGGATAGCTTTTCAGACAGTTATTGTAAATGATTCTGGTGGTTGTTTGTTGTTTCAAGAAGTTGTTCAGCTTTTTGATATGTCGTTGAATAAAAAGCTCTGATTCCTTTAAAAGACAAGTGCTCCCTCTAAAAGCACATTCTGTTAGAATTGACGAAGTTACTTTTGTTAATGTAATAAAAAAACCATGAAGTATCTGAGTTCAAAATCTTAAGGATGACTGCATTCCAACATTTTCACCGACCCTAATGGATCTTAGCTTATAAACTTTTGTTTGACAGATCAAAAATACCAATCGCAATCTAAGCTAGCATCTTCTTACCCCACTGATTATGTAAACTGCTTTTAATGAATTATTGGTAGCTTTGTTGAGAACTGAAGATTCGAGCAAGTTTTGTTTAGTCTGTCTAATGCATTACAACATCTTTTTGATAATTTTCTTTGCATCGTTCTCTTGTTTGAAATTGGATTTGCAGATTCGAATTGCAGAAGCTCAGTTGCAAAAAACAACACTGCAAGATATGCAGCCAGAGCAGGCGAACAAGTTATCGAAACTAGAAACTTGGCGATCCGAACTAATGCTTCTAGAAGAACAAAGGCTAAAACTAAATTCTTCATCATGAATGACTGCAGGCAGCATTATTGCAACAAAAGGATATGGATTTGCACTTTCAAAAATCTAATCACCTGTAAAACTCTACTCGTGTGTAATTGCATTTTATTCAACTGGTTTTAGCAACCGCTTGAAGTGTAGATAGTTTTGGAGACATTGATTTTTCTTTTGCCTCGAAATCATTTGTTTATGTGATTTCCAATCATAATGATGAACCAATACTTTGGCTTATCAAATTTGATTTCAAAAAATATTAATGAATTTTATTTTTTATTTTTCTTTCTTTCTTTGTTTTGAAGAACAAATGAATTTTCCATTGTTTGTTTTTAAAGATGTTTACAAAAATTTCAAGAAAATTGTGTAAATCATGAACGTTGATGGAAGTCATTGAAATTAATAAATAAGATGTAAATAACAATATTCTTTCCATGCAAGTCTGTTCAGCAATTAATCAATGAATAATATAGAAAAACCATTTCTTGTTGCTTTATTCAGTTTACAGTTACAATCTACAAGGACACTTGCATCTGTCTATTTAAAAATCTTCTTTCTGACTCTGATTCCTTGAATCTAAGGTATTGTCCAGTCAATTGCCTTATACTTATTTTGAGTATGCTCTTAAGACTAATGGAAAACTAGATATTGATGGAAATGAATTGTACGTGGAGTTGGAAATTACTAAGAGATTTCGTAGATATTTTTAGATTTGTGGAAGATAATGTTTTTCCTAAAGTTATTATTGTATATAGAATTTGTTAGACTATTTCTATGACAGTTGCATCTGCAGAAAGAATTTAAAGACCTATATATGCTCTACAATGTCATGTGAAAGGTATCATAGATTAACACGTGTAGCGATTGAGAACGACATTTTAGAGGAGATGACAGTTTTGTTTCAAAGAAAATTCAAAGGATTATGCTTTTGATGTAATTTGAATTTAGATGCCCACTTCATGAAAATCTAAAATGTTCATGAAACAAACGACCCAAATAGAGCTTTATTTTCCTAGTTTCTTAATTGAAAAGAAAATTTCACTCATGTGACAGAGAAGACTTTGAATTTTTTATTTTTTTTTCCAAATAAATTTCTAGTGTAGTGAGGAGTGATAAAATCACTGCTCGTTTCAACTACCAGTCAATCTTCTTATCCCTCCAACAATTAATTTTCCTTTTAATATCGTTGTTGGTTAGAACTAGAAGACTTTCATCACTGTGTGTAGTATGTAAACTATGTAAACATGAAAGCATTTCAAACTTCCTCATTATATGCAGCTTTGGTTCATTAATAAGCAAAGTTGGAAACAATCCTGCATTGCATTGTGGGATTCAACAACAGCTCATGATTTAGTTACACAAAAATCACCTCAAAATCGCAATTACAAAAGTTTAGGGCTGAAGAAGTCCCAACTCATATCTCCAAACATACAAAACCCCTCAATAAAATATGATGTGGAGCAGCAGAGTTAAAGATACAAAGTGAAACAGAAGAAAAAAAAGGGGAAAATTACAATTGATGAACTATAGGAGCTTCAAAATTACACATTGATTCCAAAATCTGACCAATTTCACTGGCAATACATTTTTACAATCAGATGAATTTCCAAAAATGGAGTGACTAGAGTTCATCTGCTCCCTATTTATTCTAATGGTAGCTTCATAAATAATGCAATCTAAAACTATAATATATGAAGATAGACAGGAAGTTGTGTAGAGGAAAAGATGTTTATATCTTATATCTTAGATAGTTCTGGATAGTAAAACTCCAAAACTTGGTAGCAGTAAATCAAATATATCGCCTTCATTCGGTAATGATTGGAATCTTATGCACATTCAAAGTCTTACAGATTAGTAGGCAGATAATTTCCTGGGTTTTACGAGAATCCATTTCCATTAGAATCAACATTAGGATGGAATGTAGACAAGAGCTCCCCTGAATGAGACGACTTACGGGATTTCAGATTCCTTGGAGAAGCAGAATATGAATCACCGGAACTGGATGTAGAATACATTGATGATGTTGGCAGTCCATGGATCCTCGGTAGTCCCGTTGGATCGACACCCACATTGTATCCCTTTTCAATGGTTTCAGCCTCCAGAGGTAATTCATCCAATGTCTGCAATCATTGAAAAGATGATATTTTCGTAGAACTTCATACATGCTAATGTCACGATCAAACAGCAAACTGATCTGAACAATTTAATTCAATGGGAACCATGACAGAAACCTCAATAAAATTTGTTATTTGGTCATCAATCTTCTCAATGTTTTACTGTGTGGTAACTCCTACCTTTTTGGTTCTATGAACAATTTCATCTAATTAAGATGATTATGAATCCATCTGTCTAGAATCTAGATGCTTTATTACCCAATCCCTCATTTCTTATGAGATGTGATCATATATCATTCCTTTCCTTTTCCTTTTTCTTTTGCCCTTTTATTTATCTACTCTTATAGAACTCATCATCCAAATGGTTATTTTATTAATATATCTCTCATAATATCAAGATGAAAACACCGGCACTTATCATGTGGCAAGGAAAACCATACCCGAAAAGCCTGCTGAAGTACACGGAGAGTTTCCCTAGTACGCTTTCTCTTCATTGCCACTTCATCAGGCTCCTGTAACATTTCTTCAAACAGGTTCTCTCTGTTTTACAACATTACATCAAAAAAAGAAACATAATTTAGAATGTCAAAAAGTTCTAAAGATACAAGGTCACGAGCATCCAAAAGCAGAATCAGGATGGTAGAAGAATGATAGATACCGGTAAAGTTTTTTGATGAATACATTGTGCAGATCTCGTTTGGCGTGGACTACCTGAATCAAAACAACCAAAATATAAGCAATAAATATATCAGATTTAGTTGTCCTCTCAAAACATGGTCTTGGACTCGCACCAAAAAACAAGGACAAAATCAGGAAGAAACTGAATATACATCAGTAGGCAGGTAGTATTGCAAAACACATGAAAAACTTGTCTAATCAACTAGGTCCCGATGAGTTTCAGTCGGGCTACCCCAAAAGGATTGTAGTTTGAAAGGGGAGAGTATAACTTTTGCAAGTTGATTGGTTGGAGAAAGGTTAAACGTAAATCAAAGACGATTTAGAATCACTTTACATATCTAGAGGGATTAAATCGTTTCTTCTGAAATCTCATGGACCAAATACATAATCACCCAAACCTCAAGGCCAAAAGTGCATTTTGCCCTAAAGAAGATAATTCCTCCATGTTGTCTACATCACTGACTCAATCAAATGTCTTTTCCGGAAGTGTGTGAGGAACTGAGGTTTAATGTGTCTTTATAGGCATCATGTACTCGGATTTTTTGTAATTATCAACATCACATCATTCTTTTTTATTAGAGGCATTTCCTACAGTTGAGAGGCCTCCTTTTGAGGGTTCGTCTGTTTTATATATTCACATATATTCTTTCATTGATCTCAATGAAAGTTTGGTTTCTTAAAAAATAATAATAATAATAATAAAATAAAATAATTGTATACTATAAGGTATTAGCTCAAAGGAGAAACACCACAATCATTTAGTCAACAGGGCTTTGTTATCGACCCTTAAAATTATCATTTCTAACCCTACAAGGTTCACCGGCTTCCCCACCACATCCCAGCTTACAAGGCGTGCTCCTTTCCCCTTCTGCGCCCATTAGGGTTTAGCTTTTCAAACATGGCAGGACAGCCAATACCAATTTGCTTCCATGTTTGTGTTGGTTGTTCTACTTGTGTCTTCACAGGACCTATTTAGGGAGGATTTCTAACAATTTGGTGCAAGTGTGTCAAACCTAGGGAGAAATTGTGGGTTGAAAGAAACAAGTAAGACAACAGATAGCCATGGAATAGAACCAGTGGCGGATCCAAAAATTTTGTTGATGGGGGCTTTATGGTTTAATAAAAGTAATCTGGAAAAAAAATGTAAGGAATAGGGCTTGAATCTGGGTCTAGAGGGAGCTGAAAGACAGTTTTACCACTAGGTTACTTTCTGATATTGGTATTATTTCAGTAATTTATATATATATTATATAAAGAGCATAAAGTTGAGGAGGGTTCGGCCCCCTCGACCTATTCTAAATCCGCTGGTGAATAGAACCTTGGTCAAACTCACAGCAGAGGCAAAGGAGGATTACAAAAGAGAGGAAACCTAGCATCATGGCGTTGACAATGACAGAGATTTTCAACCGGTAAACTGAAAGAGTTGTTGCACAGCGAAGGTTCATCACAGAACTTTAAAGAAGGTGGAGGGAAAGAAAATGGCCCTCGTCCAAACAAGGGAGGGGAAATGTCGAAGGTCAAAGAAGCCATAATAGAACAGTTAGAAGTTTAAGGTGGACGGACATGCTCTACATTCTCAGGGATCACATACTTGCATGGATTCTAGTGCAATAATATAACATGTATGTTATCAACTTGATTCTAATACTTATGGTGACTAGTTAATTGGATTTATTCTTGATGATTACAGTGAATAAACAAGACAGAAGATTTAGAATTTTTCATTCCACAACAACATAAACATGTCTATTATCAACTTGATTCAAGAGATACAATACTTTGTTTTTTATATATATAACAACTTTCATTGAGAAAAAATTGATACAATTCTTTGTTTGACTAACGAGATGAAAGAAATACATTTTAATGATTTTTTTTCTTGAACAAGAGAGAACATTTCATTGACTAAATGAAAAACAATGAATGCTCAAAGAAACAAACTCAATAAGAGTGAAAAAAGAACACAATTAAACACACCATCCACTATAAAGGACCAAAAAGAACAAAATATAGAAAAGAACTCCCACAATGAGAAACACTGAGTGAACTGAACAAAAAAACGAACAAAGTGAGTCTGAAAGACCAATCTCATCACAACAGGCGGTAATCTGAAAGCTGAACCAAAGGCTACTGAGAACCCATAGCTTTCGAAAGTAAGCGGAAAAAGCTCAAAGAGATAAGCCCCAACTAAATAGAACCACCAATAATTTTAATAAATTTATAACAAAAAAGAACAGTTTAGTTTCTCATGGTTTCCGGTAATTGATTGAAGAAAAATATGATACGAACTGGTGGTATTAATAAAGATTTAAACTTACCAGGAAGTTCATGATCGCCTTGGGTATATAGTCCTGTATATTCTTCCTAACAATGTCATAGTAGGATCTCAATAGCAGTTTAGTTATAGCAATTTCCATAGCTTCCTGCTCCGTAAGGCTTTCTGAGGGCCTCAAGACAGCTGGTGGCTAAAACAACATGAAATATGTTAAGACAGCTGGTGGCTAAAACTACAAAACTCACTACAGTTGACTATGGTATTATGACTAACCTCTCTCAAGTGGATCATTGACAAAGATTGCTCCACACTATGCAAAGGCTCACCAAATGATTTTTTTGATGAATTTTCTTTAACGGGAGTAGGGCCATCACTGCCACTACTGCCAAAAATAGCTGAAATCCCCCAAGTGGAATTCACTGTGCTTCCAGAAACGGAAGGATGCAATCACCATTCATGTTAATGACAAAAGTTCATACACATAAATTAGAAAAATGTAAAAAGTAGTTAATGGATCAATCAACAATCAAATGCACATCAACAAGAGTACAGTTGAAATGACCCGACTTTTCGAGATCTCTAACTGAGGTTATTACTACCATGCATGAAATTTTAAACTAACACCAATTGACCGTTTAACTCAAAATAAAGATTTTCCAAACAAATAAGAGTTCACTGAAATAGTCCAAGGAGCTCTAACACAAAGTTTATTTTAGGATCCCTAAAACATTGATAAAAAATAAAATATTAAATTTAAAGTTACTAAACTCAACAGTTTCTTTTTAAACGTTCAAAACGTCCTGAAAACATGACATTAAGCGGAAGTGTTAACACTAATCCCATATTGGTGTCTTGTTGATGGTATTTGTAATTATGAGATCTTGTTATATAAATACCATTAAGAGTACTTTACAAACACCATTAAGGAGACACCAATCAAGAGTACTTTTTACAACCTCGTTGGTCTCTTAGAGTATCTCATTTCCCCTCGTTTTGTATTAGCTCTTTTTTAATATAATTCTCTGTTTTCTGTAACCAACCACCCCCCCCCCCCCACCCAAAAAAAAAAAAACAACAACAACAAAAAAAGGTGATATTACCAGGCAAAGCAACTTTTTCACCTTCTGCCAACGGACGAACAGCCTGTTAATCATTACAAAAAAAAAAAAAAAAAGTGATTAGAACACTGAATAATTAACATTTTAAAAAACCACTGGGCAATTAATTCTCAGTTTAACAATATTTATATTGAACAAAAAAACCACGGGAAAACAAGTAATCAAGGAAATCGACTGAAATACATTGTCCCCACTAATTTACAATATTCGCTACCTGATCAGCTACTATGCCGTTTACTTGCCTTGCCAGAATCCCAACAGATTTCAAACTTCTCTCTGATGATGTTGCCTTATCAAACTCCATAGTATCCTAATCAACATAAATTTAGTAATTAGTATTAGACATCAATCAAGAACTAGTCTGGAAAGAGAACATGCAACCTGTTTTTAATAGAGAACAAGAAACTGTATTTGCTAGAATGTCGAAGAAAGATGTAATAATAGACAGTGTTTTAAAAAGCCCTCTCGGGCGCGCGCCTGGGCTCAAGGCGCAGGTCTAGCGCTTCGCCTTGGAAAGGCGAGGCTCACAAAATAAGGCGCGCCTTTTGTGAAGCCCCAAAGGGGCCTTTTCATTTTTTAAAAAAATGGTAATAATTAAGTGTTTTCCTTCTTTATTAACTAAAATAATCAAGTTTACTAAGCTTATATGCAAAAAAAAAAAATTGTGTTTGAGGTCTTTTTTTCCATATTTCCACTTCAACTATGTTTTCTCTTTTTAATGTAATACTTTTATAAGGGGTGCGCCTCACGAAAATAATAGCCCGTGCCTTTTTGTGCGCCTTGCGCCTAGGCTCCAGAGGGCCATTGCGCCTTAGTGGCCTTGGGCATTTTAAAAAACTGATAATAGACAGAGGCAGTTAGGGTTTAAGGTCACAGTTTCCTTGAGGCACTGACATTGAATCAAAATTTCTTGATTTCTACCAATGTCTTTACACCAAACAAAGAGGTAATCAATCTCTTCCAACTGTCAATATTGGGATCCTATTACAGCTGACCAAGCCATTGCTTTAGGCCCCATTTACTGAGATGGAGATTTGGCATGCTATTTCTGACCTTGGTAATAATAAATCTTCAGCCCACATGGTTTCACCTCAGAATTCTTTAAAAAGATACCAATGTCTGGACCATGAGGAGAAGAGAAGAGTTATTGATGCAAAGTATGGCACACCGTTGAGTTACAAGGCCCGTTTTTCAAGCAATCCAAGGGACCGCAGGTCCATATTGCAAAGCAATAAGAGATTATCCACAATAATGTTACTTATGTGGTTGGAAATGGGGCTTCTACATCCTTTTTGAATGACACGTGGACTGGAAATTCTCCATTTAAAGTTCCTTGTCCCAGATTCTATGCTCTCACTAGACATAAGGATGCTTCTATTGCACAGTGCTGAAATTCTGATTATGAGGCATGGGACCTCGGGCTACGACGAAATCTTAAGGATGATGGGATCCTTGAATGGGCTAATCTTTACCCCTTACTTGTTGCCCCTCGGAGTACCACTGTTGCTGACAATAGAGGTGGAATCCAGATTGCAGTGGGATTTTATTAAGTCCCAGAAAAACAAAGACCGAGACAAAAACTAATTTGGTTCATGTATTGTAATGAAGTCTTTGTTTTTGTCTCGGTCTCGCAATGTTTTTAGTCATGTACTGGTTGTATTTTTGCTTATCTATGTATTTGCTCTAAATTTGTGTAATTTGTTGGTCTATGTCCAGATATGATGAGAGTGCTAAGGGAGTCTCAACCAAGTTGAGACGTCCGGATGCACTTGTTGATCCTTAAGGCTTAGATCTAGCCTCTTCATTGTACTTTATCTCTTCGTATTGTCTATTCATTATATTAATAAAGAGGCTCGTTTCCTTTTTTTTAAAAAAAAGGAGGATCAATATTAGTTTGCTTTCCATGGTTGCGGACTGCTGGTGTAGTGATTCTATGTCTTGGAATTTGGGGCTTAGAAGGAATTTGTTGGATAGTGAACTTCCAAATGTTGTGGCCATCATTGAATTGCTGAACTCATGGTCTCCTAAAGATGAGTGTGATAGCATCAAATGGTTGGTGGATGTTTCGGGCAAGTTCACTACCAAGTCTACTTTTCTAAAGATTTCCTCCAGATCTCGGTCGCCTGCTTCTCCCTTGCTTCGGGCAATCTGGAAGTCTAAATCTCCTACGAAGGTTAAGTTCTTCTTATGGTCATTGGCCTATAGAAGTTTAAATACTCATGATAGGATTCAAAGAAAGCTTTCCAACATGACGCTCAAACCGTCCATGTGCTGCCTTTGCTATAAACAGGAAGAGACCATAGATCATCTTTTTCTTCATTGTGATTTCGCTAGGGCTAGGAAAGCTTGGGCTTTGTTACTAAACTTATTCAGCATTAATGTTTGTTTCCCTGAGAAGGCAGATGGGTGGTTAGCTGAAGCTATTGGCCTAAGAGTCTTCAGCCCTAGAGGCAATATTATCTGGAATTGTGCGGTTCGCTCCTTGTTGTGGGGTTTGGGGTTGGAAAGAAATAGACGTCTGTTTGATGATACAATTAATTCTTTTGATTCTTTTTGGTCTGTGGTGCAACACACAGCTTCTTGGTGGTGTACAAATCACACTAAACTGTTTTGTAATTATAGTCTTTCCATGATTTTAAACAACTGGAAAACGTTTCTGTTTTAGTCTGTTTTTGGGAGGGCTCCCCTGGCCCTCGCCTTTAGGCTGTCTTTTCTTCTTTTTCTCAATATATTTGTCTCTTATAAAAAAAAAAATATTAGTTTACTTTCCAATTTTCTATAAATAGAGAATTTGTCTTCTTGTACTGGTAACTTTTGATTCATAATAAAGACTTTGATTTCATAATCGAAGATTTCTCTCTTTTTATTCTTTAGGCTAAAGCACTCTTTTTTTTTAAAAGGAAACCAGTCTCTTTATTCATATAAGGTATATAAAAAAGAGACTAATGCTCTAGGTACAAAG
>JBBPDJ010000001.1:1504241-1581661 GCA_037974625.1 Cucumis cinereus
GGGGCAAGGGTTTCCTCCGAAGAAAATAAGGAATTGAGGTCGGTAAAAAGAGGATCAAGAGGGGCTGGGTTTTTCGTGTCAGGTCTGGATTTTGAACAATCACCTTCTTCACTGCTCACACTAAGAGGAGAGATAAGGTCTTTATCTAAATTAGACAATTGTGCTATGGGTGCTGTACACTTTGGTGAGCCTTTGATGAAGATGAAATTGGACTCGGGGAAGGAGAGGATAGTTGCTGGTTTTTTGGAGGAAGCTACTGGTTGAGAGGACAGACTTGGGGAAGAGGAGGAGGAGAGTAGGTAATCACATTTAGCGTCCAATAAATCTGGATTTGGTTCAATACACAGCTTAGCTTTTGGGGGTTTCTTTTTCTTTTCACTATATCAATGAAAAAGTTATGTTTTCTTCCACAAAACAAAAAGTGACTTAAAATCCACTCTTTTACTTTCTTTTATTTGATTTTTATTTTTTTGTGCTACAAACTACAAAACATTAAATGTTTCTCTCAAATTTCTTAACTACATCAACCTACTACCTAGTTTTATATATATTTTTTTTAACCAAGAGAACTTTTCATGAATGAAATGAAAAAAGATATCAGCTCAAGTGATACAAACTCCACAAATGAGTGACATAAGAAGAAAGGGTAACAACATAACAATTTTTTGTGCCAATTACCAAAAGAAGAATTCAAAGAGCAGTGGAGCCCAAGGTTCCTAAATTTTGTCCAAAATATTGCAAGTTCAAGGTTCCTTAAAAGTAAAAATTTCCTTAAAGAAAGTGCTTTTTATTGTATACGTGTGTATATCTATGCATGTGTGAACAGGAAAGATAAACATTCATCTCCTTTACCTTCTGTCTGGAGATGGGCAAGGAAACCCTAGAGGATTTCACTTGTTGCAATGCAATCTCAACAGCCTTGCTTCCACCAATAAAATTTGGGTGTGAAGTGTTTATGTAGTTCATCTACAAATACAAATACGACATGATATTTGAGGTCAAACATTCTATAAGAATAAAGGGCTGAAACATGTATATAAACAACTAACAACTACTAAGACGGGTTCCGATACATTGGTGCTGAAAGGCCAAAAACATTCTATAAGAATAAAGGGCTGAAACATTCTATAAATACAAATACGACATGATATTTGAGGTCAAACATTCTATAAGAATAAAGGGCTGAAACATATATATAAACAACTAACAACTACTAAGACGGGTTCCTATATATTGGTGCTGAAAGGCCAAAAACAATTATGTTCAAGTATTAAAATAATTGATTATTTACCTTCACCCATCAGTTTAAGCTTTTGAAATCCATAGCTAAAAACTGAGGATTATTTTGGGTTGTTTTTTCCCCTTGGACAAGCTTTTTCGAATCCTTTTGTTCTTTGAAGTCTCGAGATTAATGTTGAGATGATAGTTAGCTCTCAGGGATGAAGTTCTCAATCGCTTTGTTAAGTCCTCAGAAGTCTAGGCTACGATTGATTAGGTCTAATGCTGTTAAAGATTCATTAGATAGAACTTGGTTTGAAAGGAATCAATGCATCTCTCACGTTAAGCTTATGGATTGAAGAGATCGTGTTGTCTTCTCACAGCAAGATCTCTACTTGAACTTGTATTCTTTTATTGGCTTGTATTCTTGGTCGAGTATGCATGTATGCATGTATTCTAGTTAATTTTGTTTTGTTGGTTGTTTGTGTTGGCCATATTAGGATTTGCCGAGGGTGTTTTGGGGTTGGCCACTTAGTTGTTTCTTGAGTTTTTTCCTCCTTTTGTATCAAAGTATTTTTCTCTGAGCAATAGTCTCACTCCATTATATCAATGAAGAGGCTTGTTTCCATTGGAAAAAAAATTGATCTTATCCTTGCGGATGTAGAGCACCACAAAATCAAACATCAATGCCATACCTCCATATCAATAATATGCCCGATAATAATCTCCGAGGGTTCAAGACCTTCTCGCAAAAAATTGCTCATAACTTCATCCATGCGCTTCCTTAAGACAGGAAATCTTTGTAGTTCATTTACCATGCAACGATGGCTAATCTGAAGACAGGTCAACCAAATAATAAGAAATTATAGCAAGCAATATGATAAGCAGCACAAAACAAAACAATAAATAATAATAAACAAATAAAATCCCACCTTTAGTAGTTCATCATATATGAACCTTGCACACTGAAGGCTTGGATCTAATAAGCGAGCTATTTGCTTGCGAATAAGAACTTCAAAAGGAACCTACACACGTTGAAAGATGAAATAAACATCAAACTGGGATAAACCTCATCCTTAATATGTTATGACTAAATTCTATAAGCATGGATGATGTACTAGGATTAGGGTAAATTAAAGTATCTTGGCCAAATCCTTTTGGGACCGTTTGGTTTTAAGGTTTTAAAGACACCCAAAAATTAAGGATGTTTGGAAAAAAAGGCATGGGGATAGGATTGCTAAGAATCAAGAATGATCAGAATTTTTATGGGAACTAATTATCTTTGTATCTAATTTATAAAATCAATCATGAAACCTCTATAAAATTTTAATAGATTAATTGATGAACAATAAATTCAATTCAAAGTTTGAGCAAAATTAATTATTTAATAATCAAATAATAATATTATTTAAATTCTTAATTACAAGTATTTGTAAAATGAACAAATTATAATTAAGTTACATGATTACATAAATTGATAGAACAATTTAATGAATTTATATAATTATGATTCATTAATTAATAAAACAATCAAAATTAGGTTGAGCAAATACATATAACTTTACGTGACTAAAAATTAATGAATTATAATTAATCAATGATAATCTAGTTATAATTATTAAAAACAATTAATTAATTTATGAACTGGAGTAGTTAAAATCAAATATTATAATTTAAATTTTAATATAATTTCTAAATTATAAATTTGATTTACATATGTGAATTAATTTAAATTTTAATATAATTTTCTAAATTATAAATTTGATTTTCATACATGAATTCATTTAAATTAATTAATTTTCTAAAAGAAGATTATTAATTAATTTTAATGATATAAAATAAAAGAATAATACATGAACTAAAAGAGGAGAGAGTGTGAGCATCAAGAAAACCCACACTTTTGGATGAGCATAATTCTTGAGTATAAAGGATGCATGAGAACAAGTCATTTTTTTGCTCCAAAGGATTATATCATTTGGAGTTGTGCCTCTCGCTCCCTCCTTTGGTGCATTTGAAAGGAGAGAAATAGTAGAAATTTTTATGGTAACTTTAATTCTTTTGATTCTTTTTGGACTGTGGTGCAACACACAACTTCTTGGTGGTGTACAAATTACACTAAACACTTCTGTAACTATATGCTTTTCCATGATCTTTAACGTGGAAGGCCTTTTTGTGATAGTTTTTTTGGAGAGGGTCGTCTTGTCCCTTGCCCGTAGGCTGTCCTTTTCTTCTTTAGTTATATATAATTGTCTCTTACCCAAAAAAAGTCATTTCCATGCCTAAAGCTTCAAAACTTATACCAAACAAGGGATGTGTATCCCATACTCATTACCACCCTTATTCTCATGTCATTTCCCTCCATCCAAACCACCCTTATTTGTTTAGGATTAGGATTAGTTTCTTTGATTGATTAGGATTATTATTAGTTTCCTTTGGTTTATTAGGATTGAGATTAGTTTCTTCAATTAATTTTGATTAAGATTAGTTTGCTTTTCAATTCTACATAAATGGAGGTAATGTTTTCTTGTGTTGATAACTTTTGATTTATTTAGGGTCGTATCCTTGTATTTTGAGCATTAGTCTCTTTTCATTTCTTCAATAAAAAGTTTTGTTTCCGTTTCAAGGAAAGAAAAAAAAAAAAGATAACTTTTGATTGATAATAAAGACTGTTGGACAATTCCCTCCTTTGGATCCTTTAAGCTACATCAACGGGACTAACCACTAAAATTTCACGATGACATCAGAAAATGGTAAGAAGCCTGGGGCAATGAGATTTGTAACCTCGAGGTACTGTCGCACAATTCTATTCTAATTGTATCAAAGTTGAATTAGCTTTCTTTTTGCTACCCATTTTTTAGACTCTTCAGGGGCGCTCTTTTTTGCTAGCCATTTTACACTTCAGGAGTTTTCCCCCTCTTTCATATTCCTCATATATTGAATGATAAGGTACTAAATCTTGTCAGGTGGGCACCTAATGTGAGAAGAACTTGAAAAAAAACATGCAAAAAATGATGAGTTATTAATTTAGATTATTAAAACATAAGAGTAGAACGATAACTATGAGCAATATAGAAGTGGAAAACAAAAGGCACCATAACCTACTTCGGGAACAAATAAAGCAGATTTAGGACCAGTTGCATTCTGGATAGCAGTTCGGATGTCAAGATCAGTCAAGTCCTCACAAGGATCTACTTCCTGCAGAATAACATTTCACCATATCAGTGAGAATTATCACTCCCCACTACTCTGACAGTATTAATTGCATGAAGAAATAGCAAAGAAATACAACTAAATAATCAAGCAAACAATCTGCACACAGAATAAACTTTTCTTGTTTGGTTCACTCATTTTAATTGTTGCATCTAGGAGATAAAGAAATATGGACATAAGACATGTTACTTGACTAAATCCCCCTCCCCCTCCCCCACGGCATAATAAGAAAACAGCAACGCTTCAATGATACTTACGAAACCTTTTGAAATCTAGTAGACTAGAATCCCAACCCCTCTTTTCCATTCAACTTCTTCAAATTCATAGAATACATTTTCCTAATGAAGATTTTATGTCTTAATTTCAAAACTTGAAGTTGAACCATATAGGTTTGAAATAATTTTCTTTTAGATTCTTTAATTTTCTCAACAAGTAAAATTCAAGCAGCTCATCCAATCAAATGAAGCAAAAAAGGAAAATTACACTATGATTAAGTACGGGTCTGATAATTTCGTTTTGATTATTCTATGAAAAAGCACTAACGGGGACTCAAACGATGGAACTTCACAACTGAGAAAATGAAGCCACAAGTACCTCTAAACTTTTCACGAAGATTGATTGAAAAATATAGTGAATACGAGTTCCACCCGTGAGTTCAGATGTTGACATTTCTTCATTCTTCCCGTCAACCATTGTTGAAAATGCTGTTTCCAACAACAAACATATAGTTCAAATCTACTTAAGCAGAAAATAGCAAGAATTGTAAATGACATAGCTTGCATGGTTCCACATGGAAAGAAAAGAGAAATGAAGCCACACTTACCTTCACAATATTTTGATAAAATGTTCAGAAGAAGAGCACCTTGACCAGCCTAATAGTAACAAGAAGTTAACAATAATGAAACCAGTAGCCAATATCAAGCAGACTGAACTTTTAACCAAACTAAAGTTGCAATCGCAAAATAGTATAGAAGCCAGGGAGACTCTTCAGTTTCCTCAATACAGGTAGAGAAAGTTGTCGAAGAAGAAAGCAACGGATGGAGTAAATTTGCTTGAGAATTGCATGCATTAACATCTTAACACCATGGAACACTTTAGAAGACTCAGAACACAATGTGAGACCTTCAGTAGTTCATTGTGTATAATAGATAGAAGAACCTCAAACAACAAAAAATACTTTTAGACTGTAAAAATTCTCGACCATAAAAATAATCTTTAGCTATCAAATACACCTTTGACTCCGTGATTTCTCCATAACTAGCATGCTCCTTGGCAGCTGAAACTAGTGCAGAGCTAATGCGTGACTTTAACCCAGGTAGAATTGCATTTATATGTTGCACTAAAATCTGCAAAAAGTTATTATAAAATCAAATTAATAACAAATTCATAGAATTGGATCCGAACTTGAAAAGCTTGAACTAAGTGACTGCCAATAGCAGGCAGACTAAATTTGAAAATCAATCAAATTGAAGGATAATGTTGGAGAGAGAGACGGAGATAAAAGGTGGTAGGCACACCCTTACGCTAGTACCTCATCTAGAAGCAAATATAAATACACATCTAAATGCCCCATTTTAATACCTGGTTCAACTTCTTTGCCAACTGAGGAACACCACATCGATCAGCCAGACTATCATATACCTGAGTAACAGCTAAAACCATAAATAAAATATGTTCAAGAATCCTTCTCCATTGCATAACAAGGGAATAGCGCAATCATACTGGATGGCTGCGAAAAAATTTCTCCTCGGCTATAAGTGCATCTTTAATACTCCGGTTGAGTGAAATATCCTGGTTTAGAAATGAAATCAACAAACAAAATCAGACAATTGCAAAAAAAAATAAAGTGTGCATCATAAATGAGTATAAAATGAAATATTGTTGGATTACCTTTATACTTTTAGATAATAGATGTGTGTAATGTATATATCTATAGTTTATTTCCATAAGATTTTTTTCCATTATTGGAAGATGGTCTCTCTTCTATATGACAAGACCTCCAATTTTATATATAAATAGAGAAAAATATAATAATATTTTCTTACCCAAATTCAAGTTGGGATCAGAGAAGGTGGTCTCTAAAACCCTAAAAAAATCCTAGCCACCTTAAGTCCTTTATAACATTGAAGAAGACTTTGAATTTGATTCTTGTAATCATAGAAGAAATATAAAACTTTCATCCCAAAATGAAGTAATATGATCAGCGATTATCATTGTTCCTTCATGGTTTTTTAACACTTAAAGGTAACGATACATTATCTTTCACACACACAAATATTAAAAAAATCAAAAAAAAAAAAAAAAAACAAACAAACAAGAAAAAATCAGACAAACTTGACTACTAATTTGTCAAATTTTTAAGCTTTTGAGCATTAATCTTTTTTCATGAAATCAATGAAAATGATCGTTTCTTGTTTTCGAAAAATCAATAAATTAATATTTTAAAAAAAATCAAGAACTTCAAAAAATAAGCATCATTTGCAAGAGTTTTCATTCTCATCGAGTTTATAATTACCTCCTGACTTCGATTCACAACACCAAAATAGCCGAGTCGCAATGGAATCACTTTTCCATACAAAAGATTACGTGCATCAGTGCCTCTATCCATTATGTCTAGCTGCAATTATGGGGAAGAGAACCATCAAAAACTGACTTCATCTGCAAAGTAGACTTATACCTAGTAAACTTAAGAAGCACCTTTGTGATTATCCCAATCGTTCTAAGACCTGTGGACACGTAAAATCCGTTAGTTAAAAGGAAATAAAGTACTAACTCATGGACTAAATGCTGTGAAATAACATACCATCAGGATCAGCATTTCCAGCAATTTGAAGAGCATCTGAGTTGGCTAAATCAGAATTTGCTGGTGTAACAGCAAGAATCAAGCAGCTTGGAACTTTAATGTATGACATAATCATTGTACGAATGCGAGCTTCAATATCAGAAGGTTGATCTCCAACTGGAACTTTGGTTATACCAGGAAGATCAACCAGAGTTATATCAAGAACATTTGGTGAAAAGATCTTCAGACGAATTTGCTTGTCTGAGACACCTTTATTTCCACCAGCCTCCCGATCAGTCTCAGCCTACAGCATAAAAGAGGACACATTGCAAGTTGGAGATCGTTAATATGCTTCAACATAATTTAAATGCAAAGTCATGTGACTCACTTCAGCAGATACCTAGAGAGAGAGAGTTTTTTTTTTTTTACCGAGAAATGGAACATTACAATAAGTGAATGAAAAAGATTCTAAGATACAAACTCTAAAAGGAGGAAATAATAATAACAATTTAAATGATAATATAAAAATAATAATAAAGGGCATTAGAAAGTTATTTACATAAGAAATTAGAAAGTACCAATGAAGTAAACATAAGGAATTAGAAAGTTAGAACTATACAGAAACAATGAAAACAGTCTAGTTAAAAGAGAATAACGCCCTGCAAACTTCTTGGAGAGGAACAATGAAAACAGTCCAGTTGTAATAGCTACCCTGAATAGGAATCGCAACTCAATTATGTATGATGGAATCATCAAAGATTTGATCTTTTCGAACTCTGTAACTCACTTTCAGAGAGATGTTGTATTAACATCTATCAAACATACAGAGGAGAACATTAAGTATGCTCCAAAAGGTAGAACCAAGGAATAGCACAAATAGGTTTCCTAAATGACATTAATCAGAATAGAGGAAAGTAACAAAACGGAAATGGGGTCTACAAGAAATTAATAATGACTTAGGGTGTGTTTGGGATTGTTTTTGAGAGCGTAAAAAGTAACTATGTAAAAATCTGAACCATTTTGAGTGTTTGGCAAGGTTGATTCTTGATTGTGAATGAATTAGTTAAAATCACTTTTTCAAACACGCTGTAGTTCTCACACTTCTTAAAACCAATTCCCTACTACCTTAAAATAAGATTCTCATAGAATAAGCAGTTACTCCCTAACAAGTTTTAAATTTTAAATTTTATTCTTTATAAATTAAATTTGATTTTGTGGAGTCCCAGCCCATTGGAGGGATCCTCGTGTAATTCATTTTTTCGTAGTCTAATTGATCCTTACCCCTTAGGTCAGTCGGAAATGAAGTTAAGTTCTTTACTTGGCAAGTTTAACATGAAAGAGTAAATTTAGTTCTTTATTTGTTTTGCTCTTTGTATAAACTTTTTGTACTTTGAACTTATTATTATCAATAAAGAGGTCGGTTTCCTTTTCAAAAAAAAACATGAAAGAGTTAACATTGTGGATCGGCTTGCAAAGAAGATGCCCTTATTAGTTGTTTTGTTTCATTATATTCTCCATTGAAAGGGGGAGGATGATTTGGATCACATTTTTTGAAATTTTGAGTTCTTGATAATTTTGAGTTCTCGCTAGCTCATCAAAGGGATAATAGTGATATGATTGGGGAGTTCCTATTCCATTTGCCCCTTTATGAGAAAGGTCGTTTCCTTTTGCCTATCAGCGCATTTGCAATTATGTGGGATCTTTGGGGTGAACGAAATAATCAAGTGTTTAGAGGGTCGAAAAGGGACCTTAGTAATATTTGGTCCCTTATTGATTCCAAAGACTTTTGAGTCACATTTCATTTTGTTCAGAGCTTGCCTTTTTATTTCATTGTTAAGGTTTGTAATATTTTGGCTCTAGAACTTTGAAAGGATTTGTTGTTTAACATCTTCCATTGACGCCTTGACCACCTGCTTAGTTTTTTGAGAAGCTTCCTCTTCCATATTGAATGATCCAATTTCAACAAATCAGGCCTTGGATTGGGCACACTTCGATACCAATTTGGTGCACTCTTAAAGAACACCTCAATTCTGAAATTAACTTCAAATGAAAGCCGATAACCATATTTATAGGCTAAATGAAGAAAGTTACATACTAAAGTAACCCAAATAACCGAAAGGAAACAGGAATTTACAAGCTGCAGTTAATGCTCATCTTACAGCCTGGCATGTAACACTCTAAGAAGTAATGCAGCAAAGGCTCACCATTCAAGTTTCTCTTTACATTCTCTTATTAGATGTTTTGGTTTAGAACCTCATTAGTACTCGCATTTCAAATCTAATGAAACAATCTACCTGACATATCAAATAGTTAGGAACCACCTGTATAGTTTACAGCTACGAAAATTATCTCATTTCGGGTTAATTATACTCAACGAAAACCAGAAATGATGTTCCAGATTCCAACATTCGCAACGCTGAGCTCTAAATGCACAAAAAGTTCAAACAACGAAAGAAGACAACAGCTAGAAACAAAAGCCTTACACGAATTTCCCTTCGAATTTCAGAAAAGTCGTAGAATTTCTTCCCGGTTATGTGCAAGAACTCCCCATACTCCTCCTCAGACTTAGTCTGCACAAGCTGAAGCACCAATGGCCGCCGCGTGCAGATATCAGAACCCCTCGGCAAGAAATCGCGACCAACGAGAGCTTCTAGTACACTGGACTTGCCACTGCTCTGACTACCAACGACAGCAACTTGAGGGAGCTCAATGGTGGATTGGCTACCCAACTGAGCGAAAATGTCCTGAAGCTTGTTCACTATTGGGATGACGGAGTGGCCCAAAGGAGAGGCGGCAGAAGTGGAGGAAGACGATGGAGAAGGAGGTACTTGCTCGTTCGCCATGGACAACGACGGATCGGGGGAAGGATCGATGAGAGATTGAAATTGGTTGAGGAAAAAGAGATTTTGTGGGTCTATGCGGGGGAGCGGCGGAGGGAATCAACGGCGGTGGATGAAGAAGGCGGTGGTGGACATAAAATCAGGCCCCCCTCCAAATTTTGGCCAACGAGGAATTATGGCTCTTTAACAATAAATTAGTCTTTTCCTTTAGCAATTCCAAATCTTTCTTTATTATTGGGTTTTTCTTTTCCTTATGTAACATTTAGAGATATTAATTGTGAATTAACAATTGATCAAATGCCTAATAATTAAATAAAACTTAAAATCAAAATGCCTAATAATTAAATAAAATTTAAAATTATAATAATCAACATTATATTAATCATAATCATGTCATCGATTTCAACATAATCAACCAGACACGTATATCCTGTATTTATACCATGTTGCAACACGATGAACCACAATACAAAAACATATCATAAACTAATACATTGTTTTCAAAACATCTATTAGTCCTATTAGACTAAACATATGATATCGTCTAAGCAATCTCGAGAGGAAAACTTCCATTTGTAGAGGCTTATTACAAGTGGGGTAGAAAAAAGAAATTAACCTAGAATAAGAAAAAAGAAATTAACCTAGAATACTTCACTTGATTATCGAATTATCCCATTTTATATCGTTGTACTCCTCCAAAAAGAAAACTCATTTTCAAGTTAAGAAAAAAACAACGAAACCTTCGAGAAATAAAATAAACTTGTTCAATAACATATGACCAAACGAACCTCCTGCATTTTCTTCAAATAACATTTTCATTTTACCCTCCTACATTTTTTGTTATATTGAAACAATATTTTTCATCACATATTCTCTAAAATATTTTACTGCATCCAAATTATTTTAATTTCAAAACTCTCTTCTAATCACAAAATATCTCAAACAATTCGAAAATCACATTTTTCACCAAAAGTGACAAATTTTTCTCAAGGCTTACAGTGATTTTGAAAATTTTATGGCTCTTTTAAAATCAATCATGATTATGATTTTGTTTAATAGAATTAGGGTTTAAGGTTTAGGGTTTAAAAAAAACGTTCTAATGCTTTAATTTGTCCATTATATAATGTGATTCATGGTAGTATTTACCTATGCTTTTATTTTCCTTTTTTTTTTTTTAGTTTAAAATTCAATATACACTATTGATCTAAACTTGTTGTTTCCACTATATATGTCTTGTATGAACTTATTTGTTTGCAAAGGTAATATGTTGTTAAAAGGAAAGATGGACCTCATAGCCAAAGGTCAAGACACGATCACGATACAAAAAATTAACTAAAAAAATAAACACCACAATGTACAACTTAAGTAGACAAGTTTCAAGGAGAACAATCCACATGGTTAAGCCCACAACCACTTAAAACAATACATAAAAACCTCAATATGAATATCCAAACTAATCACATGACGAGAACCTACGAGAGCACTTTGGATACGTCTATTATGCTCATGCCAAATATGATAAATAACAACACACCGAACAACTCTCTAAACTTTATGTCTCAACTGATTTTGCTAAAATGACAATTCCAAGCAAGCTCAGTATCTTAGAACAAAATTATATGAAAGCATCGTGCCCACAAACAAAATATCCTTCCAAATAAGCATTACTAAAAGAACACTAAAAAAACAAAATAATCCCTATATTCCACACCAACGGGACACAAAATACAATCACTAATGATATCAAACACCATCGCATAACCAAATCAGGTCTGCAACTGGTTCCATATAATAAGCAAAGAATTGAAGACATGCCTAGAAATATTACCCTCGAACCATATAAGGTGAGCCTGAGATAACACAAGATGCTTAGGATGTAAGACTCTCAAGCACTAGCGATCGAAAACACACCATACACCACAAATCAACCCTTCCAACCTCTAGATCAATCAAGTTAACATGCGTGGAAATAGCGACAAATCCAGATTTGGAAGACCAGTTCTAAATTTCATTAGAATAAAGGAAATCATTCGCCAAGAAAACTATAAACATCCGAGATAACCTTAGTATTACATCTCAAAGAATAAGGCTCCATCTAGCTAAGGGTCAAACCAAACGTAGGTGGACATCTATTTCTAATAGAAAACCAAACGAAGGAAGTTTCCAACGTAGACTAACTTGGTGAGTGTCCTATTTAAATCTTTATCATTAGTAAAAGATTGATTAAATATGATGATTAATGATTACACATTTTTCAAAGCTTTACTTCGATTAGTCATTTTATGGACTATGTAGTTTTAAGACATTTTCCCTTTTTGCCCCCTCGTAGCCTTTGTTTTAGGCACTTGCCATATCAAGTCATTGTTTCTTAGTGGGCCGCACAAGGCCCAAAACCATTAAGTAAAAACCTTGACTCAATCCCATTTCCACAGCTAAAAAAGTCAACAATGAAGACAAAACAAAACAAAATCCAATCACCATTAAAACAAGACATTCAAAACTTTCGGTGACCTACTTTCTTAAACCACTCCTTCCGATCCGCCCCCTGATTTGATTTTTCAACATTTCAACTTCTCTGTTCTTCAAATCCGCCATGGATTTCCTCTACTCCAGAAAGCTCCTCTCCGATGACGATGACATCAGTAAATTATGCAAAGACTGTCTCGATTACTCTTCCGATTCTTGCTCTTCCGATTGCCTTGAGAAATGCCGGAAATACTGCTATATCCCTATTCCAATACCACCGCCGGACGCTGATCATTTCAATCCCACTTCCTCCATTAAATCGCCTCACAAGCTCTCCAATTTGGTTACCTCCACCATCGCCCTTCTCTCCTTCACCTTCCTTCTCGTCCTCTGCTACGCCATCTACGCCCGTTTCTACTCCGGCCGCCGTAGACGGATTCGCAGCCCCGATCCCCCTCCGCCCGAGACTCATCACCAACATGACTTTCTCGATGAAGAACAGGGCCCTGTTTTGGATCATCCCATTTGGTACATCCGCACCATCGGCCTCCCGCCCGCCGTAATCGACGCCATCGCTGTCTGTAAGTTCAAATCCGGTGAGGGTTTGATTGATGGAACAGAGTGCTCCGTTTGTTTGAGTGAATTTGAAGAGGATGAAACCTTGAGGCTTTTGCCCAAGTGTAGCCATGCTTTTCATCTCCCATGTATCGATACTTGGCTTCGATCTCACACCAATTGCCCCATGTGCCGTGCTCCTGTTATAGCTCAGTCCACCGCCGTCGCCGCCTCTCCGCCATCTCCACGGCCTCCGGCGGAGACCCAGATAGGGGAATTGCAAAGGGAAGGGGGAGATGGAGCGAATTTGGGGGAAAGTTCTGCTAGAAATGAACAAGAACAAGAAGATGAAGAAGAAGAAGAAGAAGGGACCCATTTTCCTGATGAAGATTTAGAAGAAAGAAGCACTGATATTCAGCCAGTGAGAAGATCTGTATCTTTAGATTCTTTATCAGCTCTTAGAATCAGCTCAGTTTTTGCTAATGTTAATGAAAAATTGGTTTCTGAAGCTGAAACAATGCAGAGAAATGGGAAGAAATCATCACATGGGAGAGGCTATTCTTCTACTTCATATATGAACAGGTCAGTTTCTTGTAGTGGGAAGTTTCTAATGAGAAGCTCCACTCAGAGAAGTACTGAAACTAATTACAGTTGAGCTGTTTTTCATTTTGTTTTTCTTCTTTTTGTGATATCTCTGAAGATGGAGATGTCTATACAAACAAACTCTCAGAAAGCTGAGAGGTTTCAAAGGTTTATTCTTGTTTTTGTCAAACACAGGTGATATGAACAGATCAATGGTATATATATACATACAAAGTTGAAATATGTTTCTTGTGAAATGTTCTGACTGTGGATGTTCTGATTACTTTACAATTCTATTATGCTTTCTCAATCACATGATTATAAGCAGATTAAATCAACAGTATCATTCAACAGAACTTAACTAAGACGATGTTTGTTTGTTTTTAGTTAGTGAGTGAGTAAATCTTGGCATTAACTCATTAACTTTCTCAATAGTTTAGGGTTAATATCTTAATTTATATAAGTTTTTGGTAGGTTGATCATGTTTTTAGAGATCTCGAAATGTGCCATTTTGGTTTTTTTTCATTCAGTATTTCCAGTGATTTGTTCGTTGATTCATCTGGGATACAATCAAACCCCATCTTTCAGTATAACAACTCGATTGACGAACTTTCGACCTTTAGCAAAAAGTCATACCAATTATCCTTTTCGTATAACAACTACGAAACGAAAAGGTTTCGACCTTCGAAAAGAAAGTCATACCAAAGGGTGTCAGGGACAAGTAATTAGTTATTATAGTCTTAGTTATTGATGAATGTATTGAGTAAAAATACAGTATTTACTGTTTTTAGGAGTACAAAAAAGTAATTGTTATGGCAAGAAGTAGTTATTATAGTTTCAAATAATTATAGTCTCAAACACCCCCTTATAGTATAACAATCCCGAAAACGAAGAACTTTTAACCTCCATGAAAGAAAATTATACTAATTACCGTGTCTCTAATAACCGTTTCTTTAGAGAGAGACCACCCTAATCACTAGACTTTACAAATTAATCAAAATCATAGATTTTTCTTATAAAACATATAATATTAAATCTTAAAATTCAAAATATAAATAAAAAAAAAAAGTATTCATTTATGGATTATTCCACAATGTCCTCCCAAACTTTTGAATATTTGGGTAGATGAGTTTTCATCTTTTTGGGATGCTAAAAGCATTGAAAATGTGTGAAAAGCTCTCTTTTCCATTTATTATATTGAATAAATATGGTAATTAGATTTTCAAATGCAGCAAAAATAAATTATTATATCAGTGTTTATTATTGATAAAAGATAAATTTTGTTATATTTTATAAATATTTTAAGTAGTTTTGTCATTTATAATAATTTTCATGAACATACATCGTTAAAAACACACATCTTATTTGGCAATACCTAAGTTTCTGCTAAATTGGTCCTAAAAAATTTATAAAAGTATCAGTTTATTCTTTAAACTTTAGTTTGTAATGATTTGGTCCTTATAGTAACTTTTAAATTTGTCAAAATATAGTCCTTAAACTTTAATAATTAAGTGTGATCAATTTAATCATTGTACTTTACGATTTGTAACGATTTATTCTTTGTCGAGAAAAACGTTACTAAGATTTATGGAAATTTCTTTACATCTAGATTGATAAATTGTTTAAAAGTCATGTTTGTTTATAAATTATTATAAAGAGTAAGTTGTTATATAATCATAATGGATAATTAATTTTGATGAGATTTTTTTTATAAAGACTAATGTATAACAAATTGTAAGTATATAAACTAAATTGTTACGTATTAAAGTTTAGAACAAAAGTATAGAAAATTTTAAAATATATGAATTAAAATTGTTACGAATCAAAGTTCAAGGACTCGATTGTATTTCATTTAGAATTTTATTTCTATTTACTAATAAGAACGCCACCAAACAAATTGTGCAACCCTAGGAATATTTGTCATACGATGAGCTTCACGTGACGACCCTACAAGCATGGTATTTAAGAGATGCCCTAAATCTTGTATGATTGATCGACATGATCGATGAAAAGGCCCTTACTACTTATTCCTATTTTGAATGCATCAAATATGGTATCTGGTCTGATCCCACGCGATGCGACATTTTTTACGTTACGGTAGGACGACATATGTGCTTTGGGTAGAACCGTAAAATGCTCCATAGTTTGCAAGACAACTTGGAGCTAGGTTTTCTAATACTACGTTTCACTATGATTCTTGTTCTAATGTGAGTGTAAACTTTCTTCAAAGAGAATGAAAATATGTTTGAGAATGACACGTGGTTAAAACGTTTTTTAAACAAACAAAACACTTGTTTAGGTCTTTTAGGAGCCTTTCATTAGGGTTTTTATTACACATACCATTTCAATCTCCTTCTTTATTTAATTTTATGATATTGCGTAGGATAATGCATGCATGTAAGATATTACGTTGCATTTAGTTTTATAATATAAAATGCTCTTAGTTCAATTTGTTAGAATGTGAGTCTCCAAAACCCGACGTCATAGGTTCAAATCCTATTGAGCATATTTGAATGGATGGCTCATACCTTTACAAATTTGAATAAATTACTAGTCACAATAAGGCTAGTGTATCTAATAATTATTATAAGTTATAAACAATAAGACATGTAGCATGATTTATATCTTATCCACATGAAATATGATCGACGTAAGGAGGAGCACTTGTTATTAGATGCATGTGGAAAATGATTATACACAATTTCAAATTCTCATCATGATAGCAATTCACTCATCAAAACGCGAGGGGCTAGCGTGCCTTAATTGTACTCGAGATAGGGTGCCTTGATTGGGCTCGATGGGTACTCGTGATGACGAGGAGAAAGATTTAGCACATTTAAAGTACCCATCAAGGAATGCTCACTAGAATCACGGATGAGGTGCCTTAATCGGGAAACTCGTGATCGCGAGGCTAAAGGTTCAGTCCGTTTAATGTGTCCATCGAGATATATTTACCTTGACCTCAGACTAGGACGAGTTAATCGGATTGGACGAGTACTCGCAAACTTAGATGTGAGGTATGCAGAAGGTTTGAAACCCCCCAGGATGGGTCAACTAAACCCCTTTGCTGTTGTGAAAAAAGCTTACAAACTAGTCGCCGATTCAAAAGTAAGCAAAACGGAGATCGGGTCACCCAAACTGTAGGATCCATTTCCATGGCTTCTCGCACTCTCTTCCTCGCCTTTAGCCGGTAAGTATAGCTGTTCTTTCTTTCCATGAAATCTCAGTATTGTCTCCTTCATTATTTGAGAATTGTGTCTAAATTGATCTGAACCCTAGAAAATTCAGGAACAGAGGCTTCTTAAATCAAAGTTTCAAATGGATCCCGGTCTTCAATGAAGCCAATGTTTCGAATTATTGCTCTCATGGAGCTCTGAGGAGTGAATCTTTTGATGAATCACTGAGTTCTGAACAATCCAATGACTTGAAGAGCAGAATATTTCAGCTCAGATTGCCCAAACGAAGTGCTATCAATGTTCTTGAGAGATGGACGAGTGAGGGCAACCAAGTTACGATCACTGAGCTTCGGAACATCTCCAAAGAGCTCAGAAAGATTCAGCGGCATAAGCACGCTCTTGAGGTATTGTTTTATCTGTCTTCTTTTTGTTTCTTACAAGTCTCTGTTTTCAGATGATAAATGGCAGTTTCAAAATTAAAGAGAAGTTTTCTGTGGTTTTTTTAACTGTTGTTGTGGCAACTCTCAAAGAGATCTAATCAAATGTGCAACCCTATGTCAATAAACACGAATATTAGTGAAAGTAGACAAATGCTTCGAAAATTTTTAGCCAAATAAGGAAGGGAGTAGCTGCCTTCTAAAATCTTATTCAAAAAGGAAAAAAAAGGGTGAAATTTTACTAATGTACTTGTGATCTGTATGTTTACTGTCGAGGGAACTTGTATTTGTAGTTTTTAATTATAGTATAGTTGGTCAATTCTTATTGAGTGAAGTATACTCTCTAACCTTATTTTTAACGTTAGAACAAGAAGATTTGTGTCTACGGACCAAGATGTTTGAGCCTTCAAATCAAGCATATGGAATTTGCTACGAGCCATACTATGTTCATGTAATTCAAACATGGACCCCTTTTTAGGTGGTTCCTTTTGCTCCAAAGTCAAAACCCTTGGCTTTCAGTGTTGTCCCAATACAACTAATGATGACTTGAAACAAGTGATGCACGGAATTCCTTTAAGAGAATAGAAAGAAAGAAAAAGAAAAGAAAAAAGGAATTATTTTGCCGGACCAATGCTTTGTCAAGAATGATAATTTTTGGGTGAGGGTTGCTGTATTAACTTCTTAATGGAGCTGTCTTCGTGACAGACTTTTTAATTTTTGTTATTGACACTATTAGGGTGCTTTATTGTTAGCTTCAAGTTCTAGAGCATTTTCTAGTTGTTCCTACCATTTGTACGCTTTCAACACACGTATGTTGTTGATGAAGATGAAGACAAAGACAAAGACAAGATGATGGAAGAGAACACTTCAGTAAGGACTTTTAAACTCACCCTTTGTAGGCATTTGAGTTTCTCATCAAATTGGATCATTGTCAATGAAAGCATGAAACTGTAGGCAGAAAGACTTATATGATATTATAAACTTGATAATGGTGGAATTGGAGTGTGCTTTGAATGGTTTAGCAGCTAGATGACCAGATGAAGGAGAAGAGACTTATGCAATTTGCTTACTCAACATGCTTAGACAATTTTTTATACTTTATTTACTCTTTCTAAAGAGTGTTGAGAGCGGAGAGAAAAGATCCCAGGGACAAGGGGCGGGCACCACACATTTTTGCTGAGCGGAGAGAAAAAATCCAGGGCAACCAAGTTTTGATGAATTTGCTGAGCTGGCACTGTTAGCATGGAGCAAAATTTGGAGTTGGTACACTATTGCTAAACAAATCACCGGGCCATAGTTTCTAGATTTTGGAGGGACTAGAACTTTCTTATTGATAGCTTTGGATTTTGCAGCAGTAAGTCTTAGTCTCAAAGTGATAAGACCCATCCTTTGCCTTCGAAGAGTGCTACTCTTTTAGTCTTGTCCTTTATGCAACATAAAGAGGAGAGAAATTCAACAACTGATAAACTCAACTAATGCTTTGTAATGAGAAGAATGCAAAAGGTATTGGCAGAAAGATTTCCCTGTTGGGAGTCTTCCTTAATCCTTAGAGAATACAATTCACGTATTCTGAGGGCAATTAAATGTTTGAAGAAATTTATAAGTGTTCCTAGTTCCTTTAAACAATATTTGGCTGCATAAAATTATTAATGGTGTAATTATATGCTAATAATGAGGAAGAAAGGGTCAAGTTGCAGTGTACTACGAATGAAATCAAATTTTATGATTGCTGAGATCTTTCTTATTTTTCGTTTGAGAAAAAGGATAAGGAAATTGTTAGAAAGATCCATCGTTTTGTTTGGCTCATAATCTGTAGAACACTGATCAGGGGATTGATTTTACGTCATCTTCTCTATTTACAATGAACTGACAATCTGTCTACATTACATTTTTTTTCTGCATAATTCACTGCCAATACTATTTTCTTTCTTGCAGATTTTAGAATGGATGGTAACTCATAATAAGTTTGAGTTATCTGATTCTGACTTTGCAATCCGCATTGACTTGATGACCAAAGTATTTGGCGTCGATGCTGCTGAACGATACTTTGAAGGTTTGCCTATTGATGCCAAAACTTGTGAAACTTATACTGCTCTCCTTCACTCTTTTGCTGGGTCCAAATTGACTGACAAGGCTGAAACTCTCTATGAAAAGATAAAGGACTCAGATATACCTCTAACTGCCCTTCCATTCAACGAGATGATGACTTTGTACACGTCGATCGGGCAAGTAGAGAAGGTATCCTCAATTGTCGATGACCTGAAACAAAGGATGGTTCATCCCGACATTTTCACTTACAATCTCTGGATCAGTTCTCTAGCTGCAGCTTTAAACATCGATGGTGTTAAACAGATTCTCAACGAGATGAATTGCAACCCCAATTCAAACAAAGATTGGGTGCGATATATTGAACTCGTCAACATATACGTTAAGTCAGCTAATCTACTGCATTCAGGGTCGAACTCCGTAGTCGAGTCTGAGAGTGGCATATCTCAGCGAGAATGGATTACATATGACCTCCTCATTATCTTGTATGCTGGTCTGGGAAACAAAGACAAAATCGATCAGATTTGGAGATCATTAAGGATGACAAAGCAAAAAATGACGAGCAGAAATTACATCTGCATTGTATCTTGTTACCTGATGCTTGATCAATTAAAGGAAATTGGTGAAGTTATTGATCAATGGAAACAATCAACTACAACAGATTTTGATATTTCTTCTTGTAACAAGCTTGTAAATGCATTTGTTGAAGCTGGCTTGAATGAGAAAGCCAACAGTTTTGTAAATGTTTTGATTGAGAAGAACTGTGAACCCACAGAAGCTTAGTGGTGGAAAGTTGGTTTAGGTCATAATCTAGTCCATCTCATTTTGATTAATCCAAGTTTCAAATTTCAAATCTTGTCTTAGTCTTTAAAGTTTCAGTCATGTGTCACATTTCAACTTCTTAGGGGTATTTGGCCCAAGGAATTTGAAAAAAATTAGGGCTTCTTTCAATCAGACACACAACTCCCAAACTTAGGTGATATGGCATCGGCTTGGCCGATCTTTTTGTTTCATTATCCTTGCTAATATTACTTGATATTTAATTATTCTGTTTGCCTGTTATCATGTCATAACATCGTATTTAACATTTGTATTATGTGTTAGATCCACTATAAGAATCGACTATGATCAAGTCGAAAAAGAAAAAGAAAAGTGAGGTCTAATTTTATAATAATTTAAGTCCTATTTGCTAACCATTTGGTTTTTGCTTTTGAAAATTAAGTCTATAGACACAACTTTTATCTTCAAGTGTTTTCTTTGTTATCTACTATTTACCAATGGTAAAAAAACCAAGTCAAATTTTGAAAACTAAAAAAAAAGTAGTTTCTTAAAAACTTTGTTTTGTTTTTGAAATTTAGCTAAGAATCCAACCACTATCCTAAAGAAAGAGACATTATTGTAATAAATACGGAAAAAACATACTTAATTTTAAAAAACAAAAAACAAGAAACAAAATGATTCCTCCCATTTTTTTTTGCAATGATTTGCATCTTTCTTAAGTTCAATAGTTTAATTCTTAGTCAAATAAAAAAAAGTTTAAAAGCTATTTTTCAGTTTTTAAAATTTGACTTGATATTTTAAACCATTGGTAAAAAGTAGATAATAAAAAAAGAAATTCGGAAGTGGATGTTGTATTTATAGACAAAAATAAAAAACAAAATGATTATCCAATGCGACCGTAGTTTTTAAAAAACTATTTCTTTTAGAATTTGACTAAAA
Source organism: Cucumis cinereus (assembly GCA_037974625.1). Classification (NCBI taxonomy): domain Eukaryota; kingdom Viridiplantae; phylum Streptophyta; class Magnoliopsida; order Cucurbitales; family Cucurbitaceae; genus Cucumis; species Cucumis cinereus. Next base: position 1,525,273 of record JBBPDJ010000001.1, read on the forward strand.
ATCTATCGTTCTATAGGCGAAGACCATAATACAAAAAGGTGAAAAAACAAACCCAATTTCCAAAAATGAAAAAAAAAACACAAAAATATAAAATCCTTTGTCAAACAAACCCTAAATTATTAATTTTTCTATCAACACCATTTCTTTTCCAAATTACTTCACATATATATCATATCATATCACAGTAAAGAAACAAATATATGTGAAAGAATAATAACATTTATGTAATGCCACTGAAACTCTTATTATTATTATTATTATTATATATATATATATATAGAAAAAAAAGGACATTAAAGTCACATGGCAATGTCTAATTAAGCACCCAAATATAGATAATAGGTTAACAATTATCCTATCATTTATTGTCCTAGAAGACCCAAATGATGTAAGTTTATATCATATCTTCTATGCTTGCAAACTCCCAAGACATTGATTGTTTGATTTGAAATTGTCTCAATAAATAATTTATGAATTGACATTTCAAAATTGCGTAAGTAGACCCTATACAAAATAGAGTTTGAAATTTAAATGCGTGTATAATTGATATCTATTTATTTTTATCGATTGAAAACGTGTCACACAAATAAATTAATTTGTAAATACTTTTTAGATTATCAATGGTGATATCAATCTTGACCTTTTGAAACTAAAGTCATTTTAGAACTTTTTTTGCTGATCGTTCAAGTTCGTGCTGTGGTATAGTGAAAAAGTCAACATATTTATAAATCTAAAAAATTCTGTTTTCTCACGTCAACGTTGCTTTATGCGTTCGAATTACACTTAATCATCAATTGTCAAAATCTTGTTTTTCACTCTCGTTCTCTTGCTCTTATTTTTAGCTTGTACTTGACTGTAGTAATATTGTTTAATGTGTTTGAATCAAGGTCTGAACATTCATTAATATATGAAATTGAGAATATTTCAACTTATATATATACATATTTTTTTGGAGAATATATCTTCACTAGTCGAGTTATGTTTAGATAGACAATGGTAATATATATCTTAATGAGTAATATCGTATATGTTTTAGCTTTTGTGACATTATTTCTCTAACTCTTCAACCTAATTTGGTGGTTGTGACTTGCACAAGTTGAGTAAGAACGACGACTTTCTCTCTCTCGTCCCTTATGATGTCAAACATGTAATGTTTTGGCATCATAAGTGGGAAAAAAACAACAGAAAGCCCTGATTCCCACTATATATCTTTAATCGTTGTTAGGGTTTAAAGATTAGGGTTTAGAGTTTCAGTTGTGACTAAACCATCTCTTCAACTTCTCTACAAGCGAATTTCGGAACACATTCAGTGCAATAAGTGGATCGCAATTGTTTACTTTTGTTGTTGTCTACCTATGTTTCGGAGTCGAAATTGTAGGACCCATCTTGAAATATGTAATAAAAATCATGCAATTTAACCGAGGAATGAAGGACGATCAATTTAATTGTGGTTCAAGATTAAGTGGGACCATTACCTTTACCGTTATTGTTATCAATATTGTTACTGTAATAATATGAAAATTATGATTTTGCTACCTTTATTGTTAACGCTGTCGTTAGGGTTGAACAATAAAAGTAACGATAACAATAACCGTAAAATATGACATGTTAAATTCTAGAAAAATAAAAAGGGTAGGAAGTTTTGGTTTTTAAAAAACTAATCAAATTTTATTTGTTTATTTATTTATTTTTAATTTTTTTTTGAGGCAATTCCATAAAAAATTCATCAAACGGTTATCTTCAGTCTGATTATAAAGTTTGGACCATTTCAAATTTAAAACCTCATCGACATAACTTCCATTACAAGTTCATATGTTGCATATCTTGTTCGTCAACTACCTTAGCACAAACAAATTCCCAAAAAAATGGACGAAAATCAAAATTTAACACAGACGGAAGCTAACAATATGTCCATGGCGGATCAGGGGAGAAGACCCAGAAAGAAAGATCCAATGACATTGCATACTGTAGAATTCCCCGTGAGCAAAATCAATCCAATTCAAACAACTGTTCAAGCCGACATTTCAACCAGCATAAATTCAAGCAACCCATGTGGAAATTCTTCTTTTTGACTTCATATCTCTGTTTTTTTTTCCAGCCCCACTCTGATAATTGGTTTTTCCCCCTCAGCTAAATTTTCAACTGGAACTTTTCAGAGTTTTCTCCCTCTCAATCATGTGGGAATCTGAATCAGAATCTGTTAGAGGACGTGGGTATGGCGATGGGTTCCTCAGTCCAACCAAACATAGCCTCAAGACCGATGGGTTTGAGCTTAGAGGCCGCTCATGGTTAATTCTTCTTTAGAAACTGCTTTTTCCTTTTTGATATTTTTTTTTTCTTTTTCTCTTTGGATATTCACAGTTTGACTTAACGGGTGTAGTGAATGAAGTGTTTGTTGAAATGGCTTTGCCAAACTTGAACTGAGTTCTCATGCAGGATTTTGAGTTTTATGGTTTGTTTTGCTTAGGCATGTTGGAACTGATATTCCGAGTGATCTTCTTGTTCAAGTTGAAGATGTGGATTTCCATTTACATAAGGTAGCACATTTCCTTTTTTTTTTTTTTTTTTTTTCCTTTTCTGCATAGAGGTTCTGTGTTTTTGGAGATGAGTTTTTTGACAATTTGTTTGTTTTGATTTGTTGTTTTTTCCCCCTTCTTGTTGGGAAGTATCTTCTCTTTTCTCGAAGTGGGAAGATGACAAGACTTGTGTATGAATCAAGGAATCCAGATTTGAGCAAGATTGTTATCAAATACCTTCCGGGGGGGACTGAGGCGTTTCTATTGGTAGCGAAGTTCTGCTATGGCGTCCCTCTTGATCTAACCGCGGCTAATATCTCTGGCCTAAGATGTGCTGCCGAGTACCTTGAAATGACAGAAGATTATGAGGAAGGGAACCTCATATTTAAAACCGAAGCATTTTTAAGCTGTGTCGTTCTGTCATCTTGGAGCGATTCGATTATAGTGTTGAAAAGCTGCGAGAATCTTTCACCGTGGGCAGAGAACCTTCAAATAGTTAGAAGATGTAGTGACTCCATAGCTTGGAAGGCCTGTGCCAATCCAAAAGGCGTGAGGTGGACTTACACTGGGAAGCCTCAGGACATTCAAAGTCCAAAAGGAAACGAGATGAAGGAGTCGATCCCAGGTGGAAGCCATACTGTTCCTGTGGATTGGTGGTTCGAAGACGCATCAATTCTGAGAATTGATCACTTTGTGAGAGTTATCACTGCTATAAAGGTGAAAGGGATGAGATATGAACAGATTGGAGCTGCAATAATGTACTATGCATGTAAATGGCTTCCAGGGTTGGCTAATCATGAGAATGGAGAAGGCACAGAGGCCGCAAACTGTAGCAATGGCAGTGGCAGTAGCAGAAAGTACAATTGGAATGGTGACCTTCATATGGTTGTGGTAAATCCGAAGAACAAAATCTCGACGATTCAGGCGAAAGAAAGGAGAATGATTATCGAGAGTCTGATCAGCATACTTCCACCACAGAAGGACAGTGTTTCATGCAGCTTTCTTCTACAACTTCTGAGCATGGCAAATGTTTTGAAGGTTGCTCCTGCTTTGGTTACTGAACTCGAGAAAAGGGTGGGGATGCAATTTGAACAGGCTACCCTCACGGATCTTCTCATTCCTTCTTATAACATATCTGAGACCATGTATGATGTTGATCTTGTTCAGAGGCTTTTGGAACATTTCCTCATTCAAGAACTAACCGAAGATTCAAGTCCTAGCAGTCAATCCTTTTCGGGAAAAGATGCCTTAGAAGTATCTCAAACTACTGCAAGTTCGGACCAAAATGCGAAGACGCGAGTGGCAAGGCTTGTTGATAGCTATCTCACAGAGATGGCTAGAGATAGAAATCTCTCTTTGACAAAGTTTCAAGTCCTGGCTGAGGCTCTTCCCGAATCGGCAAGATCATGTGATGATGGTCTTTATCGGGCAGTCGATTCATATCTTAAGGTACGTTGAATGTAAATCTTTTTAATCTATTTGACTGAGTTTCATTTTTTACCGACTTCTGTTTTGGTTAATTCCATTCTTTGGTGTTTTTAATTGTTTTTTATCCCCAAAGAAAGGGATTTGAAAGAAGATATGCATAACATTTGATATGAAACAATAAAAGACTTGGATACATTAGAAATCCTTATAAACTTATAAAGGGGATTGTAATGGAAAGGTTTCGCTAAAGAACTGCATCAAGGTCATTCGACTATGGATCCCCATTAAGTTTCTTCTTTTTGCTCATTCCTTGTTACACGAAACCAACAGGCACATCCAACGTTATCCGAGCACGAAAGGAAACGGTTGTGCCGAGTGATGGACTGCCAAAAGCTATCTGCTGATGCCTGTATGCACGCTGCACAAAACGAACGACTCCCATTACGCGTTGTCGTTCAAGTTCTCTTCTCCGAGCAAATAAAGTTAAACAATGCCATAGCCAACAACCCAATCAAAGAAGCTGGCGAGTCTCGATGTCAACCAATCACCTCAAGCAGAAAAACACTACTTGAAGGGACACCTCAATCATTCCAAGAAGGATGGACAGCCGCAAAAAAGGATATACACACACTGAAATTCGAACTTGATACCGTGAATATGAAATACTTAGAGCTCCAAAAGAATTTGGAGAATTTGCAGAGGCAATTTGAGAAGATCCTAAAGCAGAAACAAACATCATCATGGAGCAGTGGATGGAAGAAACTAAGTAAACTGACAAAGATGAATGCAATAGAAAACCAAGATTTGGTTGATCAAGTTCCAATAACAGGAGAGAAGGCTAGAAAGACACATAGAAGGTGGAGAAACTCAATATCATGAAAAGGAAATTCAATAGTAGGAGGCAACACAACATGGAGGAGCTTATCTTTTCTGCTTGGTGAAGGGTTGAATTATTGGAAAGTTGTGGCATTTTGCAGGCAACAAAATGAGGTAATTTCATTTCAGAGTTAGTTTTTTTTTAGTCTCAATGGAGGTTATTGCTTCATGTGAAATGAGAATTCCATCAAGGGGTATGTTTGGGAGTTCTTGTGAGGACTGCTTTTATTGCATCATTCATCTTTTTCTTACTACTTCAATAAAGACAGAAAAAATAAAGTTGTTTGTTTGTCTATATAAGGTGATGGAAGATAACCAAAATGATGTGTGTTTTCTTAGATTTTACACGTGTTTTGTTTATTCAATACACATCATTATTATATGTGAATAAACCAGAAACCACGACTTCAGACACATTTTCTATTTGGTTCTAAGACAATATCAGAACATATGACTCTCATAGATTTGGAGTAAAAGAATAGATTCAATAAATAAGTAAAAAAAAAGTCGGATTGGGATCAAGACAAATTCATGATGGGTCGAGGGAGGGGAGTTGGACCTTTGGACGCAACTTTCTTTCAGTCTCGGCCTCTGATGTTAAGAATCCCACTTGACCCATTGGAAATGAGTTGCGCCTTGACCTCCAAAGTTGAGGAGTCCAACTAGTGCATAGAGCGTGGCCTACATGGTCTTGAACCCAAGAACCCCACATGGAATTAGATCAAGATTATAGATAACTGGATTTCGAACAAGATAGGAGAAGACCTAGGTCAACCTCATTTATAAATACATCTTTAGAGTTCTATATGATATAATAGAAACCATACTCTCAAACTCTCTCGCTTTCACCTTATTTCATTATCTGACTTTAGCATCAGGTTATAGATAAACTCCTGGGGGTTTAGGGTTTAGGGTTTAGGGAATTTGTAGGTGTAGAAAAATGGTGAGGATGGACTTAGGTGTAGCCTCGATCAAACTTTTATAATAGTTATCTTTAAAAAAAAAAAAGAAAAGAAAAGAAAATGATAGAATTTATTATGGAGAAAAAACAATGGAACACCAAGTAGGGTTCTTAGTACAAGAGCCATGAAAGTATAGGATAAATGTCAAAGGTCCACTAATCTTTATTAAAAAGGGGGCATTGTTGGAGACAATGGTAGATGGTCACAGTGTCCCCAATTCCAAATTTCCTTGAACACTTATTTGGATAATGAGAGGCTGCCAAAAGAAATGCCTTTTTGGTTGATCACTTTGCTTTTGAAGTTGTGTCCAGTTCAACAAACATTTGGTCTTTTGTAAAATACAACTTGTGTCAATTTGCTAAGTTGGATTGGTTTTGTTTTTCTTTTTTATCCTTTTTTTATAAGTAAAAGTTTGTGTCGGAAGTACCTGGTTGGATAAGGATGGTAAAGAATTGTGAGGATGAGAGATCGAATCTATTATCTTAGGATAGAATGTCATTCTAATTCTACTACGTTAAGTTTCCTGACTTTTATTTTTAATGAAGAAACTTTTATCCAATAAGTTTACGAACGAAAACAACATCAATTTTAATTGAATTCAAAACATGTTTTGAGTTACTCAATGTGAAATGAAAGTGAATAATATCAAAAGTTTGTTGGCCCTATCTTAAAAGTTCTCACGATTTTCATATTTTTCTTCGTAAAGTAATTTTCAATTTCCAACCACAAAACAGTCCAAAGTAAAGATATTGATCCATCTGGAAAAGACAAGACAATCATCTTTTCCTTGCAATACTTCAATGATCTAATACATTCAAAGCCACGATGTTGACAAATATTGAAAAATTAATGCAATTTTTTCTAGGGATCCAAATTAATGAATCCTGTTAGTTCCTTAACCAATAACTCTTTGTCTTGACAAGATTCTTAATGACCAAAGTGCGCTTAGCTCAGTTGTAATTGACACGACTTTTCCTTCTAAAATTGGAAGGTCAGATCCTCCATCACTACAATTATTGTACTAAAAAAAGATTCGAGGTAAAATCTATTGTTGAGTCAAAATCATTTGCAAGAGAAAAATGGAATTAGAGTAGTTAGAAATGCACTAAAGAGGTGCTTGGCAAAGCAACTCCAACTTTAGTGTAGCTTCAAGTGGGGCATCTTCATACCTAATCGTCTCTATAGGTATAGGTGTAGATTCTATGTATCCATTCATCACATCGTGATTCCAATCTTGTCGATAGAGACCACGTAGTCCTCCACAATTAATGGGTCTATTCCTTAATCTTAAGAGTCTTTGTAATCAACTATCAAATAAAGATGGAGGCATGCTGGCATGCTTGACATTTGGCAAGGATGAGATTGATGCATACATACTACTACTCCCATGCTATGAAACAGTGCAATTGGAAAATTTTTCTATACTACAATCTCAGTAATTGTCAATCGTGTTACCAATAATTGAAAGTTATGTAGGCTCCACCTACATAAAAGAATTGTCTAAAAACACTAAATTATAGCGTGAATCCAAGAAATACCGATTTTTCATAGTACTAGAAAATTTTCTTTGCACGAAAAAAAGTCTTAGCGAGCGTCTAAGCTCATCATGTGGAGCAGCTGATCTAGATCAAGTATGAAGAAACTTACTATCATCTTCATTCCAGCTATGGAATCCACAATCAATCAAAAGTTTGTTTCATTCAACAGAAAATCCAATAGAACTCACAAGAGACCCTGCTTGAATTCCATCGAAATGCAATTATCATTATTACATAGAAGTGGGAGGTGCAATAAAAGCAAACCAGAAAGATTTAAACAAAAAATACAAAGAAAACTTATGGAAGGAAAGGAAAAAAGAACAGCTAAAAAAGAGTGGAGAATACAAAACAAAAATGCAGAATTCATCCACCAATTATTCATCATCTTCAAACTCAAACAGACAAACCAACAGACCATTAGAAACAACAAATCTAAAATACAAAAGCAGAGTACAGTGGAAATTCTCACGAGCAGAAGCAGAGGCCACCACCCCAACTCCACCTTCACAATTTTTCTCTGTACAAAAAGCAATCACTTCCCACTTTGCAACAAAAAAACAAGCTTACCTTTACGACGTCATTGATTAAAGAGCAACTCCAGCTCAGCTCCACCATATTCATCATGAAACACATTGATGTACACTCACAATTTGTTGCACCTGAATCACTTTTCCAATACTTTTCATTATCTGCATTTTGTTTTTTTCTAATCCATACAATGTAAAGAGAAGGCAAAAGCCTGATATAGAGAATGCAGGTGGAGAGTTTAGTGGAGGGTGGGGCCTAAATAACCAAATGCGCATGCACTAAATTCATGGGTTTTCTCCATGAAAAAGAGGGGTCCCTCAAAAATACAACAAATACCTCCACTGTCACCTCCCAAGTAGTCAAATCCCAGTGATTCCTTTAATCTTTAGTGCCCCAAAAGCAAATAGATAACAATCATTTCTGGTCAACATTACACATTTTGTCTTTCAATGGCAACAAGCAAAGAGCAGTATCTGCATACTACACTTAAATTCCTTTAGTAGCCCATTATGTACAGTCCCATAATGTCCATAGGGTCCCATAAAAGCAAGCCAAGCCTACTACCATATTGATTTTCAAATACAACAATCATTCTGTAAAGAAATCTTTGCTTACCACCTTTTTCTCCCATCCTGATATCCTTGACCGACATCATGGTGAGGGAGTGTGGCAGCAGCCAGACCCATAGCTTTTGCTTTAAACTTTAGAGACTTCAAGTAGTCTATAGCTTCATCAATGACTAACATTGGGTGCTTGCCCTCAGCACCAGGGACCATGGTTTCAAGAAGTTTCAAAGTCTCTCGTAACTTGTCTTTTTTTGATGAAAAATTGGAATCCATTAGATGTCCTTGGCTATCGTCAACAGTGTAGCTTGACTTCAAATCAACTCTGTAGTTGTTAAGTGCATCTACTTTCACTGAAACAGGAGCTTCTGACAATTTCTTGTGCCCACCATCTACCATTCTCTGCCTTTTTCTGGGGCCATCAGAACTAGCAACTTCCTCATTCATTTCCTCAATTTGTCTATCATAAAGTTCCTTAATCAGCGGTGGAGAATGACCAGTGCTAGTTACTTCATCATCACTGATATAATGATTGTCATCATCAGAATAAAGCAAGGCGTTTATTTCATCTGTGTCTTCATGCATCTCACTCTCCTCACCAGCAATTCCACTTTTCAAAGGATCTTTGTGAAATAAATAATTTTTTAAATCAATATCCCCAGCAGCATCTTCTTCATCATCATTTAAGCCATGACTACAATTCTTTGCACTAATTGAGATGGGAATCTGAGCAGCATCAGAACTGTACATTACACTTGTTTGATTTCCAGTCTGATCAAAGATGATGAATTCCCTCTTAGAAAACTCAGTATTTGAATCAGGTATGGTCATTCGCCCAAATCCCAATGATGAATCAAACTGTTTCTCCACAAGGCATGGAAGTACATTGGAACGCATGGTCCCAAAATAAGATGGAAAGCTATGAAGCAATCCATTCCCATTCTTCTGTTCCCAATTCAAACCACCATGATGAATAGCTGATCCCCGAAATTCCGTTTGTGCAGAAGAGACATTAGTGTCTGGGTTCAGACATTGCAACCTGAACTTTAGCAACTCATTCATGCAATTTAAATTGGGCAGGTTCCCAGCAGAATGCCCAGGCTGAGGCCAGGAATCTTCAGTCTTAACCATCCAACAAAAAACAATCACCTAATGTTGACAATGGAAAGAAAAAACAAATTTTCAGAAAGCAACCAAGAAAAGAAAAAAGATTGCTCGAGATCATTTCAGCTGTGGTAAATAAGCAAGACTGGCAAACCTACCACAAGATGAATATGTCTCTGATTTTCCCAGTTCAATTACTCGCTGATTCTTTCAGAAACAAATAATTAAAAGAACAAAAGAGAAAAACTTCAGCTCAAGTTTATTGCAAAAATCACAAATTGATCTACGTGACAGGTTTGAGCAAATGACGGAAGTACTCAGCCTGAAAAAAAAAAAAAAAACCACAGGTAGGTTAACCATATAGTTCGAGAGTCGATGATCTTCAGTAACAAAAATTAATTGACCATGTATAGGGTTAAGAAACCAAGCTGTGGATACCTGGCAATCCTGCAAAGGTTGAAAACATGCTATCACTTTAACAATAATTGTTGGCTTCCCAGCAATCCCATTTTCATGTTTCAATGCCCGAAATCGTGTTTGACTCGCTGCTTGGCACACCATAACTACTTTTAACCCTTTACTATGCTGAATGATGAAAACGATGTGAGACAGAAGGGACTACACAATGAAACAAAGGCCAAGTAGGTTTGTCAAAGTTCAGAGTACACCAACCAGCAAACATAACACAGGGGAACTGAACAAAAGTAGAGAATCCGAAAAATCTTAAGCAAACTAAGATGAAAAATAGCTCGGAATCCTGAAATTGGAATATAGAACTAAAGCCTAAGACAGAATTCAGACAGTTAACTGGCTTCAGCTAATGTATATATCAGAAGCAATGATAAAAAAGTGATTGGATCCCATGGTTAGATGTTATGAAGCAGATAAGAACTGAAATAGGAGAGGTTCAATGGGATGAGAAATGATTTATAGTATAACCCAACAACATATTTTCAGGCGCACAACTTTGTGAAACACGTCGACAGTAGAACTCGACCAAAGCATATTTTTGATCCAATATAGTTCCTTTTATCCCCCCGTACTTGTTTACAGTCACTTCCCCTAATTTACCTGCAAGATAGCAATCGAGTTTTCAGCAATAAAACCTTCACCACAATAAAATTTAAAATACATAAAAAGAAACGAGTAGCTAGCTATATCCAAACATATGAGATAAAACATGAATAGTCTCAATCTCTGAACTAAACATCACAACCAACTTTGCAGCTCTACAGACACAAAGGAAGAGAATTCTCCAGCATATCCTCCCTCTGCCCTTCCAAAAACTACAGAACAAATATTACAATCCCAACAGTAGTGAGCATCGATGGAAACATATATTCCCTTTTGAGCAGGAATGAGAATACATGTTCTCATTTTCAGAAAGGGAAAAGTAAAAGCTTTCTAAATCCCAATTCAATAGAAAAAGAAAGCAAGAATGGGCATCCCAAATCATTGCTTAAAACCATTCCTTTCCGAAAAAGAAATTCCTATTTGAAGGTCAGAGAAAACAAAACCAAACGAATCAAAGAAAACACAGAATCACAACATCGATATATCCAAAGATCGCAAAAGATAAATCGAACCCATTAATGCTGCCAGTCCAAAGGACCTCCCCATTATTCCATAGAAGAAAACTCAAAGAACCCATTAAGCAAAAGAAGGAAAGAAGACAATGACAGGAAGAAAAAAGAAAAAAAGCAAGCATAGAAGTAAAAGGGGAATTGGAGAAGAAACCAAAAGAACTAAGCAGGAGCTCACCTTTTAGCCGAACGGTGTGAAGATGGAGAGGGGAATGAGAAGTTTTAGAGTGACAGAGGGAAAATGGGAAGGAGAAAGGGAAAGGGAGAGGAGAGAGGGAGCTGTAGAGGAATAGTGAAGAATGGGAAGAGAGAATGCACGCTTAACGTCCAGAGATCGAAGACCGATAAAAGGATGTCAAGTCAACATTATGGACAAATCCAAATTACTCTTTTGCCCATTCCTTTTCTAATTTTCTCACACTTTTTTTTTAAAAAAAATTACTTTTTCTTTTGAAAAAAAAACTCAAAGTTACGATGTGCCTGATCATTGTTATGTTTTTTAAGTTATTTCTAAATATATCGTATCTAAATATCAAACAATAGCAAATATCAAAGTTTATCTAATGTGAATTGCGATAGACTATTTAATCATAGATAAATTGTGACATTTTGTTGTATTTATAAATATTTTAAGAAATTTTGTCATTTAAAATAAATATTTTCAGAGTACTATATCACAAATACACTACTCTATCACAATATCTTTCATGGCTGTCTAAAAGGAACAAAATTTTCAATCACAATTTCAATAACTATTTTGGAACTAACAACAAAACCACCAAAAACTACTATCACTTGAATCAGGAATCATGTAATTAAGCATAGACATAAAATCGAACGATGTTTATAAAAGGCAATAAAAAAGGGAGTTTATTTTTTTTTTAAATTTTAAAAAGAAAATTGGAATTTAAGAAAAAAAATCAGAAAGGAAATTTGGTAGCAGCTTCCACATTGACAAATAATATCTCATAAGAACATAAACCCATTCACCCCATCTCCGCTATTTGAAGGCGGGAACGAGGCGGGGATTCCCTGTTTTCTAAAAGAAAACTACATTTTTTTTTAAAAAAAAAAATATATATATATATATAAAGTGGGCTTAAAATCTGGGCTTAGATTGGACACTTTAGTTGGGCTTAGATTGGGCTAAATTTTCTTAAAATGTAAAAGCTAAAATAGATAATTAATATATATATATATATATAGTATAGTATAGTACAAGTAAAAGAATAGGATTTGTTTGTGTAAAAAAAAAATGTGGGATGCAATTACCAAAATAATGACAAGTTGAATAAAAACTTTAAATTAAAAAGTTGGATGCAATGGAATGTGATATAGATCTTTGACTAAGTACACCTAATTAGGATACATTAATGTATGTTTTGAGTATATATATATATTTATACTCTAAATTTTGCCTCATGAAATAATGTTATATAAACTAAATTACACCTAAGAATCAATTACCATTTTGATTCTCTACCTCATTTTCCTTGGATTGGGGTATGCTTTTATAGGACATCCCCATCTAGGTTAGAGCCCAAGTGCGTGGGAGTTTGGATTCTCTTGACAAACCCATTTGGGTCCCTAATTTAGTTCGAGTTTTCTCTGTCTTTTTTCTGGTCTAACTAACTATGATCTATTCTAAATGTCAGTTGTATCGTTCAAACTAAAATTACCCATAACGGTATGCATAATTTGTTTGCACTTGATTTTGAGAATCAGATCTATCTATCTTTCTTTCTTCATCTTTATCTTTTTCTCCTCCCCTCCATAATGCCACCATATGGCCGCCACCTCTATCGCTGTCCTCCCCCGTGATCGCACCATTTTCGCTGCCGATTCATCCTTGTAAGTGTTTTTCTTTTCTCACTTGCTAGAGCCACCCTCCACCGGCCTCCATCATCAGTACTCTTCTAAACACATTCTAAGTTCTTTTTTCTTTTTTTTTTTTTGAATCTTTCTTTTCTTTTCTCACTCTCTATGTTTTTTGGAGGAACTTAGTCGATTTGTATATCTCGTTGAATCTTTTGTGGGGTATCTTAGTTTTGTTTTGTTTTAAATTATTTGATATATTAGTTTAAACCCTAAATTTTATACTGTTTCATTAGTTTAATTAGAAATGTTTATAATTGCTCATTAAGCTAAGTTTTAGAGAGAATATAAATTTAGTTGAGTCCTTAAGTTTATGTTTTTAATTATATGCTAATCTATATTAGTTTTGGAAAGATAGTTTATTATTTTCGTGTTATGTTTACTACGTCTAGATAAGTTAACAATACTTATTTATGTGAGTTTTATCACAGGTTTTAATGTTAAAAATTTATTAGCTTTGAAAACTTGAAGTTAAATTTAACGTTGTTCTTAGATTCATATCAAACTACACTACATCAAAAATCACTTACAATAGCATTTAAAAAAATCGTGAACTTTTTATAAACGTGGTCATAGTTCATGTCATTGAAAGTACTTTCCATAGTGTTTTTTCACTCCTATAAAAATTTACTTTTGATAGCATATATTTAATGTCATGATAATATTTCATAACATTGATAAAAAAAAAGAGGCTATATGATGTCTTTTATAGCAACAATAAAACACTATAAAAACTTTTCGTAGCATTTGTTATAGCGGCAAAAAAAGCTAAAAGACTTTTTATAGCATATTGTTGTAGTCGATGTTATTGAAAGTTCCTAACTTTTCATTGTATTTTTTCAATGACGCAAAAAAATCCTATTAAAGATTTTCATTTACAATTGCATAATTTTAATGCTATGGAAATTATTCATAGCATTAAAATGCTATAATTGACTTTTGATTGCAAGTCTTATAATTGTAAAGAAATGCTATGAAAACTATATTGCATTTTGAGCTTCGATGCGCCATAATAATCAATTTTAATCAAATTGTATATCACTTATATAGCACTTTATATACCAATAACAATTATTACAAATGTAGGAATAAAATCAATTGTGATAGGAGAATTGCAAATAATAGAGAAAAAGTGAAGTTAATATTAAGAAATAAATAAGTTAATAATCTCGCTCTTTTTAAGGAGATGCAAAACTTCTGCAGTGTGTATTGTATCTCTTTATATCAACCATCGGTGCAACAAATATTTCTTGTATGTCTCCTCCAGAATACATACAACAACCCAACTAAAACGTTTTGTAGCTCAAATTGTTAGGAAAATGGAGACAAAACTCTATCAACAAAAATCATAAACCCATAAACAACCACCTACTATTGGTTAATAATAGGAAGGTGTTATTAATTGAAGTAAAATTGATGGTAGTGAAAAATTTTGTTTGGCATATGTAGAGACCCATTTCTTTTATTAACCCTAAAGCAAGCATTTAATTGGTTAATCTTAATTAGGTGAGTAATGATTAAAAATGAAGAAGAAGAAAAGAGGCCGGTGGGACACTACTATAAAAGAAGAGCAAATTAGAATGAAAAATTTGCACACGACCCTGAACTATTTTGGGTTTAGGGTTTCGCTTATTTTATTCCAAGACACCGAGCTGTTGTTGTTGTTGGGCTATTTGGGGAGAGAGATTTGTAAGCGCGAGTTTGAGGGTTTCTTTCAATCTCCATCATAGTAGAACCTATCGTTGCAGAAGATTGGGGCGAACCAATATAATTTTTAGTTTACTCCGTATTTATTTATATCTCGCGTAAATTTCCAACACAAATCACTTCGCATTGAAAGGTTGAGCTCAAAGCTCCACAACTAAGAACACCCTCCCTTTATCCAATTGCTCTTAAAGAGCTAATTATAGAAAGATATAATTTTTTTTTGTTGTTGAAGTTGCGTTGTATGCGAGTGCATTTACATCAAAATTAATTTTCAATAGTATAAACACGACTCGTAATGGGATGCCTCAATCGATATAACTTAACGTTCTGTAATTATAAACAACCATTTTTTTTTTGTCAGGTCGACATGTTGTACAAATGAAAACAAGACAACCTCGACTTTCTAGTTTCCTTAAAGACACCTAAGTATCCTTTAATCTCCACACGTTTAAAGAGATGCATCCTTTAGTGTTCACATAAAAAAAACATGACAAGTCTTTACATTTTTGCTTGGTGCCAAAATTTGAATGTCCAATTTACACTAGTTAAATAAGCTGTCGAACACAATATATTTAGTTAGACGACATATGTCACACATTGAAATGCAATACGAATTATCTAGCTATTCGTGAAATCCCAATTTGTAACAAGTACTTGTTACAAATATTTTCAAAAACTAATTAGACTTTGGTTTAATATCCATTTGGTTTTTAATTTATAAAAATTAAGCATGCACAAACTTCCCTTTTATCTCTAAATTCCTTGTCTTGTTATCGACCTTCTTCTAATATTTCTAAAAACCCTAGCTATATTTTGAAAACTTCAAGGTTTCCAAGAATTCAACTCTTTTATTTAAGAAATATGAAAACTAGTAAAAATAAACCCGAGAAAGTAAGCTTAATTTTTAAATCAACCAAAAACAAAAAAAATCTAACCGTTACCAAACCGAGCCTTAAAAAGTGGTTTTTTTTAAAATTTTTGAAAAGACTGAATTTCTAGAATATGAACTTCTGTATGAGATGTAATAATAAAATATTGAGAGTGATTGGAGGGAAAATTAATTTGGAAATGGATAAGATTGAATCACTTTGGACTCTTTTAGATAATATTTCCCACCTCACATTGTTCTGCTTAAAAGACATAACTAATTAGGGAATATTATTTCATTTTTTGCTTTTATATATTCTTTTTTGAAAAAGATAACAAATAATATATATGCTCTATGTTGGGAATATTAATTAATTAATTAATACAAAGAACAACTTGTATATTTTGTTAATTTAATCCAACTAATTTAAAAGAATTTTAGGCTAAGATCCATTTTAATTTGAGACTTAAATTGATATACTCCATTCCCAAATGTATCATGATTCTCTGCTACCATCCTTGAGGCTTCTTTCTCATATTCCTATATATACAAGATTAACATCGTTGTTACTATTTTATAGTCTCAATAAGATATCGTCAAAATAAGTTTAAAATGTTTTTTTTACATATTAGTTGTCGTGTCAATTTATGTGAATGATGATGTTGTAAATGACATTTTTTAATTTTCACATTAGTCATTACATTAATTTCTATATTATTTTAATGAGGCAACGAGAACTCTACCTACGATGCTTTTGGAACAAATTTTGAAAATCTAAAGTGTAAAATCAAAACGTTTCAAAGTCTAATGGCATATAATTGAAACACGTGCCAAACTTTAGGGCATATTTCGTATGACGATTAACCTTATACTTAATATTCTTTAAATTTGAAATAAATTACAGTATTATCGTTGACTTTATAAGCGTTTCAAAACTACAATTCGAATGAAATCCTTTAAACTTGAAATAGTATATATATAACTTTGCTCAAGTTGAGTTTGTGGATAAAAGAATAGAGAAAGAGAGAGAGAGATAGAATCAAAGAAGAGAATTAACAAAAGTGCTTATTCACATTTAATTTATAGATTTTGACAGAAGTCGTTTTCTAAAAGCACATGGAGATCTCATTTTTCTCTTCTTTCATTTCTTTCTTCCATCTTTAATTATAATAAAGACAAATGTAGTGTCATTTTCGAAGATTTTGGGTTGATATAATGGAGATTCATATCTGAAGGAGTCCATTTTCACTTTCAAGCTGATAGAGATATGGAAAAAACAGAATTGAAAATGAGAGAACTTGGGGCATGTTTTGGGGAGTCTGATTTGGTTTTTGGTTTTCTGTTTGAAATTAAAAGTGAGCTTATGAACACTACTTCTATTTATTGAATTTATGTTTTGTTGTCAATATTTTAAGAGTATTAGAATCCATTTGGTAGCGATTTGATAGTCGTTTGATACACATTTCAGCCTTTAGAGATGTAATAAGTGTTGATAGGCTTCGTTGTTAAAAAATTAAAAATAAAAAACCAAAAAATTATCAAATGGGTCATAGTTTTCAAAAACCTGTTTTTATCCTTAGAAATTGTAATAAATATGAAAATTCATGAGTAAAAGATTGTGAGAAAACAAAAAAAAATTCAAAAACAAAAAATAAGAAATCAAATGGTTGTTAAACGGAGTCTATTAGTGATTTGATAAAAAAAATCTTTTAAGAAAAATGTTAGACAAAAAAAAAAAAAAAAAACTAATGCTTTATCTCTTTCATTAGCTTTAAGAGTGTGTTCGAAATACATGATAAGAACAATGGACCTTCGCATATCTTCAAATAGTATGATATATATTGTCCACTTTGAACGTATACAACATCGTAGATTTGCTTTTGGTTTCACCCAAAAAGTCTCATACTAGTGAAGATAGTTGTCCTCACTCATATAGCCACGATCACTTATATATACAACTTAAAACGAGATCGTTGCTAAACCAAACCTTACAAATTTCCTTTTCAACAACTTTCTAATTGAATCTTTTTGGTTGCCGAATAATTTTAAAGACTAGCATAGACTAACGATAAATGAAAAATATTATAGAACCATCGATTAAAACATAACTCAATTAATTAAGCATCAACACCTAATCGATCTCTTACGAGCGATAAATTCAAACTTTTCTCTTACTTCACACAAAGATCAGTAGGTGTAATTGATTTACCATATAGAAAAAGATGGTTCTTCTTGAACATAGAGAAGATTTTTACATAGAAAGTATATATATACTTTTTTATTTTACTTATGGCATTTCACACCATAAGCTTTGTAGATTGAATAATACAAAGAGGGGGAAATTATGTGTCATGCAGCCCCATGCATGCAAGGCATGAAAGATACAAGCTTAAGCTTCCTTATGATCAAACGGCCAGAAGCCTCCCATACAATAGCCTCATATTTACCCTCAATTTTTTCTTCTTTAATTACCTCTAAAACAAGCCGATACTTTATGCCTCCCATCTCCTCTTTAATCCAACAACTTAGCAAGCGTTTGTATTGAAACCTTGCCATCTTTTCCTTCTCGAACTCTCTCACGGCAAATTTTGCGACTTCTTGCACGTAAGGGTCTTCGATAGTGCGAATTGATATCCATTCGGATTGGTGATCGCCCTTCGTATCCTTTGTCACGTGGAGGATGGGATCATGTTGACCGATGTTGGCAAGCACGGTAGAAATCATTGTGACCTAATTTGATTTAGTAATGATATGGACAAAAGCTTTAGTTTGTGATGGTTTTGGTTCTTATAGCTGTTTGATATTTATAGAAGTGTATCAATAATGTGATGTCTTCTAAATGGTGTAGGTCTAAACTTGTGAGATTGATACCTATTGGGAGGAATGGAGCACCACCCAATTCGAAAGAATTTTTTTGATATAATAATTATTGGGAAAAAGGAATTTTGATAACTAGTTGAGTGGGAATATGATTCTTGAACCATATCCTATTAAAGTTTGAAAGGAAAAACAAAATGAAAATTTCTTGGTGGACCATAAAAAGACATGGTGCTTTTATTATTATTATAATTATTGATATTATTATTTTATGTATCATTTTGTTTATGTTATCCTTTGATCTTTGTAGATTTTTTTTGTTGGAGTTCAATTTTGTTTGTTAGGGTAAGTTTGAGATATTAAACTCTTGCTTTGAACACATGAGTGTTTGTGTTGGTTTATTTAGTTAATTTAATTATCTTGGTCGATTTAATGATTGTTCTTTGGTTGGAGTTTTGGTTCGAGATGATGTAACTTAGATTAAAACATAATTTGAATGAGTAATTGTAAATTTTGAGACTGAAATTAGTTAAATGATGTTGTTTTAGAAGTAGTACAAAAGGAATTGAAAACCTTTCTGGCATGTCTTTAGAAATCAAATAAAGGTGTTAGGTTTTAACTTAGAGCTCGAGAGCTAATTGAGTTATATCAGTGGTTGATCCAGAAATTTTGAAACGTAAGAAGTGCAGTTTGATCCTAGGTCTAGAAAAAAAGCTAGAAAACAGTTTTACCACTATGCTAGCTACTAGTATCAATTTTATTTTGTTTTTTATTTTTGTATATATATTATAGAAAGAGCATAAAGTTGAGGAGAGATTAGAGACCCCCTAGACCCATACTAAATCTGTTGGTGGCTATAGAGAGTTTTTTAAGAGCTATACTTTCTTGACGTGATTGCATTGGTCAATTGATTTTGATCCAATGCATGATGTCTTCAAGAGTATTTCTCTAATTGTTGTCCCCACGAAGTAGGAATAAGAGTAGATTAAATTAAATAATCCAACATGCTTGTTTGGTGCTCTATGTAAAGCAAGTTAAGTTTGAAGTAGATAATTAGGGTGTAATATATAGCAAAAAATTGTTGCACGCAAGTGTGAGCGTTGAGTTTTGATGTAATATTAAATGGCCTTAGATTGAGTATGCGTTTTTAGGAAGTATGTGAGTAAGAATGACAAAACACATATTAAAAGGTTCCATGTTGGTTTGTGAGGATATTCACTCTTGGAATCAATAGTGTGCAAGACAAGCTAATTAACAAGGATGTTCAGGTCACAGGACAATTAAATGTCAAATCCGGATTCTTAATTTCAGACATGGGTCCATCTATTATATATATATATATATATATATATATATATATAGATTCTATAAAATTTTAAATTTGAAGTTCTAGTGATATATTTGTTTCAAATTTTGTTCAAGAAGTTTCTGGTCATTGATGTATTGTTTTCACCCTAGACAATACATTACTAACAATATATATTTCATTTATATATAAAAAACTTTTGGACCAATCGATGATTAAGAATAAATTTTCATTTTTAGGTAATTTACGTGTTAATTCCCTTGACTATGCTCAACAATATATGGCTCGAATAAATGTAACATAATTAGATTAAGCGAAAGTAAACACTTGCTATACATCTAATCATTTCAATGTTGTTGTTTATCATTTTAACACCAAAATCATGGATTAAACAGAGATAACAATAACCTTAAAAAGATTTAATAATATATATACAAGTGTGACAAAAAAAAAAACTTAAATTTCTTAATTTTGTTGACTTTGGGTATTGTCTTTGCTAGAATAAGCTGTGTTCTTCAATTTTATTTTTATTTTATTTTTTAATTTGTCAAGGAACTTCGAAAACGAAGAAACGTCGTTTTTCAAAAACCTGTTTTGTGTTTTTGTTTTAAATGCAAGCATCCCAGTGGTAAGGGCACCCGTCTCCTCCACTATCTTGGGATGGGATCCGCCCAAGAACGACCAGTCCCGTGATTTCCGATGCTAAGCTAAACTACGGAAGTCGGGCAAGTCAAGTTAGCTTTTAGCGCCTGCAGTCTCTCAAGGCGAGGCTAAGCGCTAGGTAAAAGGCAGCTAGGGCTCAAGTTTACTTTCTTAGCAGGTCATCAGACAGAAAAGGTTAGTGCAGCTGGAGAATTAGTTGAAGTGCAAGCATCTCTTGTAAAAGGAGAATCTCTATCAGTCTATCCAATTGCGTAAGGCCATCCGGTTCCGGCATCCCATTGATAAAAGCTTCATAAATAGTCTCTGATTTAATGAATATATTTCATGTTTAATATCCTCACACAATGGTGAGTCAGAATAGCAGTAGTTATCCCTTTCATGCATTCCATCAGCAGTCTAATCCTTGTCCACAAATCCTCCATAAACTTTGATTAAAAAAGAAAGAAAGAAAGAAAAGTTGGTGAAATAAAAGAGATTCTTGTGGAGGATGAAGATGTGATGAAGAACATCCCCTCAAAAAAGAATATATAAAGGAGAAGCTGTTAAATTAGGCATCAATTCTTGTTGCAATCAATTAAAAAGTGGCAAAGTAGAAATTCAAATAGACCTCTAGCTCTCCCTCTTCAAATTCATATCATGCATGATACTTGAAAGTTGAATGGGAATATAAATCAAACATGCATCAAAAACAAGTTTTTTAAGAGTGTATTTGTGACAATTTTTGGGGATAAATAGATTCTTTTGATGTGTGGTTTGGAACCTTTTAATTGAAGGTGAAAACTCATAAAGCAAAGTCAACTCATTAATGGATGATGATGTATGAGAATCTTAGGAATAGTATTGATTACGCTTTTGTTAAATAACTGTATGTATATATGGAAACCCTAGCGAATTAGAAGTAGAAACTCATCTAGGATGAGAGAGTTCTTAATTTTCAAATACTAAAACCTCTAAATTAACTTGATTTCAACCTAAGGATTGGGTCGGTCACAGATTAATAGATTGCAATAAAATCAAATATATTGAGACGAAAAAACGAACTCGTTGCCCAAGATTTAGACACCCTACTAGATATTGGATGATTAATTCCAAGTGAATGTTCTTAGCATGCAACTCAACACATGAATTGCAAAATTCAAGAAGCTCTCTGCTAAACTTGAAAGAAACACAAATGGCAAATTTGATATCATAAAACTTAACTTAACACAATCTAAATGCAAAGCTTTAAATAGCCTCCAATAAAACTCTAATGCATCACAGTAAAATAAACAAAATCACGTACCTAAAATGTTATAAAAAGGATATGATTGAAAATTGGCTAAAACTACATCAAAATTATTAAGTAAATAAAACATAAATAATAATTTGATATATGTCGGACAAATAATATCACTATAGTTTAGTTCTTGTACTTTCAATAAATCATAAATCTAACTTTGATGGACACAATTTAAGATTTAGAGAAGAGATGCCGGGATGCGAAATTTTGCCCCAAACTAAAATTTGTCCCATCTTTTAAAACATCATTTCTTTACTTCACACTTATGTCATCTTTGTGTGTGAAACAAAAATTGATCGTTTTGCTCGTGGATTAAGATTTCACTCTTTTGCTTCACTCATTTCTTTGGATTTACGTTTTTTTAGCTTCATTACTCTCTCTATTTTCTCTCCAATTTCTCACTCTCTCGCTCTCGCTCCTTTCGGTTCTCTCATTCATTTGAGTTTATAATTTTTAGTTCCTCGCTCTTTCTATTTTCTCTCGCTCCTCTCATTCTTTTGGGTTGATTTTTTACCCCCTCTCTGTATTTCCTTTCACACATTCTCTCTTCTCTATAGTAGCAAGAGCCCATACTCATACACAATAAAGCCATTTTGATAATTATTTTGCGAGATGATGACTCAATCAAAATTTCAAAAAACTTAAAGTTGTGTTCCTTCACTACCAAAGGTTGAGTTGCGTCCATTGTCTCACCTTCCATCTTTGAAAAACCTAAATTTTTTGAATTGTCTAAATCCGAGATTCCTAAATTATCTAACTTACCAAATGTGCCAAAACAAGAACTCCCTAAGTTAGTTAAATTATCAAACCTCCCAAAGCAAGTCTTGCCTACACTTCCAAAGAATTTTCCTTTCCCTTCTTTTAACCCACCCCACACAACCACAACCAAACTTTGACTAGCATATTTGATCTACTACAATAGAATTAAATATTCATTTATATACGACACCGAAAACTATACTGCCTTTTTTTCATTGATAATTATCTTTTTTAGTAACTACGATATAACAATATATCTATGGTAGTTTCTATTCTCGTCGGTGCATTATTATGGTTCTAGGGTGTTGTCTTCTGAACTTATAAAAACATTATATTATGAATGAATATTTATTTCAATGATGTTTCTATAGAGTTTTATCCAAACGCTCCAAGTTGGGTTGGCTCAACTTTGTCTAAAATCGACCCAACCCAACCAAATTTACACCCCTTGCTATCATTCACTGCTTAGCTCTAGCTCTAGCCAAGTCATTTAAATGGACACATATGTGATCGATTAGCTACCCTAAAGTATACTTGTAGATTATGATACTTTTACTAACATTATTTCAATTATCAATTCTCTTTTGTGAAGAAATTATATATTTTCCTTTGCATTTATTAATAACATTTTAAAATGTGGTTTTAAAGCAAGGATAAAACTATCGGCATCAATTATTTGTATTGTCGTACTAGCCATAATAAAAATCATCTCCCGATTCTAACTTATAATAAGTGGTACTAAGTCGAATTCGAAAGGAACCCATGTGACAAAATAGGAGGGGCTTTAGATTGTCGAGAATAATTTAAGATTAAAAAAAATCAAAATAAACTTTAAATTTTGTGTATAATTGCCTTTGAACTTTCAATTTCGTTTATCTTAGTCACTTGATACATTTATAATTAAGAAATTCTATGATTAAATAGACCCAAACTTCAAAGTTTAAAGACTAAACTCCTTTTAAGGCATATAATGATTTTTCTTAGTAAAAGTTGGGGATGAGAGAAATTTGAGATCTTGGAACGTATTGGTTCTCACTATATACAAATATCAGTTGAGCTAAACTCTTGTTGGCTGATTGTTGTTATTGTAATTGGTTGTGGCGTGCTTTCAAAATTAAGTTTATAAACATCAGTTCCACCCATTAGTTTCTATATTTTGTTTTTTACATTTTACGACTATTTAAAAAAAAAAAGTAATTTTCACATGATTGTTTTAAAATCGGTAGAAAACAAACCCAAATTCTTAAGAGAAGATATTTTGAAATTCATTATTAAATGAAAAATATCTTCATAATGAAGAATAAAATATGCTTTTTTAGTGCCTATATTTGATTCTTTTAACTTTGGGTAAGATACTCATCATTAATTTCTTACATATTCTACTAAGCACTTAGGTGATTTGATTGGAAAATAATAATCATTTTTATATTTTCCTCATCACAATCAACCTAAACTCTTCATTTGCAAATATTAATTATAATTAATAGAGGATTTAATTGGTTAAAAATAGGTTATATGGAGACATCCTAACTTAGAATCTAATTCTATATTAATTTTCTTTCTTACTACGACAACGTGAGATATACAAGATTTTAACTATTACTATCAAATAAAAAAAATACGAAGTTTACATGTCGATTGTTTGAATGAATCATATTCTCTATCGTCCTTTGTCCACACAACTTTTTGTCGTTGCTTTTAATTTTGATCATCAACAATCATATTCTCTTGAATCTACTTGTTAACGTCTATTTGATACAAATCCATTATAATATACCAAATTCTTTTTAATCTCAACCTTTCATCTTCTTCCTACGATAGTAATATTTGTTTCGATACAAGATTCATTAATACAATCCATCCTAATATACCACAAAATTCTTTCTGATCTCAAACTCTTGATCTCCTAAGATTGCATTTGGTTCAGATACTACAGCCATTAATATACAACCCATTATAGTATCATAAAACTCTTTAACCAGATTTTATCAGCAAACATTAACCTGACACAAATATATATAGTGAACACCACAGTTCTAGCAACTACATCATAAGTCTTATGATGTAGAGAGATTTATTATATTGTAGAGAGCATTATTATATAGCAGAAGTAGAAGAGAAAGCTAGATCAGTAATTGAAGTGTGGTATGAAAAGTATGAGATTCTTGTGAAGTAGAAGTGGAAAATCATTTAATTCAACTCCTGACACGACAGCTTCATAAAGTTTCTCATCTCCTTCAGGAATTTGATCTTGCTCTAGAAAGAAACGATATTGAGTTTGATTATGGTCCATCTTTGAGTACCAACCTTGTTGAATTCGCTTGCATTTCCAATTCTTTTTGTATTTCTTATTGTATTCTTCCACTGCAAACTCTGCAATTACTTTCACGAATGGATGTTCAACGTTGGGAACTGGTGTCCATGTGATCCATACAAACCCCTTCTTCTCATCCTTTATCTCGTGATTGGCAATCGCTTCACAACTCATTGTAAACTTTTGTGTATGAAGAAATGTTGTGATGGCTTTATCCTTTTACTTAATGGTTGGATATTTATAGGAGCAGGCATGCAGTTAGAATATTATAGGCAACAGGGACTTGCATAGATCCTAAAAGTGAAAGTCAAATCATTGAGTTTTGAGTTGATTGATCGATCGAACTCGTGGAATTTCAACAAAGGAGAATTGACTGAGCAAGGCTTGACACTGACACTTTGCAATTTCGAGAACCACGCCCATTTTGATCCACCAACACTACATGAGTAACTCCAAGTGAACGTAAGAGGAAGAGCCTTATAAATAATCTTACATTGACAACCTCAAAGAGGAGGAAACAAGCAAGTACTTCTCTCTGTTAGCTGAGATTATTGAAAGTTGTTAAACTATTCAAATTTTTATTAACCTTTGAATTTTCCTTAGATGAAAAGTCATTTAATAAGAACAAATGAGTAGCTCTACAATCATTGAGTTCTTATTTTACAATTTTGTTTTGGTCATAACTCCCTCGATACAACGTTTAGCTAAATGGTCGTAATTAATTATAAATTAATAAATAATCGTAAGGGCATTTTTTAAACTTCATGTAAATTTAAGATATTTGCTGGTAGAAATCCCACCGAACAAACACAATAATCAAACTATTATCAAATACGTGTAGAAATATTCTTTCCAAACAAACATGGTAATTTAAGGATGTCAGATATCTAAAATTTTGGTTATCTACGTTTGCAAAAAAAAAAAAAAAAAACCCTAAATATCAGCAACCATTAAACAAAAAAAAAAAAGAAAGAAAAGAAATGCAAATTTTACGTATGGTTATCTCAAAGAATCATATTCTACAATTGCTTTTAATTTTAAAAGCACATCACGAGGGAATTTCTATTTTTTTCCTTTTTTGAGGCCATCAAGGAAATCTTATTCTAAGCAATTGGTATATACATACATACATACATACATACATACATACATATATATATATATCAACATCTAATAATGCAACCCATTATCATATCACAAAATTCTTTTAAATCTCGAGTACTCTTCATCTTCCAAAGATTGAATTTGTTTTCCACGGTAAGTTTTGTGTAGAGAACACTAAAAAGTGAGATTCATCATCTTATCTTGTGGAGTGTTCAAATTTTGGACTTTGAAACTTGTTCTTGTCTCAAGGTATTGGATATTAAGGCAATTTGTGCCTAACCCAATTCTTAGAGCTGACATTGAATCAATTTGAGAGTTTTAGTGATTGAGAATTAGGGTTCTCATCCCAAAATGAATTTTTGATTCCAATTGCTAAGGATTTCATATCATTTGAACCTTGTTCTATTACCAAATGATAGTTAGACAATGATAGTGAATCAGTATCTTTAACAATTAGTATAAGATAACTATAGGATAAGAATTAATATGAAATAAGAATCTGATATTAATATGTATTAAATAACAATTAGTATTTAACAACAATCAAATAACAATTATTATCAAATAACAATCATTAACATTAATAATCATGGTCAAATAGTAATCAATATTATTATCAATCGATATTAGATAATGATCATAAGAATAAGATATCAATCAATATCATTAGTAACTACTTATATCTTTAACAACTAGTAACAAAATAATCAAACAACAATTGTTATTATTACATTAAGGTAACAATCAATATCAAATAGTAATAAAAAAAATAATTTAATAACAAATAATTAGATAACAATCAATATCATTATCATTAGGTATAAGATGACAATCATCCGAATAGTTGAGGTTAAGGATTTTGACATTTTTCCAAAATCATAAAACATTGGCAATTTTAAGCCGTTAATTTGACATTTCTACCCTTTGGAATATCCTTCGACTCAAAACTGAAACACTGCTCTGACACGGGCCCTGTCATGGTGAAGCCTAAATAAAGCAAAGCCCTTTTTTTTTTTTTCACGACACCGCACGCTCATCGTACTCAAACCGCTTAATACCAATCTTGTAAACGACAATGCGTATTAAATCTCCCAATTTCTCCTCAACGCTTTTCCCATCCAAAACAATCAAAACGAAAGAATAAAACCTTCACAAATCTTCTAATCTTCTTCCTCCGCTCCGGTCGGATCCATGGTGTTTCAGCCGTGATCAGCAATGCTTCATCGTTGATCTGATCTGGGTCGGTCATGAATCTCAAGAAAAAAGTCATGGAGTTTGAAAGAATTCGAGATTTGTTGCTCATTTGGTGTGGAATCCGAAGCCTCCGAGTAGCCCTCGTGGGTGGAAATCACACCGCTGCCAGGTTCTGCTCTCGCTAAAATCGATTTTCTCACTCCTTATCTAACCCCACCTCAAATTTCTCCTTCTTCTTCATCTCATCTTCGACTTTTAGCATCTGGGTATTTCCCTAATTTTCAGACCATTCCACATTCTCCCACGAATTTGCCATTGGAATCATGGATTTGGCTCGTTTCAATCGACCCAATACCCATGCATTTGACAATATCAGCTGGAATTCTAAGACCCATTTGGTTATTAACTTTCCTAATACTCGAATTCTTCGTGTGATTTCTTATTCGTTGTTTTTCGCCATGGTTATTCTCACGTTTCCTTGTATTGTGTCCATTCTTGGGCAAGAAAGTGGGTCGCCTGAGTTTTTTTCTATATCAGATATGGTTGATTCTGAGAAATTGGATTTGTTTTTTCGTGATTTGGGTCGTGAAGGTTTGGCCAATAACGGCCATAAGGTTCTCATTTTGAGCTCTGGTGAAACAAAGGGCTTGATTCAGATACGTGTGTTGGATGGTGATGAACACAAACTTAATATTGTTGTGGACTCTGATTTTGATCGGACTGGGTTGTTTTCTGACGATTCTTTTGATTTTGTGTTATCTTGGGGCTTTATGGACACTGATTTCATTGATAGAATTCTGAAAATTGGTGGCATTGTGGCTTTTCCACTCATTAATAACAATGACCCATCAAATCATTTTGAGAAGAAACCAAATTACAAACCTGTGTTTCTCAATAGATACACCTCCATTATTGTTGCAATGGAGAAGACAACCATGGTTGATCACCTAGTTTATGCTTCAGCTTCAAAAAGACGTCTCTTACAATCCTCATTGCCAACTAAAAATGCAGCTTTGACAGACCTTGAGGATGTGACCAAAGCAAACAAATTTGGGAGGAAAATCAAGTACCTTCCCGAGGGTTTTCTCGAGGCATCTAGGCAAAGGATCGTCACATTTGGGTCTACTACTTTAATCAAAGCTACCCAGGAAAGGATCAAGAGTTTGAGGTCCACAAAGTTGAGTTGAAACTTGAAGAAGAGTCATGGAGCAGCGTGGCGTTAAGAAATGGTGTGTGAGGTTATATTGTTGGTATGAGAAGAAGAGGAAGAGATGTTATTGTTGATGTGTGTTTGTATGTTAAGTTTGAAAGATGAGGGAGTTGGGAGTGTATTTAATGGTGGGGTTAAGGGAGAGTTGTTCCTTCTGTAATTCATGTAATGTGGTAGAAAAGCTAGTGCTAAGCTTCTTGATGTGGTTTTAAGAAGTTCAGTGATGGTGTGTTTGTTTGTTTTTGTTTTTCTGTCATATATTTGGCTTTGCCATACATTTGCTTCTTAAAAAATATAAAATATTGTTTTTATGGGATAATATAATAATATCAACCTGATTTTCAAATATAATAAAATGAACTAAAATATTTTCATAGCATGACAAAGATCCTGCTAGGGGTTTATACTAATACTTTGTTATATTTGTAAATATTTTTAACAATTTTGTCATTTAAAATAATTTTCTATATTCGTACGTATTTTTCTCACCACCTATCTAACAAATGATCCATAACTAAGCAATGGCCAATTCGAACATGTTGGTCCCTCTCTCTTTGGACATTAGCTTTGTTTTGCTTGACTGTTGGGTCTTTGTCTAGGAGGAGACATGGTAAAAAATAATAATAATTTATTTTAATAACAATAAACATTCATCTTTTCTTGCTCGTACCGTGACCTCAAATCCTAATAAGGTTCTATCCATCATTAACTTAAATGACTTGAAATGTTCACTCTAGATACGTCTGCTCATTTCAAGTCATTTGAAAATTTAAATTGTATTGAATCGCTTAAAAGAATCAAAGGTTGAGTTAAAAGTAGATGATTCACACCGAAAATATTTTGATCCAACTCCAACTTAAAAGTTCTATTTAGAAGCATATTTTTCAAATTGCTCATAAATAAATAAAAAAAAAAACCAAGAAGATACCTTTTAAAATTTAAAGAACCAAATACACTAAAAAGACCATTTTTTCTCTAAAAGCTTTTACTTGTTTAAAAGGGTGAAACCTTTATTTTTTTTTAATTTATATATTTCTTAAATGTTTTTTTTTCATAGGAAAATTCTAATTATTAAATTCAAATTTTGAATTATTTTTTCACTATTATAATTTAAAATTTTTAATATTCTATTGATATTTTAAAAAAATAATATTGATGTGTGTCAATTTGAGCAAGATTCTTGACTAAGAACAGAATAATATTTCAAAAGATATATTATAATGAATTAAAATATTTATTAGTTATAAAATATATTAAAATTTTAGATTCAATCAATGATGAACATTGATAAGACATTTATAAATTTCTATTAGTATCTATCGATACATTTTATAAATCTTGATGAGAATATATCGTATTTTATAAATGGTAGACATTAATAAATTTTTTATTATAAAATTTTACTATATTTTATAAATGTTTTGAATTTTTTTTAAAGAAAGAATAAAAAGAAAGAAGTCGGTGTGGTTAATCCAATCATTATTAAGCAAAGGTACTTAGAACCCTAAGGCCACAACAAAGCAGAGAGAGAGCTTCGGACGACAAAGGAAAAATGGGAGTAGAGAAAGAGGTGCTGAGATCTGGAACCGGTCCCAAACCCGCAGCCGGACAGTTGGTCACCGTCCACTGCACCGGCTTCGGTCTGTCTTCTTCCTTTGCCCATTTCTTTCTTCAACAAAACCCTAATCTCGGAATCTTTAATCTCTTTGCTTTGGTTGCCATAAAATATGCATGTGAAACAATGTTTGGGTCTGTAATCGCCTTTCATTTTACTTCACACTTTCAACTATATGTTATTTATTTAAGACTTCCAATCCAATCGAATCATTCAGCTTTCTTTTTCCTTAGTTGGGTCTATCTAGTGTTTTTTATTCTTACGATGATGAGTCGTGAGATTGAATTCTCAGTGATGGGTTACTCTCTTTTCTCTGTTTTTGTACTCATACTGCTCATCAATATGTGGATCTCTCTGTGCATTTAATTTATAAGAGGCCATAAAGTATTAAACCATGCTCCAACATGGAACTCAAGTGAAGTGTTTAGTGATTGATCTTGTATGTATAGCTCCTTTTATAGTATTGTACTGAAAGTTGATGTGGTTATGTAAGACTTCTTTTTCTTTACTCAAACTGCTCGTCCAGATGTGTATCTCATTTTCCTTCGTTTCCTCACTGTTGAATTTCTTCTGCAGGAAAAAATGGCAATTTGTCTGAGAAATTTTGGAGGTAGGTTGTTTTCCTGTCCTCATTGTATTAAATGTGCATGCCCATGCACGATCTATTTACTGATGTATAATTTTCTTTTATCTAGCACAAAGGACCCTGGACAGAAGCCTTTCTCATTTAAAATTGGTCAAGGCGCAGTTATAAAAGGTACTTGTCCTGTTTATTTCTCTTAGGAGTTGCTTAAAAAAATAGATCTCTTTTGCATTTAATTATCAATCAAACAATTATTTTGTTGCTTAAAAAAGGTACTTGTCCTCCTTCAACTATGAAAGTTTATCTTTTTTGGGGTCATTTTTTCCCTTCCAAATTCATCTTTGGAAACATTAGGGACAAAGTTGAAAAATGATATATACGTTTGGGACAAAATTATCTTTAGCATTGTTTATTCAATCAAAATTAAGATTGATCTGAGTGGCCGATTGTTGGAAGAACTATGTTTATAAATTGTATATCCTAGGTAACTCTTAGTCTTATCTGCAAAAAAGCATATAGGTGATTTGTGTGGACACTTTACCACCTACACCACCATTACTGGATGTAAGGTATCTAACCTTTTCAATAGTGAGGTGACAAACTTAGAACTGAGAACTAAATCAAGCATTTTAAAGACTGAGCATGGGTTAATAAAGTACTGATTTTTCAGGACGAATATGAGAGTTGATCAATAATGAGAAAGGATGAAGTGCTTTATGTGTTCAGTTTTATGCCTCTTTATTTCATTGGTGTAACAAAAAACTTCAACTTTTCTTTCAAGTATTTCTTTCTCCTTTGACGTATCAGCAGTTCATCATTTGTTTATTTTGTTCTGTTTTTCAATTAAGAATGTATTTACTTGCAGCTTTGTATGGCTCAGCAGGTCACTCTGCAAAAGTTGGCTTACCTGTTTTTATCTTTTATCCAACATATGATTTAGGTTTCATGTTACAAATTTTAGAGGCACAACCTATAGACTTCTGCCGTACTTGATTATATCTACTTTTATACAAGGATGTTTTGGAAACTGTGTTAAAATTTACTACTGCTTGAAAATGTTATTAGGCCACTAAAACACTTCATAAATTGGATGTTTCTTTGTTAATAGGACTTTGTCTGGCTATTTGAATGTTTTTTTTTAATATAGATTTGAATTGAATCTTTGATTGAAATTCCATAGGTTGGGATGAAGGTGTGCTTGGCATGCAAGTAGGAGAAGTTGCTCGTCTCCGGGTAAAATATTCAGCTCTATTTCCTTGCCTTCTAAATGATAACACGCTCTCAACAGAAGTTGAAACATATCACAGTGGCTCCCCACAAGAACTTCCTCTGGAGCTTATCATGAATATTTAAGGCTCAGACACGCAAGGCTTTTAAAAACTTCCTTTTTTTGGTTTTTGAAAACATGGTGAAGAAGAAGTTACCAAAACAAAAGATTTAGAGGGAAACGGGTGTTTATAGGCTTAAATTTTAAAAACCAAAAACTAAAAAGGCAATGGTTACCAAATGGGGCCCAAATGATCACCATACAAGCCTTAATGTGCTGTCCATTAAAACTCCCAAAATCCAACTTATTTTTGGAGTAGCCATTTCCCTACCCGATTCAAAAGCCCTCAACGAAAGTATATTATTCTCTTATTACTCTATTGGAGTCGTGGAGCCATTACGGCAGTATGGCTGTGTAATAAATCACCTCCACTTCTTCCCTTCCTT
This sequence comes from Cucumis cinereus, assembly GCA_037974625.1. Classification (NCBI taxonomy): domain Eukaryota; kingdom Viridiplantae; phylum Streptophyta; class Magnoliopsida; order Cucurbitales; family Cucurbitaceae; genus Cucumis; species Cucumis cinereus. The sequence continues at coordinate 1,557,378 of JBBPDJ010000001.1, forward strand.
TCATATTCTATCTTGACTAACGGTAGCACTTATGTGATTACTTCCTACAGCAACTATTTTGGTTCTGGTTTTTGTGCTATCTAGAACCCATTTTTATTAGTCTTTTCTAATTGAAAACCATGAGTTTCAGGCATCTAATTATGTTCTGTAATACTGTTATTTCAACATGTTTTTTTTTATCCTAACACCTTTTTTTTTCCTTGTTGAATGATGATTGAACAGTGCTCCCCAGACTATGCTTATGGCCCTAGTGGGTTCCCTGCATGGGGCATACAACCAAATTCAGTCTTGGTTTTTGAAATTGAAGTTCTGAGTGCTCAGTGATCAAATCTCTTTTTAGATTGCAAATGTAGTTTGTTATGAGAAGCTTTGATTTTGGCTGTGTTTTCTCGATGAATAATCGCCATCTATTCGAACATGGTGTGTATGTTTAATTTCAAGCAAGTTCGATCCTCTTGGTTATGAAGCTGATTTGGTTGGCCTTTATCATGACTTCTATTATGACTGCATTAACAACAAGAATTGCTGTGCCTTAATAATAGTAAGCTTTTGTTTTGTTTTGTATTTTTTTCCTTTCCTTTCATACTACTCAATGGGTTGATGGTATTTATTTTAGTCATATGATGAAAATGAAAATGAAAATGAATAATAATATAATTGATAATGCAAGTGTACATTCATACACTTACAAACGTTTGAGTTTAAAGTTATACCATTATCAACTGAGAGTTAATTGATACAACTTGTTTAGGGGCATAATTAATCACAAATCCACAAGAATACGAAAAGACAGTATAATAATCAATCACAGAAGGGAGAGAGAGTTTTGCACACAACAATATAAAATTCTTATTCCATAATAACAATAATAATATATCATTATTTCCACACAAATAAACAGGAAAAAGTGAGTGAGAGACGCACAAATGCATGGAATCAAATGTGCACTTTCACACCCTGTTTTTGAGGATTACATATTAGAGAGAGCTCTTCCTCTTGAGCTTCCATTAAACAAAAGTTCCATTACTTTTCATCCATAACAATACCACCAAATAACCCACATAGAAAGAGAGGGAGAGAAGAGAGAGTGTTTATTAGAGAACTAAGCTTAGTTTTTGGTCAAGGAGAAGGATTAGTGGGTGGAGAGAAAAATGGAAAGTTGGGGAAGATGGAAGAAGGAGTATTGGGGCCAAAAAAAGTCAATGGAGGAGGCAATCTGAATTCAGGGTAAAATGGTGGCACATTGACATCCGGGAACTCCGCAACATCCGACGAAGCCAAGAGCTTACGAGATAAGATAATGGAGGAGGAGGACGATGACGAAGACGAAGAACTCAAGCTTGAAAGAAGCAATGTTGCAACAAAAGCAATGAGAAGAGTAAAACGAGCCATTGTTGATAAAGTAATAATGATAATGTGGTTTGAGTGAGAAGTACTTGCATTATTTGAGGTTTTATAGATGAATAGTGTTGGGTTGGTAACGTGGTTACGTTTGAATTCGATTATAACTCATTTTCAAAATTAAACACTTGAAAAACTTAACTAAACACACCTTTGGTCGAAATAGCAAGTGTTCTTAAAGAGTAATGTTTGTCTTTAAGCACTCAAAAAGTAAAACGAAATCGATTATTCGATTATTATTTTTGTTCTCATTGCATGGTATCATGATTTCATGCATTCAAAGTTTGGAGGAATTACTTCCATCTAAATTAGAGGTGGAATCTTTTTATTTAAGCCAATTGTAAATGTAGTCAAATTTGGTTGTTTAAAATGGTTGAGGTTGGAGAATAATGCAATAAATAATAGAAGGTCCAGAAGGTTGTAGCTAAGCCTTAGCTTTAATATGTGTGGGTAATGAATGTATTTTTAGGAATTGTATTGAAATAAATGTGTAGATATGTTTTTATTTTGTGAAATTATGGTATGAGATTATATATTTAATTTGAGAATTAATCTTTATGTTCAATTCTAATGAAATTTGGTGAGGGTTAGTGGATTATGTGAGTTTTGATGATTTCCATTTGTGGCATGTAGAAGTACTTATAGGTAAAAGAGAAGGGTAGAGAAGATATGATGGGTACAAAAAGTGTTAGTTCAACTTTCCCACCTATTTACTTTCTCTAAGATGCAATGTGTGGTATTGTGTAATATAACATAATATATATAATAATCAAATGTAGAGATAGAATTCAACGTTTGTTGCAACAAAAGTTATGCTCCAACTTGTATATGTGTAAGCTATGTATTGTAACGATAGATACTGATAGATATCGATAGACTTCTATCAATGTCTATCAATGATAGATTTGAAAATGTGTTATATTTTACCATTTTTTCAAGCAAACATACCCAAGTATGAGTTAGTGATAGTACTTTTGCAAGAAGCCAACAAACTCATGTAATGCTAGAGATTGTAATTTAATTGAATGATCATATATTATATTTGTTGGATAAACAAACAACATTTGACCTAATGGAGGTATATGGATGAAAAGTACTTTGTGCCAACTGTCAAAATATGTCACACAAAAGAAAATTAAATATTGATTAATGACCTAATATTAAATTTATACTTATCATTAATAAAGGTTAGAGAGTGAAGAAGGCCACAATGAAGGTTTGAAGAAGGTATAAGTATATGGGTAGGTAGGAAAGTTGAACTAACCCTATTTTTCTTCTCCAAACCATGTATGTTCTTCTTTCTTCCACACTACATGTCTTTTTATCTATAAAAACCTCTACATGGGCTTCAAAATGCTATAACCAAATCTCGAGTTCATTCCTAATCAATAATCTACTCTCGTGTGTTATTATCTTAGTGAAAGTTCGATGGCAACTATTCGCTTCTCAACTTTGGTGTTTCCCGTGATACTTGGTGCTTTTATGTTGATGAACTTTGATCTTTCTATCATGACAGTCAGTGCGAGGCATCTCTTGGAGACTCCATTACCTGAGCTACCTGAAGAGCTTCCAAAACCAGAAATACCTTCTTTGCCAAAGCTCGAGCTTCCTCCACTGCCAAAGGTTGAGTTACCCCCATTGCCCCATCTTCCACCCTTGGAAAAGCCGAAATTATCTGAACTCCCAAAGTTGCCTGAATTACCAAAAGTACCTAACCTTGATCACTCAAAAGTTTCAGAAGCTTCAAGTTTGCCTAAACTATCTGAAGTTTCAGAACTACCGAAACCTGAGCTCCCTAAATTACCTGAATTGCCAAATGTGCCTAAACTCGAGGTTCCAAAATTGCCAGAATTACCAAATGTGCCTAAACCAGAACTCCCCAAGTTACCTGAATTGCCACCCTCCCAAAGCCAGTGTTACCCTTCCTTCCAAAGGACATCCCTTTCCCTTCATTTAACTCACCCCATGCAACCACAACGAACCCTTGAATATCATATTTGATCCACAAACTTAGATTCAAACATACATTTATATAAGACATTGAAAATTATATTCTACTTTGTTCTCTCCTTAATTATCATTTCTAGTACGTGTGAAAATACTTATTTATCTATGATTTGTTCTATTTATATCAGTGTGCCCTTGTAGTTACATGATGTTGTCTTGTAGATTTATATTATTATGAATAAAAACATATTTTCATATATGATATGTTGTAATGTTGTTTCTATGTAGAATTTCTCCCAATGATTACATGGTTTTAACAGAATTTGCACATAGAACACAACTTAAAAACAAAAACTTGGAAATATGACCAAAAAAGATAAATTCACTAATGGCGATTGCAGTGGGGCATACGTAAAGTCTGACTTATTTGATCACCTAAACTTTCCATAGATGTAAGATCATTCTCAATAAAACTTAGACTCCTCCTAAGTATGTGAATATTAGTGAAGAGACACTTAGAGCCCGTTTGATGTTATTATTGTAAATGTGTATGATGATGTTGTTACTTAGACAAATATTTAAAAATGAAATTAAAAGAAATTATAAAATAATATAAAGTAGGAATATTTTGAGGTGAAGTAATGTGAAAATTATTAATGTTTTTTATGGTAAAAGAAAAAAACTCACATCAATTCAATTTTGAACAAATGATGTGGAAATTTAATGAAAATAGTTTGAATGAGGTTAAAAATAAATATAGATTCTTTTTTAATTTGTAAGTTTTTCAAATTCAATTTCTCTATAAATGAAAGTTTCAAGTTGAAAATAAAGCTCAAAATTGAATATAATAAAATTGAAAATTAGAAAAAGTAACCCATCAAAATCCCTCATCTTTTGTAAAAAATGATATTGACGCGTGAAACTATAGAATTGTGTGTAATCAGAACCATAAAATTAAAAACAAAGATATTAATTGAACTAACATAGCTAATTTTCTTCAAAAAAAAAAGTTGAATTTTTTTTGAAATGTCGAAATTTCGTCGAAATGGAGAAAAACAAAATAGAAACGCTCTTGAAATTTCTCGAAATTCCATCAAAATGTGGAAAATGAAACTTCATAGATGAAATTTCAAGGCCTTCTTCGAAATGTATTAAAATTTAATTTTCTACCATGATCGTAAATTCAATCAAAGAAATAATTACTACCTAGGACCTTGTTTTTCCATAATTTGTTACTCTTAACTCTCTAAGAAATTATTTAAAAAGAAATTAAGTGCAAAATAAGTAAGGTTAAATAACTAATTTTTCACAACATTTTTCTATTACAAGAACTTGGAATAACACACTGTGACATTTCAAATGGTTTTATATCAACATTTCAAAATAAGTAAAGGTTAAATCTAGTCTTGAGCGGTGCACAAGATTCATCACTAACAATTTTTTTCTCGTTGCAAAACGTTTTTAGCAGTTAGAACAAATCGTCGTTACGTTTTCCTCACTAAAACCAAGTCGGTGAAAGGCTTTTCGACGTTCTACAAGTAAACGTCACATGATGCGACGAATCCAAAAAACCGTTGCACGATGTAACGTCATCTAGAACATGGCACTATGTGACATCTAATAATCATAATTTGGCCAACAAACTCCATGTAGACTAGAGGATGAGTTATTAGGATGATCTTTTTGTTTGGTAAGCAAACCAAATTTGACTCAATTGAAGATATTGGTGGACAATCTTGTGTATATGGATAATAAAATATTGTGTTTTCTCTTCTTTTGGAAGTACTTAGATAATTATTATTTATTTTTACTAATATATGATTTGTTATTGTTACAACTAAATAATAATTCTTTTTTATTTGGTTTTTTCTTTCTCATTTTTAATTATTTTATTTTTGCAAGAAATATATATACATATATATATATATATATATATACTGAAATGTGTAGGTGTGAAAGTTGACCTAACACTTTCTCTACCTTAAACAATTCATATATGCTGTTTTCAATCCTTCTTTTTTACCTATAAATACCTCTACATGTTACATATTGAGATCATCAACACTTATCTAATCAAATCAAACTTCATTTTGTGTTATTATTGATTCCTTAGTCCATTGTTTTTAAGTTTCAATGGCTACTCGTCGCTTATCAACCTTTAAAGCTCCTTTGATACTTGGTATGTTTATGATGATGAACTTCGATTTTTTTATTATGTCAGCGAGCGCGAGGCATCTCTTGGAGACGTCGTTACCTAAGGTACCTGAAGAGCTTCCGAAGCCTGAAATACCTGCTTTGCCAAAGCCAGAGCTTCCTCCACTACCAAAAGTTGAGTTACCTCCATTGCCTCATCTTCCACCTCTAGAAAAGCCGAAAGTCCCTGAATTGCCAAAGCCTGAACTTCCAAAGTTGCCTGAATTACCAAAAGTACCTAGCTTTGATCTCTCCAAAATTCCTGAAGTTCCAAGCATGCCTAAGTTGAATGAAGTTTCGGAGCTACCAAAACCTGAACTCCCAAAATTACCTGAATTACCAAAACCAGAACTCCCTAAATTACCTGAATTACCAAATATTCCTAAACCCGAACTCCCTAAATTAGCCGAATTGCCACCACTCCCAAAACCAGTTTTGCCTGCTCTTCCAAAGGACATACCTTTCCCTTCATTTAACCCACCCCACACAACCACAACTAGTCCTTGAATAATGGCATATTGAATCGTCTAAAAGAACAGCTGAATTAGTTATATATACACTTTATGTTTTTCTTAATTAAAAGTTGTCTTTGTGTATCAGATTTTAATGTTTGTTGTTTTCTTTTTGTATTAGTGTGTTTCGTATCTATACGATGTTGTCTTATAAAACATTATATTATGAATGAATATTTATTTTAGTGTGTAACAGTTTTGTTGGTGTTTCTATATTATATGTACATGATTAATTTTATCCTTTACAGAAACAGAAGTTTTGAACTTAATCAATGCTAAAGCTTTAAATGGACTTCATTAGCTCTACTTATCAATTAAACTAAAACAAATTTAAGTCAATATACATTTACATATATATCCAGGGAGAGGCGCATTACAGTACTTGTATGCTTCTAGTCGGAATCTTATTAAAAATAGGAGCATATGGATTGGTTTGGATTGGTTCTACCGCATATATACTATGATATTTTGTTATATTTGTAAATATTTTTTGCAGTTGTCATTTAAAATAATTTTTCTCGAGCATTTCTCATTAACCTATTGAAGTTTACGTTTATGTTTTTTTTTTCTGTGAGAACTTTTTGTTATTCATGATCGTTTCTCTTTTCGAAATTCATTTTTATTTAAACCTTTTGATAAGAACAATTTTAAAAAAAAAATTGAAAATGTTTTTCAAACTATTTTAGGTGGTTGTTAAACAATTTAATTTTTTTTTTACAAAATGACTTATTTTCAAAATTAAACACTTGAAAAATTAAACCAAACATATCCTTAATCTTATTTTAAAGGAAAAAAATGTTTTAAATAGAAAATCCGTTGAAAATATTTGCATGTATAGAAAAATTTTACTTTTTATCCATGATATACTACAATAGACCCAGATAGACATTTATCAATGTCTATCACTAAAGTGATAGGTGTCCATCTAAGTTTATCTCGATCTATCATAATCACATATATAAAATAAACTTTTGCTATAATTATAAATAAATTAGATTTTCCTTTTGTTATATTTGAAAACGTTAAAAAAAAAAAAAATCATCAAGGGTATTGAAAGACATAAATAACAAAGCTCAAAGTTGAAACAATATTTTGTATAACGTTAACCTAAAAATTATTCTCAAGCTTCATATAATTAAGTGTATTGTAAACAAAAAGGTTAAGTAAGGACCGTGACAATAAATTAATTAAATGATTCGCATTTAGCACCTAATTATCATAATTGAGTAATTAAGAGGCACTTAAATTAAATAATATTGGGAGTCTCTTAATTACTACAACCTGTCCTTGAATGGCAATTTAATTTAAGTATTCATTAATCAACCTAATTTATTGCATAATTCATAATACATCCTCCTTTAATCTACCTTATTTATCATTCTTCTATATATATATATATATATATATATATACCAAATGGAAAATTGCTGATCTTTTTGGTTGATTCAGGTGCCATTCTTCAGCAATATAATTCAATAATCAAGCAATGGCAATCTGCAACAACAATAACAAATAATAAATAATAATAATAATAATAATAATAGTAGTAGTAGTAGTAGTAGGCCTGCACCAATTGATATGAGATAATTGGAGATTTATATAATTTGATAGAAAAATAATAATTAATAAAGAAATATTTAATAATATTGCCAAATAATAGTAGTTGTATACCTTAAGCTCTTAAATATTTTATGTTAATCTTAAATTTTGAGTTAAAAAGGCCAGGTTAATTATTGTCTTTTTTTTATTTTTTTTTTGCATTTATAAACTGTTTAGTGAAAAAGAAACCTAAAAACTCGTTTGGTAACCATTTTATTATTTGTTTCTCTCTATTGTTTACACTGATTTGCATCATTTTAAAGTACAGTAGTTGAATTCTTAATCAAGCTGAGACCTTAGGTTTTCGTTTTTTTTTTTTTAATAAGCTATTTTTTTTAGTTTTCAAAATTTGGCTTGGTTTTTTAAACCATTGACAGAGAGTAGATAACAAAGGATTTAATTGGAGTTGAAGTATAACCTTAATTTTAAAAACAAAATCATTACCAAGCGAGACCTTATGTTTTGGTTTTTTTAGTTTATGAAAATTAAGTCTATAAACACTTACTTTATCTCTAAACTTATTACTTAAGTTTTCAAAAACTAAGTCAAATTTTTAAAACTAAGAAAACGTAGTTTTATGAATTTTTAAGAATTTGTTTTTTATTTTAAATTTTTTTGGCTAAGATTTCAAATCTTATCCTTGAGAAAGATGTAAATCATAGTAGAAGAGGATAGACTTTATTTAAAAAAATGAAAAATAAAAACGAAATTGTTAGCAATAGAGCCCAAGAAAATATCTACCAACAATATACTTTTGGAATTTATTTCACATGCACTCGTAGTGGTCATTTTCAAAACAAATTCATAATTACGTAGGAGAAAACCAACCGAGAAAAACTAAAATCTCGTTTAATAACTATTTTGTTCTTTATTTTTAGTTTTTAGAAAAGATCGTGTTCATTCTTTTCCACAAATTTTTAATTATCGTTTTTCAATTTTTTAGGTAAATATTTAAACGATTATCCAGATTCTAAAAACAAAAGCAAGTTTTCACTAAACTTTTTTTTTTTTTTTTAAGTTTTCAAAAATTGACTTGAATTTGTAAAACACTCCTAGAACAACACCACCAAGAAGTGTTTGCAGAATACATTTTTAAAAAATTGAATGTGGTTATCAAACGAGACCTAAAATATGTATTTATACAAAAGAGAAAGTACGTTTTCGATACAAAGTAAGTTTTTAATCAAAGTAGTTGATATCTTACTCGTTTAGGATCCGTTTCGACTGACTTTTACTGATACTAATAAACAATACATAACATATGTAAGTGGAAATGCATCATCAACCAAACAAATCCTCAGAAAAGGAGAATTTTGTAATGGTTTGAAAATTAAACTAACCCCAGTTTGAGAGAAGTATCAGAGCTTTCATAATCTTGAGAAGGGTTTGATGAAGTTGAATTATTCACCATAGACTCAGAAGAATTCCCTTGCATGTTCTGCATTTGTTCTCCCATTTTCTCTACCTCCTGCCACAAACAACATATCTCAAATCATTTTCCCTTTTACAGACACTAAAAAGAAAGAAAATTAACATGATTTGTAGAACTCACAAGCTGGTTCAATCTCTTGTTTTCTTCCATCAACAAATCAACCTGAATATTCAAATTGTAATGTACTCAGACCATTGGAAATGCCATGACAGTAGCTGTTTTAAAAGGAAATCTTTCTGTTTGTCAACAGTTTAATAATAAATAATAGTAAGTGTCACATGTAAGATTAGACTGAAACCGAATCCAAGATTGAGATCAGCTCGTGGCAGGAGTAACCCTTGTTAGGACAAGGGTTCCTCCAAATATCTCTATATTGGTATGATACTAATGGAGATAGTTATTCTCACTTATATACTCATGATCACTCTTTTATCTAACCGATGTGGAACTTTGGTCGCATTCTGACTGGAGGTTTGGACTCAACCTCTTCTACTCGTAGGCACGTTTGGTATAAGGGAAGAGATTTTTTTGGGCCAAAACCCAAAAGGTAGGGTTAGCTAGGATTAAGTGCAACCCTAAACCCTCATCAGTTCTTTTCCCTTTAGTAAGAGGAGAGAGAAAGAGTAGGATACTCAAGCCTACAATATATAAACAACTTGACACCAATAAGTCAATTCTCACTCTCAAATCTTACAGTTTTCACTCTTTCCCTCTTACTTAAGGATCAGAGTGTGTTTGACAAATACATATTTGCTTTCTCTTGTAACGCGGTCATGCTCTTTTGCCTCTAAACAATTTTACCATTGTTGTCACGTGATTATCAGACTCTTTTTCCTGTCCAAATTTTGGCATCAACAAATTGCATGAGATTTCTCTACAAAGTATTTTAAACCTTGGTTTTGCTAAATATCTTTATACCATTAATATACATTCAGAACCTCCACAAAACATAATGCAAATCTTGAAACCAACATAGACAGTAATGGAAGCAAACTGATAGAAAGAAAGACCGGAATTGAAAAGTTTGTGAGACAGTAAGAAAAAGAAAACAAAACTAAACAAAGAAACAAAAACTTAAAGTAAAATCCTCAACAATTTTTTACTGTAACAAACAATCTGAAAGTCTTTGGTGGAAAGTCTTAATAGGGACATAGAAAACTGTTTACAAAAGTACTTGGTTCCATCCATCATTTTGCAGACTATCCACCGTCGTCCTGGTCGTCCAACCACAATTTATCATGTGATAATTTTTTTTTCTTTCTTTTCCTTTCATTTTGATTTTTTCTGTCATGTGGTTGTGAGGAAGTTAGCTCATTAAAGTTTTAACACTAGGGGGTGTTTAGTCCCCAACTTGCCTTGGATGAAGAGGCTATTATAATTGAAATTCTCAATAATTATAACCAACACTCGTAAAACTATTTGAAAACTTTCAGTATCTACCACGTTTACTATTTTGTAACTATCTTCTCTCATCATTTGTAACCTAGACTAGAATAGTTTGCTCCTAGACACAGACAATTATAACGACTAGAATAATCATATACTATATAAGAACACCAACTCAGCCTCCTAGACAGCCGTTGAGTCTCCTTGTATACTAAACATATTACAATCGCGAATCTTTGGAATCTTTGAAATGAGAGAAACAACTATACTTTTAAATGAAAAACCTTTATGTAGCAAAGCACAAATTTAGAATAACAGCATCACCTTAACAGCCATTTGGTCTACAAGATTGGAACTTTTTACAATTACAACTCTTCTATCATTACTCTTTAGATAATTTAACTGGATATGTTTGTGAAGAAGAAACAGGAGCTTAGCTTGGTAAAAGTCCATAAATTTCCAAATAGGATTTGTGTACTCTAAGGCCATCTTGACCAGATAACAATGATTTTCAATCATCAAGTTTTCTGAAATTCATGTTTTAGGATCTTGGGAGGTTGATCTTGTCTTTAGCTTGTTATATTATAGAAGAAAAATTGAAAACCAAAAGTTGTACTAAATGAATGAGCACAAGATCTGCACAAACTGAAGTTTCAATCAAAATGAGCCAAACTAAAAGGGGAAAAAATAAGCTATATCAGTATCAAACCCCAATAGTAAATGTAATCATGTTAGGAGTAAAAGAGGAAAAATAATTGCAGCAGGTATATTTTTTGTATTTAAGCAGCGGAAACACACAAACCACCCTCTCAAACTGGTGCATTCTTGGTCTCTGGATTTCATGGACCTTCAAATATCTTCACGATAGTATGATATTATTCACTCTGGGCATAAATCTATATGACTTTAGTTTTAGTTTCACTTAAAAGACATCATGTCATTGGAAATAGTTGTCTTCCTTTACATATATGTGATTATTCCCTTATCTAGCAATAATCTATGTGGGATCACCCAACCATCCTTCCCTAAAAATGGGATGACTAAATCTCTTCTCAAATAGACATTTCTCTAAATTACACTTGATCACATAATTTGAACGAAAGCTTAACCACAAAATAGTCATTCGGTAACCGCTCATAGATACCACCATGACTACAACTTTCAAAGCTCTCCACTTCTTTCTTCGACACTCGAGGATTTTACCCACGTGGAAAAGTGAGGGCATGACTCTGATACCACTTGTTACGGACAACAAACCTCTAGATCTCTCACAATATTTGGATATTAACCACTTTTAGGCATAAACTCTCACTTTGTTTTTTTTGTCTCATATCATTGGGGATAGTTGTCCTGCCTTATCTATTATCAATTGGATCCTTGATCACCTATCCAGGAAAATGATTATATCTCCATGTGTGGAATCCTTACAATAAGGGGTATGGCGGATGGATGAGAATCTATCCACTTTGGTCATAAGTCTCATGGTTTTATTTTTTGTGTCACCCAAAAGGCCTCATACCATTAAAGATAATTATCCTCTTTTATATGCCATATATCTTCTCTATTATCTAGCCAATATGGAACTCTTGTCACACTTCTAACGCCTCCTTAACACTATTTTAACATTTCAAGGTGTTTTTATTGCAACAAGGCAAATTTGGACCTAGGGTTGAATTATAAATAAAACCAATTTAGGATTATAAGTAAATGTTGGGAATGCAATCAAAGTCCAACATTCGCTATATATGGGGATGTGTTGAGAATCACTCATTAGAAAAACTAAGGGATGTCACACTCCTTATGAGATAGATGAGCTAGTCTTCTCATTGTCAATTGATTTTGAGATGGATAACACCTCAGGTCTAGGATTCGAACAAGGATTTTGAATCTAGATTCGGCAACTGATGGCCCTGGCATCCTTACTTGTCTTGAAGGCTTCTAAGAGCGAAGAACTAAGACTGGTCCTTTCGTCTCCTAGAATAATGTGGGATGAGTCAGCTTCCTTTATCTTATCTAATGCATGGACCTTGTATTTTGGAGGCTTTCCTCTAACCTTTCTAGGTTTATATCCCTGAACTTTTGAGCTTTTCTCTATCTCAGCTTTGCTCCCCTTGTATTGTTTCTTTTATCAAAATATCATTTTTCTGTGTTTGGGAATATGATGAGAGTGACTAAAGATGTGTCAGCCTAGTTAAGATGTTCGAGTGCGTCTATTAATTCTATCTGTCTCCTCTTGTATATTTGTTCAAAAGGAAATTTTAACTTCAGAGTAGATGTTGTTTTGCTATGGTTAATTGAGGAGGTGCTACGAGTTCACCTTTTTGAAAGAATGACAAAACTATGTGTCATGCTAAGTTCTTTTATCATTGTGTGGGGTATCTAGATCGAGAGAAGCAATAGAATTTGTAGAGAGGTAGGTAACAAAGTTTAATTTAATGCTTATTTTGGCACAATTTTGTTAGATTGGAGTCATTTTCATAGTTAGTTTTGGACCTTTTTGTGCCTTTGTTTTTTCCTTTCATATTTTTCCATGTAAATTCAGTTTTATAAAAAAAAAAAAAAATTGTATTGCTTGAATATATCATTGCAACATGATTCACCATTTGGGTAACACTTTTAAAGTTAATAATTAAGTGTATTTAGAAACAATTGCAAATATAACAAAATCTATGCGTGATAGACGATTCATACTAGCAATATGGTCTATCACAGATAAACTTTTATTAGCTAGTGATATGGTACTCTATCACTGATAGACTCAGGAGACTGAATCTAAATTTTGTTATATCTAATTCTTTTTGTATTGTACTTGTTACCATATATTTACATATTATGAGTATATTATGAATTGTCAAGACTAATTTAGAGGCTAGACTTAGAATTTTCTTATTTATTTACATTTTTTGTGTACATTTACTCCAATCATTTTTTAGTTCAAATTTCCCAGACATCATATACTTGAATTTTTAATTCCTTTTTCTTATTTTTGGGAACAATTCAAACTACGAATCTTTTAATCGTTAATATATATTATATGTAGGTGAGCTATGCTCGATTTGGCATGTTAAAAGGACTCATAGTATCAGAGTCTGAGCTGAGTAAATTAGAAAGGAACTCATGTTTTCTTTTAACAGAAGGTAACAAAGGAACTAATGTGAGTTTTCAAATAGGAAAGACATACAAGTTGTGTATAAAATGGGATCTATTGAATTGGATATAATTTCAAAAAATCCTAAACTCAAAACTCACTCACAAAAAATTATTAAGAACATATTTGTTAATATCTGATAGAGACTATAATAAAAATATGGAAAAATATCGATTTACATATTTAAATTTTGGAGTTGTATCAATTCTAACCGTGAACTAATAATTGTATCAAGTTAAACCATGATTTTTTTTTGTAAATGTATCCTTGTTCAAGGGTCGTGATAATCTTCTATGAATTGTTCCAATTTTATTGAATCTATGAAACCACAATTTTTGCAAGTGTATCAATTAGCATCATCCTTTAAACTTAGTTTGAAAGATATCGTGCGTGAAACATATAATTTTTTCAATAGAGCTTTTGAATTGTTACGAACAAATCAATTTAGACTCTATTTATAAATCACATTTGAAAATTGTCAATGCATGCATGCATTTAGTTCTTATAATTGTGTAAACTTTTCATAATGTCAAATTAAGAAAATGGGTGAGTAGTGTTGCAATCTCACGTGCATCCAAGTCGATTGCATCTCCAAGTTTGTCATCGAGGATGATGACAGTTTAAGTGGGGACAATGTCACAATCATACTTTAAGTAAGTACATATAGTGACCCATTGGTACATTCAGTGTAGTAGTGACAAGCGAGTGTTGACATGCCAAATAGAGATAGAGAAGTGTCGTGATGCAACCAAGGAGGAGGGTGCAACATCTAACACACAAAGATACTTGGACAAACATGTCAGGTTGAACATCAAGCAAGAAGATGAGCATCAACGTCATTGGTGGTGTTACTGACAAGCTCAGTGGGGGCCAGATACGACCCCAAACCATGATCTCAAAAGAAATCTTAACTGTGAGTCTAAACTTATTCACTTATAAAATTTTAAGGGTTCAATCGATAAAATTATAAGTCTCATGCGATGTCTATCCAAAACTAACTTAATGAATGAAGGACGAAACTGATACACTTGCAAAAATTCATCATTTAAACTGATACAATTATTAATTTAGAGTTTATAATGATACAACATTTAATATTTAGGGGTGTAAATTGATATTGAAACACACTCACAACTAAAATATAGTATTAGTCAACCTATATAATTCCATAGATGAACATAATTCTTTGAGATCCTTTGTTCTTTTAAAAAAATTGCTATATAAATGTATTGCCAATATACATTTGCAACAATAAAACATGACCCAGAAGCTAAAAAGGTGTAATAAGCCACAAATTTTAGAGTAAAAAGCACTTAAGGCTCCAAAGAATACTTCAGAAAAAGAAGAAATAGCAAGTAAACCTTTGGTGAAATGAAACTGAGTCTCAATTACAAGAAACTAAACCATTATTGAAATCACACACTGAAATTAGGAACAAATTAAAGATACACAAGGGAGGATAATTAGACCGTACAAGGTTCGGTTCTCCTACCCAACATAATGTTGTGTGTGTTTATATAGATTATGAACGATATCAATACTTTTAACATTCTCATCACGTATAAATTTGAAAATTTGTGAACATGAATATTGATTATGAGACAAAAGGACACTACAAGGGTTCAAACGCAAAGCTTATGCTCTAATACCATATCAAAATTACCACTCAATCCAAAAACTTAA
The DNA here is from genome assembly GCA_037974625.1 of Cucumis cinereus. Lineage (NCBI taxonomy): Eukaryota > Viridiplantae > Streptophyta > Magnoliopsida > Cucurbitales > Cucurbitaceae > Cucumis > Cucumis cinereus. Next base: position 1,572,679 of record JBBPDJ010000001.1, read on the forward strand.
GTTTATAGTTGTAGTAAGTGTAATGATATCAATACTTCGACGTAACGGTTTTATTCGATTTCAATAATAATTTGTACGGGTACTTCAAATTGAATATAGAGGAGGGGCATGTATTTAGGTTTAGGGTTTAGAGAGAGTTGAAGTATTTTAAGGCTCATATTTGATGTAACAAAGTATTCCTTGGGAAAATGGTGGGAAAAAGGATGGAAGCTAGAGTCAATCAGTTGGAGGAGAAGATAGTTTTATTTGATAAAGATATACAGAACCTCTGTCACCTATCTATACCTTGTTATGAGGTCTTATAACTTTGTTTTTTAGTTCCATCTGAAATACTGTTAGATATTATATTACATTTACCTCCATCTACTACTTTAAATTTTTTAGTTGAATAAATAATTTAAGATAGTATCAGAGCTCATTCAGTCCGGTTCAAGATTGGTGAACCCAAGGAGGCACCATCTTGAGGAGGCATGTTGAGATGTGTTGAGAATCCGACATTGGAACATATTTTCCATACTTAATGGCTCCATTAGATGTTGGAGCCATTAACGATGGGTTAGGGATAATTTGGTTAACTAAAGGAATGTTTAGAATTTTTTTTTTTTCTTTTTCTAGTACAATTGGAGATAAGGAGATTTTAAACACAGATCTTTTAGTTATTAACTGACGAGTATGTTATGCTCGATTTAGAATGATTTTGTATGTTCATAAAAAAGCATTTGAAAGTTCATAAAGTGAATCTAAACAAACCCGAGATGGTGTCTCTTTGGGTTCATTATTCTTAGATCGGATTCCAATTCTTGTTTTAGATCAAATATCAATATGAGCATCATGGACTTTGAGTCCATATTCGATAACATATGTTTCATCTCAAAATCAATTAACATTACGAGCGAAGAACTAATCTATCTTATAAAAATTAATCTAATGGTTCCAATATAAATAAATTTAAAGAGTTTAATTAAAGGGTTACCTTCCTTCCAATATCGCTGATCAATCCATTATTTTTTTCATCCTGAATATATATGAAATTAAATTACCGAAGTTAATTAGGTAAAAATGGGATGTTAATTAAATTAGAGTTAAAAAAGTAATTAAAAGTGATTAGAATAATTAACCATAATCTCAGCAACACGACTGAGTCCTCCTTGTAGTGATCTCTCTAATTTCTTAAGTTCTTCCATCCCCAAACCTTGAAGCTCCTCTCCTTTCATTTGCCTATGACATTTATTCACACAAATTCATTCATTTGGTTACACAGAATTCAAAATGCATTACAGCGGTTCTGCACTCACCTTAGTTCATGGCTCTTTTTCTCGACTTCTTCGTTCAACTTCGCTCGAATATTATTCTCGAGCTGTTATAAAAGATAACGACAATATGTGAAGCAAAAGATTCAAACAAAATAACTTCTTAAAATGTTTAGGGATGCTCAAACCAATGAGTTTATCTGTCATATATATAAAGAAATGTTCGTTTGTAACGGTAGGTCTTCGTTTGATTACGTTTTTTGTTATTCAAATTTATGTTTATTTTTTCCAATTTCTCGATTATGGTTTTCATCTCTTTTTTAATAAATACTTGAATTTCTAGTTAAATTCTAAAAACAAATAAATTCAAGTTATGACTTGATTTTTTAAAACATTAGTTTAGGAAAGTGGATAAGAGCCCACTAAAACTTATGGGTGGAAAGCAGTTTTTGTAAGCTTAATTTACAAAAACGAAAAACAAAAGGTTAAATCGTCATCAAACGAGCTCTAATTTCTTCTCTTGCTTCAGTTCAGCTTTTTTATGTTAAAAAAACATTTTATATCTGATAGGTAAAACCGCAAGTTTAGACCTTGAAATTTCAAGTTAATTAGTTTGTGTCTAATAGGTTCCTAATCTTTAAACACGTCAAATAGATTTAGAGTTTAGGATTTAGGTGTCTAATAGGTGTTTGTAGTTAACCCATTCAGTAATAACACATCTTCCATTAAAACATGTAACCTTTACAATTTATTAAAGATGTGTTTTTCACATGAAATTGAACATTTTATTCTTGAATCTAAACAAGTTTTTAATTTTTTTTATTTGAATTATAATTCTGCCCTAACCATGTCTGATACCAAAGCTGCTGCATCAATAAATCATATCCTGTAAGATGCAATATTTCGATGAAATAAGCACTCTGCGTTTGAAAATAGATTTATGAATTAAATCGAAGCCGAGGGATTAGAAGGCACGTCCAAATATTTCAACTAGGTTGACACATCCTTAGTGCCCTCATCACGTCCCACCCGAAGAATATATCACTAAATAGATATTATCAATTACCTGCAACTCAACTGATGGTTCATTCAAATTGGGAAGGTTCTCAGAATGGACACTACTATGCCTCTCAAGTATCCCCTGGATGCTTCACAAAATGCCAAAAAAAAAGACTAAAGTTATATTATATTTAAATGTATACATAATACTTTATACTTAGTATATAAGTCAAAAGCTACAGAAAATGGAAGCATATAATTATTTCTAACTTAACCCTAATCTATAAGCTTAAATTTTGGGCAGAGAGATTTATCATTATCTAAATTAAACTCCACAATTATTTAAAATGAGATTTTATATCTAAAATCAAAGAAATTGTACTTTTCAAATTAGGTTTTGATAATACTTTGACAGTATTTCTTATTTTTTCTTCAAATTGGAATACCATAAGATTTTATATAAGTTTTGAAAAGTGACCATTTTTTATCACTTTGAAATGAAATAAAAATGAAAATTTGTGAGAAAATCATGCCAGTTGAGCTATGTTTATATTTGATAGTATTCCAAACATTCAAATCTTAGTTATTTTAACGGTTAATATTTAATATTCGTACTCGATGAATATTGCAATATTCTTGATTTAAAAAGCCCTAACAAATGTTTATGGGGATTGTTTCTCTATGATTCCATTTAAAAGAGGTACAATACGGGAACATCCCAAGTAGTCATCTAACATTTTCTTAACAAGATACTAAAGGAGAGTGGGATCATGGGTGCACCTGAACATCTAAATTAGATTGACACCTCCTTAGTACCTTTATCATACCTCAAAGCCAATAGTGTTGTATTCCATTCAAAAATGAGAGTAACCCAGCAGTGGTCACTCAACTTAATAGTACTATCGCTCAAGCACGCATAATTACAAAGTTTTGACGAGATTTGGTGTATTACTCGTAGTATGATCGCACCTGTTTTTCTCTCATACCATTGAGTAACACCTTTCTCATTACTTAACAAGTTAAGGCTGATCATGTCTTGATTAATCAAGACATGATTACCCAAATCCCTACAATTAATCTTGATATATTTTTTAAGTTAAATCTTTTCAATTATTTTAGGTTACTTTAGGGTTTTTTTTTTCTTTTTTTCTTTTTTGGTAGACCCAGAGATCTCTAGATTTTTAAAGGTTATTAGGTCGAATTTAGTAGGGTTTGATCATATGAAATTCTTAGCAGTATATTTTATTGTAAATCTGTGCAGTAATATATGTTTCAATATTTGATCTATGTGTGAATCACTAATTTTATTGCATCCACTATAATTAAATTTACCATTATTCATTAACTTAAGTTTTTGGATTAATAGATAATGGAAAACTTAAAATTAGAATCAACATGGAGTGAAGATTTGAATCAAGGAAGAATATACCTATGGTAGCAGCTAATAATGTTTAGCTTAATTAGTATTCTTTCTTAAAAGACATTTCAGAGTACTTCAAGAATTATAAATGGGACAAAAGAGGCTAAATATATAATTGTATGATTGGGAATTTTAATATGTTTTTTTTCTGGATTTTTGTGGACTGAGCTATTGTTTTTTAGAATTTTTTCGAGACGAGGATTTTAATAGTATTGTTTTCAAATATAGTAAAATGAACGAAATATTTACAAATATAGTAAAAATTCATTGTCTACTAATGATAGACTGCGATAGACTGCTCTTTGTGCTCTGATAGACACAAATTGTCTATCGTCGTCTATAACTAATAAACTGTAAATAGTTTGATATATTTGTAAATATTTTCAACAGTTTTGTCATTTAAAACTATATTTTATTATAATATGTTTTTCCTTTATTTGTTTTTTTTTTTTTTAATTTGGAAGTTTTTAAGGCAACTACGTGATTTTTTTTAATGTTGTTATTTCCTCTTAATTTCTGAACTATTTTATGTCACTAACAATCCTTCATTAGAAAATTTTCTTTTGAAATGGCATACACTATATATGGCTTGTGGCAAATGCAAATTCAAGATATGTTGATACAATGTATTAGTTACTGATGTGGCAGTTGGTGTTGTGCGCGATGGGTAAGACTACTATTCTTACTGTGACAAGAACTGATTTGCTCCAGACTTCTAGTTCACAAGTATGTCGACCATTTGTAGTTTTTTATGAGGCTAGAAGAACTGATGTTGGGCTTCTAAAACGGTTTGGTTTTGAAGAGGTGGATCCTCATGAGCTATTTCACTACAAAGTTACTTCATGTAGTGAGTTTGTTCAATGGCTTGCTGCAATGGGGGTTAAGATGGAATCCCTTGACAAAGATGATGGAGTTACTTCAATGAGCTATTTCACACTAGAAAGTTACTTCACTATGATGGAGTATTGGCTGGGGAATTTGATGCAGCGGGAGGCAACAGAGATGGAGGGGAGGATAAAGAACTCAGATTCATCTTTTCATTTCCACCAATTTGATTTAACTATGGTAACTTAAAATTAGAAGAAGGAAAAATGCAATCATGCTACACAAAGGTTGTTGGAAATGTGGAGATCTTCTGAGCAAATGGAGAAAAGATCGTTAATGGACAAATTCTGTAAAATGGCTCTAGAACGAAAGCTAACAATGCAACCATCTTCTTAAGGCATACTGCATTTTGTTGGTATTATTATTATTATTAGAAAAATATCAAAAATGGGAAAATCTTCACATGAAAAAGACAATATAGTTCATGTGAATTATAGTAAAATGAGGATTTAATTAGTGTAAATTTTATTAAGAACTGCAAATTGCAATGTTTTAAAGCCTATGTTGTCCTCTCAACCTTAATTATATACTTGTCTTAAAGGGAAAAAAAACAATGGACAAAATGTAATTAGGGTTAATTAATTATAAGCATTTAGATTTTAAGGAAACAATGCTTTTCGGTCCCTAGATTTTGGGTCTAAATTTTCGTTTGGCTCATATAGGTTTCAAAATGTTAAACATTTATCTTAAGTTTTGAGCATAGTTTTCATTTTTAGTATTTTACACTTTACCCTAGAGTGTACACTATCTTTTGAATTACTTAATAGACATTTGACATTAATGACTGAGAGAAAGTATTTAAGTATCTAGTGAACAATCATGGTTAAAAGTGCATTTTTAAAACCTATAGGACAAAGTAGAATTTAAACATAAAAATGTAACATTTTGAAAACTTAGTACAGGGAATGGAAACTAGAGCCGAAGTTGACGAAAGGGTTATTTTTCCAAAAGTTGTCTATAAAAGATTCATAAAAACCTCACACATAACTCTGAAGTTTTGCTTATATATATGGAAAGGGCTCTCATTGTTAATGGAAGGAAGACAACCCTAGCTAGAAGAGAAAGATAAGCCATCAATGGCACCAGAAGAAAGACTGTTGAATTGCTAAGTGACAACTATTTTATATAATATATAGTTTTAATGAATCAATATTTTGTTCATTACGATCATTAATGATTGTCAAAACCTAAAAATGATATTTGTATTCATGATTTTCTTGAACTTAGAAGATTTTCTCTGCCTGCTTTAAAAGCGGCCATTTGATTAAAGAATGAGTAGTTTAAGGAATTATCAGTACTGAAATTTTTGGGTATAAACATGAAGATTATTATCAAAAACTCAGGAATGGAATTAGATTGAAATTCCTAACTCTAGAGCATTTTTGGAGTGATTTTGAAAAAATCACTTGTTTTGTTTCAAATCTATCTAAGATGTGGAGTTCTAAACAAAGTTATTTTGAATCAGAAAGGGAATTAGTTGAAACCCTAATTTTGAGCAAATGTATGGAGTTATTTTAAATGGTTACAATTACATTGTGATGTTCAAAATGTATTAAAAATGTGTACTTGTTAACCAAAATGATTATAGTAAAAAAAAATGGAATTAGTTATTTGGAGTGATTTTGAAATACTTTTTTTAAAAAATCATTGATAATAATCACTTAATTGGAATAAGTTGGGAATCTCTAATTCTGAGGGAAGGTTAGAAGTGATTTAAAGGTTATTATGATCAAATCACTTAATCGTGTTTAAAATCTATATAAGACATGGAGTTCTTGACAAAATTATTTTAAATCAGAAAAGGAATTAGTTAGCAAACATCCAATTATGAGCACGTGTTTGGAGTTATTTTGAAAACGTGCATTTGATGACAAAGTGACCTTTACTGATAGTATAGGGTTCATCTCAAAACTAATTCACAGTTAAGGAGTAGTTCATCTATCTTATATGAGGTACCTTGATTATAAAGATGTTATTTTGAAATGATTAAAATTAAATCACTTTATCGAGCTCAAAAGTTCTTGACAAATTGATTTTAGATCAGGAATAATGGAGTTAAGAATCCCTAGACCAGCTGTGGAAATGTATGAGGTGATTTTGATGTTGATTATGGCCTAGGAAGCAATAGGGGTTTATAAGACAACGTTCTTTGATCAATGGGATGATGAATATACAAAAGAAGAGATATCCTATTTAACCCTCTTGACAAGCTTGACCAAAGAGTCATTGATTACTTGACAGTAATTTCTTGCAGAGAAACAGAAAATCTCCAAATTTATAGGGTTTTGTGTGTTTAGGGTTTGTGGGAGAATTTAAGATGGTCCTTGCTCCTTAAAATATCATGATCTCCAAAACTCTATGGCTCTAGATTCTGACTTTTACACAATGTTGGAAAAAACATAATCATGAAGCCCACCATTATATGAGAGAGGTGGATTTAGCAATTCACTAATTTATGCACATCTTGGTCGAAGAGAAAAGTACTTTTTGCCTAAACCCTAGTGAAAGTTAAATTTGTATTAACTATAATATATGATGCATTAAAATAAAACTTTACTTTATACTAAAAGAAAAAACAAAAAACAAAACTTTATGCTAAAGACATATATCTTATTAGGTCAAAACTTTTTTCCTTTCTTCAAAAAGTGAGTGATTGTTGATTGAAAAACTTCCTCTAAATGATCAATAAGAAGCACATCACACATGTTTAAAGGTGGCCAAATCTGAGGGAGGAGCTAGTAAACAAAGGGACGTGGAGTGGGTGACAAGAACAAATCATGGGAACTTATAAATAAAAGATCTGAGAGGAGTAATTCACAATTCACACGTTCGTTTGCTAAGCTTCCTAAAGAATTAAGAGTGAGGGAAGATCTTGGGTGTTTAGAAGAAGAAAAATGGGATCAGATTGGTCAACAACATGCTCTATGTGCCTAACAGAGCTATCTGTGTTGAACATTGCCATCCATGTGTCCAAAGAAGAACTACCACGCGTTGAAGAGGCCTCTCATGCGTCCAACTGTGTTGTTTAAAGAGAAATTGTTGAAAATCTTCACAGGAGGTTGTGCTTAAGAAGGAAGTTTGGGTTAAGACGGTTAGCTTGGAAAGAAGGGAACTTAAAGTAAAAGAATCGGGTCAAGAAAAACTTCAACTGTTAGTTTTACGACCACGACAGTGAGTGTCCCTTTCCTAAAAGAAATTCTATTTTTAACTATGTTAAAAGTATCTTCTTGAGTTAAATTATATTTATGAGTTATTTCAAAGTTTGTATCGATAAATACGCTTTTATCATAATACGTTGAGTTATAGGTTTAAATATAAACTCTTGTTTGGATCATTCATACAATGTTTTGAAAAAGTTGGTGGTTGAGAAAGAGATTTTCAAACCACTGAATCTAGTACTCGGGAGATCAAACCATTAGAGGTTTTCTTATAAGGATCGAACCTCTAATGTAGTTTACATATCGTTAATTTGTTCTTCAAAATAAATTGTACTTGTTGACTTTACAACGTGGTTTGAAATGTAATAACAAGAATTTGATAAACTTCTTTACACACAATACACACCCAAATGTTTGTGGAATGAATCTAATACCAACATTTAGAAAGAAAGAAAAAACGATAAGAGAAGAGGAAGAAGAAGCTCAACAAGTTAAAAACTTATGGCTCTCACCTGCACTCTCTAGTGTAACACTTTAACGTTATCTAAACCCTAAAGTGACAAATATTTGTAACTAACTAACTGTCTAGTGAAATTTTACCGTGTGAATAATTTTTCGATACAATCACACGGTATTCAAAATCTACTCGTTGGTACTAACATGTGAATGTGGTGAGTTATTTTGGAAAACATTAAGGAAAAAAAGCTTGAAAGTGTATTTTGGCTCAACCATATACACAACCATTCCTCATGAAAGTGTAAATTTGAATTTAAGTACACCAAGATTCCTACATTACTTGTAGAACTTCTTCTTCTTCTTTCATCTATTGATATTAATTATTTGGAAGTTGAGAGACTATGGCTGAATGATAGTGGAACTATACACAAAAAACTCACATGGAGCATTTGCAATGGATGAAACTCACTAATACCCTAAGCAATTCAAAGGAAGGTTTTCAGTAGGCACATTAAACTTGGCCCCTTTCACATCCTCAATAAATAAATAAAAAGGATAATGAAATGTTGGTTTCCTAGTAAAAAAAAAAATTAGTTGATAAAAATATGCTTAGAAATCAATAATCATTTTAATTTATAATTATAAATTAAAATAAGTATATACATACATATATATATATAGGACCCTATAGTGTAATTTCACCTTTATTGGAGGAGAGAATTGAAATGTAGGGTTTTGGTCTAGATGAAGGAAGATCATATAGGAGAGGGAGGCAAAATAATGTCAATATTAAAATTTTTAAAAATGTGAATATA
>JBBPDJ010000001.1:1588646-1602516 GCA_037974625.1 Cucumis cinereus
CCCCCCCCCCCCCCCCCCCCCCCCCCCCCCCCCCCCCCCCCCCCCCCTCCCTGTTTTAGGGTTTAAAGAGTGGGGCAAGGGCAAAAGGGTTTAAAATGGGGTCAAAATTCCTTTGAATGCTGATTCAAAGGTGGGGCAGAAGATCTAATACTGTCTATTAGGAAATCTTTTTGTTGTATTTTCTTTCACTTTATTAATGGAATCTCTTACCAATACCAAATAAATATGACGCAACTCATTTTCATTTCCAATTCTTTTATTTTTTTTAATAAATTTTTTTGTAAATATTTTTGCATAATATGTGATAATAGAAAATTTATTTTTAATGACAAAATTATTAAAAAATATTTTCAAATATAGCAAAATGTCATAGTCTATCAATAGTAAAACGGAAAAGAATAGTAACATAAATTAGTTTATCGTTGATAGACTAAAATTTTGTTATGTTTGAAAATATTATAATTCTATCAATAGTAAAACGGGAAAGAATAATAACATAAATATTAGTTTATCGTTGATAGACTAAAATTTTGTTATGTTTGAAAATATTTTAATTCGTTTTGTTATATTTGAAAACGTCTTTAATTTTTTAATTTATGAATTTACTTTTATTCTTGTTTCCATATATTTATATGAACTCTAAATTTCTTAATTTTGTGTATTTATTGTTTTTTTTTGTCAAAATTGCTTAAATGAGAAATTATTTAAATAACAAAATATTGGAAATACATTTTAAATATAAAAAATGGTAAGATGAGAAAATAGAATTTTTTGTTATTTTGTTGTTATACTTGTAAATAAGTTAGTCATTTTGCAATGCATAAACGGGCGAAGAAAAGACAAACAAATAAAAATAAATAAATAAATAAATAAAAAGAAAGAAAGAAATTAGATATTACAAAGTGAGAGCTAGATTACCTATAAATAATTAATAAAAGATTAAAAGGTAAAAGAATGAGTAACTATTTTAATTTAGTAGAAAAATAAATAACAATAATAAAAGGAATATCTGCACATAATTTAAAACTAAAAAATCAAGATAACATAATATAAAATAGACTAGATTTTATCCTATTTTAAAAAAATTAATTTCTTTTTCTTTTTTTTCTTTTTTTCTTGGTAATAAAAAGAATAAAAATTAAAGCAAAAAGTAAAAAAAAAAATATATATATATATATATATATGGCTATTAACAAAAGAAAAGAATAATAAATAAGGAGAGAACTATAAATTATCCGACCTATTTGGTACTCTTTCGAGAATAACTTTTTTTCCATTAGACCTTGTTCTAAATGTCGATTCTCACCTTTTACTTCTACGCACCTGCCCTCAATCCAAATAACGTATAAGAGACGGTATATTTCAAATAGTTTTATCGTAGAAATTTTTGTTTTATAAGATTTTACTTTTTAAAAACTTAAGGTTATAATGTAAGCTTGTTGTAATTCAAAAATACAAATATTAATATTAAAATACAAGAACTTCAACACAGGACTTCTCAGAACCACATGTTTGAGTATTATCTTAAATCACTAATTGATCTAAAAGCTTAAGTTGATAGATAAATGCAATTTTTTAATAAATTTTAAAATATACTATAAAAATAGTATTTAAAAAAAAAGTTGCTATTTATTATTTTATTATTATGGTCCGTACAATGAATTTGTCAGGGGCAGTGGGGCAGTGGGGCAGTGGGGCAGTAGGGGCAGTTTGATTTATGACTGATGAAGTGAGAAGATATGTGAAGAAGCATTTTCAATCTAAAACACGAGCAAAACGAGCTCACGAAATTCACCCTAAATTTCTGACAACCTACTCGTATTCTTAATTTTACAATTATTATTATTATTATTATTTATTCGAAACTTCCTAAATAGTAAATGTTATATCTATTTTTTAATTTTATTTTTTACATTATAATTAATTTTTTAAGGTTTTTTTTATTTTAATTACATTTATGGATTTTGAAAATTTTCATTCTACGTTGCGTGAAAGTATTTGATCTATGGTGTACTTGGAATAATTTTAGAAGTGAAGAAAACGAGTATAAAACAAGTTAGCGTAAGATGAACATTTGAAAACAACTTCTAAAAAAGTGAATTTTGGGTGTTTAGTGGTTAATTCCTTCCTTAATTTGTACGAGAAACTACTACCACTAGCCAACTTCGATCACTACCCCTGTGACCATTGTTGACCATCAGCCAACCTTTAACCATACCTCCCTGGCAGTTGTTGACCACTATCTTCAATGATCTTGCCACCCATCAAACTCCGACCACCACTTCTACTGACCACCTCCAGCTGCAATTACTAGTCAACTCTAGCCACTACTAGAGAAATATTGGTCAGATCTTTCATTGAGGAATATGCCACCGTCTATTAGTAGACAGTGATAGAATTCTATCATTGTTTATAACTCTATCAATGTCTATTATCGATAGACTGTGATAGAGTTTTATCACTTTCTATTAGTTATAGAGAAACTTTCATGCTCTACATCTTCACACCGAAAATAAAGAAAAAAAATACCAACACATATATATACATCTTTACACCAACAAATGAAAAATAAGAGAATCAAAACAAAAACATAGAAGAACATGCATCATATCAATAGACATATATGTCTATCCATCAGTCATATCAATAGACAATGATAGATCTATATCGCCGAAGAAAAAGAAGAAGTCAATTAGAAGGAGGAGGAGATCAACGAAGAAGAGGAAGAATATGTCGATTGATCAACGAATCGAGAAGAGGAAATCAAAGAAGAAGAAGAAGTCGATGAAAAATGCACGAAAATCATTAGAACGAGCTGAGATGAAAAAATCGGCCAATGATAATGCACAAAATTGAGGGTAGATTGGGTATTTTCAAAACAATTTAAAGATCTTGTGGGTTGCTTCTATTGTTTGTTGTTTCTCTATATAGTTTGACATTTTTGCTCAAAATTTCTCAAAATAATTAGTGTATCATGAATTAAATTTATTATTATTAAATACACTGTTCCATTTATTAATTATTTAATCGTTTGAGATAAAAGTTAAATGAATATTTTATATTACATTACACATTAATTAAAATATTTAATTTAACTATTAAGAATAATTAGAAAAATGTTAATTAGGTTAGAATATCAATAATAATAGCAAACGTTTATGAAAAATTATGAAATACTTTCGAGTAGAGCAAAATAGCAACAAAAAAAAAATTTGAACTTTTTTTGCCATTTTGCTATATTAGTTTGTCGTCATTTTGCTATATATGAGAAGACCAACCACAACAAGGAAGAAAGGGTAGGCCAAAGCACGGGCAAAGGGGGTGGGTCTCAACCACAACAAGAGAGAAAAGATGGGTCTAGGCCCAAATTACAAAGGTCGACATCGGGCATGCCGAGGCTGAGCTGGGGTCGAGGAGGGTCCAGATCCCGAAAGCTTACGTGGATGATGGTTGAAAATAACTTACTAGAATCAAAAGGAAAGAGAGGACCTTATAAATAGAAGGACGGAGACACGAAGAAGGTAAGTGGTTTATGTGCAATTCATTATACTTTCATTAAAGGTTATTGAGAACTAAGTCAGTGTGGTTTACATCACACCAAAGTGCAGACCTTATTTTGATCTTTGCAGGTCCAACCTTATCCTAAAATTACAAATTCACCGTTGTTGTCAAGCTAAGGTCTCACCCATATTTGTTGACTAAAATTTGGTATCAACAAGTTTGATGTCCAAAAGTTGTATTGATACCCTTAACCCTATTTATTTACTATAGGAACGGAAACTATTTATTTACAACTCTCATTAGTTCCCTATTTACCTTTCTCTCCTTTGCTTCAATCCATGGGCTAACATTTACATTTTCCATTCCTCAATCCTTAAAAGCTTCTCTCACTTCTCCTCTATTCTTAGATATATGAAAAAAAGATTAAAATTAAAAAATTAATTAATACATTTGGTAATACGCATATTTTCCTTCTTCTTGTTTACTCCCGAATAGGTGTCCTTAAAATTATAACGAAAAATCTCAAAGTGTTTATCTTGTTATGCATTAAATCTCAAACATGTTATTTTTACACTCAACAACTAACGTATATCATCGTTAAAACATTTAAATTCTAAAGTTTTTTTCTTCGTACGTTACATTATTGTTTCTTTATTTTTTACTTTAATTTTAGGGGTAGTCCAATGGAATAAAGGGATAAAGAGTGTGTGTTGAAAAATATGTGAGAAAAAAAAATTGTGGGTTTAAAAATATTTTGAGTACAAATAAAGAAAAATAATGATAAATTTGATTTTGTTCCTTTAATTTGTCTTTTCTATTAATAAAGCCTAAATTTAATCCCTCAAAATTAAGCCTTTTACGAAGATATGGGTTAAATAATAACAATAATTTTTAGATTTAAGACTTATAAAAAATAATAATAATAATAATAAAACAAAAAACATTATTGTAAAAAATAAAATTAGTTGATTTTATTATATATTTGAAAATATCGAAAAACAAACTTAAAAAATGTAATGATTTTAATTAATAGAAAAATGAAGATTCCTAAAACAAATTTTTTTTTTAAAAAAAAGAATATATTCTATTTGAAAAATAATTTGCTAAATATCCTATAGTTGACCCAAAATGTATTTAAAATCAAGTATATGTCAATTAGAGGGTCCCATGTGATGTTCTTTCATTTTGGGTCGTCCTTGTTTTTATTAATATTAATTATTATTATTATTATTATTATTATTATTATTATTATTATTATTATTATTATTATTATTATTATTCTGGCTTTTTTTCCACGTTTCATTTATAATTTTCACTCATTTAATTTGTGCAACGTAGATCCAGTTTGCACCACAAAAATAGAAGGTTTTACTGTTTTTCATTTTTTATTCCTTTTTCTAAAGTTAGGAAGGATGACGAAATCCTTGTGTATCACTTTTTCTTTTTCTTTTTTCTTAATATTTATATTTAGTGGGGCCAGAAATTAAAATCCATAATAATAATAATAATAAATTTACTTACAATTTTTCCTGGAAAATAAAAATTAAAATAATTTCTGTTACAAAAAATTAAGGAAAGGGGAACATCACTTTCATTAAGTTTATTAGAGAAAGGGAGAGAGAAAATTATTATTATTATTATTATATGTTTATGTTTATGTTGGGTATTTTTTAAAAATTATTAATAGTTATAATTAACTCACATATTTTAATCTTGTAAAAGTAGATGCTATTTTTATATATTTATTTTACTTTTAAAGTAATTTTTAAAGAATAAAAGTATTGTTTATCATAGAGTATTTTTTTTATTAAAAAAAATAGTAAAAACTAACTCTAAACTTAATTTCCATTTTAATTATTAAGACCGGTTTTAAACTATTTCGTTTTTTTTAAATTAATCATATTTTCTCTCCGACAATGATTTGCATCTTGTTTAAGTATAACGGTTGAATTCTTAGTCAAATTTCAAAAACAAAATTAACTTTTAAAAATGTTGATAGAACGTAAGTAATAAAGAAAGAAAGTTATAGGTGAAAGTAGTATTAATAGACTTAATTTTTTAAAATAAAAATAAAAAACAAAATGATTACTAAACGTGACTAAGTTTCAATCTATTTTTAAAATGGTTTCTTTCATCCATATCCAATATCTATTATGACTCACTTGAATAAAGGTAGAAGACAACGAAATAAAAAATGGAAAATAAAATCGACCAAAATCCAAGTCAATCAATTGCTTTTGGTTTGGGTTTTTAGGGTAAATTTGAACTTATTCGTCTAGCAGACGGCTAATAGGTTCAATTTGATTATTATTAGGTTTAAATCCTACTTTAGTTCCTTAACTTTGATCGTTGTTCTATTTTATTCTCTAAAATTTTAAATATTCTCTAAAATTTTAAAAACGTCTATTTTGGTTCGTCAATTCTGGTCTTTACTGTTAAAATATTAATAGAACCGTGAGGTAAATTTTATTTTTAGATGAATAGACTATCAAATGTGTTATCCACCCTAAAAGAATCTAGGGTTTCAATTTATAATCAACACACATCGAAAGCAATTTCATCCATATACAAATTTTGACTATTTTTTTTTTTTTTTTTTTTTGTGATTCATCATGGTACTTTTTTTTCTCTTATTGGTACACGTAAACCCTAAAAGTTATTGGTACACGTAGGTTTATTCATTAGAAAGAAAAGAAAAACAATCTACTTATTATTAATATCTCAACCAAAAAAAATCCATTTTAACCAACGAATTAAAGAAATAAAATAGACCAAAATTTAATTTGAGAAAACAAAAATGCTCAAATAAAAAAAAATTGAAAGAAAAAAAAGATGTTTAATTTCGAAAATCAAACTTTGTTTTTTTTGTGGTCCATTAATAAAGTATAGGTATCTATCATACAACAATGTAAAATGAAAAGCTAGTTTAGGCAAAAAAAAAAAAAAAAAAAAATCAACCACAAATGTAGGATGAATGTAATAAAAAGTAAGAAGTGTTTCCGCATCGATATAGAATAGGTTGAGTGGACTAGTCTAAAAAGCGTTTAGGACATGTATGAAAAAATATAGAGGTAAAAGTTATTTTAACCCTCATTTTGCTAAGTACGACGACGTACAATGGTTAAAATAATCAACTCATCGTTACTTCAAAGTATTCAATGACCTTATCTACCTACGATTAACTCCAACGATCACTTCTAGTGTCCAACTCTGCTTACCAATCATGTTAATCGTCACTCTAGCACCCAATGTCCAACAAATATCACCTATGATGTCTAATATCAGTGAAACCTACCTTTAACGACCACCATGCGACAAACTTGACGATAATTCTAGTGACAATTGTTTTACAGTGTTTGAAGGTCAAGGTTGATACAATTATTAATTAAATATAAAAAAGGATATTTAAACATTTTATATAATACAAAAATGAGAGATTTAAAGCATGGAGTTGGAGCCAAAGATCCTGATATTGGCATACTACATATTCCCATTTAAAAATGATAATTAAGGTTGAATGAAATTAAAGTGGCCAACAAAGTGAGTCAAATCAACTTACCCAATTTGTTTCACAATGACAAGAGATAATAAAAACATTAATATAAAAATAAATAAATAAAGAAAAAGAGACAATTGTGAGATATAAGAATATAATAATTGGATAGAGAAGTGATTGGAAAATAAATAAATAAAAATAAGTGAAATTATAAAAATAGCAAAATAAACAAAATATTTACACTTTATTCTAGAATAATAGATTTTTGTGTTTTAATAGTTTTTTCTGTAAAGTATAAATAATTTATTTATTTTTATTATTATTTTGAAAAAATCCGTAAATATATATATATAATTAGAAAGAAAAATAAAAAATAAAAGGAAGAGAGAGAAAATGAAAGCACTTTCCAATAATAGGAGACTAAATATCGAAGTTTGAGTGCGCGTGGAGGACTGTGCGTCATGTCACTCTCAACTTTGAATCATATCAATTTTTTTTTTCTTTTTTTTTTTCCTATTACGTCTTAAAATCAAACCTTCAAATCATATCATTTCTTTTTTCTTTTTTTTTTTCTCTATTTTTATCAACGAAAAGAATTACAATTCTCAATTAAAGTAGATGAATACTCATATTAGGTTAAAAAAAAACTCTATATTTCGACGTGGAAAGAGAAGCATCTACGATAAGAACAATACTCATATATCATATAAGATGAATGATTGATTGATGACATTTATCGAACATTTCAATCAATAGCAAATTGTGAATTTCTGAACTTTACTGTATAAGAAGTTATTGTGATGTAAAATTGATGTAATTTAGTTCATAACTCTACGCTTCTAAACCTTTATTAAAATACTCTATCGGTGAACGATACGATCCCATATTGAGAAAACTAACTTGTCAATTTTGTTGATGGTGTTTGAATCTAGGGAGTTGTCTTCGATAATAATTAAAGAAGATTGAACGGCTTTACCTATTGTTAGAAAATATTTAAACCTCGATATTATTACTTTTTTTTTTTTGACAATGATGCTTATGAGAGATTTAAATGTGAAAAATTATCATATGTTGGTTAGTTTCAAATCTCTTAAGCTTCATTATAATTTTCACTCTAAAATGCAATGGATGTAAGAATTTTTTAATTAGCTACAATAAACACTATTTCAAAACTTTCAATTTGGTATAAAATTTACTATTTGCTCTAGTTTTTACTATTTGACATTCATCATTTTCTATTGTTTGCTACAGTATTTTTTATTTCTTTCTCTCAAACACAAACTATTATAACTCAACTATAACTTAAACTATAATAACTTACTTTTTATTCCAAACAGACCCTTAATTTTTAAAATGTCAAAGGTTCAATTTTAGCTGATAACTCTTAAATCGGTTCTCTTTATATTTCTAGTTTAATATGTTTTTTTTTCTTTTAGTATCTATTAGATTTTTAGCTGAATTATGGAAACATATTCAAATATTGTAATTTCTTACTTGAAAAACAATGATTAATATTATTTAATTAATTTCAATAAAAATTAAAATAAAGTTTATTACAAATATATATAGATTAAAAATAAAGAATGTTGTAAATTAAAAGAAAGAAAAAAATAATAGGAAAATTTCTTAAAAAAAACTTAAATCGACTAAATTTTATAAATAGTTTTAACATTTTATTATATTTAAACATGTTTTAAAAAAATTGTTTATTTTATTAATTTATTGAGGGAGGAGAGAAAAAAAATAAATATTAATTTAGGGGGGAAAGTGGTGAATATCGATGCGGTACCGTACAAGAAGGGGGAGGGGGGGTTGTTGTATCGCTGTCACAACGTTGTACCCTCGTACCCGTCGTGTCTCTCAACTCCCCCCACCATCTGACTCTTCATTTATCTTATTTTCTCGGAAATCCCGCTCTTTTCCCGCTCTTTTCCATTTTTTATTTTATTTTATTTTTTTAAAAGATAATTTCAGATCGTGCAATTGTGGGCCTGGGCCTCTCTTGTCTTCCATTTTCTGGGCCTCCAAGCCCACCCCTACTTTTCACCTTCATCACAAGCCTCCACAAACATTCACCGGTTCGGAACGTTTGTTTGTTTGTTTGATATCTCCGTCGTAGAGGGCGGCGCCAGAATCAATACGTTGGAGTTGTTTACGGGTGCTACGTGGATCCGTGGAATCAATCGCCGGCACCCCAATTCCTTAAATCACCGATGAAATTGGTGCTCTTTTACTCCCACAGCCATGGGATTGCATGCGCGCCTACTCTGCAGATGACTGTTCTCGTGTAGGAAACGCTTGCAATCAGCTTTCTTTAGTGTCACTGGTTGATTTGGACGACGAGAGACGTAGAGATGTCCTAATGGACGTACAAATTTGTTCACACGAGATTTTGGAAGAAACGTATTTTATGGAATTGAACTTGTTTTAATGTAGATTTATGTAGATGCAGACGTGGTTCCGATCTCTAGTAGTTAATCTTATTATTCTCTCTTGGTTGAACTTGATTTGAGGAAGCGAAGTGAAAAGTCTTAGTAGAATTCTTGTATTGAAAATTATTATTGTTGGGAGAATTCTCTCTAAAGTATAAACTTTCTTACCCCCACCAAATGAAGAAACATGCTTATTTCTAAAATTCTTGAACTTTGTGGGATTGAGTTTGATTGGTCCATGACCTGACCCGAATTATATAGATTTGAGATTTATTTTGAAAAATTGAAGTCTATAGGGTTTATTTTGAATATTTGGTAAAATCAAAATTTATTAAGATTAATAGCAAAATAGTTTATCTAATTTCTATTTTTGATAATTCTAAAATGCTCCTGACAATTCTAAATACATTGTAACTAATATACTAAATTATGGTGGAGGGAAAGATAGCATGTGCAAGCCAAAGAATGAGAAAAGAAAAAAAAAAAAAAAGTAAGAGTCTGGAATCAACAGATATGCGTGTGATAAATAATCTGTATTTTATTTTTTAAAATTATTTTCGAATTTTGTGATCCAAATTGTGCAAAATTTGAAACAACTTTTTTATATTTTCATTGTACCAAGAATTTGAATTTTTTTATTTTAAAAATCATAATTATATTAAATACATATAAAAGATATTTAGAATAAAATATGTTATATAAACTCAATTCATTCTTTTAATATAATATGTATTATGAAATGTATTATAAGTTAAATTACAAATTTTGTCCCTATGGTTTTAAATGATTAAAATTTAGTCTTTGGTTTATAACTATAATTTAGTCATTTTGGTTTAATAAAATCATAGAAAATAGTCTCGCTCATAACGACTGTTAAATCAGGAAGACTCTTTTATCAAACTATAGACTAAACTCCAACTTTCTCCAAACAACATGAACTAAAATTGTAAATTAAGAAAATTTTTAAAACATAAATTATATTCATAAATAAATTAATAATAGTTTATTATCAACTAAATCTTAGTGGATAAATAAGATTAGTTTTATAATTTATAAATATACAGTATGAAACATATTTAAATGTTTTTTTTAAAACTAGAATCCAATTTTTGAATTTGCTACCAAACAAATATCTAAAAACATAAAATACAACTATGTTTCATTGAATCTGCAGTTTTCAAATTTCTATTTTCATATTCTCTACCAAACACATCCTAAGAATTATCAATCCATATTCAATAGATCCCCGACGAAGTTGACAAAATCCAAGAGAAAGCTCTTTGATAATCCCACTAAATCTCGCATTGATAGATTTAATAGATTTAAAATCTGAAAATTTTAAAATTAAATCTACATTAATTTTTTTTATCAATGTCACACTATTTACCAAATTGAATTTAAAATTAATTAAAAATTGACATGCAATCAAAATTGAAATTAAAAATGTAAATTGATGAATCCTGAGGTGTCATGTGTTTTTATATTCACCATTGGATTAAATTAATTATTTTGATCTAATTAAATATTAAATTTTAGACTAAAGTTCAACTGAGTCCGAAAATAAACTTAATTTAGTCTAAATATTGCTATATATACTCCAATTTCTCTAAAAGCTTAATTTAAAAAAAGCGAAAATTTTTCGAAATGTTGAGGGAATAAAATATAAAAATTTTCAAAATATTTTAAAATTATTCCCAGAATTTTACTTCTAATGAAGGAGAAATTAAAAGAAAAGAATGACAAGTGGATAAAAAGAGTAATTTATTACCCATTAAAATCATGCCTGACTGAAAAGTCAATCCAAAAGCCAATATATTTATTTATTTATTTATTCTTTTTTTTCTTTCACTTTTTCAGTTTACATAAAGGTCATGCATTTATTAACCTTTTTTCAATTTAAAAAAACTTTTTCCATTTTTCCATTTTTCTTTTTGCCATAATTGTAATTTTAAAACTACATTTTTTAGAACATTTATGGAATATTTTGTTGGCTTTAAAATTTAAAGAGGGTAGAACTTTTTTAAAAAATTTTTAAAAAAAACCCTTGAATTGATTATATTAATTTCCATTAATTGTCTATTTAATTTGAACTATATAGATTGATCTAGATTTGGATTAGCCAATTTACTAAGTTCTCTAGTTGATTCATGAGAAAAAGAAAATAATAATAATAAATGAGGTGATGGGTTAAAAGTGACTTTTTTTCTATAACGTATCCGATTTTAAGTTTAGGTGGCTTTATCATTGATAGATTATGAAATTTTGCGATATTTGTAAATATTTTCAACATTTAAAATAATTTTTTTTATTCTATTCACAAAATATGATATTTAAGGTATTATTACTTGTAAAAAAACCGTAAACAACTTTAAACCCTAAACCCATGCTTAAAACTGTACATTAAGTAAATCAACAACCTAAATACATAAACTAAAAGTTAAACTGAAATGACCATGCACTGATAAAAAACATACTTCCTAAATCCAAACTAAAATAGTATGCTCCTCCAACTCAAATTATCTGAACTCAAATTAAAATAGTTTACCTCCAGATACAAATTATTGAACTCCATAGATCGCTATATATTATAATAAAAACACCGTTATAACTAACTCTAAGCCTCCGAGAATAAAGTAAGTAAAAATAAAAATAAAATAAGATAAAAAATGAGACAATGAATTTAAGAGAATGGTTATGAGTATGGTTTGTAGATTCACAATTATTGTTGATAATTTTTTACCAACACAATTTTGTTTATTGTTCATTTTAGCTTTTTTAGTGACATTTGCCATTATGATAGTGTACCCTAACTTAGAGCTATTCATAAATTTCTTTTGTTAATGATATCTTCTTTCTTTCTTTTTATGTTTTCAAAATCAAGCCAATAAATTAACTATTTCCCTAATAAATGTGAGGACTATATCAAAAAAAAAAAAAAAAAAAAACAAACAAACAAACATAAATTTCAAAATTGTTATTTTTTTTTCTTTTTTAAGAATTTGACTAGAAATTAAAGTGTTTCTTTTTAAAGAAATGAAAATCTTTATTAAAATCTTGGAAGAAAACAATATAGATTTCAAAACTAGAAAACTAAAAACAAAATTGTTTTCAAACAAAGTCAAAATAATTAAATAGAGGTGAACATGATAAACCAAATAGCCGACCGACGGAATCAAAGGCAGTTGTTCAGAAATAAGGAGAGGTTTCGTTGGTGTCGGTTTGAGACAAATCTAAACCCACCGATAGACCGATAAACGATCGGTTTATACTCGTTCATGTTCGAGATCGATTTGAACATTTACTAAACTGACGATAATCAGTTTGATCGAAAATCGACTTTGACCGACCGATGCTCACCCCTATAATTAGGGACATTTGTACGTATGCTTTGGAAATCATGCAAAAATGAGATTTTAACTCGATTTCTCAAAATCAAGTTTTCTAACTTTTTTGGTCAATGTTAGTAAACATTTTTTAAAATGTTTTTTCCTCACTCCTTGCTTGCTTGTTTTTCTTGTTTTAGCTCGCTGCTTCTTCTTTCGATCTTCTCACCATTGTTAATGTCGCTAATTGTTCAGTCAAGAGAACCTTCTAAAGCTTTTTTTCCCTAGTTCTGAAACTCTTTTAGTTGTGAAGTAAAAAGAGAAATTAGGAGGAGAGTGGTGATTGAAGAAGAGAACTAAAATTTGTGCATTGATCTTTTAAAAAGAAGAGTGAGAGGAATGAAAAATAGCATCCAATTAGAGATGCGTGAGAGGTATGACCTATACAACGAAAGATGAAAAGAAGATAGAAAATAATAATAATAATGGTATAGTTGATTTTAAACAGAAACAACAGCTAAGAAAATAACAAGATTCAAGAAGAAAATGGAACCCTAGGACCAACGTGAGCATAGGGAAGGGGGCCTAGGTTGAGCCAAGCCCAAGCCAACGTGCCTAGCCTCGACCAAACCTAACAAAGCACCTAACAAGACATGGTTTTGACCCAAAATTGATCGTCTTGGAACTAAAATGGGGCTGGGAAAGGTGCTCGGCTCCGACCAACTCTAGTAAAATGCTAAATAAGGCATGCCCCTTGCATGCCTCAACTCAAAGAGTGGATGAAAGATCTTAATGTAGCATGAAGACCCTACTAATGAGAATTTAGGTCAACTATACCTACAAACATGAAAGCTCCAATGTGGAGTAAGTCCATTATAATACTCTTGTTTAGAAAACGTCATTATGATACCTAAACTCTCAACTTGACGCACTTATACGTTTTATAACTTAAGCATCAAATCTTATGTATTGAGTACTATATCCACGTGTAACTTCCTATTTTGGAAGTCACATAAAAGTCAGGTGTGTTCTCTTTTTCCACTCGAGTTTTAACATGAGCGTTAATTAACACAAATAGAAGGTTATTGGCTATATATATATATATATATATATATATA
>JBBPDJ010000001.1:1614529-1637030 GCA_037974625.1 Cucumis cinereus
AAATCTGGATTTTGACAAGTTCAAATTTCTGAAAAGGATAAGTACAAAACCATTTTCAATGCACCATCAGGATTTCATAGGTCACCATTTCGTGGTATTTTTTTTTTCACAAGAACTCTTTTTTTTCCTCAAAAAAAATTCTAAAATGTTTCTTTTAAAAATGAGTATTTTCAAATATAACAAAATGAAGCGAAATATTTATAAAATACAGTAAAATATCACAGTCTATTTACAATGGAATACGGTAGACTACTATTTCTGTCTATTAGTAGTTTATCTTGGTCATCCACTTGCTAATCACAACAATGTGGAAGTCATAATTGTGACTATACATATTTTATTTTTCAATAATAGAAAATTACCAATACGAGTCAATGTGAATTACCGCTTATCGAAACTCATTTGATGATCGAGAATTAGTTATTATATTTTTTTACGAGTTGAATCCGAAATGGTTTGAACATGATTTCAATTGTGAATTTCCATTGTATCATTTTATAATTTTGGTTGAATCTTCAAAAACCTCTATACCACTAAAAAAGAAATGGAGGTTTTAATAGTAGCGCGTGAAATACACGCGCGTTTCTTAGCGTGAAAATAGCACTCAGTTGCTTTGTTTTCCGTTACTCTCGTTGGTTCCCGCTAAAGACTTGTTCCTGATCTCCCACTTCAAAACCCCCACTCTCTTCTATTTCTCTCAATTCCTTCTTCCTTCTCTTTTTCTCTCGCTCTCTCCCCCATTCTCTTCCTGCACCCATGGATGAAGAATACGACGTTATTGTTCTCGGTACCGGCCTCAAGGAATGCATTCTCAGCGGCCTTCTCTCCGTCGACGGCCTCAAGGTATTCTCTTATCTTTAACCTTTTTTTTTTTTCTTTTTTCTTTTTCTCTTTTTCCTGTTTTGTATCTTAATCTAGATTTCGTTGAATCTCTGTTGATAAGAAATTGTGTTTTGGTTTGTGCGAAATGTAAATGACAGGTTTAGGAGTTAGATTGTTGTGCTGATTTGGATTTTTGATAGATCTGTGAAATGTATCTGTTTATGAATTTGGCGTTTGGAAATCTTGTGATGGTGATAAATGGAGTTTGTAATGATGTATTAGATAGTGATTGAGCTCTTGAGGCTTTACATAAATGTTAACCACGGATGAGTTTTGTTTGAGGAATTTTTTGTTCGCAATTTTATTAGCTTAATTTGTTGTCGATCAGTGATGAGTTTTTTTGGTATTTTGGTTATTAATCGAAATGTTTTGAATCCAACTAAGAATTATTTTTTGAATATTTCAACAGTTTTATATCCATGCCTGAATTTCTTTCTTTTGAGCTGCTAATTTTGTTTTTCGAACTATGACTTGTTGAACTATTTGGGATTATCTCCAAAAACAACTTTTCTGAGATAGATAAATTGTTCTTCAAAAGTTTTTTTTCCCTAGGAATCTGTTCTTATCCTGGTCTGGTTTTGAACATGGAGAGTAAATTTAGTTTTTCCCCTTGATTTTGGGATTAAACGAGTAATCAATCTTCTGGAACAGGTACTTCATATGGATAGAAATGATTATTATGGAGGAGCATCAACCTCTCTAAATCTTATACAGGTTCATTATAATCAAATTCATGGTTTAAGTTTTCAATTAATTAAAATTCTTATTCCCTTGGCCAATTTTTCTGTTCTAATATTTAATATGTTTCTCTCCCCTCCCCCATACAGCTCTGGAAGCGTTTCAGGGGGAATGATAAGCCTCCAGAACAGTTGGGCTTGAGCAAAGAGTACAACGTCGATATGATACCCAAGGTAGGTACATATTTATCCATTGTCATTCTATGTTTTTTGAAGATAGTAATGAAGTTCCCACTTTATAACTGTTTATTGGTATTAGATGAATGGCAGTAATTAGTTAGGGAGTTCATTAGGAAAGTTGGTTATAAATAGAGCGGAGGGGAATGGAGAAGGTAAGCAATATTTTGGAATATGAATTAGGACTTGGGAGTTATCTCGAGATTTTGAGGGTCTAGGTACCTCGAATACTTGATTTATCTTGTATTTCCATTATCTTTTATATTTCAGTATATTCGGCTTCTATCACAAACATAATTTATAAAAACAGAAAATTAGAACAACCTGTTATCAATAGGGACTTAAGTGTTGCCGTCGATCTGAGAGCTTCTGTCCATTTGTTCCTCCATAGTTCATGATGGCCAATGGCGGTTTGGTTCGAGTTCTCATTCACACAGACGTTACCAAATACCTACACTTCAAGGCTGTTGATGGTAGTTTTGTGTACAACAAGGGAAAGGTAAACTGAATGCTTATAGAAAGTTTCCCCTGTTTCTATTTTATTTTTTTATTTGTTCCTTAACAATTACAAAGAACAAAGAAAGAAATGTTAAGCTGTTAGGGTATTTGATCAAGTTAACTGTCAACACACTGCTTTTTTTTCCCTCCTATTCTTCAGATTTACAAAGTTCCAGCTACTGATGTTGAAGCTCTGAAGTCACCACTCATGGGACTTTTTGAGAAACGTCGTGCTCGAAAGTTCTTCATTTATGTCCAAGATTATGAAGAGAGTGATCCAAAATCTCATGAAGGCTTAGATTTAAGCAAAGTAACAGCTAGAGAACTCATCGCGTGAGTTTGTCTTGTCCCCCATACTAGTTTTTAAACTAGATTTGATGTGACTTTTATTTTGATTGGGAGAAAGACTTCTCATTCATTCTTCTGCATTTGGTATTGCAGGAAGTATGGACTAGAAGATGATACAATTGACTTTATTGGACATGCTTTGGCACTACATTTTGACGACGGCTATTTGAATGGGCCAGCATTGGATTTTGTGAAGAGAATGAAGGTAAAAACAACTGTCTTTTATGGTTTTTATTCTTTAATTCCGTCCGTGCATATGTTCTTTAATTAGAAAACATATTTGAAAATCTTGCACTGCATTATATCAGAATGGTAACGTGCTTGTCTTCAAAGGAATTGACATTTGTTGTATATAGCTTTACGCAGAATCTTTGGCACGCTTCCAAGGAGGATCTCCCTATATCTATCCACTCTACGGACTTGGAGAGTTGCCTCAGGTATGTTTATAACTTTCAGTTTTTAATATCCATACAAGGGAAATTTTTCATCATGCTATTTTAAAATTTTGGCAGGCATTTGCCCGTTTAAGTGCCGTTTATGGTGGAACTTACATGCTCAACAAGCCAGAATGCAAGGTAAACGGATAGATTACCTTGCTAATATTTATTTGCCTTCTAGCCTAGGCTCTGTAAATTTCCTGATCATCATGTTCGTCATAAATCAATAACTACTAAGAAACTTGAAAGGTAAAAGTAACTGATTTCTGCTGAAAAAAGTAAGAAGTTATAGATTAGCAGTAAATGCATCTACTATTCCCGTTATTTCTAGCTATTTTGAAGCAGGAAACAGTATATTTGACTGCTGGAGAATGAATTAGAACATACTAAGTTTATAATGAAACTAACCGTTTAAAGCCTTTGAAGTTTAACGTAGTGCTAAGTCGTCTACAAACTGCACTTCTGGTATTTCCTTTAATGTGACAATTCACTACCTTAATGTTCACAAAAAAGTTTGTGTACTACTTTCTTGATCTCTCTTTTTATTATATTGTTGCTAGCGAAAAAGTTAGTTCCTTCTGAACATCCAGCATTAGGTTCTTTTGAGATTAATTGATTTTCGAATAACAGGTCGAGTTTGATGGTGATGGTAAAGCTTATGGTGTGACTTCCGAAGGAGAAACTGCTAAATGCAAAAAAGTTGTTTGTGACCCATCGTATCTGCCAGACAAGGTAACTCTTGACATCGAAAAAGTACTAAACTAGAGTTATTGGGCAGAATCAAGTTCCATGGTTATGAACCATTAACCAGAAGGCCAACGACTGATCCTTGAATGCAAAATTGCTTATGTATTTCCATCTGCTGATCCTTTTCTATTGATTCAACAGGTTAAAAAGGTGGGAAAAGTCGCTCGTGCAGTTTGTATAATGAGTCATCCAATCCCAGACACCAATGATTCTCATTCAGCTCAGGTTATCCTGCCACAAAAGCAACTTGGCCGTAAATCTGACATGTAAGAGCTATTCATAAACATTGAAAGAGATTTTTGTACAAATGACTTATCTGCAAGCTTCTAAATGATTAATGATTTGTTACTCACAAACCAATAAAATCTAACTTTCTACTTACGTCAAAACACACTACTGTTTTTTATGTAGTATCTTGTTAGGGATGATTACATCTATCGTAGTCCTAACACGATGACCATGTCTATGTCTATAACGATCTTCATTTTTCTCTACTCCACCACAATATTGATGGTAAAAGTACAACAAAGTGTGAGAAAAATGAAGATCGTGATAAACATGGTCATCGCGTTAGATATGACCCGTTAGAGCTACAATAGACATGGTCATTCTTAACACAATACTGTTTAGTAATGCATCTTGTGACGCAAGGAGAATGTTATTTTTCATTTGCTTGTAAGGATGAATCGTTATTTATTTACGTGACTGAGAATGACTCTTTCGTACGAAAAACCTCAACTTTACAAAACTACTTATAGGATACCATTCTTCTGTTTCTCTGGAAAAGAGTTACTCTTCTTAGAATTACATGTCATGAAATGGTTTTGTTGCTAATTAGTTGTTTTTCCTTTTTCTTTAATTGTAGGTACCTCTTCTGTTGCTCATATGCGCACAACGTTGCTCCAAAAGGAAAATTCATTGCTTTCGTTTCGACAGAAGCAGAGACCGATAATCCTGAAGTAGAATTGAAGCCTGGGATTGACCTCCTTGGACCTGTCGATGAGATATTCTATGAAACTTATGACAGATATGTTCCCATAAATAACCATGAAACAGACAATTGCTTCATTTCTACGGTAACTTCTCCACAAATCTATTTCTTCCATTACTCATAAAAGCAAGAAATGAAAAAGCTCAGATACTGATCCAAAACCAAACATTTTTTGATTCATTTGATGAGCTTTAGAAATATGTCATCAATGTTGTTTGAGGTTCTTCTACTTGGGTGTTTTATGAGCTTTGAACATTGGTTTTCATGCAGAGTTACGATGGAAGTACCCATTTTGAGTCCACAGTAACAGATGTGCTTGCCATGTATAGCAAGATCACTGGAAAGGTAATAAACAAACCTCAATTGTTACCACTCTTTTTGAAACACTTCCAATTTCTTTTCGCAAATTCTGACTTAAATTTTCACATCGTTTTGAAAATCCAAACTCGACCATTTGGTAATGGTTTTTCTTTTCCCTCATGAATCCCATACATTGTCCCACATTTTTAAGAAACACTTAAAATTTTTAGTTAAATTCCAAAGAAAATTTAGTTTTCAGTTTTCGAAAACTAACGTCTTTTTCTTGATTTTGGAAAATAATAATCCAAATAGGTAGAAAAAACAAGTTAATTTACCGGTGAAAGTAGCGTAATTTCTTAAAACAAAAAACAAAAAATGAAAGACCCCATTTATTAAACATTTGGTTTTTGGTTTTTTTTTTTAAAATTAAGCATACAAATACCTCCAAATTCGATACTTATTTATATACTTTCTAATAATGTTTTAAAAAAACAAAACTAAGTTTTGAAAACTAAAAAAATGTAGTTTTTAAAAATTTATTTTCGTTCTCGAAATTTGGTTAAAAATTCAAATCTTGTATCCAAGAAAGACAAAAATTATGGTAAGAAATGAACAAAAAAAATATGTTTAATTTTTAAAAACCAATCGGTTTTCAAACACGGTAAAAATGATTATGAAAAGGGTTATTTGTTGAGTAGAGATTAGTGATGTGTTTATGTTTTCTTCAGGCTGTTGATCTTTCTGTGGATCTCAGTGCCGCAAGTGCTGCTTCTGAAGAATGAGATCATAATTAATAAATCCCAATTCTATTTTTAAGAGAGAGAGAGAAAAAAAAAAAAACTAAACAATTTTGTTTCTTTATTCCTTATTTTTTTTAATTTCTTTTTTCTACAAGTTCTTCTCCAATTATTTTGCTCATTTTAATTTAATGGATTTCAAATATATTCAGATGATGAATTACTCTCTTTTCTCATAGTTATTATATTCTCATTTATCATTCTACTTCACCAACATCCCACAAATTTTTCTTTACATCTATTCATACTTTAATAAATAATACGTATCAATCTTCAGATTTAATGCAAATGCAATTATGAATTTTGTGGATAAAATATTACAATTTAAATTTAGTTTTTTTTTCAACACCAAGTATTATAGCTAACATATGCATTCATACTTTTAGTTCAATTATAAGTTTAGTCCCTTGTTTAAATTTATGTCATTATTGTACGTCCTTGTCTAATAAATCTCATGACCTACATGATACATTAATTGTTTCATTAGCGTAAGATATGCTAATTTTACTAAGCTAGAGGTTCTCCTAGAATTTCTTACAAATAGCATTCACAGTTATGTCATCAACCCAATGTTTATGAGTGGTAAAGTTGTAGGTAAAGTAGATCTAAGTGCAAGCATATATTGTCGAAGAAGTTATAATCTCTAGTATTTTGTACCCATAGGACTAACAACATTTTAATTTGTTCAAGATTGTAACTAAATGTAACTAGAATATAACCGAGAGAAATTGTGTTTTGAATGAACAAATTTTAATTTTAAAATAGTAGGCAATGGTAATTGAACAAGGGGTCAATAATGTTTCAACCTCTAAGGTTTTTGCAGCAAAAGTAATGCAACAACCGCATCACACTAGGACAGTGAAGTACGCATGGGTAAGAAGCTACACTTCTTCGAAATTGTATCAAGTTTCTTTAAGAGCATTAGGCAGCCACCACCTAATGTTCCCATAGGTAGTTGTATCTTCGATTAATTAAAACTTAGTTTCTTTACCCAACGGTGTTTTTTATTCTTAAGGTAACGTAACCCTCCAATTCATAGACTCTTAGTCTGGTCTCCCTTTGTGATATCTATTACAACCCAGCCTTCTCAGCACTAAAGTTCTAGTTTGCTAAAAATGAACAGTTAATTTATCAATTCTTTCATTAAGTTCAACAAAGAGAATGCATAAAATCAAGGTGGTGTGATGTGCAACATTTACTTAAGCCATGAAAACTCTATTGAACCCCTAAAGAAATTTAACTCATGATAAATGATAAAATAAACGTCTTTATTGAACCAAAGACCATCACTAACAAATCAGTTGGATTGGGAGAAAAAGAAATTAAAATAAGTAGACGAAATACAGTGGAAGAGCATGCTGGAAAGTGCAACACAAGAACTTGGGCAGAATCCCCAAGCTCCTAACTCTTTCCCTAGAATGATTCTTCCTTTTCCAAGGTGAAAATTACTTTTGTTCTTGATGCTTCTAACTTGAAAGGTGAGAAGAATCCCAAGGAAGTTGCTGAAAAAGTGACGGACTGAATGCTGAGAATGGGTTTCGGCGCTCATGAGTTGATGATGAAATGAAGGGTCTTTCCCCATTAAATAGGCTCAAGGGTGGTTAAGGGCAATGGTCTGAACGATTCTCAAACCAAATCGGGACTGTCTTAAATATCTACCTAGCACCTATACATTTGATGAGAATGTTTGATAAGATTTGACATCATGATTTGAAAAGAGGTGTAAATACGAACAAACACCTATTCACAATTTTTTCCAACTATATGACTTTTATGTGTCATCTTCCTTAATCCATTATCTTCTCGACTTGTTGTAGTAACATTAATATATGTTTGGGCTACAAAATATTTATCTCTTCTTGTATGCATTAGCTAGCCTTTCAAGAAGCAATGTGAAAGCCTCTTGAACACTTTCATGGTCTTCATTCTTGAAATAGGTCATTCAGGAACATGCAATTGATAAACGATTGGATTCACATAATCTCTTCTTTCTTTAAACAAATTTGTCCTCAAACTAGAGTCAACAAAGTAAACCGAAAAACCGATCAAACTAACCAAAAATGACCAAAATGGTCAGCCTAAATCAATTTTCGTTAGAGTCAGTTATGGTATGGCAAATACGCATTCATCTCATGCAGGTGTATTATTTTAAATAAAAAAAACCTAAAGAATTTGCAAATATACTAGAATGCTAACTTTTTTTTTTTTGTAAAATATCCAAAATTGAGATTTAGGTTTTGAGTTCGATAATTCTCCATATCACTAATAGAAATATATTAGCAATAGAATTTATTATTGGTAGATTTTGCTATACTTGAAATTTTTTATAAATGTTGTTATACATTTAATTATTATCCCTAAAAGTACTACCAATGCAATAGCCTTTTTTATGATTTTCTTTTGGCCTTTGTTGTATTTTGTTAACATTTTGGCCTAATTTGCTAAATTTGAAATCAGCTTAAAGAAGTAGGATAATTGAAATGAGTAGCACTTTTGAGGCTGGTCATAAGTATATATAACACTTTAAAAATTGCAAATATACCAAAATTTATCAGTGACAGACTCTATCGTTAATGAACTTCTATTAACAATATATTCTTTCATTGATAGACTTCTAGAACTAGATCTAAATTTGGTTATATCTACATATTGTTTTACATTATGTTATATTTGCTAATACTTAGGGTCTGATTGATATATTTAAAATTATTTCTTGGAAGTACAATGACTAAAATTAAACACACTTTCAAGTAAAAGGATAAAAAATGATATTTTAACTTTATTATTATTATCATTATTATGGATAGAATGTCTGGATTGAGTCATTACAATTCATTTAGCCTAAGTGACAAAAGATGGGAGAGGGTGGATAGTATGCTAAGTTCCTATATTCACAACCAGACCATAACTTTACAAAGGCTGTCAAAACCAGATTCTCCGACCCAAAAAATATATACAACCACCTATCTTAAGTCATTCAAAATCAGGTAATGAAAATTCCAATATATGGCTTCTAATGAGTTGATTAATTTCGCCTAGAACCCTAAACTCTAAGCCTATTGGCATAATGCTGCTTTGCTAGAATCATGTGTCGGATGTTCATTTCTTAGTTATCTGATTATGTTCATGTTGTCTATTATCACTAAAGTTTGCAGTAGATTCAACCACTTGCCTTGATAGGAACAAGTTGTTCCTTGAGGAGGAAGAAACTTCAATCTCGATGTCGTCATTCCTTTCATTTCCCTCCTCCTCTGAGTCTTCTACTACACAATTGACAAGTTCATCACTTGAGCCGGTTAAGATCTTTGTTGCTTGCGGTGTGCAATCTTGTCCCAATTCCAATGTCGCTTGCGGCTCATGCAGTGATGGCCGTGGAGACGGTTTTCTACACATATCTTTTACGTTTCTAGAAAATCTCCCCTCCCAAGATATTTCTAATTCCGTAAATTGTTGGCCGAAACTGAAGGCTGATGAACATTCAGAAACTGCCAAAGCTTGGTGGCGATCTCCCAAGCATTGTGGTGAATCAGCTATTTCACCATTCTCATTTTCCTGCGCCCCCAAAAAAGGAAACGAAAACAAATGCAAATGCACGTCTTTTAGATAATCTAATATGAAAATATGCATAAGTTGTATGTAAGAGCTATGTGAATACAGATATGACCAAAAACATCAAACTCTGATGTGATAGCCAAGATGCTCCACACATTGCCTCCAATCTGATATCTCAAGAACAAACTAAATATAATAATAAAGAATTATAACTACTCTCTACAAAGACAAATTGTTTGTGCTGCTTTCTCGTCTTTTGTATGACTTTTTCTGCTTCGACTTTGTCCTTTATGAAACCCGTTTGAAAGTACAAGGACTACCATAGAGAAAAATGACATTTTAACTTTTTTTTTTTTTTTTCCCTTTTTGATCACCCCAAGCGAGAACAAGATGAGAATCAGGAAGATGGCGTTTTTTCTTTTCTATACTATTGTTTCTCCTAGTCATAAGATACCCCCATTTGTTGACTTATCAATGTTTGTATCTGTTCTAGTTTCCCCCATACTGCACCATACTGTCAATAATTCAAATCTACCCTAAAATTCAGGGACACTATCATGACGTATTTAACACCCATTTTCCACTGCGTCCCAAAACTTACCATAGCCTCTAAATTGATGAACACGTGTTATGCTGGCAGAGACAAGCCAAAATAAAGTTTAATTATAGACTAGTACACCTATAACACAATCACCTCCATAACCGATGACTGTGAATCAATAAGCAAACGAGAAGTAGTCATTATATGAAAGAAAACAATAAATTACCTCAATGGGTGGCATAACACTCTCATGTCTTCCTATTCGTTGATAATTTGTGCCAGATGATACTTTGGACACCGATCCAAATTCTTTTCCAACACTTGAAAAGTTGTCAGAATGGGTCATTGTGAAAATATGTGCCTCTCCAGGCACGTGTTTTGATAAATCATTGTCCGAGGCACTAGCATCAGAAGAAGGATATTTACCAATGCTACTAGAAAGTGCCTTTGCTTGATTACAGACCATGATTTCATAAATTAACTTTAGGATATGTGCACGTTTTAGAGAAGCCTCCACAGGATGGAACCAATCCTTGCTTAGCTGGAGATCGTATTAATGTTAGACATGCAGAAACTTACACACATAAAGGCAAAACAATGACTGTTACCAATGTAAGGCCATTAGATCGATAAGGTTCAGTACTTGCATCATACATATAAAAATTCTACAAAACGATAAAGGCACCGAAAATAGAGGAGGTGCACATTAAGGTACCAACTGCCCAAGTGCTAAATAAATATAATGTTAAGAAATGTTGCCTTGGAATTGATTGGTTGTGCCACCAGATAAAGACCAAGTTCTGTCGGGGGTGGATGGCTTTTTGAGGGGAGGAATCTAATTAGGGAATTAAATTTTTTTATTAACTCGCTTCTGCAAACTGTTGGAGGAAATTCTTCTCAGTTTTCCTAACTGTTTGGGTGTTTGAAAATAATTTTAGTCACAACGTATTCCGCATAACGGTTTATATAGACAGCGGCTATGTTTTGATTGCACGTATTCTCCAAACTGTTGGAGGAAATTTTTCTCAGTTTTCCGGAACTGTTTGGGTGTTTGAAAATAAACAACATACAGCAGTTATTATCGGGGCATATTTTGAGAAAGAAACAACGTTTGCTATGGGAAAACATGGTCAAAGCACTACTTGCAGATTTGTAGTTTGAAAGGAATCAATGAACATTTCATGACAAGAGATGAGGTGGATAGATCGTTTTGAGTCGGCAGCCCGTAACGCTTCAGCTTGGTGTTCCCTAAATAAAGACTTCGAAGCTTATAGCATTTAGGAGATAAGCTTAAATTGGGGGGTTTTTATTTTTCCAGATTATTAGGTTTTCCGTTTTGATTGTAATAGGCTGTCTATTTTTTTACTTCCTCTCGGTTTTAGTTTTGATGTAGGACGCAGGTGGAGTTGGCCACTTCTTTTATTGATCTTTTGATGCTAGTTTTTTTTTTTTTTTTTTTTTTTTTTTGAATATGATGAGGACGCTATGGGGTGTCAACCTAGTTGAAATGTCCAAGTGCGCTTACTGATCCTCAGTCTCCCCTTATATATGCTCTTTGTATATCTCTCAAGTAGTTTGAACATTAGTCTCATTTTATTAATAAAATTTGAGAATCGTCTTCTTTTAAAAAAGATAATAAAATTAAAAATTAAAAATTAAAAAGATAAATGTTTAGTAAGTGGATAGAACCAACAGAATACGCCACATATAGAGAAATTGTAATTCGATCAGATAGAAGGACAAATGACCTACAAAATTTGAGAACTTCAAGATTTTGAGTGGGCTGAAGTTCACTGGCGCACCCTCCAAAAAAAGTTCCACATAATGGAGTAAGAAGAGACCACAATCAAATGAATTTTCCTGTTGTGGCAACTGACCAAGCAGCAAAAACAAAAGTCAAGGTTAGACATGGGAACGCAATATGCACAAATATCTACTATCAGACAAATCTTCTAAAAAATTGTTTAATGATTACTCCATCCAAGATTTATGCTTAAATTGGTCGGCTTTCATCCCACAACCTTAATAGAATGTGCTGTATACTCTGCCCTATCTCAGAAGGCCAAGATTTTCAAGCTTGTTGAAGTTTTTCGCTGAAGACGTCCAATTTTTACTTACTTTTGCTCTCCTTTGGTGTTTTATGTTTGGTCTTGTTTTGGAACTGTTTAATCCTTGTTGTTTTTTAGATTTCGCCTCGTTTTTTCCTTATTTGGTTTTTACTCCGTTTTAGTAGGAGTTTCTATGTATTATTTGATGTACTATTTGATATGATAATGGCGCTAAGGGGGTGACCTAGTTGAGATGTCTGGGTGTGTCTTCTGATCCTCTTTTTGGCTTCTTTGTTTTTCTCGTTGTATAATTCTCTTGTACTTTGAGTTCTATTTAATAAAGAAGCTTGTCTCATTTTTTAAAAAAAAAACATTTAAAAGGACATTTCCTATCCCATTTGAGACATGCACTCAACCTCAAAAAGAAATTTCTCAACTTCAAATAAACATTTAGAAAGAAAAAGAAAGATTGTATGGTATCATACAATATGAGAAGTATTATTCTTCCATTTACCGTTCTTTTAATTTTTTTTCCTTTATTTTATTATTATCAATATTGTTATTGTGGTGAGGGGTGAGAGGTGAGAGGTGAGAGGTTGGGGGGTTGCGGGGGTAGAGAAAACGGAGGATCTTGACAATGGCAGCACATTCAAAATTTTAGTCTCCCTGGTCTAAGAGAAAAAAAATTAAAAACTTCCATACCTCTAGAGGGATAAATGGCAAGGTTAAGAACATTGCAGAAATATCCTCGTCGCCGTCCCCATCACCATACCTCTCTTTCCACTCTTCACATAAGTAACTGTGACATTAGAGTCTAAAATAATTATCGGTAATCTTTTACATTAGAATTTCAAAGTACGAAAAATATTAGACAATATAGGCTTTTAAACTAACATTACAAGAAATCTATAATAATTAGATAAATTAAGATAGCAGAGTGATAACATGAATAAAGGAGAACAAAAGGCAGAAAAAAAAATCATTAACATGAGCTCAAATACTATGAAAGATATTCCTGGTGAAATCCTTGATGACAACAAAGAAGATAACATTGATTCACAATGCAAAACGAAAGTTCCAAAACTACTTCCAGTCAGTTCCAGTCAGTTCTAAAGACCATAAATATAGTACTGTAAATTGTACAATTTTTTATCTACTTCCAGTCTGTTTTTATCTTTCTGAACTTTGAGAAAATTACAAATCCGGCCCAACCTCGCTGTATATATGATGCAAAGGATCTTTCAATCAGTTTACAACAATTCTTATCTTTCAACCAACTGTTACAAAAAAAAAAAAAAAAATTGGCTTGGTGCCCATTCAAAAGCACCAGCCTCCAAGAAAATAGGGAAATGATGGGAGATGGCACGCACTTGCCTTGCTACTCTTGAATTGTCAAATGCTTCCTCCCACTTGTTAGAAGCCAGAAATCTACCGAAATAATGTAATCTTGTGATAAAAAGAATTTTAAAAAAAAATCCAAATTCATCACTTCCTTTTCTTTGTTAGTTCATAATTTTTTTGGAGGAACTTCTGCTGCAAACAAACTTGATTGATGCAAAGAGGCCTACTTAGCAACAGAAAACCATTTAACACAAGAAACTCACAAAACAACTTCACAACATCAAAAATAAAAATATAAAAATCTCCTTGGAACCAATCAAATTGATGTATGAGCATATTACCTTTGAAAAAGAGACTTCAGCCCTCTGTGGCTCCCTTTGATAGAATCCATATGCAAGATGCACGGTACCTTGGATAAGTTATCATGTTTTTTATCTGCAAGATATTGTGAAAAATTACATGAATAAAAGATGTGTAAAATGTAGTCTCTCTTATTTCACTTACAAAGAAAGGGATTTTCTTAAATAGAAGAAATACCCCATACAAAGTAGGTAAATACGAAATAAGGAAAAAATAAATACACAAATATATCTTTAAATACAATGAAAATATTAACAATAAAGGAAATAATTAACAAAGGAAATAATCAACAAAAGATCATCTTAGTACCAATGACATTTTCATTAAGTGCTAAACATCTTGCCTTTTAAATTTACCACTTCACCAGGATGGCAGATGACAACCAAACTCCAATGGAGACTGACATCAAGACTTGTAATTAGAAGTAGAAAAGCGTACATAAGAAAGGATAGTCAAACTCAAATAGAATGCTTAATATATATAAGTTATAAGTTATAACCTGTAGTTAACAGGAATGAAGAGATAATCCTTTTGAAAAAGATTTACTTTCTTTGTCCATTTGTGAACACGCTGAAATGCATCCCTTCCTCCACAAGCACTTGATAAATCTTTGTCTAGGTCCACAAGCTTTCGGAAGAAAAAACTATTGAAGAAGTAGAACCTATTGTTTTTCTCCGAAAGGAATTTACTTTTTAGATACCTACAACCATTTCATGTAATAATTTTCATTTTGTTAACTAAAAGGAGGGGAAAAGCGCTCAAACATGAGGTGAAATAATTGGCAGTGGTAACAGTGATAAAGCAAGTGTCTAATTGAAATATTAAAAGAAACCATTAGACAATCCTACTACTTAAATAGATAACTTTATTAGTTGGTCATCGAGTCAGCAATTCATTTTTTTTAGTTAGTAATAGGTTAAATCATACAAAATACCTTAAACTTTGGGTAGGTTTCAATTTTTCCAAAGACTTTGAAACTTTGTAATTGTTCCAAAAAATACCCTTGCTTCTTCTAGCAAAACAGTTCCGGAATCCTTTTAGGCAAATGAGAAGGTTGACTAAGAGTAGCCTCCTTGGCTGCATGAATAAGATGAAATTTTTTACTTGAGCTTTTACCCTACGACAGTGGCGAATCCAAAGTCCTCTCAAAAGGCTAACACAACTATCATTGGACAAGTAATCAAGCACCCGCACATGACAAAGTCACACAAAGCCAATCTTTAAAGGAAACTCTTTCCCAACTCAAAATGGGAACAATGAAAGGTGAACAAGGAGAAGGATGTCTGTTGGACAAAGGTGCCCAGCTGACCTACGCAACTTTTGTAGCATGCTAGCGTGTGTCTATCTGCGTCCTATACACATGTGCACACACACTCGCCTGCTTTCCTTTGGGGGTGAGCGTCGACCTACGCGCCTACCCACCAGCACAAGTGTGCTTCCCAACCCACTCCACCACGCTTGTGTAAGTCTTGTGCATCAAGACTCGAGGTCGTAACCAAACCTCCACCAATCAAAGTCCTCAAACTACATTGTCATTCAAGAAGAGCAAGTTAATGGAGAATGAACCCATGGCCTTTGAAAGTGTAACTATTACAAGGTAAAAAACTCGAGTAAATTTTTTCACGTATCCATGTGACCTAAGAGGCTCCTCTTGGTCAGCCTTCTTGTTCGTCCAAAAGCTCACAAGATTGTTTTGCTAGAAGAAGCACCAATGCACAACACACAAACAAACAAATTGGCCAAGGGGTCAATCCCCAAGTTTTTCTATTACACTATCTACGTTTATTTACACAAGAGACTTTGTGCCCAAGTTGGACCTCTCCCCTATCTGTACAAATCCTCCATCAATCACTTTCCTCAATTCATAGGTTGTTGGACACTCTACAAAGTCAAGTGAGCTAATTATAACTGTTGATTTATGCTTTATTATTTGATTTAAATCACTGTAATTAATATGTAATTATTTTGTTGTAGGATTCTTTCCTTTTATGTTATTAGGTATACATTCTATTTAAGTTAGGGCTTTGTACTCTTGTAAAAAAAACAAAGTGAGAAATAATTCAATAATATTCAAACTTTGCCACAATAAGAAACCAACTTTTATAATTTTAGCTCTACTCTTGACTTTTCTAAATATAGTTTATTGTCCCAGACACGACTCTCTTTTACTTGGGCCACAACTTGCTCTTCACTGAACTGTCTTTCTTGAGTCTTCACTTCAACGCTTTATTGATGTAAGCAAGTTTCTCCTTTTTGCAACTATAGTCTCAAAACTTTCATATCCTGCTGAAGGAATTTTTTGCAACTTCCTCGGATGGGAATCTATTTTTGTAAGGGTTTCATTCTATCAATGAAATAGATTCCCATCCATTACCAATTTAATCGGATGAAAGTTGAAAGATATGAAATTCCCAACTAACTGTAGAACTAAAATTGCAACTACTCTGGTTATGATTTGATCTTGCCTTTCTATTTCGAAAGTACACTAAAATTTTATGCACTGTTTATTTCTGCTATAAATATCCTCACTAAAATACAAGAAATAAAAATAAAAATAAAAAGAGGTTTTGCAATGGTAATCAATATATAATAAAAAAACATTTATAAGGATTAAAATGAAGAAATATAATATACGCAGCTAATTTCTAAGATAAGGACAAACAAAAACCTAGAGAAACAGACTACTGCTAGAGACAGGAGAAAACTCAAACTTACTTAACATAAAAGTCAATGATAGTATCATTAATAAACGTCCCTGGCTTCAGAAGCTCAAGGTCTCTCTTACTAATGGTCACAGCATCAGGATCTCCCTTTGGATAGATGACTTCTTCAAAAGTATCAACAAATCTGAATAGATCAGTTAAATTTGTAAAATGTACAGTAAACATCGGAGGATCTCATTAACCCAAATGAATAAATGAAAGAAACAATTTTATAGAAGCATATTAACAATATAAAGCCAAAAGAATTAACGATTAAGAAGAAGAAGAAGAAGACATTGGCAGACACTGAAGTAACAATTCAATTATCCAATTTTTACCGTAAATAAATTAATAATCTGTCTATCGAAGATCTAAGCAGCAATGGTATTTTTTAAAAAAAAAAAAAAAAAAAAAAACCATTCCCACAATACATATACTATTTCTTATGCATGCTTAGGATTCAAAGACATGCAAACATAGGCATCCTATCATGTCATAGAGAAACATAGAAATTAGGCAGTCCTATTTTGTCCTGAACATGATAAAAGTTTTTTTTTCCCTTTTTTTTTTTTTGGAAAAGGAACATGATAAAAGTTATCGTAATTGAGAAGAAATAGAACATGGAGAAACTCTAGAAAATTTCATTTTCAAATACATCTAATTCTCTACAGGTACTTTCACAATTTACTATGAGTTTAATGCCAGCCATAACAGGGGGCAAAAAATCCAAAACTTGATTCTCTTTTTACTAAACTTGTGTGGAATCTAACGCTTAAAGTCTCAAGAATCTTTGATAAAACCTTTAATGATATTTAGCATTACGACAATTCCCTGGGTTCAATTTGTGTTCAGTTTTGATGGATTTTAAACAGTCTTAAGTTGCTCCAGAGCATTTCTGAATAAATAAGCTGGACTTTGAGTATAAGCAAACAGTTGCCCCAAGGAGTTAATATTTTCGGACGTATTAAAAACTGCAATTAATAAAAAGAATTAGGTATGAGGGGGAAAAAGCAATACCAACCCCATTCTATAATTTCACACAATAATGTTAATGCCAATACAACCTATAAGGCTTGCAATCGAACCCCTGATCTGACCCACGTGATAATAATTCTGATCTTGTACAATGAGAATAAATAGACCTCAAAAAAACCACTAAAGAAATTCATAAATGGAAAATACCAAAAAGAAAAATAATAATGGAAAATACTAATAATCCATAAACCATAATTTTCCTTTCAACACAATGTAAATTGGCCAAGGTAAACAGCTTCCAATATATCATCCAGATGGCCTTTGGCCCCATGAAAATTTAATGCCTTTCCAAATTAGATTAACAGCATTTCCAGTATTTAACAGAGGGAAGGGAAGGAATAATGTAAAAGTTAAAATTCCTCACTCAAAAAAGCAATGCCTGGGAGAAAACACATCGCTCTGCCTCCAGGAAACAATTTCCTCCCCTTTGATCTTGTCACTGCCACGAATGTTAGATAAAAAATAGTTAATTGTCTATAGTGATCTAAACCTCAAAATGAGGAATTTCCACTCAGATTAACTAATTCAATGCTTAGATCACATAAGTGGCATCCGTGCTGCAAATTGTCAGGATATAGTGTATAAATTAAACGCTCAATACATGCCAGATTTTTAAGTGGCTAGATAAGATGTATGCTTTAGAGTTCAAGAACATAGTTGTACAACTTATAGAACAGATCTTGTTCAAGTAAGGTCATGGCTAGATAAGATGTAATCAACGTATTTGTGCTTCTTTTTCTTTTTCTTCT
Organism: Cucumis cinereus; assembly: GCA_037974625.1. Classification (NCBI taxonomy): domain Eukaryota; kingdom Viridiplantae; phylum Streptophyta; class Magnoliopsida; order Cucurbitales; family Cucurbitaceae; genus Cucumis; species Cucumis cinereus. The sequence goes on from JBBPDJ010000001.1 coordinate 1,632,772, forward strand.
TCTTCTTGTTGAAAAGGACACTTCAATATATTTCTTCACTAACTTTGATTAATTCAACATACTTTTTTTAAAAATAATAATAAAAATAAATAAATAAAGAGGTGGCAAACAAAAGCAAATTGCTAATCATAGGATTTTCTTTCTGGCATCAAATCGTATTGTACTGCTATCATTCTCCAACCTTAACCCATTCTATCTTCAAATAATAATAATAATCCAATTCTTTAAGCATTTTCTTGATATTATATTATTATGTAAGCAAAATGATGTCAAAAAACATTGTCTGGGCAAGCCCAAAGAAAAATAGAAAGAAGATGAAAAACTCACTCATAGTCTGCATTCCATAAGTCATCATATCTAAGATTCAAAGTCCTGATTGCTTTTTCACTTTCAGACCAAAGAGGGTCACAAACAGAAAACTTCAATAACTCTATGCCTGCACAAATGTTAAGAAAGACAGAGGAATGATGCCACCTCAGAGAACGTGTATCCTAGCACCGAGAACAGAAGTCCAAAAAACATCCAGAAATGAAACTATCTCATTGGGGCTAAGTAAAAAGAAGAAGAAGAAGAAGAAGATAACAGATAATCAGAAGGTATACCAAAACGCGTAAACCATATAAGTTTAATGGGCTTGCAGTATTAAACTTTGGGTGTCAATTACAGCCTAGACTTAATCCTCCCCACATTAGGCCACCTCCATTACCTCCTCAAGGCCATTGGTAGAAACCTATTTAACCCTAACAACGTGACCAAACCATTTCATGAAAGTACTAAGTAACACATCCTCTCCTAGATGGGGTGACAGTGTCAATAGGCTTGACATCTTTTTCATGTTAACATCTTCCTATCTCTGAATGTAGGAATAAGTCTTCCAATTCCCCTCCAGATAGAAAGAAAGGAAAGAAAATAAAAAACTAAATGTATAATTACCCAAAATGGTGTTTTAGAACAAGACCAAAACCTCATACATATGGTTCGGATTTGTACTTCTAATACAAGTTTAATATTTTTACATAATCAGCCTTCAATTACCCATAAAAAAGTTGATTCCAACATAAAAAAGACCTGAAATGTCATTTGAATTTGCAGCCCTCGTGAAATGCTTTCCTTTGAGACGAAGATTAACAATTGCAGTTTCAACCTACATGAGAAAAATACTTCCAAATAGATTTACACAGAAACACATAAAACAATGAAGGGAAAAAAACAATGTTATACCCTACTACACCATTCTGACTCAATGCCAATAATGTCAGAGACAGCCCATTCGGAATCAAATGTTCTTTGCAATCCACTCAGTGCTGAACCTTGGAGCTTAATGCAGCTACAAGAAAATATTAACTTCGATGTTGTACACCAGTTACCTTCATAGATGACAAAATCAGGGAAAATAACCGTCACATCATCCTGAAAAATAATTTTACAAAAACACAAAGGTTAATACAAGCATCTCACCTCATTGAAAGGAAGTTAAGTAAGATACCAATGCTCAAGATTAAACAACAAAAAAAAAACAGTAAATTACACATTTTAGTGAACTTATAACTTGTGGGATCAAGATCAATCACAGAACGACTGTATGCAATGGATACTTTCCTTGAACTTCATAGTCTACAATCCTTCAGTGCATCACCATCATGCATATATTTCTGATATAACGTGCATTCAAAACCCAATTTCAGAAGCAGCATGAGAAACCAAGAGCCTCATGTTTAAGATCATTTACTTTCTTTTCAGAAATGAATGTAACTCTTCAAGACATGGCCCTGCTTCTAGATGGTGTTCTCTCTCAAGAAGAATGGAGCTTTCCATGAGCTCTCCCTTTGAAAACTAGGATCCCCCGTTCTTCGTGATGTTATTATCCAGAACATATTGAAGGTTCAAAATTCCAGGAGATTCAAGTAGAGATGCTCGATAGAAGTTTTTGTGTTATGTTTGGGGAAATAATTTTTTTCTTATTTCCGGAAAAGATCCTATAATGGGTAAATATAATAAAAGAACAATTCAAACTAGGCAAACTAGTTATAAAAGGAAATGAAATCTAAAAAAATAATTAAATGATTAATCCAAATATAACCATACTATACACAGATCTACACTCCCCTTCAAGCTAGGTTGCTATAGAATACAATTCAAGCTCGATAAAGCTTTGGTGAGAATGTAAGAAATTTGATGGTGAGACAGTTTAGTTCCACCGCGTTCTTTTTGACCTCAGATATGAAACGTCAATCCATCTCTATGTATTTCGTTATGTCATGATGTATAAGATTCTTCGCTATGGTGATTGTTGCTTGACTGTCACTAAGCATTTTAAATGAACTTTGAGTTTCTATCCTTAGTTCTTCCAAAAGCCATTGAATCCACATCCCTTCACAGATTCCCAGCTAAAGCTCGATATTCAACCTATACATTGCTTCTAGCTACAACTGCCTGCTTTTTGCTTCTTCAAGAGACTACGTTGTCCCAAACATAAGAGCAAAATCCAAATTTAGATTGATCAGTTAACTCTCCAACACAACTAGCATCAACATAAAGTTCTACCATTCTATTTGGTGACTTTTTAAACAATAGCTCATGACCTACAGTACTTTTTAAGATCTTAAAATCATGTTAACAACCCTAAGATGGTGTTCAATTGTACTATTCATGTGCTAACTAACAATGCTTGCAGAATATGATGTCTGATCTGCAATGTGACAAGTAAATTAACTTTCCCACAAGCCTTCGATACATGACCTTGCCAATTAGAATAATCTCTTCACTATGATCTTGGCCTGGATTTGGACCCATAGGTGTTTCGACAAGTCCACACCTAAGATTTCCAATTTCCTTTAGCAAGTCTAGAATATATTTTTGTTGCGAAATGACAATACCATCCTTAGACCTCACCACATCCAGTCCTAAAAAATATCTCAAACTTCCTAAGTCCTTGATGTCAAACTCAGTTGCAAGCATCCTTTTCAAATTAAGGATCTCCCAAAGATTATTTCCTTGTAATGATGATATCATCTAGCTATACAATCAGGATTGCAATTTTGTTGTTTGCATATTTCACAAATAGAGTATGATGGACTTGACAAGAATGATAACCACTTTTAATCATAACTTTGGCAAATATGTCAAACCAAGGACGATGAGAATATTTTAAACCACATAAAAACTTTTTTTGATTTCTCTGAATTTGTGCGCAATTTTATCCTACATCAGAATCAATCTTCTCCTTCAATTGATTTGTCCATTGACATCAATAAATGACTCGATCAATTCTGTAATTGATACATTCCTTCATGTAAAATCGTCACATACACCATCACTTAATTCTAACCGCCATGGTCAGAACTGAACTACTTTAAAGCTAATTTGATAGAATCCAAATATAATGAAATATAAAAGAAAAAACAGTTACAATATAACTCCCCAAGTATTCAAGGTATATGGACCCTCCTCTTTTGAGATATCTCTCAGGCCTTTGTTCACCCACTTCCTAACTTCCTCCTTTCTCATTCCCTCTATTTATGACTAAATACCATAACAAACTCCCTAACTAATTACTAATATATCTCTAATAACATTAGTCTTCAAGAACAAATACTCATCAAAGACATTAAACAAATTTCTTCCTTTAATATCGTTTGATAGAGAGTTAGTGGAAAATCTATGCATATCTTCCACTATAAACAATTGGAAAGGCCTCATTTAGAGTTGCTATTTGGTAAGGAGATTTCAAGTTCTTAATTCCCCCAGTTTCTAAAAAATTTCCTTGCAATGCAAAGAAACAGCATTGAAGTCCTTAACCAAAATCTCCTAAATCAAACTAACCCTATTAATGAGTACAAAACCATCAAGATCAACAATGGGGGAATTCAAGGGTTTTTCGTGCTAGGCAAATGATATACCTCTTCCACCGAAATTTGCACCAAACCACCAGACTTAACATCCCCAATCCCCTCACCCTTTCAGCTACTTTCATTATTCCTCTCCTCGACAATTTTTTTTTTCCTTTTTTATTGAAAGTCAGAAATGATGCTAAGATTTCCTTCCTTTATGACAAAAGAGTCAATAGGATTAGTATAATCTTCATGCTAAGACCTTTGTCTTTTATTGAAATGACAACTTTCATTGAAAATAATGAAAGCACACTGATGCAGCCTAAGTAGTCTCTAGGAGAAATCCTCCAAAAACCAAGATTGTGAATCTTTTATTAGAATGAATAATATGTTTTATACATGAGGGAAATACTCCTATTTATAGAGTTT
>JBBPDJ010000001.1:1637130-1690340 GCA_037974625.1 Cucumis cinereus
GTTCTCTTTATTTCCTTCAATACTATGGGATCAAAGTAGTCATTTTGTTGGATTCTTGAATATGTTTCAATCTCATAATGAGTATAGAACTTATCCATTGATTTTCTTGAATCAACCTTTCTTGATCGTGTTTCATAACCAAAAGAGTAGTTTTGATTCTCGAATATTCTTCTTGGGTAGTAAAAATCCATTCTTGATGATTTTTTATGATTCTCTAATTCATCGAACTCCCAATCTTTACGTTGATTTCTTGAAAAATGGGTTTTATTGCATCGTTGGGCCCTTTTCCGATATTGTCGCCTTCTTTCTCCACCCAAACTGCCTTAGAAACGTCGTCGGAGTCACTATAATCACTAGAATCGAATTTCCAATGTGGACAGTGATTTCTTTGAGAAAATTGCACATGGGCAAAATTAGCATGTTGAAATTCTTCTTCGGAATCACTTGAGTCAGAATTCCAACACTAATTTTGGCAACTTTTCTTGTCTATACAAACTGTTGTATTTTTTCTTGGATATTTTCTTTGATCGGCAATAGTTCATTCTTGCAAAATCTTGAAAAGTCTTTGGTTTCTTCTTTCTATCTTGGAATTTTAAGGGTTCCCCCTAAGTAGACGTGAGTTGTTTGGCAACGAGCACAACACTCAAAGCTCCCTCTCGTGATCGGCATCAGCAAGAGTTTTTCGGACTTCCACCGGCGGCAGTCAACGTTGGCCCAAGCGGTCGATCTGATACCAAATTGATGTAGCCTAAGTAGTCTCTAGGAGAAATCCTCCAAGAACCAAGATTGTGAATCTTTTATGAGAATGAATAATATGTTTTGTACATGAGGGAAATACTCCTATTTATAGAGTTTTATTACAAGTGGGGGTACAAAGGGAATTAACCTAGAATATTAACTAATTACCCAATTAACCCATATTCTTCTTACATCACGTACAGAAGCATACAAAAAATTAAGTCCACAAAAGAAGGAAGCCCTGCCAAAATGGGGCTCCCTCTAACTATACAAGATAGTTCCTATAAGATAGTTACAAAATGTCTTCAAAATAGATGTGATAATGTGAAACATTTTTCAAACCTAATTTCTCATTTCTCAAAGATGAAATGCTCCCATGTATAACCACCAAATTAATTTCCTGTTGTTCATGTCCACCAACCTCATTAATACTTTTTTGATAGAAAAAACTACTTTAGTTAAGAAAAAAATGAAAGAATACAAGGACATACAAAAAGCTAACCTCATTAACAGACTGCCCATCATGCATGATAGACAAATTAAATAAGTTGCTAAGACCTTTGTCTTTTATTGAAACAACGACATTCATTGAAAAATAATGAAAGAATACACGAGCATACAAAAAACCAAATCCACAAAAGAAGGAAGCCATGCTAAAATGGAGCTCCAACTATACAAGATAGTTACAAAATGTCTTCAAAGTACCTGCTATAATGTGAAACATTTTTCAAACCTAATTTCTCATTTCTCAAAGATGAAATGCTCCCATGTATAACCACCAAATTAATTACCTTTTGTCCATGTCCACCAACCTCATTAATACTTTTTTGATAGAAAAAACTACTTTAATTGAGAGAAAAAAAGAACATCAAAAAGCTAACCTCTTTAATAGACTGCTCATCATGCATGATAGACAAATTAAATAACTTGCATACGTACATTTAGCATACCTTTTTAATGAAATATCAAAATTAACTGATATTCGATCACTCCAATATAAATAGAATGTTAATCCCACATGAAATCTATACGAATTAAATATTTGCCACGTGATTAAAATGATACTAAGTTGGGGAAAACTTCAAAATTCACAATAAGCTCGAGTGTCCACCTCATTAGTTGAAGAACGAGAAAGCAATAGATCATTGGTTTGAAGAATCTCCGTCTTCGTAGATCCACCACCTTCGAGTGACCCATCTACAGCAAATGCAACAAAAGATGTGCAATTTTAAAAACTGTAACAGAAGCGTCAAATAACCCATAGCATATATATATGTACGTATCTATATAATAAATTAATAAAAGAAGAAGAAGAAGAAAAGATGTAATGCTACATCTTTTTAGAATATTTTTCCTTTTTCCCAGCTTAACCATTAGGAGACGGGATAAAATATAAATAAATTTAAACGTTAAGAAAAACCATAAAAGTGGGATCACCTGCACATGTATCTTCAGCATTAAGATCAGTTGGTCCCGGGCTAATTTGATGACTTCTATTTAGAGTACTGATAGAAACTGAATGGGAGCTTCGAACTTCAGTTAGACAAACAAATCATAAAAAAAAAAAAAAAATAGAAGTAATCTGAATGCACGGAGTCTAGGTCTACTGGGTATTTACACATAAGAACTAAACATGAGGAGCTTTCAGTTAACATGATAGAACTGTAGAAGACGAATAGTTGCACAAGAGGTCATCCATTCTTGTTCACAAATGCTCTATCTTTTTCTAGCCGACCACATTCTATTTCATAAGAAACTAGATGTCATAGATGGTAGATAGATTTTAAATTTCGCTTGAGGGAGATTTTGGCTAGAAGGAATTCCTTAGGTTTGTTGGCAACAATTATGAAGTCATTATGAGGAATAGAAGAAGACAGAAATGAAACTCTAGTGGATGAATTTTCAATGAAAAATTTAGTTCAAATTCTGTCTATTCTTCCCAAAGTAGATTGAAATGGTTCAAGGCATGTTGAAAATCAAAAAGTTCAAAAACCAGGTGAATATTTCTACATCAATGGTGCATGAGGAGGCATTAATTCAGCCAACAAAATCCAAAGAAAATGTTTAGGAATGGCTTTGTCTCCCTCGGTATGTGTTTTGTGCCTCTTAACAGGTGAAAATCAATCTCATTCGTTCTGTCATTGCCCCCAAGACTGAAAATCACTGTTATGTACATTTTAATTGCCCTTGGGTCTTAGATAAAACAAGATTGTTAAATAATTTTAAAACATTATTCCCAAGGATTATTTTAAAGCGAAAAAGAGGTGGAATGTGAGTGCTAACAATTAAGAATAAAAAATCAGACAATACCCTTACCTTCAGAATCAATGTGAATCAGTTCGTAGCTAACATCTTCAGAGAAACTATCAGTGTTGGCACCTTTTCCAACTGGAACAAAAGTAAAGGAAGAAAACAAACTTCAAATGCCAAACGTGTTATTAGGATTAGGATTAGTTTGCTTTTGCTATAAATAGAGTACTTGTCTTCTTGTATTCACAACTTTTGAAATTCAATAAAATTCCCTCATTTGGTCTACGAATTACGAATTGGTATTAGAGCTCCAAGAAACTTAGACCTGATGGTGGGAAGAAGACCTACAGGCAGTGACCTTGTGACAACCTTCAAAGAGGCGAAGCAAACAACCATTCTATCATCGAAGACATCGACCCGACGCTTGCAGTCAATCGAAAGCTCTATCGATGGTATCTTTTGTTTACTTGAACACATGTCCTTGGCACTTGATCAATTAGAAAACAATATGGATTTACCGCGGCCACAAATAGGAAAAATAAACCAAGAATCACCAATTTCCCCGAACAAAGACAGGATCTGAACGTGCAACAACAAATTCCTCCAAGACATGTCCAAAATTTGCCACTAATTATCCAAGAATGACCAAGATGGCAAGTTTACCAAAGAGGATACCGCGAAAACAGCATGCCAGCAATTGAAGAAAATGAGCAGAGTTAAGAAGATGAGGAAGAAATTAACTCAAAGAAGCGGGAATATTATGGTATAAACCACAAAGAAGAAATCGCCTGTGGAAATGAAAACGACGAAACATTTTCAATTTAGAGATTGCGCAACCTAATTTGAAAGTGAAAACGGCATCAACAATTGAGGAAAAATCAGGGAATAACCCATCCAAAATTTCAAACATAGAAGAAAACATGATAGGAACTCTAAGCGTTGAAGTGAAAATCGTTAACAACAAAAAACAAGGAGCAACCAAATTACCTACTTCGGACAAAGAAGATGAAGTCGGCAGCGTTGTAGAGGAAACCGAACCAATCAAAGTTGATGTTTTTGCACACGAAAATGAAGAAACAATTATCTATGAAGATGAAGATGAAAATTGGGCTACACTAATCCCGGATGGATAGCAATTTATGCAAGAATCAATGAAGGAAGAGAAGAAGCAATACGAAGTGGATGTTCTCACGATTCATTCACCAATTTTCCATTTTTTGAATTAACCTTAAGTGTCCACAACCCTCCTAATTGGATATTATTGATGTGGATATTCCGAGATGCCTCCATTTGACTGGCTTACTTTTTTATTTTTACCTTCATTTTCGTTTTAAAACTTGAGGACGAGTTTTTTTGGGAAGGATAGAAATGATGTAGTAGGAATAGGATATTATGGTCAAATCCTAAATTTATTAGGATTAGGATTAGTGTCTTTTATTATTTAGGATTAGGATTAAGTTTCTTTTATTAATTAGGATTAGGAAGAGGATTAGTTTGCTTTTGCTATTAATAGAGTACTTGTCTTCTTGTATTCACAACTTTTGGTATTCAATAAATTTCTCTCATTCGGTATACACCAGAAACAAACAAAAAAAAATATTACGTTACCTTCAGCATCAATAACAATGAGCTCATTGCTAAGATTCCTGCATACACTTTTTGCACCTTTTGCAACTGGATAGAAGGCACATGAAATAGTTCAGACGGCACAATTAATATAGTAGTGGCCAGCAATATATTCCCAAATTATGAACACAAAACATATGCGCAAACAGGTTTCATTTTGAAGTTTGATCTAAAAGGAAATTCTAAACCAACATAAGAACTCACAGTCATACATTGTCATGATTATTGATGATAACATATTTGTAGATATTTCAGTCCTAAAGCAGCCAAACTGAATAATCATAGTTTGTATCCAATATGAATATACTTCGTGGCAATGTTCAAAATTAGCTGATAGTTAATGGAGATATCAACACCTGCCTGTACATATATTCATTGGGCAAAAAAGCTCCATACAAGAAAAGAAATTCCAAGGAAACAATTCGATATCAATGAGGCTCGATTAAATCAATGTATTTAATTTTCTATTTACAGAATTGCATAGATGTTTCTAACGTTAAAACCAAGTCTCAAGACTTAAAACACAGATCTGTGTTGCTTTTTTCACTTTTCAAATCATGAATTTATTCAACGCACAATTTCCTCCATAACTTTAGTTTAAATTTTTGCACTACATGTTTTTCATTTGTACCAGCCACCGAACTGGGCTCTGTTTTACGGTCTAGCAAACAAGAAAATCGGCAGACTAATTTCAATCATTTATCCGAACGATACTTCCACTAACGGTGACTTCTCCACACACAAGAACAATCAATCCTTCAATCCTATATAAGACAACATTCTTTCTCATTCAATTGTCGTCTTGATTCTCGTCTCCCAGAACCAGAACGATCATATCACGCCACCCAAGCACCGAAAGCAAACGATTCCCGTTTTCACCACAATCATCCATAGCGATTGAAAAGTAGTAGTACAAAGCACTCACAGCATTGGAGAAACTGATGCTTAACGGGAGAGCTCCTGCGGGCAGAAAACTTGCCGAGTAAGCTTCGAGAGACTTTCTCAACACGAGCGTCCTCTTCGCTGAAGTCGAAAACGGAAAATCTCTTGCCTCCGCCGTCACCTCTGCCTCTCCCCTTTCTCCTTCTCGATGAAAATGGCTTGGAGCTGGAGGTCCGAGTCATGGCTCTGAAGCCAAATGCAGCAAGGATCGATCAAAAAAGCGCCACGATGGTATGTGTCTATATATATAGTTTCTTTTTTAAGAAAAAAACTTTTTTCTTCTATAAATATTTGAATTATACGTAGATGTTAGATTACATGTTTACAAAATATTTTTTTTCACTACAACAATTCAGATCGAAGAATTCGAACCTCAAGCAGTTAATATCCAATTAAGTCATATTTATAAATATATTTTTTCACACATATTCTCCATTTTTATATCTTGTAAACTTTATAACCAGTGATCGTTGAAACTTTAAATGCGTTATCGATGAAGTTAATTCATTAGAACGGTATTTAGGCGAAATTTTCAAATTTTCTATATATTTTGAGATATTTAAAATCAAAGTTTAGAAAGGTGAGTGGTTAAATTTTGATCATACATGTGAGATTATATATGTTTGCAAAACGTGGTTAGTAAAGATTTTTTAATGTTTGACATTATTAGACTTTTACGAATGATTGCATTGGTACCCCATGTATTACATCGGGTACTGATTAATTAACGTTTGTTTGATAACGTTTTTATTGTTTATTTTTTGTCAAAATCTAATCGACAATGTCATATATAATTCAAGTTATTTGTCGTATCTCTCAAACATACCCTAAGATTTCAAAATTAATCTTTCTCTCTCAAAAACTTTGTAGTTCTATGTGATTCTTCTTCTTCATTGTTGACTACCGTCAGAATAATCAATGATCAGTGTGTACATATAATCATTATTGATTATTTAGATTAAGTTAATTATTTATTATGATTAAGGACTCGTTTGATAATGTTTATGTTTTATGGTTCTCATTTTCTATTTTACGTTTTCTGTTTTTTATAAAAAAAAAAACAATAATATGTTTGATAACTATGATTGTTTTATGTTTGTTGAAAAAAAAAACATAAATTTGTTTGATAACTATTTATAGTTTTTTGTTTTTTTACGGTAACAATTGATAATAAAAAAGGATAAGTCATACATTAAATGTCTAAAAAGGTATCTCAAAAGTTTATGTCATCTAATACGAAAAAAGTCTCAACCAAAACTAAAATATAATAACAAAGTTGTATCATATCCTTCCCATGTTGTCCACCTTTTATCGGCACTGTCATATCTAACCCAAGTTATTTGTCTTAAATGATGTCGAGTCAAATCGAACTCAACTACACAATTATGTAAATGTTGTGATAGTAAAATATTAAAATTATAAATGGATGTCTTAATTAGCAACATTTATATATTGTAAAACTCTTTTCAATTCCATATCATATACTAAAAATATTAAAATTAAAATAATATATAAACACATGTATAGACAATTATATATATATCAAAATAAGATATAAATCTAAATATTAGAGAATTTTAAAATTAAAAATAAAAATAAAAATATAACATATTTTAGACTTGAACCCACAACCTACAAAATTAAAACAAAGTTAGAACGAATGTTTTGGTAAAAAAAACTATATAAATTTAAACTCTAAACTTTTGTAAATGTATGAAATTTTATAAGTATATCTAAATAAAACATAATATATGGTTTAAATTGATAAGTTTATATTGATACATTTACAAAATTTTAAATATAAATTGATACAATTATTAGTTCGAGATTTAAATTAATTCAAATTTTGAAGTCCGAGGATTTAAATTAAAAAAAAATTATTAGCTCAATTAAGTTCGAGGTTGATATTTTCTCGCAGTAAAAAAGAAATTGATATTTTTCCGGCGCGAGTTTTTTTATTTTATTTTTTTAGCCTTTCCTGTTTGCAATTTCGAAGAAACTTCCAACTAAAACCTTTCGTGAGGACAGTTTTCAAAAAAGAGAAACAATCCAACTTCTCAACCGTTGAACGCCATTAACCAATCAATTACTCGACGTAGCGTGAATCCAAAGCGTTCCACATCGTCGGAGTGGAGGAACTGAGATGGCCGACGACAGCGTCAAGGCGGAGGCTCTGCAGATTATTGGAATGTTTCAAGTTCTTCCCAAATTGGTAGTCTTCGACCTCGATTACACTCTCTGGCCATTCTATTGGTAATTTCTCGCTCTCTTTTTTCATCTTCTATTTCACTTTTCCGTTTGTTGACTCAGAATAACGCATTCGATTGATTCTTTTCTATAACTGTTGGTTCTATTGTTTTCATTTTTTAGCCGATTCAATGCTGATATACTTCCTTTTGCAGTTGGGGGAATTTTGATGAAATAATTCGGTTGCTGTTGTCTATTTACCTTTGCTTTATTTTCTTTCACGTTGTTCCTCTGATAATTTTTTTGACTCAAACGGGAAGATTTTTCTAGGAAATAAAAATTTAAGTACAATATATTATAGATGAATCTCATTAGCTAAGCTTCGTCCCTTCTTCCGTTATTTGTTATCGAGATTATTAGGTTTTTTCATATCTGAACTGATGTTCGTGCGACTTGAGCGAATTAAAATTAAAATGGGGTCGTATGTGATATTCAGATTTTCTAGCTTGCAGCAATCTCATAGACGAGTCCCAGATCAATCTGTAGTTATCTCCTCTGTCAATGTGCAAGCTTATGACGTCTATCGCTTATTAATATGTAGTTATTTTGAAGTGTTATCTCATCCAAATCATACACGAGTACAGCCACTAATTCTCAAGGAGGTTCCAACCACCCCACTGCCTGCTTCAAAGAGAAAACAACCCCATTTGATAACGACCAAATTAGGGGTGGGGGACTTGAACACAGGACCTTTTGGTCCAAACAAATGCCAATTGAGCTAAACTCTTGTTGGCTATTTGATAACGATTTTATTTAGTGTTTTCTTTTTTCCAAATGTATGTTTATTTTTTCTTTATTATGGTATTTCACATCTCTCGAAGAAACATTTTGGATTCTTAGTCAAATTTAAAAAACAAAACAAAGTAGCTTATAGGTGGAATGTAACTTGAAAGTAGTGTTACAAGCTAGCTTAACTTTTGAAAACAAAAAACCAAAAGTCAAAACCCAAATAGTTATCAAATGGGTGAAGAGTTTTTAGCGGTAGAATATCTCTTAACATCTCTTATATCTTGGGTTTAGTTGAGGATGATTTGTTAGTCATGCTTAATGCGGTTGTTTTTGCGAAATTCATGTAATCAAGTTTGACCCTAACCTCATCTTTCTTTTTTTGACAGTGAATGTCGCTCCAAACGTGAAATGCCATCTCTGTATCCTCATGCCAAAGGCATATTATATGCTCTTAAAGACAAGGGAATTGACCTTGCCATTGCTTCTAGATCACCAACATCTGATATTGCCAAGACGTTTATTGGTAAATTGGGAATTGAGTCAATGTTTGTAGCTCAGGTAAGTATGCAAGTGATTGCACATTTTACATTTCTTATTCAGTTATCGGCTATGAAGTTTTAGTGTTTTTCTTCTGTTACTTTGTGGAATGAGAATTCTCCATTTCTCCTGGAGAAATGATGTTTTCCCAGGAGTATTCCCATGTTCCTGGCACGAATGAACCTTGAAATACTGCAGCTAAAAGAATAACTCAATCAGGAAAAATTGTAATTACTTCCGTAATAGCATTAAAAATGCACTTTATTTCTTCTAACAACCTTCTGATTTTCTAACTGGGGTCTTAAACGAGCATATATTGCCATTGGTATTTTAAATAATCTGCTTATAGTGAGAGATATTTGCCTATTAACGCTATCCTGTTTTTCATGCTGGACGATCATTTCCAGGAGATATTTTCCAGTTGGACACACAAAACAGATCACTTCCAGAGAATTCATTCTCGGACTGGTGTACCATTCAAGTCTATGCTATTCTTTGATGACGAGGACCGGAACATTGAAACTGTAAAACCCATCTTTCTCATAACTTTTCTATGTTTGTTCCTTATATTCCAAGATAGTTCTTTGACTTTGCATTGATTGGCATGAGAAAACATCCTAAGAATGCCATTATCTATGTATTGCCATCTTAACAAAGTTTTCTTTGGCAACCACAGGTTTCCAAAATGGGAGTAACTAGTATTCTTGTTGGCAATGGAGTTAATCTTGGGGCACTGAGGCAGGGACTCACAAGTTACTCCCAGAATGTGAATAAGATTGAGAAGAACAAGAAGAAATGGACAAAGTACACACAGAACTCAACTTCATCAGTAAAGACCGAGTAAAAGAACAGGAACGTGATTATAAACTGTGAGATTATTATCATTTCCCCCAGTATTTGGGGGATTATTATATACTTTCAGATGCATTTTGTCAACTGCCTTAAAACGTTTAGCATATATCTATTTAGGCTCCTAGATACCTTGATCCAATAGTTTGATGCTTAAAAGAATATAGTTGAAGTAGCATTCTGGTTCTTCAAACTCGTTCATACCATCTGTAACCTCGTTGGCTTAGATCCATCTCTGTCAGGGTCAACACTATGTTTAGAAGCTGTGATGGGAGAAAAACAGTAATGGCGTTTGTTGGTTATATCTAACAACAAATTATTGAAGTCCGACTGGTTTATGCCCTTTTTTTTTTTCTCTTGAAAGGAATTGTGTGTGTCTATTTGCATTGAATCCTTGTTCTTTTAAGTTGGGGTTTGGTAAAATGTAGGGGAAGGAGTTTTTCTGATGGGAATTGACACAGATGTTCTAAATCAATATTCGTTACATAATTTCCATTTTTCAACACTTTTGTTGAAAAAAAATTATGCATTTTCCCCTACCAATGGTTTTCTTTACTCTTCCAAAATTGTGGAGTCTCTCTTCTCCATTTTCTTCTGTTTTTTCATTTTATATATAATTGTATTTTGAATATAGTTATACTCATGTTGTCATCTGAATTTCCAACATCTAATAAAAGTATGTTAGGTTTGTTATCGTTTTACTATATTCACTTTTGACTACATGAAATACAAGCTTATATTAATATCGGTAAAAAATGTCTTTTCAAGATGCTTCTGAATTTAAGTTCCTTACTTTAAAAAAATTTTAAATTTAGTGTCTCAAACTTTTTTTTTTTCTAAAAAAAAAGGTTAAATAATTTTGTGTCTTTTTTAAGTGTAATGAATTTTTGTTTCTAACAATTTTTTTCAACGAAGTCTAAATAATTTATTTTTCTTGTTATTATTTTTTTAAAACCCTTTTCTTAATTTATAGGAAAAATTCTAGATAATACAAAAAAACCCTAAACTATTATACATATTATTAAATAGATGCGTCTTAATGTTCATTGTCACGTGCCACTCACTCCACATTCCAATTACATTGTTATATGTCTTGAAGATATCAATTGCATGTAATCCACTTCATGTTTGTAAGATATACATATTGGTTGATATTCAAAGTAATTAGAAATAGTGTTGGATTTCTTATTTTCTATTTTCTTAATTTTTTAATTGCATGTATAAGAATGGTTTTAGAATCAAAATCATCTTACCGTGTCTAAAATTAATATTACTTTAAATGACAACTTTTAAAAAATATTACAAATATTACAATATCATAATCCATATGCAATATACCACTCTAAACTGTAGAGCCTGTATCTAGTATGACAATCATCGCAATCTATTAGAAATACACTAATTTGATGCAGTTTATTAGAGAGGAACTGATATGCTATATTTGAAAACATTACTTTTTAAAATGACTTCAAAATAAACTATAAATAAGTAAATTGATATTAAATTTTATTCTCTTAAATACAATTTTTATATAATCAAAATAAGTTTTAAATAACTCGAAACATGTTTAAAACAATTTTGAAAATGACAAAATAATTTGTAATCATTTTAAAATCACTCCCACTCCCAATCCAACAAATTTCAATTTACAAGAATCATATTTGAATGTACTCTTAATTAATGTTTTCTTATTATTTGTAATGTACCAAACACATGCATCTGAGGTGTCTTACTTTAATTTATCTTAGAAACGACGAATCATATAATCAATCATCATCGTCATCGAGCAATTTGTGTATGTATCTATATTGTATTTAATCACGCCTTTTTCTTCCTTCAATTCAGCAAGATCCGGGAAGAGACAACAATGGAGAATAGTACCTCAATCACTGACGCTGCAAACGGAGAGCTCAACGATGGAAAAGACGCCAGTAGCAATGGCTCCGCCTGTGGTTACGACTCGCTTCATCAACTCCTTGCTGCAAATCTCAAACCTCACATATTTCAGGTCGTTTTTTCCTTTTCTTCTTTTAGCGAATTTCTGTGTGGAAATATGAGCGAAGCGATTACGGATAATTGTTAACGATCTGTTTGTGGATGTCGATTATTGTTTTTGCTCATTTCTTAGAGTCTTGTTTGATTCCGTACTGTTGGGCGCTAGATTCTGTGACTCTGGGAATCTTTTCCTACTTTATCTGAGAGATGCCTGAGTTTTTTTTTTTGATGTATTAAGTTTGATCAGTCGCATAAGCGTTTTGGTTTCGAAAGCTAGTCGTTAATTGTAATTACTTTGTTCTCGGTTGGAGATTGGTGTAATTTCATTTTTCTAACCTGAGGAGCCTTTGTTTTGTTGAAAAGAACTAATTGTAGTCGTAGATGATCGGCAGTGCCTGACTGTTTTTCCTTTGCAGCTACTGAATTAGCTATATCTGGTGTACGTACTTGCGAATTATTGACCAAATTTTATACACGATCTATTGGATCAATGTCAACGGATTAAAACCAAGCAAACATTTTTGTTTAGGGTTTTTAAAATCATACTTATTTACTCACATTTTTTCTTTATTTCTAATCTACTTCCAAGCAAAATTTTGGAAACCAAAAAGAAAGGTACATGATCTGTTTTTATTATTTGACTGAGATTTTAAAAGTGATTTTAAGAATTGAAGTAACTGATCATGGGGATAATTAGTTTTCATATGCTTCAGTTCTTAAGAAAATAGGAAAACCAATAACAAAATCGTTATTTAATAGGGCCATGAAGAATTATTGGTCAACAATGTGATAGAGTGCTAAGTTTGTTAGATCCACGTAGCACAGTAACTGGAAAACAAATAATAGTGGTGCATACCTACTGATTATGACTTTTATATGACCAATGTGTCTGGTCCATGCTATAGCTATTTTATCTTTGTTTCAATTATTATACTATTTCATTGCCTAACAAGTACAATAGTTTATTATTATTATTATTATTCATCCGGTCTTCACAGATTTAGAAGTTACTAATAAACATTTTTGGCATCTGCTGAAACATTGGACACAGTCAGTTCAATTTTTTCTTTCCTCCTCAGGCCAACATATTCTACAGCATTATTGATTTGTGTTCTGCTAGCATGGTTCTAGCATTTATTTGTTTGCTTTGACCTTTTAAAATATTAGATGATCTTCAACATTGTGTTGCTAATCCCAGGAAGTTAGCCGGTTGCTGTTAGGGCTCAACTGTGGAAAGCCGCTTCAAACTATTTCTCTTGCAGAACCTGTGAACAGTCTTTCCCTAGAGCATGATTTTGACCTCCAGGTAATCACTTGTAGTAGTCTCTTCTTAAGTTTCTTTGTTAACTTTGATCATGTGTGATTTACAATAGAGAAACCAAATTAATATGTGTTTTCTTTAGTAAGAATTTGATTGGGTTCCAGTCTGTTTTACGAGAAGCAGTTAGCAATCTGTCTTTTATTTTTATCGTTAGTCGTGATGTTGTCAAATGTCGGTAATCCATTATTGTACTGAACCCAAAATCTTAACTTGATGAGTTATGGTAAATTTAATGTTATATCAATGCTTTAACCTTTCCCTTCACTTGTGTGCTTGGAAATTTGTAGTAAACTCAACAAATGCATATCTCAATATTAATAGGAGAGAAAATGACATTATGCAGGTTTGAACATAGGTTCTCTTTCTCAGGTACCATGTTAAATCACCATTGAATTCAAAAACTTAAGTTGATGGAACGTGTACATTAATAATTTGGTTTTTATGGAGCACACTGAAGAAGTAATGGAATAGAGGAACTTAGCTGACGTAATTTTTACATAAGTTTTGTTCATATTTATCCTAGAAAAATCAGAGAGCAGTGTAGGCTTAGTCTTTTATAATACACATTCATTGCTTTATTGCCCTCTATTTTACCAAACAAAAAGAGGAAAATAAAAATAATTCAGTGGTAGTAAGTGAGAGCTGCTTATGGTCATTCTAACACATTCATTATCCAACAATGTCGAGATGGTACCGGTAATATTAGGATGCAATTGAATTTTTATGGGATTTGAATGCCTCAACTCTGCAAATTTATAGAGAAAAGGCTCCTCTCTGCAAAAATTTATTGTGACCTTCAAACTTCTATTCTAATATAGGTCATAGAAATTATTATATTCACCGTGCAACATTTATGCGATGAATGGCTCTTGTGGGATTTTTTTCTTTCCTTCAAATTTCTATGGACTTTTATTGATGTTTATGTCTATTGTTCTTTTGAATCATTTTAGGCTTTCCACTTTCATGCTGACAAGGAATCAGTGAGAGAACCTCGAATAGTAAGGGTGGGTCTTATTCAAAATTCTATTGCTCTTCCTACAACTGCCCCCTTTTTAGACCAAAAGAGGGCTATTCTTGCGAAAGTGAAGCCAATTATTGATGCAGCAGGTGCTTCTGGAGTCAACATATTATGCTTGCAAGTAGGTTACCCTGGCTAACTTATTTCTGTGTATTTCTACTTATATTTCCT
The DNA here is from genome assembly GCA_037974625.1 of Cucumis cinereus. NCBI lineage: Eukaryota > Viridiplantae > Streptophyta > Magnoliopsida > Cucurbitales > Cucurbitaceae > Cucumis > Cucumis cinereus. The sequence continues at coordinate 1,651,554 of JBBPDJ010000001.1, forward strand.
TTTGGGGGTTTTACATCCATAGATATATTTGTGTAGGAAGCATGGATGATGCCATTTGCCTTTTGTACCCGTGAGAAGCGGTGGTGTGAATTTGCAGAGCCAATTGACGGGGAATCTACACGGTTTCTTCAGGATCTTGCAATAAGTTACAACATGGTCATCGTAAGTTCAATTCTTGAGAGAGATATTAGTCATGGAGATACTTTGTGGAATACTGCTGTTGTTATTGGTAATCATGGAAACATAATTGGAAAGCATCGCAAGGTAAGTGTTATTTATGGAGTTAGTTTTCATATCACATTTTCTCGGCTGTAGAAACTACTTAGGTTAATTTCTTTTTGCAGAACCATATACCAAGAGTTGGCGACTTCAACGAGAGCACTTATTACATGGAAGGGAACACCGGCCATCCTGTGTTTGAGACAGCCTATGGGAAAATTGGAATAAATATATGTTACGGGAGGCACCACCCTTTAAACTGGTTAGCTTTCGGCTTAAATGGTGCCGAGATCGTTTTCAATCCTTCTGCAACTGTTGGTGAACTTAGTGAACCAATGTGGCCTATTGAGGTTAGTCTTTAACTTGTTTTCATCCATTTCTTGTTTGTTCCAGGTAACCATTGCACTTATACCACAATGTCGAGCAAGGCAAATGATTGATACTTGTTCTTTTTACATCCATTTTGAATTGCAAAACGCAATAAACAACTTTTTCATGACCTTACACGAACAAGATCTATTCCAGATGTTGTACAAATGTGTCCTTAGAACTTCCTTAAGTTCTAAGGAGAAAATGTTCGGCTTTTTTGCCTTTGACTTGGATGCTTCAACTTTGGACAGTTACATTATTCGGCTTGAGTTGAAATTTACGAATCTAGTTCCACTGTGATTTTTATTTGAGCAGTCAGTAACTATACTAGTTCTAACCAATTTCTATAGAAAACTCAAATACTTTTTCTGCACTGCAATCTATTATCGTTTAAAATTTTGACGAACATTTTCTGTGTTTGCAGGCCCGAAATGCTGCAATAGCAAATAGTTATTTTGTCGGATCAATCAATCGCGTTGGGACCGAGATTTTCCCAAATCCATTCACTTCGGGCGACGGAAAACCACAACATACAGATTTTGGTCACTTCTACGGGTCCAGCCATTTCTCTGCACCAGATGCATCTTGCACTCCCTCACTCTCCCGTTTCCGGGATGGTTTACTAATCTCCGACATGGATCTTAACTTGTGTAGGCAGCTGAAAGATAAGTGGGGATTCCGAATGACTGCTCGATACGAGTTGTATGCCAAAATGCTTGCTCAGTATCTAAAGCCTGACTTTGAGCCTCAAGTCATTTCTGATCCTTTGTTACACAAGAAAGCTTCTTGAAGTATAGTCATATGGGCAAATTTAGAAAAGAAGCCATTATGTAAGTTAAACTTGTTGAATAATTCTATAATCCAATGTGAAAAGTAATTTCACTTTCCCTTCTGTTTGTAAGCTTTGCATAATTTACTGTTTATAGACAAAAATATTAAAAAAAATAAAGAAAAGAAAAAAGAGCAATAAAAGAGGAATGCTGTTGATGGATGGAAATAGAATTTTTTATTTTATTTAAGTTAGCCAATAGTTTTAACATAATGTCATACTATGGGAGAGATAATGAACTTGGACTCTTTGGAGTTGGGACAATTAGGAGCGTTTGAGACAAGAAGTTGATTATAATAGTTTTAGGTTATCACAAGAACGTTTGAGACGAGGAGTTAGGTTATTATAATCTTAAGTTATTATAGTGGAATTATAATAGTTTGTGTTTGAGTTGTAGATTGTTTTAATTTGGGTGTAAGCTAAAAAAAAATAGCTCTCCTTTATATATCTTTATTTTCAATGTTCATGTGGTTACTTTTTTTTTGTTTTGTTTTTGGAGTGTCCTTGCTTAGAACTATCCTTCAGAAAAACCATGGATTGTTTTGGAGGCTCAAAATAAAAAATGACCCCCTTCTAAAAAAAACATTAGTAACTAACCTTTTATTGATGTCATTGATAGTTTCAATTATCTTCGTTATCCATCTTGCTCTTGGGTCTTAGGTCTTGCTCTTTACTATTGGCTCTCGCTCTTTATTATTGCTCTCGCTCTCTAAGTGCTTGCATGATGTTTTAGTGTCTTCCATAAGGGTTTTCTAGGCTCCAATTATAGAATGTTTACTCCAAATCCTATTAAGACCTAAAATCAACACTTAAAGAAACTAATCATCTACTTACTCTATGCGGAAGGATCCATCATGTGAATTTATGTTTTCTGCTCCCCATTTAATCAAGTCACAACAATGGTAAACTTATTGAATCGACAACTTGAGTCAGTCTCACCGATACAAATCAAAGAGCATGACCTCACAAACAAAAGTTCGTAACTACGCAAGATTAAGTTCATTTTATGAAATATTAACTTATCAATAAACGAATTTACAAAGAAAGGTTAATTATTTCAAAGTTTGGTCTTATACGGATTTTTTGTATAAGATACCCCACTCACATGTCTTCACATGAACAATTTGGATTAAACAATTTGTCAATGTGTAACTATTACAAAATAAGTTGTATTCATAGTGTCACTAGAATATTTCTTTGATGTGCATGTACACTAACTACAGACTTTTGAAGATAAACTTGAATATTTATTGTTAATGGATACTTTATTATTGCATATTCAATAATTAAATTAATTAACAAATTAATTACGAGACTTAAGGACATAAATCTCATGCTCTTAAAATTGCACTATTTGGACTTTCTTTTCACTCGTTCAACATCGATATTCTCGTTTATTGCTCCCAACGCTCCATTATTGAGAAAACACTTATAAACAACACCAAAGCAAACAATTAAAATGTAAACTAGCATAAGAGCCTCAAAACAATACTTTTCAAGTGCTATCACTCCCCTTGTGAATTAGTCCCTCAACCGAAGTGTGAATCCCAAGTCCAATACAACTTATAGAAATTAACATATTCAAAATTATTAACTTGTCCTCCATTAGAAGGCCATCTATACTAAATGGTGGGGGTAATTGATAGGTATACACAATAATAGAACATAAAAGCTAAAAATGGCTTTGATGAGATTAGTCCAACAATTCAAGGAGAAAAAAAAAAAGAAAAAAGAAAAAAAATCCTATTTTGTCAAGAATTGTATGTTGAGCATCACCATACAAAATGGAAGAACTCAAATGGAATTTCATACCCCAAAAACATCATTCCTTATCCTCTCTCTCATACAACAAATGCACAGATGAAATCACAAAGTTACAAAATGGGTATTTGCAAGTTTCGATCTTTCCACTTACCCATCTCATAGTTTCTAGCCTTTCACTCCCTCTCATCCCAAATTCTTCTCTCTGAAAAAGCTACGTACAAGCACCACAGATACGGTCTCATCCATCCATGGCTTCCATTTCTCCACCCTCTCCTCATCAGCTCTTCTTCTCCTCCCCCAAATTCCATTACCCAACTCCATTTTTAAAACCATATGCACCGTTTTCGCCAGCCCAATCCCATACCATCTGCCACTGCCACAACCCTGATTCTCCTTCTCCATCTGAACCTTCCCTTCCATGGGGTTGGGGCTCTGCACTTCAGGACCTCTTTCAAACGGCTTTCAGACGTTTCGATTCTCTGGTGAACCACCGTAACGATGGCTCTGAGGACACGCGTTCCGACCGTGAGGCTCTGCAGGGGCGGGGTGTAGTTGGAGCTGACAAGAATGATGTGGACGATGATCGGAGTTGGGATTGGGATCGGTGGCGCAAGCATTTTGATGAGGTCGACGAGCAGGAACGCCTCGTTTCTTTTCTTAAGGTATTTCTATTTCGATTTCTCTGTAATTTGTTCGAGTTTGATGCGTTCTAGTTTGGAGTTTTCTCGGATCGTTCTAATTTAGCTTCTGAAATGATTAGAATTAGGAAAAAAGGAAAGAGTTTACTGCCATTTAATAGGAAGAAAAGGATGGAGCAATGGGTAAAATTGCTAAGGAGAGGCTGAAAGAGAATAAGGCAAGAAGAACAGAGAAGAATTCCTCTGAAGGATTATCGTAGAAAAACTGATTTTGTTTCGTTTTTTCTCCTGCGCAGTCGCGTTTAAGTCATGCGGTACGTGCAGAGGACTATCAGGATGCTGCTAGGCTCAAGGTGGCGATTGCGGATTTGGGTACAAACGATGCTGTTGGCACAGCAATGTCTTATCTTCATGTTAGTAAATTTCTCACTCTGATCTGGAACATAATTCCAATATTTGAAATTTTGAATACCGATTCTTCTTTTTGCCCGTTTGTCATTATTTTACCGTACCCAGAAGTATTCGTCAGTTGAAATTTGATTTGTAATTAAACTTGGTTGGACCACCCAGAAGTATTCGTTTGTTGCTTCATTGATATAGTTGTCTTTTTCTCACACGTCCTCTTTCTTCTATCACAGAGAGCTATAGAGGAGGAGCGGTACCATGATGCGGCCTTCATCCGGGACAATGCTGGTGCCGGGTTGGTGAGATATTCAAAGATTTTCAAAATAAAGTGCTTGCTAGAATATGTTCATCCCCACCCCCTTTACGCAGTCACTGGTCCTTGCAGTTTGCGTATGCCTAAAAGATTTTCTGTCGATTGTTTTTAAGAAGTTCATGTTTTTCAATCTGGTTGTACTTCTTGTTTGTTCAGATCTTTTTTCTCGCAAGCCTGGTTTTTTACTTTATGGTCTTTAAAGTAACTCAGGAACCCTCTCACTGGAGCCAGCCATTTGCTAAATGAGTTCTATAATTAAGATATAATTACGTGCTATTGATTGTCTTTCATGATTAAGTAATTACATCTAGATGCTCTTCTTAACAAACTGAAACAGGCTTTACATTTATATGACTACGCACATTTATGATTTTCTATGTTTGGTTTCATCCTCTCAGGTTGGATGGTGGTCTGGCATTTCAAAAGACAATCACAATTCTCGTGGTCTAATTATTCGAATAACTGCTGAACATGGAAGATATGTTGCCAGAAGTTACAGTCCTCGGTATGATTTTGTCCTTCAATTGTATTGCACTACACTCGGCTTTTTTTTGGCAATTATACATGTCTCTTTTTGTTAACTCTTATCTTGTGGAGGTCATCTACTTTATAAACTGCTCCCCTAAATATTTTTTTTTTGTTTTTTTTCCAACTTTTGGTGAGAGTATTAATTCTTTCGTTTGATTGTTCATTGACCAATGGAACCCTCTATTCCTATTATTGGGCATCAAAATTATTTATTTATTTATTTATTTATTATTATTATTATTTTTGTGAAAAGGAAATGCACTTTTCATTGATTAATGAAAAGAGACAGTCTAAAAAATTACAAGGAAATTTACAGAAAGAAATACAACCAATGACCAAAAAATAAAGGTCTAAGCTATCAATGAGACCAAGAACATGAGGAGAGAATCCAATAGTGAACCAATAAAAAAGGACTCTAAAGTTAAAAAATTAAGAAAGTAAACATAAAAACTGCTGATTATTCCGGAGGGAAGACGAAAGCCAGCCAATTCAATTTGTAAGAAAAACTAATGCTTTCTGCAAAGTCTCAATGATCCTTGTCTCTAAAGACATATTATAATTTGCTGCTGCAGTAAAGAAAATATTGATTTTTGTTTCTCGACTTCCTCAGACAGCTTGCTACAGCTGCAGATGGTGTCCCCTTGTTTGAGATTTTTCTCAGAGTGAACAAAATGGGCGAATATAAACAGCAGGTACCTATTTTAAAGCATCTAATATTATTTACTGTACAAATGAAAATTTTCTTTGATAAGATTACTAACATATCATGATGGGCCAGCTGTAAATGTTGTAGAACTAGAAAAGGACTTAAGTGATGGTTCAATGATTTTGAGATGATCTCAGACCCTAGGATTAATAGAGGTAAATGTTTGGGGCCTTCCCTTCGTCCTATTTGGGTCTTTGCCTGAACCATTCTTCTATAGGTAGTTCCATTTAGGACTCTGTTCTTGGGAAGACCTACAAAAAGCTTGTCTCCTGGGAGAAAAGTTTCATTTCCAAAGAGGGGAGACATTCTGATTCAATTGGTCCTGAGTAGCATTCCTATTTGCTTCTTGTCTTATTTTAGAGTTCTGTCTTCAATTGGAAAGGAAATGGAAAAGCTCATGAGAGATTTCTTGCGGTAGGAGCTGGATGAAGGGACTGGTTCAATGCACAAAGAAGTGGTCTCTAGGCCTTTAGATTTGGAGGATTTAGGTTTTAGGAATGTTGGGAAGAGAAATGTAGCCCTGTTGGCTAAATGGCTATGGTGATTCTATCATGAAGCTGGTACCCTTTGGCACAACGTTATTGTTTTTTTAAAAAGGAAACAAATCTCTTGATTAATATTAATATAAATAATAAAGAGACAAAGCTCTAGGTACATGAGGAATATATAAAGAGCAAAAGCTGCGAATCAGTAGGCGCACCGTGACATCTCAACTAGGTTGGCACGACGTTATTGTTAGCAAGTACATGCTTCATCCCTTTGAGTGGAACAAGGAGGGGCTGAAAGGCTCCGTCAGAAACCCGTACAAACTGATTGTGTCTATTTTTCCGCTCATTTCTCAGTTTATTCAGGCTGGTGTTGGGGCGGGAGGGATATCTATTTTTGGGAAGACAAGTGGTTGGGGGAGGGATATCTATTTTTGGGAAGACAAGTGGTTGGGGGATAGACTCCTCTGCTTCTTTCTTTCTTGTTTATATAATTTATCCTCCTTCAGGAACCAAAATATTATTTTGATTATGGCTCTCTTTGCAATGTCTGCTAGCTTTGTTGGACAAATGGAGATGATCCCAAATTCCCAATCATAGTTTCTTTGATTGTTCTTCTCGATGGTGCTGGCTCAAATTATCCTTTTATCTTCGGTATTCATGGGGTCTTCACTGATAAAGTGTGTGATAATGTTTGAACTTAAAGGCTTATTTTCGTTGAACTAATGCAATCAAAGCCTTTTTCTCTAAGTTATGAGAAATCTATGCACTTTCTGGGGAATCTTGTTCAAGTGTTGCAAGTATTGAATCAGCTTGTTTAGTGACTTGCTCTTGGTGCTCTCTTACCTAACAATTTAAAGGGTTTCCATTCAAGAGATTACTGTAGTTGGGATAGTTTTATTTTTCCCCATGAATCAATTTTTCTTCAAGAAAATAACGTGCTTTTTCATAAGTGAAACACCCTAAAGAAAGTTACACATTCTAGAGACTAGAGAGGAATACTCGGAGCAACCCTCATGACCTTAATATTGCTTATTAGTGTTGGAAAGTTTTATTTTCAATTCTGCTTCTACTGTGCTAGGTGATCAGATACAGCCAAGCAGATTCAAGCACACACATTTATCAACTACCTTCTTAGGTTGGCTCCTTTTGTTGAGGGCTTAACTATTTATTTCCAATGAAAGCTTGGAATTGCATAAAGAAAATTATTTCTTAAATGCTTCTTTACAAATGATTGATAATTGTCCATGCATTCTTTTATCCTCGTATGATTAGGTTAGTTTTGGATTGAATATTTAGAATCTGTTTTAAAATGTTATAATGGCTACAATTGGCTACTCAAGGTTTTTTTTTTTTTTTTTTTTTTTTTTTGGGTGTTCAGGCTGTGTACTTGAAGCGAAAAGGAGTTTTATCTGATAATTCAAATGGTCCATTTGAAGGATTAGACTCACCTAGTGTATTAAATCCCTTGGACCCCATTGAAGAAAAAGACGATCTTTTCATTATAGGTGGTGAAGAAGCTGAAGATGGTGACATTAGGAATGAAGATTCTGATATAGCTGTTGGATTTCCGGTCTTTCAGAATATCTTGAGAGATATGATTCCTGGAGTGAAGGTCAAGGTTTTGAAACTGTCAACTCCTGGAAAGGTTGACAAAGAAGTGATATCTAAGGTGATTGAGCAAATAATTGAGGAGGAAGAAGATGAAGAAGAGGAAGACGAGGAGGATGGAGAAAGTGAGAAAGATAGTGACTCTGAAGATTTAGAAGTGGAAGATAGGATTAAGGATGACCACCAAGAGAGAGATGCTGACTTAGATGCTGATGATGGTTTCCTTGAAAATCAGGGACGAAATGAAGTTGCTGTCAAAATCATTGTTGGTGGTTTAGTGCAGAAGCTTTCTGGCGGTGTTTCTTCTAAAAATGTACTCAGAGTGCCTGCAAAGTTAGAAAAGAAGGGACGTTCTTCATTTTCTTTCTCCGTTGAGAATGATGTGAACGAACATGACTCCCTTGCAAAGGAACCAAAGTCAGTGGATAGGAAGTCCAAGCCTCGAGGTGAAGGTAGTATTGACCATGTTATGCTTGATTTAGCCAAGTTTGTTGGCAAAGAGAAGATACCGTTGAAGGTTGGTTTGAAAATCTTGCATGTTAATACTGTAGTTGTTGGTCAGTTTAGCAATCCTTAGGTGCTAAATTTTTTAGTCTTACTTAGTCATGCCTTGACCCTCTTTTTCCTTTTCTGCGTTATGAACTTGTTTTTTCAGGCACTCAAAGATTTGAGTGAGTTAATAAAGCTATCCATCAGCCAGGCACAAAACTATCAACCTCTTTCTGGATCCACCAGTTTCAATCGCATTGAAATTCCCACTTCTTCAGATCCTCTAAATGGTATTGTACTATTATTTTCTAGGATTCTTTTTCCATTCAAGAATAAAAAATAGCTCACCGCATCATGGATAAATCATTCTTTTTCAGGACTGTACATAGGGGCACATGGAATATATACATCAGAAATTATTCATCTAAGACGCAGATTTGGTCGATGGCAAGAGGACGGAGGAGGGGATAAGGAGCCTTCAAAACTTGAATTTTATGAATATGTAGAAGCCTGGAAAGTTATTGGGGATCCATATGTACCAGCTGGAAAGGTAATTGCTCACTTCTCAGCTTTGACATTTTTGTAAACAAAAACCATTTAGTTTCCCTCCAAATCTTTGAATGCACATGTTTCTTTTATTTGTTTACTCTGATTTTCCATCCAAAGTCCTGTGGAGTAGTATTGATGATGGTCATGGTTTTTCAGGTGGCATTTCGGGCAAAGGTCGGAAAAAGATACCAGCTTCCTCATAAAGGGATCATTCCCGAAGAATTTGGAGTGGTAATTTTTATTCTTTATCAACTAAAAATTGATCATTTTTGTCCCCTCTTGATACTGAATGGTCTTGTGGCATCTTTGTTTTTTTTTTTATCCTAGGTGGCTAGATATAAAGGACAAGGTAGGCTAGCTGAGCCAGGTTTTCGCAATCCACGATGGGTTGATGGTGAACTTGTTATTCTTGATGGAAAGGTTTGGAGTTCTCTGTTTATTTTACCTTTGTGATTTCTTAATCAACCCATGTTATATATGTTTTGGTGATGTTGTTCCATCTGTTACCAAGCTTGAGTCTAATCTATGCCCTTCTGCAGTACATCAAAGGGGGACCTGTCGTTGGATTTGTTTATTGGGCTCCTGAATTTCATTTCCTGGTGTTTTTTAATCGGTTGAGGCTGCAAGAGTAGATTTCATCTTATTTCAAACTGAAATCTTTGAGCTTGTCAATTCATTTGTGCTTCCACCGATTCCTTAAGGGTAATATCATCCTTCTAATTCATAACATCTACATCTTTGCACAGTCTGGGTTCCTTTCCTAACCAATTGATGATCTCAATTGGTTACACACACACATATAAACATGATCTCAAAAAGTTTAGGATGTGCTTATTAAAAAATGTATTCATTTAAATATGTATATATATGTGTGTAATGTATGGTTTTTGCTCTTATAATATATTAAGGTTTTTCATATGTTACTACTTATGTCTATTTCTTATACCTAACAAGTGATAGAGCTAATGTGTCGTCGTACCCGTGTCATACCCGTGTTCTTTTGTTTGTGTTTATGTTCTTCTTAGGTGTGTGAAAGCTTGTCCCTAGGTAGGTGCAGCTCCCAGGATAGTAAAGGGTTGAAGTAAGGCACCCTCCCCAAATCGCACAGAGGTGCTTTAATACAAGTGCACACACAAACCAATGTGCTTTGAAGCCATGAAAAATCTCTTTAATCCTAGCAGGAAATTTTCTACTTTCCTTGATTACCACAAAAGTTCCATTTTTATATATTTTTCAATGCATCAAAAACTACATACTTTTTCTATCGTGCTCCTCAAAAAGTGTACATGCATTTTTCTTTTCGCCTTGCACTTAAGCTCTCGAGAAGGCTGTTTGTTGCATTGTAGTGTCTTTGACTTGAACTAAAAAAAAATCGCTTAAAGATCTAGAGTCAACAAATCAATTGAAAATCTAGAATTTCTATAGCGTTGTATTCAAATATAGCAAAATGAACCAAAATAATTACTAAATATTGCAAAGTTTTAGATTCTATTAATTATAGACGCTGATAGAAGTCTATCAATGTCTATCAGTATCTATCATTTATAGATTATGAAATTTTGTTATATTTGTACATATTTTCAGCAGTTTTGCTATTTGAAATAATTTTCCATTTCTAAATTGTAGAAAAAAAATATTAGTCCTCCTAAAAGCAACAAACCATCAGAAAACCTTGTTTCTTTGAAATTTTTCTGCCGAAAAGTTTAAAGGAAGTTTTTTATTAGATGCCATAAGTCCTTCCATGGCATTCAAGTTCGTCTACTAAAGCTTTTGTTTGCAAGAGTGAAATGTTTTTGCATGATAAGTCCCTTCCATGGTTTGTTTTATTTCATCTGGATTTCAAGCTTCCATCTGCCTTGTTTTTAGTTCTCCAGCTTAGTCTTCTTTTCCCTTTTAGTTTCCTTGTATTTTGAGCATTAATCATTAGTCTCTTTTCTTTCTTTGATCAACGAAAAACTTTCTTTCTTCTATCAACGAAGTCATGTTGAAACCACTGTTGAATTCTTGCAGTAATCTTGATACTTACCATTTTCTTCCGGTTTTTTGTGATGTAGTTGTGGTTATATAGCAGTTTTAGAGGATTTAAAGCCCTTGTTTAAAGATAAGCAGCAAGCGAGGCATTGGTTATCCAACTGACTTATCATCCTGGTCTGACAAACTTGATCACCAAAAGCTTGGTTCACGCTGACACTTGGTACTCGTGATTTCTTCCTTCTCTGGGCAATTCTTTCCGTGCTTTTGTATATATTAATCTGTTCTCTTGCTCAATCAATTCTTAACCATCAAGTTTTGTGGTTTGAGATATCACTTAGCTATACTTACTTATAGCTGTAGTAGATTGAGATTTCATTTGTAAGACAGGTTTTCTGGAGGTTATCAAATTGTATGTAACCTTAATCCAGTTTGAAGTCTGGAACAAGAACCGTTAGTTTCATCTGTTAATATTATGACAAAGTATTAGTATTTTGATGAATCGTGCTACCACTCTTGTAATCTTCTTCCATTGTCTATATTCATCTTTGACATTGCTTGTGTTTGGTTCCCTACTAGGCATGCTGGTTTCTATAGAGATATATCACATATTCGTCATCGAGTTAGGCTTAAAATGTCCATATCGACTAAATCGCGGTAATAATGATGTTTCAATTTTATGGAAATACTGTGAAATGTTGATGTGAATGAAAGTATCATAAATGTAGATATCGATGAATATTTAAGAGAAATAATACAAGAAATTATTTAATTTAGTAAATAAATATTTAGGTTACGTTCAAATATCGCAAAATGAACAAAAATAGGTACAGGATATCATAAAATATAACAGTTTATCTTCGATGGATCGCGATAGACTAAGATAAACTACTATATATGTATATTGTATTATGATAGACATAAATAGTAGTTTATCTTGGTCTATCGTGTGGTATCATAGATAGATTGAGATAGTGTTGTTATATTTGTAAATATTTTTAAAAGTTTTGTCATTTAAGATAATTTTATAAATATTTTATACTTTTAAACCCACTAAAATGTGTATTATTTGTATCATATTTATATCAGAGGGACACTTATATTAGAAATATAAAGATGTAGATATGTCAAGGGGATTTAATAGCATGATTCTCGATGTTTTTAGCTAAAATAAATGGGTAAAGTTTCGATCGTGGTTGATTAACTTTTCAACTTTTAACGCTCATGTTTTAGTTTCTGTACTTTGTTCCATTTTATTCTTTAAACCTTTAAAACTAAATTAAGTCCTTTTGTTTGGTATATTAGTTAACTGCTATACTACATATAAAATATATCAGATGACTAAAATACCATATATAAAATATATAGATACATTATTGATATACATGTTGATACAATAACGGTAAATTTAGAATAATAAAAAGTTGAAAATCTACTTTTTTTTTTTTTTTGCTATATTTGCAAAATCTCAAAAAACATTGCTAAATCTGTAAATTTAATAATATAATTTTTTTGCTATTTTTGCAAGTCTCCCAAAAATATTTATAGATCTGCCTAAGTATAACACTGTGTTAGACACTAGTAGCAGTATCACCAAATTTTTTTAGTAAAATTAGAGTAGCTAAATTGGAAGGGAAAATCCATTAAAGATCTCATTTTGAAGGCTTAAAATGATTTTTGCCCTACTTCTTAAAATGTAAGAATTTTGACATTTTACTTACCTCAACATCAAGCAACTTTTCAAAATTACCCACCAAGACCATGCACCAGTACCGATGAGTCCATTTGAGCAACTCCGACCTCCCCCCCTCCCCCCTCCTTTATTTATTTTGTGTTGCAGGGAGAGACTAGACTCCAAAGAGTGAGAATAAGAGAGTGAGATCATGAGAGAAAGGGAGAGAGAAGAGCGATCTGTGGGACTAAGAAAAAGCGAGAGTAAGAAAGCAAAGACCATGAGAGAAAGAGAGAGAGAGAGGACAACGATCTATGAGGCGAAGCACCAAAGAGTTTTACCAATTTGACCATGTGAATTTACCAATTTAACCTTGAGAACCCCCTTAGTGTTGTGATTCATAAGTTTTCTCGATACTCTGATTCTCAAACCTCGATATTCAATACTCGTTGCTCTATGTTATATACTCGCTACTCGATTCTTAATACTCGATGCTCTACATCATATGCTTTTATGTTGTATGTTTGCTATTCAATGCTCGATGCTCAAAGAAACACATAAAAGTAGGAAAAGAAAAGGAAGAAGAAGAAAAACAAGAAAAAAGTGGAAAACATGAAAGACGAATAATGCATTCACGATTGAAGTGTAATTTCACAGGACGGTGACAAGTTGAATTCATTGGTTTTGAAACTTGGGTTCATTTTCATATAGGATAGAGGCCCTTCATTCAATTATTCCCATGAAATTCCCAATCCATCGCCCATTATGATCCCATCAACTTCCGCCAAATCCCAAAACCCAAAACCAATCCACACAATAATACCATGCAATCCACTACCATTCCTCCTTTCAATCCCCCCGTTTCCTTTCCCTCAAATCTCCCTCGTTTTGCCCCAATAATCCGCCATTTCCACACTCCATCCAAGCTTCGTGTCCCCACAGCTATGGCTTCTACCCCTTCTGGCCTTGCCGTCGGGTCGCGAACGGGGACCGCTCCTTGCGGGACAGGCACTGACGGTCTCTGTACTTTGACTGATTTTGTGGGTAAGGGAGGGATTGGTTTGGGAGATGATTTAGTGCTGCTGTTGACTCATATTCAGTATGCTTGCAAGAGAATTGCCGCTCTCGTCGCTTCTCCCTTCAGTTCCAATCTTCAAAATCCGGCGGGTTTGGGTGTCGGGTCGGAGAGGGATGCACCCAAGCCGCTCGACATTGTGTCTGTAAGCAAATTTTCATCCATTTTGGATATTGATTGAATTCGGAATCTGTTTTACTTTGTCCTTAGTGGTTGAAGTTCGAATACATAGTTTTCTTAATCTTACAATCCTCGAGGTTGTTTTTCAGTTTTTTGCATCAACTTTTCTGGTTAGTCTTTAAATTAGTTCTATCAACTGAAGCACCATGGATCTTTCAGTTTCCACTATATGAGCTCAAGTTCAGCTTGGAGTCTCGTTGGCTCTGTCAATAGTATCTAAATTTTGAATGCATTGTTTTGAATCTTATAAACTTTAAGGCTGACTTCGTTTCAGTGTGCAAATTTCTCTGGGTAATAATGCCTAGATTAGTTGTAGGCTAAATTACAAAAAATGACAAAGAAAAAAAAGAAAAGAAAAGAAAAACCCTCTAAACTTTGCCTGTTGTTTCGGAACTAACAATATATGTTCAAAAAATGAAATCATATCCTTGACTTTTCAAAACTAAAATTGGACCTATGGTGCGGCAGTGGGTGAAAAAAGATGTAATGGTGTCTGAGTCCCAATTCATTTCAAGTCACCACCACACCGTTCTTGGTCCCAATTACCATTCAACATTCTAACATTGCACAGAATATGGATATTTTTAAAACAAAGGCCAAAGGTCAAGAGTTTTTTTTTTCTTTGTAATTTATCCTTAGTTGTAGTTGTAGCAACTAAAAAACAACGAAGGTAGCAATTTCAACTATTCGAGATCAACTTCAGCTTTAACAGTCTCGTTCTATTTGCTTTATTGGTCAATGAAATATAAATCCTTTCTGTTTGGGTGGTTAGAGCTTTAGAAGTTCTAAGATTCAAATATAGCTTTGTTACGTTGTTGCTGTAACGTAGATCTAGGATTCGTACCAAGGGACCAAGGTTCAAGAATGACGTTGTCGGATTGCAGGGAAGGCAGGAGAATGCTGGGACTATCAAGTGTTGAAACTTAGTCGAATCCTGGGGGTGGGGCTTTACAAAGTTTACCCTTATTTTAATTAGTAAAACCCTTCTATTTTAGTCCCCTGAGTATTATAATTTGGTTAAGTCCCAAATAACTTTAGTGTTTACCATCAAAATCTTTAATAACAAAGTAGCTTGACTCATTTTCTTGTTGTCTGGAATGTGCGATCTTGAATGCTACAAGATCTATTTTAATTCTTGACTTTTTTCCTCTGTTCTGATTATAGATCACATCTAACCTTGTTTTGTAAACTTTTAAATAGGTGAGGTTAAATATGTCTATCATACCATATCCATGTCATCCTCCTTTATACAGGAGGTTATTGGGCAAAAAACTAGATTCTTTTGTGCCATTTTTTCCATTAATTTATAACGTAGATTTAACAGTTAGGATGAAATTGGGGAATTCTTAAAGACTTGCTTGGCTAATTTAAACAAAGTAGAAATGAGATAAATTATAGGGATCAAAGCTATACTTTACCATGTTTCACTAGTGCTTTCAAACTTACCAATTGTTCTTAAACTGTTATTAATCCAAAAATCATTCAGAAAAATGATTGTTTGATTTATTTACTAAGAAAGACCAAACTAGATATCTAATAACAAGAATTTCATAATGCAATAACAAAAAGTACGCCAACTTTTTGAGTTCTATATTTTGAGGAATTTTTAAAGTCTAACGGAGCATTAAATGTCTAAATGTTTTCTTTTAACTGTCAGCCATGCACCGTAGATTCATTTTTTAAAAAAGAAAAAGAAGAAAAAAAGAAGAAAAGAAAGGAGAAGAAAAAAAAAGGCGTAGGATATCTTTTACGAAAATGGACAACTTTAAGGACACTCTTGAAGCACTTGGATTTTGAAGGCCTAAATTGCAAACGTACAACTTGTTGAAATATTCAGCATATTATGTTCAGTTTCTGTTCAGGTTTTCTAGTTTAGCAACCGAGGTGTTCTGTTTTCTTTGCAAATACATCCTGGAGAAAAAAAAAAACTAAACTCTGGGAAACAATATCTTTTTTTTTTTTTACAGAATGAAATCATCTTATCATCCCTTAGAAATTCTGGAAAAGTTGCTGTGATGGCTTCAGAAGAAGATGATGAACCAGTTTGGATTAGAGATGACGGCCCATTTGTGGTGGTAACTGATCCTCTTGATGGTTCTCGAAATATCGATGCATCAATACCTACTGGCACAATTTTTGGGGTTTATAAACGTCTTGTTGAACTTGATAATTTACCGAGAGAAGAGAAGGCCGTGCTTAATTCTCTACAGAGCGGGACTAAACTTTTGGCTGCTGGATATGTTCTCTACTCATCAGCTACAATACTTTGTGCCAGCTTTGGCTCTGGGACACATGCATTTACACTGGACCATTCAACAGGAGACTTCATTCTTACTCATCCTCATATCAAAATCCCTCCTCGAGGTAACATGTCGGGTTCCATCGTTCAAAATATAACACAATATTGATATGACTGCCAATTCAGCAGTGTTGTGTTCCATGTTTAGGGAAGAGGAACAATAGAGTGTTTAGATGTGTGGATAGAGAGACCCTAGTGAAGTTTAGTTCTTGGTGAGATTCTACGTTTCTCGTTAAGTTTTGGTGTTCACTTTTTGTAATTATTCTCTAGGTAATATCTTACTTAGTTGGAAACCCTTCTTTTAGTGAGGTTTTCTGTAGGTTTGGTTTTTTGTATGCTTTTTATTCTTTTGTTTTTTTTTTTTCAATGAGAGCAGCTGCTTCTATCTAAAAAAAATTTAAAGAATTTTAATAATTTTTGCGGTGGGATTTCCTTTTATTGCATGTATTTTCCTATATGACTCGTTTTCTTTTAGTCAAAAAAAAAGGTTCTAGCATAATCCCCTTTGCTTCAACTTGCTTTCCTATTAAGAAGTCACTGATTTGGTAATCCATTTTCAGCTACTCGTGCTCAAATGTTATGAATATTTGGACATTAGCTAAAGAACTTTTTTAATGCGAATAGAATGATTATACTTAAATGTTATGAATATTTGGACAATAAGCTAAAGACTTTCCTTTTAATGAATTTTCAAGACTTATATTTCGAGAGACAATAAGGGGATCCTTTTGGACCTTATTTCAACTGCTTTCTTATTCTTCAGGGCAAATATATTCCGTAAATGATGCGAGATATTTTGACTGGCCAGAAGGATTGCGGCGATATATCGACACAATCAGACAGGGGAAAGGCAAAAATCCAAAGAAATACTCTGCTCGTTACATATGTTCTCTGGTTGCTGATCTCCATCGAACTTTATTATATGGCGGAGTGGCAATGAATCCAAGAGATCATCTACGTCTAGTATATGAGGCAAACCCTCTTAGCCTCCTCGTCGAGCAAGCCGGAGGCCGAGGTTCAGATGGCAAACACCGAATTCTTTCGTTGCAGCCAGGTAAATTGCATCAAAGGCTGCCTTTGTTCTTGGGAAGTTTGGAGGACATGGAAGAGCTTGAAAGCTATGGAGATGTACAGCAGAAAGTGAATCCTGGTTATGAAGTTTGAAGTTGTGATAGAGAATGAAGTTTAAAATGTAAAAAAAACAACCCTCAAAACAAAAAGGTCAGTGTCTAGATTTTGTGTAGTTCATCACATTTTTTCACTGACTTTGCATGGATGGTGTATATAACGGCCCTTTCTAGTTTAATAAAAAAAATCTTGGAAAAAATGTAAATAGTAAAACTTGAACTTGAGTCTAAAGTGGATTGACAGACAGTTTTACCATTAAGTTACTTTATAATATTAGTATTATTTCAGTTATATATATATACATAGAGCATATAGTTGAGGGGGAGTCGAGCCTCCGAACCTATACTAAATCCACGGGTAATGTGAATTATAGTAATTTGCAATCTGAAGTTCTTTTAACCGATATATAGGACAACATTTTGAGCTTCTATGAAGTTCCAAACTATTTATATATTCACTTTGTTTTTCGCTTATTCTGTTTATATGGGCTATAAGCACAATGTTAAATTTTCATCGACATTTTTTTTCGATATTCTATCTAAAGGATGAATAAATTCTATTATGTTGCATAAAAAAACGTGAAATATAAGAAAGAATAAAAAATATAATGAGTTTCAAAATATTTAAACATTAAACAACCTACACTTTTCTACGTGAGATTTGAGATTTGTGTTATAAATCTCCTAAATATAGAATATGCTGGATTTTAATCATAAATAAATGTAATAATTTTAGTAGGTTAGTTTTTAGACAAACTAAAAAATAATTTGAAACAAACACTGGGTGTGTTAAAAAAACACAATGACCTGAAAAACCCAGTTAACCCAACCCAACTTGTACGATTTTAGTTGAGTTATCAACTAATTCGGGTTGGATTGGGTTGAAAAAATAAAAAATCTTATAGGTTGGGTTGTTTTATAGGTTCACTAAAAACAAAACAATCCAAACCAATTCGAACCAAACCTGACTTTGTTTTATTAATACTTTTTCTATCTATAATACTATTATATATACATATATTTATCTTAATTTATTCTCTAACGATTCCTAAAAACAAACTTTTTAATTTTGGAAAGAAAATTTTCTAAGATTGAGTTGTTAAAATTCGATTTAATCATTTTCAAGCACTTTTTAAATTGATTTTTGAAAACTAAAAAACTAGACCTATTTTTATAAATTTAATCTGTATATTTTTTAAAATCAAGGTACCAAATTTACGTATTATTTGATAATAATACCTGGAGGCTAAAAAGGTAATTTACTTTCATTTTTCCTTATTTGGTCCTTTCATCCATAACAAAAAAAAAAAGTTACTATTTACAATATCCTATTTTCTTGCCTTGTTTCTTCCTCTTCGACTGTTGCCGCAGCTGCATCCACCGGGCACCGGCTCTTTTTATTTTTCCTTTTGCCGATCTCCTTTCTCTGTTGCCGTCGCCGATTGCCGATTACCAATCGACGCTCCAACGCTACTTTTCTCTCTCCTCTTCTTATCTCACTCTCGGCTGCAACCTAATGCCGGCACGCTAACCCCGGATTCACACCACAGACCATAAAATCAGTTAAGCAAACTGCAAAAGTAAAGGGAGAAACTGCCGGTTAGATTTCCTTTCAAAGGCCTTCGTTTTTCTTTGTCATTTCTTCTCTGTTTATGTCTATCATCGCCTTAGATTTCTCGTAAACGGGTTCTGAAGAATTGATATTTTGAAATCCTTCTGTAGCATACTAGTTCCAAAATCTATGATAGCTCATTGTGCATGATTGAAGTTCGCTTCGAAATCTAGGGCTTGGAATTATTGTACGGGAAAGTGGGGGACAAAACTTTTTAGTGATCATCCAAGTATTTTCGTGGTTTTGGCTTAGTTGAATTCTTTGTCATTGTAATTAGTGAGACTAGTTCGAAATGTGTTTGTTACAAAATTCGCTTTCCGATTGAATTTGGGTTTGAGAGACTTTGTTGCAGGCTCATTGTTGTGAATGGTGTAATTTGATTCCACCCCAAGGATTTTGGCTGTATGAATTAGCGATGTCGGTAAATAACAACAGTGTTAATAGCAACAGTGTGGTGAGGAATGTTGGGGCAACTATTCCGGTGAATAATAGCTCTAGTAGTAACAATTTAGGGAGGAATGTTGTGGCCCCACATTTTGGGAATTCAGGCATGGTTCCGCAAACAAGGCCACTGAACCATCATGGCCATCTACTCTCTCAGCCACAGCCTCAAATACATAGCGGATCACATTTTTCAGGTCATTTTCAGCTGTCCGAGCCGCAGACACGTACAATGTCTCATGTGCAGTACACTAAGGCACAAGCTCAATCTGCTCATGCACATTTTCAAGCTCATACTCAACCTGTTCAGCTGCATAGTGCCAATGCTGGGTCAACACCCTCTATTTCAACACCTGGAACGGGGAATTCTAAGAGGCCCACTCAGAAGCCACCTTCTAGGTCTGCAGGGAATTCTTACCCTACTGCTACTTCACCATTTAAAACCATGGAGCTGACTCCAGCCCCTAGAAGAAAGAAGGTTAAGCTTCCTGAGAAACAAATACCTGACAAAGTTGCTGCTCTTCTGCCAGAATCTGCTATCTATACCCAATTACTCGAAGTTGAGGGTCGTATAGATGCTGCCCTAGCAAGAAAGAAAAATGACATTCAAGAGTCTTTAAAGAACCCTCCAAGCATTCAAAAAACTCTACGAATCTATGTCTTCAATACATTTGAAAATCAGAATCAAAGTGGTTCTGATCAGAAAAACGTAGAATCCCCTTCATGGTCGCTTAAGATAATTGGGAGGATCTTGGAAGATGGAAAAGATCCTGTTATCACTGGAGCCATGAAAAATTATGATTCTACATACCCAAAATTTTCATCTTTCTTCAAGAAAATTACTATATACTTAGATCAAAGCCTTTATCCAGATAACCATACAATTTTATGGGAGAGTGCCCGTTCTCCTGATTTGCAAGAGGGCTTTGAAGTGAAGAGAAAAGGAGATAAAGAATTTACTGCAGTGATAAGATTGGACATGAATCACACCCCCGAAAAGTTTCGTCTTTCGCCTTCTCTGTCAGATGTGCTTGGAATTGAAACAGACACCCGCTCAAGAATTATGGCTGCACTTTGGCATTACGTGAAAGCTAACAAGTTGCAGAATTCAAGCGATCCTTCTTTCATTACATGTGATCCAGGTCTTAGAAAAGTGTTCGGTGAAGAGAAGGTGAAATTTTCTATGGTCTCTCAGAAGATATCACAACATTTAATTCCTCCCCAACCTATAAACTTACAACATAGAGTTAAGATTTCGGGAAATTCTCCTGTTGGAACTACATGTTATGATGTCATGGTGGACGTGCCTGTTCCAATAGAAAAACAAATGTCAGCATTCTTAGCAAACCTTGAGAAGCATAAAGATATAGATTCCTGTGATGAATTGATTACTGCTGCAATAAAGAAGATACACGAGCACTCTCGAAGGCGATCTTTCTTTCTTGGCTTCAGTCAGTCTCCAGCAGATTTTATCAACAACTTGATATCTTCTCAAACTAAGGATTTAAAGATCGTTGCTGGAGATGCTAGCCGTCATGCAGAGAAAGAACGTCACTCTAATTTCTACAGTCAATCATGGTGAGTAATAGTTGTTTATTTTATCCGGCTTCCCTTCTTGTTTCTCTATTATGTCGTACATCGAGGTCATCCATTGAGATCGTGTGTTGAATGTTTTTATGAATTCAGGTACTTTCTTCAGCGTATAGTGGCAGAGTGGGTTTTTAATGATTTTAGCACAAGTGATTTAGAGCATGGGCATGTTTTGAAATGGTTACAATCACATTTTTCATATTCATAGTCACTCTAAATTACGTTTTTCATTCTTCAAAATCAATTTTGATCCTTGAAAGTCATATTATTAAAGGCATTTTCCAAAGATAAAAAAAAGAGTTTCCCACGTGATTTTGAACGTAAGAAAAATGATTTTAATTATTTCAAAATCATTCTCAAATATCCCTTGATTATAAATGGTTTTGTAAAATGTGTTTTACAATAAATTGTTTTAATATCTGGTTTTCCTCATGTTAAAATAGTTTAGGGTTATCTAAAAAGTGATTTCATAATCATCAAATTACTAAAAAATCAACTATGAAATAGTTGTTTTTTTAATTGATTCTTGGTTAATCACATTAATGGGATTATGGGTAAGCTCGGTTCTATGCCGAACATCACTATTTCAAAATGATAGTGATTTTGGCACTGATGAAAGCAATTTTGGCATGTTTGTCAAGATCACTCGCAAACATGCCATAAGTAGCTTTCTAATTACAGGCTATGGCAACAATGACCCATATGATGGATGCAATTTGTGCCTTGTGCGCTATTCTATATTTCTTTTTTTGGAATATGGGCTAGAGTGACCCACTCCTTTGGATGTCATTTGTGTATTGCTCTTCGTTTTGGTGGAGGTGGGGGAGGAAGAACCATTGGATTACAGCATGGTGGAGTGATAGACACAGATATCTAACATGACAATTGTTTCTAAAATGATTGTTGATTAGTTTATGTAATTGTATTTGTATTGAATCAGGGTGGAGGATGCTGTCATTCGGTATCTGAACCGTAAACCTCCAACAGGTGACGTTCATGGAAGCGCATAAGGATCCCACGCAACATCAATATTGAAATCGGTGACATTCGTCTGATATTCATCACTTTTATCACTCTTTCCTAATAGGGACCAAGTATCTGGAAAGTTATAGGAATTCTGTATTTTAACCCTTGGCTTGTTTGACTGGGTAATTATCTAACCGGGGATAGTCATCTTAATTGGACTAAACTAAGATATTTCCATTCTGTACCATTTTTCAACTAGATGTTAGAATCATAGATGGTTTTGCTTTGTCTGTTGTCGAAAGTTCCATTTCATACAAATTACATTCCAACTCAGGCAACTATCTACCATTTTTGTTTCTTAGTAGCCTCTCGGAGAGCTATCAAATCTAATTTGTAATGTAATTGTAGAGCCTAGGTGGTGAAGCTTCTTCATTCTCTGGAGTCCGCTAATGGCTAATGAACAGGATAGATGGCACAGCGATCAGCACAGACGTCTTTAACTTGAAACGAACACAACCCTTACCCGGGGCTATAATAGAAAAGGTACCACCCTCCTCTTAGCTCGTTTTCATAAATCTGACCCAAACTTTGTGAACAGTATACTGCCATTAAACTCATTGCTTTGGTGCTTTGGTGCTTTGGTGCTTTGCTACGCACATAAAACGTGCTCCCAATTTTCCTTGATACAAATTCTTATCGTGTACATAACATTTATGAATGTTCCGGATTGGTTTCATTAGAAATAACTTGAGCTGCTTTGAGGTTTTCATTTGAAATTTATTTATTTCTATATCTACTATCCTTTTTTTTTTATTTTTTTTATGTCAAGAAAAAATAAAATTATTTGTGAATTAGAACACTATAGTTGAGTTGTTGAGCATTTGATTTATTGTTTGCCAAGGAGTTTACTATGTACTTGTTGATCACAAGTTTTATTATTTTTTGATAACTTAAAATTTTTGTTATTGAAACATGTTTTCAACAATTTCTTGACCACCTACCTAGAAACTCTAGAAACTAATTTTCTAAGAGTTTCCTTAATACCAAAATGTTGTTGAGTCAGATGGATTGTAAGTTGGTCCCAACACACGTGGATGTCAAAAAAAAAAAAAAAAAAAAAAAAAACAGCTTCTTGGTCTCAATTGCTATGCATTAAATGAAAGTTTGATAACTGAAACATAATTCATACAAATACTTCATATAATTGTACTGAGTTAAATTCTAAGTTTGATATTTGTTTAAAGTATTTCTATAACATTTGAATCATATCTTGCTGGCTGCTTTTCTTTTCGTAGTTCAATTATACGAGGGTGGAGATTCGACAATTTATTGATAGTCAAGTTGTGCTTAAGTTGGTATACCTTAAGTCTCGTTTTGATAATTATTTAGTTTTATTATTTATTTTTATTTTTAAAAATTAAGCTCATAAACATTACTTTCATTCACATGTTTTTATATTTTGTTATCTTCTTTCTACTAATCTTTTCAAAACCAACCCTAGTTCAAGTTTTCGTAGTTTTTGTTTTTAGAAATTGAATAGGAATTAAAATGTTACATTAAGAGATGTGAAAGCCATTAAAAAAAAATTGGAAGAAACCAGCAAACACTAGAAATTGTTATCAAATCGACTTTAATTGCTTTGATTTTATGTTTTTGTTTAAAAAAATAATTTAACTTTGGTGTATGAAGTTTAAAAATTGTTGTTACCATGGTGTTTGTTTAATTTTATCATACTCTACCATTAACTACATTGATACTATTTCAATTCTCTATTTTTGTGTTTGTTACCGTATTTACTATTTCCTACTATCTATCAATTATAACTCATTTGCTACAACAATCAACTCGTGCTCCAGACACTTCTCTGTATAATTCTTTCAACTTTAGGTCAAAATGTACATAATTCTTTTACTGATAGATTGAAATTTACCTAATCTAAATGTACAATTTATAAAAGAAGCCAGGAAGCATTACAGATTTAAAGAGGGAACAGTTGAAGAGAATTCAAAGTAGCCAAAAGGAGTAGTAGAAGAGGCCAGGATGAGAAACCCTAAAAAAAAAAAGGTATGAACTAGGAAGGAAGCAAGATGATCATTGATCAGTCGAATCTTTGTCTTATCTCAAATTTTGGATATGTTTTCTACATTACACTCATGTATTCAAATAGTTAAATAATAGAAAATACTCTCCACCAATTAGAGCCATCGTTAACCATCCGTCATTAGCATGAAGGCGTATTCTTAAAATACCTATGTTTGACTCTGTACTTTGTTTTGAAAATACGACTAAAATCTTCAAAATTTTGTTAAAAACTCGTTGGACTTTTCAAAAGTTTCAGTAATATAATTATTTTTTTTATTTTTAGAAAAAGTTCAGAGAAGTATTCTTACAATTAATATATGAATAGAAACTGTAAATAGTTGACAAACAGTTCAAAACTACTGGTTGGGTTCGGGGAAGAAAAGTTACTCGTAAAAGAATAATAGATTTCCATTTTGCATTTGAAGAAGGAGTGAACATCGTCAATCGGATAGTAAGTTTCCTGATGGTAAATTGTTCCACATCGAACCACATACTTTACACAAATTGAAGACAACTACATCAATCTATCACTAAATTATGGAGTTCCCCACCTCAACAAGAATGTTATTTTATTGCATTAAATAAAAATAAAATTGATATGGGGGTGCCTTTCATTTTTAGAGGTTTTAGTGTTCAGTTGTTTTTAAATTTAACATTAAAGTAGATTTATTATTTCGAGACAAGGAGGTCGAGGGTGACCCACGATGCTTGAAACTTTTTCAAATGATCGGCATTTGAAAAAAGATATATTAGTTTGATAAATAGCATTAGTATTAATAATGAGGGGATATGTTTTCCTCTTAAACAAAAATCAAACAATTACGAGAAATCAACAAATAGACTTTTAAAATTTTTTATCGATTCATTAAGATTAATAAGCGACACAAACAACATACAAAATACAGAAAGGTAATCCTTCATAAACAATAGAAAGCCTTCATGCAAAAGTTACAAAGGTATACAGGGAAGCACATAAAGAGAAAAGGTACATGAGTATTTAAAAAGCAAGAAGATGTTTTAGACATTATTTTCACGGTCGTTCTCTCTAAGATCAAGGATTTGAATTAAGAAAAAATGGCCTAGACTCAGCCTATCATGAAAGGAAAATGCATTAATTGTGTAGTCGCTCTCATGAAAAGGAAACGAGTTTAAAGATGAGACGGTGCAAGAAGCAAAACCTGACTATAACCCAATTCGGTCATTAAAAATTTCTCTAAAAGTGCTTTTTTGGCTCAAGTTTTTGTTATTATTTAACGTTAAATGTTTTCTTTATTGTGTTTTTATATTGATACGTAGGAATCGAACATTCAAATAATATTATGAAAAGATGGAGTTTAATAAGAGATTCTACTCGGTATTTATAAGCATTGATTTTGGAATGATATATGTTACCAACATGTCTACTTATGTAGACCTAATTATTTAGAGTTTTTTATTAGGTCAAACCTTTATCCACTTCTTTATTTCTCCATTGGAGGGGAAAAATAATAAGAAAATTCCATTTTCTTTTTTAGGAAAAGAGAAAAAAAAAAAAAAAAGGAAAATCAAAATAGAGAAATGGCAATCGAGTGTAATGCGCGCACCCATGATGCGGTGCGCCTCCAAGTCCTCTCTCTCGTCCATTCTTCTCTTCCAATTTCCAATCCATCCAAAAACCCTATTTCTCGTCTTCTCTCTGCTCCACTCTTTCTGTAACAGTCACCTAAAAACCCCAAAAGGGGATTCATTTTTCAGTTTAGATTCTTCCATTTTCCCACATTCATTTGTAATAACTGGCTGTCAGTTTCTAACGTAAGATTCCGTTGGTTCGAAATCAGGAAGAAAGAGGTTGAGAGATGGGAAGTAACTTTCCCTCTCTTCCAGTAAAGCGAGCAGTTGCATACATCTCCGGTACTGGAATGGGCGATACACATGTTGGTGTATCCAATGGTTCATCGAAGTCCAAGAGGTCCAAGCAACCTCCACCGCTCATCATTCCTCCCGGCCATATCGCCTTTCGAATGCTTTGCCACGCTTCAAGAATTGGTGGGGTTATTGGGAAGTCGGGATTTGTGATAAAGCAACTTCAGCAATCCACTGGAGTAAAGATTCGCGTTGAGGAAGCTCCGAGTGAATCACCGGACAGGGTTGTTACTGTTATTGGGTCGCCGGCACTTACTTCCAGGGTGTTGTTGGAACAAAACCCTAGCGACTCTGGGGCCAGTGGGGAGGAAGTTGAGGCTTCGAAGGCCCAAGAGGGGCTTCTTAAGGTGTTTGAGAGGATCTTAGAAGTGGCAGCTGAGAGTGAGGGCGTTGGAGTGGGTACTGAAGTTGGAGTTGTTTCTTGTAGATTGTTGGCGGACGTTGCTCAGGTTGGGTCAGTTATAGGGAAGGGAGGGAAGGTTGTTGAGAAGATAAGGAAGGAGAGTGGGTGTAGGATCAGGGTTTTAACAGATAAGTTGCCGGCTTGTGCAGGACCTTCTGACGAGATGATTGAGGTAAAGAAAAAAATGTTTCATTTCTTTTTGTTTTTGTATTGTTGAGTCTTGATTTTATCTCTTAGGTTGGAGGTCGCTGTAGTTATTGCTGAATTTATGGGTTTGATTTTGTGGCATGGTGACATGTCAAGAGTAAAATTGGTTCATTACGTGCCTTGAATTCAGCCTCTCCTAGTTCTGGTGTGAGAATTCAGTTTTCTGGTGCATTAGGCTTATATTCGTTCATTGAAGGAGGTGGGTAATAGCCCTCTTAGCGCATGTTTGGTTAAAAATTATATTAAGGAGGTTAAAGATTTTAAAGTTCTCTATCCAATTTGCTCTCTGAGATTTCAAATTTGGAATATTATATGTATACAAAATTAGGAAGGAAAGTTGTGCCCCTCGCAATGAAAATCCAATCCAATCGGACTCTGTTCAACAAACCACCTGTTGATTGTGAGACATCAAGGGAATGCACCTAGTGTCTTTATTATTCTGCTCTTCTTGGAAGGTTGGGGTTTAATTATTTTGGTTGCAAGTTGTTTGAAACGCTTAGATTATTTTTCTCCTTAGTGGTGATGAGATAATTTAGTGGCCATAGCGATATAGATTTGCCTGTAGTGATACACGAGAGACTGGGATTTTAGAGGGGATGGGTTGAGATGAACTTCAGAGAAGTTCAGTGCTTCTCCATCTTCATTTTAGAGGGGATTTTGAAGAGTTTTCCAATTATTAATGATAATGGAAAGGCTGAATTTAGAAAAAAAAGAATTATGTTACTAGTACACCTCCAGGAGGAGGTGAGCTACATTTCTACAGAAACTAAAAAAGTATCAAACGAAAGGTCTTATCTTCAAATGCTTTTTTTTTGGTTCCTTTCCAACCAAATATGCCCCCCAGCCACACAACTCCACCAAAAATTATCACCCTTTTATCTTCAAGCAGAAAGAAGCTTTGAAGACCCTATCATCTCAGACCAACTTGCTTTGGTAAGAAGCAAGAGATTCCAAAGATATCGAACTGAAAATTCCTTTCTTTAACAGCAAACGGATAATGGAAAAAAGACGGACGGTTGATTCTCCCTTCATGACACATAAACAACAAACCAAACGGAAGAGAGCCTAGTGACTATATCCTCTTTGCAAATGTCATGAGCATTTAAACCTCTCTAAACCTTAGACCACAAAATAAATTAACTGTTTTTTGGAATTTTGAACTTGCAGATTGAGATAAACAAGGGAATACTTGATTCTGGGGCTGTTTCCATGAGTTTAATGATGGCAGACTTCAAAGAGAATATTCCCCTGCCTCAAGAGACCTAAAAACTACTTTTATCCTCTTTCCAGCATTCCTCTATACTGGCCTCCTCCTTAATTGATTTATTGATTTTAGTTTTGAGAAATTAACTTCAAGGGATTGTTCCCTAGCCATCCCATCTATCTTTCCAGAATTTGATTTTACTCCCTTGGCTTTGAATTCCAGATAACTAAAAAAAGAAACCATTTTTCTGGCTATGTCAAACCATAGGCGACCTTGGTTCTTTGGATCTACCCTCTCCTTCTCCCTTGCGAATTCTCATCTTAAGTGCTTGAGATCACCTTCCTCTACATAGCCTCTTAATCTTGAGTAAATCTCTTCAGCCACTTGAGGAGGAGGGATTGCTTTTCTGATGGACAGCCCCAATTCCATATTGTATGTGAAGGTGACTCTTACCCCAATTTCACTAGGTGGTTGTAAGGCCGGAATGTACTACCATTCCAGAAAATTCCTTGAAAATCTGTCAAGTTTATTGAAACTTCCTTTGGTGCTTGAAAACTGGTTGAAGAAGCATCAGATGCCCTTCCTTTGAAAGAGTTTAATTACTCGATTTGTCTATCTTTTTCTAAACTTGTCTATCAATGGCTTCGAAAAGTTTGTGTAGTCTTGGAACATGATTAGTTGGAACTGAGAAGAATTAGAACTAAAGTAGATAGATTAGGATGTTGGTTGGGCCTGATTTTCCTATTGAAGAAAAGTTCCTTTTATACCAATAGAAATTTTTTATTTTATCTTTCCTTTTTGCCGGTTTATATAATTTTTATGAGGGTAGACTACTTAAATTTTGCAGTGGGAAACCGTCCTGGGTTAGCCCAGTGGTAAAAAAAGAGATATAGTCTCAATAACTAACTAAGAGGTCATGGGTTCAATCATGGTGGCCATCTACCTATGACTTAATTTTCTACTAGTTTCCTTGACACCCAAATGTTGTAGGCTCAGGCGGGTTGTCCCGTGAGATTAGTCGAAGTGTGCGTAAGCTGACCCGGACACTCACTAATATGAAAAAAAAAAAAAAAATTGCATTGGGATATTCCATTTTGTTTTATTGTGTGTGTGTAAATGGAGGACCATGTTTGTGGGGAGAACTGAACTAAAGAAGTTAGATTAAGATGCGGCTTGGCCCATGATCTTATTTGAATAAAATTTTCCTTATCGTTCTGATATTGTTTCATCAAATATGGTTTGTTTTTGTTTTTCTTTTTTTTTTTTTTGGCGAAAACATTGTCCTGTACTATGATTACGAGTTGACCTAGTTGTCATAGAGACTGTTGATAAAAAAAAACCTTAGAGTAAATGGGTTTTGTGGTCACATACCATAGATTTAAAATCTTATGAGGTTTCTTGACCTTGGGATTAGTTGAGGTGTGTTTAAAGTTGGCTTGGAAATTTATGGATATAAAAAGAAACAGCAATTAATGAAGGTTTGGTTTATATTTACTTTCATCAAATATGTTCCTTTCATTATAGGCTTTTCATTTGTGAAATTTGTTTTAGAAAATGAGTTTCTCGTGTTATTGGAACCATGACATGCGTGAGACACTTCTCACAAGTCACTAAAACAATTCATCTTTACAACTTCCTTAGTCTGTTTACTATTGTTGAATGTGTATCTCTTTATTAGGAAATTACCTAGAATATGTAGGAGATGTTTATGTCTATGAAACTCTTTGCTTGGTATTAGCTACCCATGTATCTGCTGTCACAAATATACTATGGTTTCTGGCAGATAGAAGGGGACGTTTTGGCTATCAAGAAAGCACTTCTTGCTGTCTCTCGCCGTCTTCAAGACTGCCCTCCAAGTGAGAAGATGAGAACAGTCAGACCTGCTGAACCAATCATCCATGAGACTTTACCTGATCTTCATATGGATCATATTCTGCAAAGGAATTCAGTTCACATTTTGCCAAGTAGTTCAAACATTTTTGCTTCAGGAATCCATTCATTGTCTATAGATGCTGATATGCTGTCCCCAGTAGACACGAATGTTGCACAGCAGGATGTTGTGTTTAAGATTCTTTGTGCCAACGATAGGATTGGGGGTGTGATTGGCAAGGGTGGTACAATCGTTCGAGCCCTTCAGAATGAATCCGGTGCTACTGTAAGTGTTGGACCATCAGTAGCTGGTTGTGATGAGAGACTGATTAGTATTACTGCTTCTGAGGTGTGACATCCTTTGGTAGTAATTTATCCATCTGATTTTGTTTATTCATACCAATATGTACCAACACTAATCTATTTTTCTTTTTCTTTTTTTAATTTTCTTTTATTTGTTTCATCTTGGGAAGAACATCGAATCCCGATACTCGCCAGCACAGAAGGCCGTTGTTCTTGTTTTCTCTAGGTCTGTAGATGTGGCCATTGAGAAGGGGCAAGAAAGCTCAAGTAAGGGATCTCCTGTTGTGGCACGGCTTGTTGTTCCATCAAATCAAGTTGGTTGTGTGTTGGGTAAAGGAGGTGTTATAATCTCTGAAATCAGAAAAGTTACAGGTACAAACATAAGAATAATATCGAGTGATCAGGTCCCAAATTGTGCTGCAGAGAATGATGAAATAGTACAGGTGAGAATAAAATACATTATATATTTTATGCTTACCAAATAGTCATTCCCTTTCTATCCATACATTCTTTGGACGTGCACCCAGCCTCCCCTCGCAGGCAGTCCATGTTCAATACCTCTTTTTTTAAAAAAAAAAAAAACAAAAAACTTATCCTTACTTTGCTTGGACTCAGGATTTTTTTATTTGTCGTGGAGTGATTCTAGACTATGTTTGGCCGACTGGAGTGAAAGTGTATTAGCATCTAGCGTGTCCTGGTAAAAGTCAAGTTATGCAGGCTTGTGGTACAGAAAAGCCTAATTGTACCATTTTTAATATTTTTCTGATTTTTGTTCTTGGTAATCATTATTCATCAAATTCAACATCGTTCAGAAGAACTTGGTTTTGTTTGTTGTGGAACTAGTGTACATTTAGTTTGAGATTGTTGTAGTTCACTTTCAACTAAATACATGTTTGATAATGTTATCAAATAAAATGAAATCTGAATCTTTTTGC
Organism: Cucumis cinereus; assembly: GCA_037974625.1. NCBI lineage: Eukaryota > Viridiplantae > Streptophyta > Magnoliopsida > Cucurbitales > Cucurbitaceae > Cucumis > Cucumis cinereus. The sequence continues at coordinate 1,682,297 of JBBPDJ010000001.1, forward strand.
CAATTGATTCAAAACCTATTAGATGCTTTTTTTCCCTCATGGTCAGTCTCTTCCAAAGAAGCATAATGAGTTTTAATCTCTGGAATTAATTTAGCTTGTGCGTACACCAACTTGACCATTTCTGGGCTCTGAGTATGAGCTCAATTGTGACCTTTCCATTTATTGCATGCTTGGTGTGGTGCACAAAGGTAGTTGGCAGTGGGCTTGATCTATCGTATGCATCAGATATGTGCGCATTTTATTCATTATTCTAATGCATGAGAATTTTGTAACTCCTCTGTGCTTTTAATATTATGATGCATTTTTCTTTTCAACATTTTTGCTGTTGGAAGGTTTAGGAATGTGGACCACTTCTGCTATGTACATTGTGCTTCTGGGTTAAATAGTTTTAAGATAAACTTGTGACTAACATGGGCTTTCCTGCACCCTTTGTTGGTACCCCCAACCACCCATTTTCACGCATTTATAATGGATCAAAGGAAGCTATGCAAAATTTTGCAATGAAGCATGATTTCTTCACCCTTTAATTTCTAGTTATTTCATGGTTTATTTCTGACAGATTTCAGGTGAGTTTTCAAATGTTCAAGATGCTTTGTACAATGTAACTGGTCGACTGCGGGATAACCTTTTTTCTAGTGTCCTGAGTAATTCTGGAACAAGGAATGGTGGTGGTACCTCTATATATCCTGAGACCAGTCCATATGGAAGAGTAAGGGACCCTGCACCTCTAGTTCGGACCACTCCAGTTGGCACTTCTCATGGTAGTTTTATGCAACATTCTACAGCTCAAAGTTCAGATGACTTGGGTCTTTCTCACAGTTTAGACAGTCCATCATCACCTGGCTTGTGGCCATCGCAGGTAAATTCTCTTTACTACATCCCAAAAGGTGAAAAAACGGCGTTCCTATGCAAATTCTGATCCTCTGGTTTTCTTTGTACTTAATTGCAGTCTTTATCTGGAATAAGTTCTAGGGCCATATCAGATGCTGGTAGGGGTTTGCCATCCCATAGGAGCGGAGTACAACTTGGGAGGTTGGTAACACGCATTCCGACAGCTGGAATATCTTTGAAAAGTTTAAAATCTGGGCATTTAATCGAAAATCTGTTAACTTAGCTGGTTTTGTTTATGCATGTTATTTTGGCATCCTCAATTTTTCATAAACATGGGAAAGCCGAAAGGCTGAGAACCATCAATTATTTTAATGCTGACTGGGTTTATTCAGTCAAACTTGGGGTGTAATTGGCGTAGGAGTAGCACTTTGATGTTGCTTGCCAACATCTCTATATATCATTACAAGTCATCTAACCTTTTCTTTTATGTTGGCAGTGGGAGCAAAACTGCTATAGTGACGAACACGACTGTTGAAATTGTAGTTCCTGATGATGTTATCAGTTTAGTGTATGGAGAGAATGGCACAAATTTAACACGTCTAAGACAGGTAAAATCAATGCTCAAGTCTGGGTTTCATAATATAATGACGAACTTCACTAATATTGGGTTATTGTTCTTAAGTTACCTTAAATAGAGTCGGTGTGTAAAAGTCCCTGATGAATAACATTTAGAGATTGGCAAAAGGATCCATTTGGAATTAACAACCGTATTTTTCTGAGTAATAAGAGTTCATTAAACCGCTAGTTTGAAATAAGAAAATTTCTACTATAACAGTCTTCATACAATGTCCATTCATTACTTGCCACTAGGAGACATTTAAGAACGATCTGGGAGTTCATTGAATAAAATAGTATCATTTAATGATGTCTCGAATGGGGGAAGGGGGGTATGTACTAGTGTACTTACTGAAATTTTTTCCTTTCAAATGCTTGCTTCATAGCTTTTCGAAATATAATTGGTGGTTGGAGTACATAATAACTCTCAAACTATTCTACCTGACCAGAAGACTTTCAGTTTCCTATTTGTTAAAGAGTCAAAGACTATTTCAGCCATGTTTATAATAAATTAAATGGTGACATGGCATGTTTATATGATAAACATGGACTAATTAGGCACAAAATAGTAGTAGAAAGAGTTGGACATAAATGAAGTAGTACGTCCAATATATACTCTATTTGGGAAGCAAAATATCAAACTTCTTTCTGTGCCGTTCTATTTTGTCCAACGTTTCACTCACACTTTAGTTAACAGCAAGGACTACATAGAATTTTAAGTCGAAGCTCAGCTGCATAGACACATTTATGAAGTTTATAGATTAGATACACCCGACTTTCCGAGATAAATGTGAGTGCTTGCACACATTCAAGCAAATATAAATACCCATTTGGTCTGGGTTTCTCTAATCTTCCTTTTCTTTTTTCACTTTTAATTTCTATTATTATATTCTACTAACCATTTCCCATGTCCCATTTTGATATCTCTTTTGTATGTTTTAAGCAACTGCAGAATGTTCATTCATATATGATTAAAAGAATCCTCCTTAAAGGCCAATTTGAACACATTCACTTGAACTGGCACGGTTTAATCTCTATGGTTGTCTTCTGGTTTTATGCAGATTTCCGGTGCAAAGGTGATAGTGCACGAACCCGATCCCATAACGAGCGATCGGCTTATCGTCATATCTGGAACACCAGATGAAACGCAGGCAGCACAAAGCCTCCTCCACGCCTTCATTCTCACTGGATCCTCATGACAAGTTTGGCTCTAAATTTTATAGATAGCCTTTTTTGAACCCCTACCCAAAAATATTGTACACTTACATTAAACTCGGCACAAGTTTATTCCAATCTTATTAGTTTAGGATAGTGTATTTGGGTCTAATTTATACATTTTCTGCAGGCTAGATGCCGAATTATAAAGAGATTTCCCAGCTGACTTCCCATCCCTAGAAAGAGAGAGAGAGAATGGAAAATACGAAAAAAAAAATCTCAAAAAAAAGAAAAAAAAGAAAAGAAAAGAAAAGGAATGGGAACATATTAGTGCATTTGTATGATTGTTTATCACCCGATCTTGATCTGGGCTCTCTTGAGATTAACTTTCCAAAGGGGAATGTAAAAAACACAATCTTTGAATTTAGTTTGTATCAATTGTAATAATTTAATCTTTTTCTCATTGTTTTTTTTTCTCTTTTGGAAACATTAAATATAACAACAATTTAAATATTGTATTTTCCAAAGGGGCTATCATCGATGGTTGAAGGTCTGGGTTGCTCGGCTGTTTGTACCGAGACTGATGCAGAGGCCGTTGTGAAGTGTTTCTATGCTAAGAATTCTGCCATCTCGTCTTTTTTGGTGTTGTGTTTGCTGAATCTGTTGCTTTAATTGCTCGGTTGAACATTGTTGGTCTCAGTTTCGCCCCTACGGAGTGCAATCGGGTTGCTCACAGTCTCGTACATCATGCTTTATCCACTGGTTTCTCTTGTTGGCGGGGGATTTTCCTTTTCGGTTAGAAAGTTTGGTGAAGTCTGAGAAACGTTTTTGTTGAGGGTTCTGTTCCTGCTGTGTGTTGTTTCTTTTGGGGGCAAAAATCAATATATAACCTTAAATTTTGGGGTTTTAAACACTAAACTAATAATTGTATCAATTTAAATTTTCATAAACGTATAAATTTGAACCATCATGTTGTATTTGAATATACCGGTGTAAATTTAGGGTAAATTGATATATTTATGAATGTTTATATTCAAATTGATACACTTGTGAAGGTAAGCTTCAAGTTGATAAAATTCCAAATTTTATGGTATAAATTAATATTTGCTCTAAATACTATTTTAATACCCTTTTTTATAGAGTATTTACTATGTTTTATAATAAATAGGGTTGTTTTCATATACACCAAAATAAACTAATTTATTTACAAATGTAGCAAAATTTTACTTTTATTAGACATAGATCGTGATACACTTAGATATTATAACTTTTAAATTATTTTTATGAACTTTCTAATTATTTTTTAAAGTTTTTAATGATATTTTCCAAATACAAAAATATCTTAGAATCTTTTTTTTTATAATTAAAAAAAACTTAGAATCTGAGTTAGATTCATTACTTCGAATTCTTGAATTTCAAGAAATATGAGAAAAAAAAAAAAAGAAAAAAAAGAAGAAAGAAAGTGTTGATAAATGATATGAATGCGTTCACGACCATTGGATCTGGCAATCTGGTAAGATCAACTTGAACCAACCGTTCGTTGCAGGGCACCTCCTTCTTCGCCATTTCTGCTTTTCTTTTTTATCCTCGCCGGCGCTGTTTCGCCGCCGGCTTCTCTCATTCGTCGAACTTGAAGTGAATTGGAGTGGCATCAATCGTAAAATCCCTCAAATTGAAGGTCATTTTTCAACCCACGTTATCTTCCTCCTTTTCCCATATCAAAATTCAGATTCCCATTTTGCCATTTCAATCTTCCATTCTCCTGTTCCTGCTGATTTTTTGTCCAACACTTTCCACCTTCACCCGCTTGGATTTTCTAGGTTTACCCCTCTGGGCGTGTTACTGAATCGTTTGTGCGTTTTTTGGGATTGAATTTTTGGACTCTGAATCGGTTGCTTTTACTTGATTTCCAGCTTCGTTTGTGTTATGGGGCGGGGTTGATTAATTCTCCTTTTCTTTTCTTAGTAGAACTATCATTTTCGGAATTTGAAATTCCCGGCCTTGTATTGTGAATTGTGAACTGTGACTTATCTGTTTTTCATCGAGAATTTTTCTGCTGAGGTTTCCGATCATCTGTCGTATTTGGTCAATCAATTTTTTGGGGCTTTCTTTTTCTGAATTTTTTCTTGGGCTCTTTGCTAAAATCAGCGTGTTCTCGGCCTTCCTATGTAATTCTGTAAGAAATGCCGGACTCCAATTTCCAAGACGCGATGTACGGTTCCGGTGTCATGAACAACGGTGGCCGGGATTTGGATAACATTCAGAACAGAGTCGGCGATGAAGATGACGACGTCAACGGCGGGGAAGAGTCCATAGACAATCCTCAGATGCGCTTCGAAGACTCTGGGGGAATGAGCGGCTCGGTCTCGGTAATTAACCGAGTTGAGGACGTTGTTCCTTCGACGTATGTTTCCGGCTCTGATTACAATCCTTTGACTGGAAACGGCGGTGCTGACCAACTTACTCTGTCGTTCCGAGGGGAGGTTTACGCTTTTGACTCTGTATCGCCGGACAAGGTTTGGCTTTCAATTGGGTGTCAATGATCTTCGTAAATTTGTGCATTACTTGTGTAATTATTCTTCATTCTAGTTGCTGAAGAATTATACTATTTGACGTATAAATAGTATAAATTGTCTAGTTTTCGAACAATTTGATGATTATTGTTGGCGTGGTATGAAACAGTTGATTTAGCCAAGACTCGATGCTTCTTTATGACATGCAATTTCAAGCTCGTTTTATTTTACAATTTAGATTTTGTTGTAATTTCTTCAAATTGTGGACCTTTCTGTATTGCGTTGGTGTATTGTTGGAACTTTCGGATGATGAATGGAAAATTTTGTTTCTTATAAAAAATGATTAGAAAGGAAAGAAATTTGATGTTAAACGAACAGATTGTGCGAGCTGAACTTGAGATTACGGTTTCAAATTAGATTTGGGAATGATTTGGTGCAAAATCCACATATGCCATTGCATATACTATCTAAAGGTGTTGTTTTATGTTTCTAGAACATGAACACAAGGTTGGCATTCAAGTGCACCTTCAGATCCCTACAGTTCATATCTTCCTATGATTATATTGTCTCTTTGTAATTCAAGTATTAGTCTTTTCATTTCATCCGTGAAAATTATTGTCCATTTAAAAAAAAAAACAGAAAAACATGAACATGAGGAGTTTTAAGTTTTTCCGTGGTTACATTTGATAGGTGCAAGCAGTGCTTTTGCTTTTAGGTGGATATGAAATTCCTTCTGGCATTCCTGCCATTGGAAGTGTTCCCGTCAACCAACAGGTATACATTGCAAACTATTATTTAAATGGTCTACCTTCCAAATATTAGCTTAAACCATCTGGTGTTTCTTATTTCCTACCACATTTACTATTGTTCTAATTCTTACAGGGTGCCGATGGCTTTCCTGTCAGGTCGGTTCAACCACAAAGAGCTGCTTCACTGAGTAGGTTTAGAGAGAAGAGAAAAGAAAGGTGTTTTGAGAAGAAAATTCGCTACAGTGTGCGAAAAGAAGTAGCGCTCAGGTATAACTTCTAAAATAGATGCCAGTTTAATTATATGTTAGAAGGTAGAAGTTAAGTAAAGGGAGCATAGAGAGCTCCCTTCCTCTCCCACTCTCACTCAGATCAAGTACAAAAGTACCATAAAGATACCCTCTGCTAGATGGCTAACTAATATGCTCGAGTCCCATAGTAACTATGAGAACATCCTACATGTCTCACCCTTTCCTTGTTTAACAGCGTACACCTTAGTGATTGGGGCCTACCAGTATATATACCAAGTAGAATTAACGATTGGAATACAGGAGGGACAAGGTAGTATAAAACGGCTATATTGTGCTTGCTTGGAACCACTCAGTCTTGGTTGGGGTCAACAATGGGGTTTTCTGAAAATTCAGGTTTCGAGGCATGTGGCATGTCAAGTTTAGATCTTCAGATGATGAGAGGCCAAGGAAGTTTCTGATGTAGGTGTTTTATTGATGAAACTTAGAGGTTTTATAGATGGTTAATGGTCTGCTCATAATACTAAAGAACTTTTACTTGAATTAAATAAGAGCTGCTGATTGAGAGGAAATTACAAAAAAGATAGGAATTACTGATGGTTTATCTTTATTTGATCTTGTGAAAAGAAAATTATATTTCTAATTACTTTCCGAAAAAGAAGAGGAATTTGTAACTACGGTGATGTGTTGCAGAAAAAATGTCATAGGGTTTGTTTCGGTAGCTTTTGGAAGGGTCTCTTTAGTTTTAACCGTTTTACATGTTTCCAAACATAGTATTCCTTCTTTTTAAAATCACTTTTTAATTTCTTCTTATGGGCATAATCACCTATCTTCTAGCTTTTAAAAGCAACTTTCCTAAAAATCTGTCACATTATCTAATTACTTGTTTTAAATTACAGTCCCGTCCTTTTATATATCTTTTTCTGTCACATCTACTTCATCCGATATCAGTAAAATTTTGACTGATTCAATATTTTGTAACAATTGTTCATCCTAAACTTCTATTAAATAAATTTAATTAAATAAATTTAATTAAATAAAATCACTTGCAATTTAAATCTTATAATTTTTTAAACAATTAACTTATAAGAAAATAAATGTGAAATGTTAGTATACAAATAATTAAAATAATGTCTAATTTTGTCATTATAGCTTTTGGACGAATCATTCAGAGTATGTATAGCTGAATTATTTTATTGCATTATTCCCATTTTATTGTCTGTAGTGCTTAGCATATGTTGGTTAAAAAATTTTAACTAGCTATAATTAAATGCTCAAATCATAGGAGAGAAAAGATCCTTTTGTTCTTGAGACTTGTTCTAACATCTCTTGTCTGACTCATCAGAATGCAGCGGAAGAAGGGACAGTTTATATCCTCTAAAGCCATTGGAGATGAAGTGGGCTCATCTTCAGTTTTGTCTCAGACGTTGGATTCTGGACAAGATGATGGCTTGTTGGAGACCTCGTAAGTCTTTTTGATCCTCACAAGGTCCCATTTTCTAACTTTACATGACCCTGCTGGCAGTTTGAGGATCATCAGTGTCACTTTACTCCTCATTCACTTTTCTCCTGATGATGATAATATATGCTTGAGTTGCCTTGTCAGTTGTTGCATCTAACTGGAATATCAGAATGCTGTATGGAACATAAAAATGTTCAATTCTCATTCATACTGGAACGGTAAATTCAGTGATATCTTTTCCTAATGATGTTTTCCATTATTGTTTGTACAGATGTACACATTGTGGAACCAGTTCAAAATCTACTCCAATGATGCGTCGTGGGCCTGCTGGTCCAAGGACTCTGTGCAATGCATGTGGGCTCAAGTGGGCCAATAAGGTTTGTTTATTAATCTATAATTTAGAGTCCTTCCATGAAATGATTTAGACTTTCCTTGGGGTGAAACCCGTACAATTATTTGGAGGTAAAATGATTG
>JBBPDJ010000001.1:1690440-1756156 GCA_037974625.1 Cucumis cinereus
CCAATGGAATATGAACACAACAGCAGACAATCTGTAGTTTAATATTTAATTATCAAAGATACCTGATCTAGGCGTGTGGAAGATGCTTTCACATGGTTGATAATTGTCGTAAGTTAGTTTTGCAGGTCAGTTTTGGTTCTTATATTTTTATTGGTTGGGAACTTGGGAAGAAATACTAATACGCAGTAGACCTTTAAAGTATCAAAATTGACTGCATACCTTTATGTTGTAGCATTCAAACTTTCTGCGTGGTTCTACTTCTACATTGATATCCTCAGTTATACAGATTTGGTTAAAAGTTGCTTTTGGTCCTGAACTTTCGTAAAAGTAATAATTTAATATATGAATTTTGATTTGTAATCATTTAGTCATATACTTTCCAATTTTTAATAATTTAGTCCTTGAACTGTCACATGTAATAATTTAATCCCTATATTCAAATTTGTAACTGTATCGACCCTATATCTTTAAATTTGTATTTTGTAGTAATTTAATCTCTATCATGAAAAATATTGTCAAACTAGGCTGTCAAGGTTATGTAACCACTTAGTCTTTATTAAAGTTCGGCCACATAATTCTTACTTGCACAAATTCAGAAACCAAATTCAGCGACAAATTCAGCAACAGAACTGTCACATTTTTCTTAAGGTTTATGGTGAAAGTAAAACATGTTTTGGAGACGGTATCTTCCATTTGTGGAATCTTTTGCTGTATGCAGTAGATAGATCTGGATGCAATCGATTCTAGATGTTTGACTTTGTTCTTGACTATTGAGTTCTACCACGCCACCTTTTGCCTTATTTAGTTGATAGTCGAGTTCATAAAGTTCATAAATTATGTCGGCTTCTTTTCCACAAGTTTGATATGAGCTATTCAATTGTGATTAGCAGAGATGTATTTTGTAGCAGACTAAATGTTCGATGACATGTCAATGGATTGATTACTTTCCTGAAGTTCTCATTAGTGAAACTTTGAATGCAACAGGGAATTTTGAGAGATCTTTCCAAGGTTTCAAATTCTGGCATTCAAGAACCCTCTGCGAAAGAGATTGAACAGGTAGACATTTAAATTTACAAAAGAATCAATAATTAATTAACGGTTTGGAGTTAGGAAGGTCTCTCTTTTTGTTCAATATGCAATTAATTTGTGATCTTAAACTCTCCATTTTTTCTCATACCAGAGCGACGGTGAGGCTGCTAATGAATCCGATGCTGCAATTAATGTGGATTTTCTCACTTCTAATGGTGATAAAAAACCACAAAAGGTACTGGTAGATGTACAAAAGTTGATTAACTGACTCTCTGCTAAGTAGCCTATCCTACTGGTTGAAGTTGGATGGAGCATTTGAGTATTCCAACTAAATTATATGGAAATTCTTCATTCTCTTCTCTGTGTGCACTTTAGAGAGTATAAGGACCAACAGCAATAAAACAATTGATTCTCCAATCATGTAGCTGAAACTAGATGGGATTCAAAAGGGTGGGTGGTGAATGATTTTGCAGTCTTCAATGGGTTTTTGGTCAAAGTAGAAGAAGAAGCTCTGATCAAAGGCTGATGAGTTGCCTCCACTTGCTGATATGAAATTAGTAAGTTATCTTATTCTTCTTCTACAATGTTTGGTTAAAGATGTATGTAATCTTCCCCATGTATAAGTGCATTTAAGTGCTTCAAATCATATTTTTTTCTCTTCTCATTTTTACATCCTTCCATTTTCATTTTTTCTTTTATAGTCTAGAAGTAAATAAACATATAGTGTAATTTTCTGACCTCTTACCATGGATAGTTTAGTTTAGTTACATTGTAATTAAGGCTAAGCCAATAGTTATATTTGCTTCCAATCTTTCCCACATGATATAATTTAGAAGTAAAAGAAGTTAGATGGTTTGTACACCTTTTAAGTTCCAAGCGTTTAAATTGATATATTTATGAAAGTTTAAGGTTGTAAATGATACAATTATTAGTTTAGGGTTTAAATTCAAATGACTCTTATCAGGGTTTAAGTTGATAAACATCTAAAATTTAAGGGTACAAATTGATATTTATCCTGAATATAAATACCAATAAAAAGATCTATAACTTGGTTGGATAGAAAACAACTTAATTGTTTAGAAAAATTATTTTAAATGACAAAACTTTTGAAAATATTTACAAATGTACCAAAATATTACAATTTATCTGTGATAGATCAAGATAAACTACTATATATATTTATCATAATAGTAGTAGTATATCTTAGTCTATCGTTTGACTGTGATATTGTGTTATACTTTGTAAATATTTTGGTTTATTTTACTCTTATCTTATTTATGAACTATTGTATTTTTAAAAAAAATTATTTACAAAAAAAAGAAAATACATGCCAATGTTGATATTTTGTTGTATATCCATCAATAAATATTTCGTGAAAGTAGTGCTAATTATGAATTATTATATTTTTTTATAAATTTTTTATTTATAAAAAACACCTTCCAATGTTGATAGTTTATTCTATATCAATCAATAAATATTTTGAGAAAAATGGAAGTAAAAATATAAATATTGATATTTAGATACTAAATGGAGACAAGATTTAATTTTTGAAAGATGAAATTATAACATTTTGTAATTGAGGAATTAAATTGAAATTAAAGTTAAAATTTGATTAAAACTATAACATTTTAAAACTTAATGTCCAATGAAAACAAATTCCAAAATCTAAGGACGAAATCAAAAGGACAAAAATGTATTTTACATATATATATATATATATAAACAGATTAAATTATACAAAAACAACTTTAAACTTTATATGTTGAAATAAAAACATTTTCTGGTTTTTTTAAAGTTTAGATAAAAAAAAAAAAAAGAATCTTCACAGTGTTTTATTTAAAAAATATCTTTGAATTTTGAAAGTTAAAAAATATACCTGAGTTGTTTGAGATAAGAAGTGAGTTATTATAGTCTTATGTTATTATAGTTTATAATAGTTTGTGTGTGGGGTGTAGATTATTTTAATTTTGATTATAATAATATGTGTTTGTGGTGTAGATTATTTTAGTTTGAGAATAAAATAGTAAAAACTGTAGCAACGAGAAAAAAAATGATGAATTTGAAATAGTAAAAATGATAGCAAATAGAAAATATTGCAAATGAGAGTTTTGAAATAACATTTACTGTAGTTAGAGGTGATTATTATGGTTTTGCATAATTCTCGCTCCAAATGGCCCCTTAAGGTTTGTTTGGAAGTGATTTTGACATGGTCAAAATCACTTTTTCTCCTAAATAGTCATATTTGGCAAGTTGGTGATTGAATGAGAATCACCTCCAGCGTTTTTATGATACTATTGCAATTTATGATTTCGGTTCAAAATTATAAAAACTATTACAAATAAATTGTTAAAATTAAATATTTATTAAAATTCTTCAATGCCCTCCATCAACCAACTTTCAACTACCATTTTCGTGGCAACTACTGTCAGTCAACTTTTGATGACCGCTTTTCGGTAGTCGTTGTCAGTCAACTTTCGACTACCATTTTTCTGTTTATTCAACCATTACTGTCCAACTGCAGGTGATTATTTTTCAGTGGTTGTCGTTGGCCAACTACTAGCGACCACTACCACCAACGTTCAATCACCGTTTTTCAGTGATCAACACTAGTCACCTCTGACCACCATCTTCAATGACTTTTTCCAATGAAAGTAGGTGGTCAACTTTTATAACCAATCATTTGTGAAAACAAATGAAAAAATAAATTAATAAAAGATATATTTAGTAAATTACATAGTTATATAAATTTTCAAATATAAAATATAAGTTGGTAATTTTAAAACCACTCTAGAACCAAACATAATAATTTAAAATAACTTTTAAGTATTTAAAAATAATTTTTAAATATTTGAAACCGAATATAAATTTGATAGTTAAAAAATCATTATAAAATTAATTATTCATAATTCTCTTTGATTTTATTATTCATAATTCTCTTCTTTTAAAATCAGTGTTCAACTATTACTTTAAAATATAACCAAATAAATTAAAATATTTACAAAATCTATATATTATAATAAACATGGTATTTATGAATATTTTTAAGTTTTGTTATTTAAAATAATTTTTAATTAAATATTGGAATAATCATCTCTCTGAACCCTCACGCCACCATTCTCCACTTACTCCATTACTGTGTGAAGTTTCTTCGAGTCGAGTCGTCTGCCGTGTCCTTCGTCCGCCCGTTGTCATCGATTTGTAGGGAGTTCGCCGGTGAGTTTTGCGCAACAGTCCTTCGCCTTCGTCTATGCAAAGATCTAGCACGCGCCCCTCCGCCCACGTTTTCGGCACTCTGAATCGGTCGCCGGCGTTCGCTGCATCATTGCCAATCGCGAGGTTGTTCGATTTGGCGTTTCTTCCAGCTTTCGCCGCGCACGGACTCGCACCTCCGCCTCCCTCTGCCCTCACCGCCCAGCCCTTTATTGTCGCCGGAAGCCGCTGCAAGTTGTTGGAATCTCGGTTATTTGGGGGTAAGATTTTGGTACTTTAAAGTATTTTTAGGAAGTATCTTGAATACCCATTGACACAAAATACAAAATTTAATGATATCTTTTTTTCCAATTTAGTCTTTAGAAGCCAAAGTAAGCTTACCTAATTGGTATGATCTTCCTCCTTAGAAGTTGGAGGTTGGATCTTCCATGTCCACCATTGCATTTGTTAAATTTTATACTAAATAAAATGTTAGATTTTGATTTGGGCTTCAAAATGGAGTTTCCGTAAGAAAACACCTTCATTACTCACGCGAAGCTTACGCCCTAAATTGGATTTGTGGTAACGGAATTATTCAGTGCACACGTTCTTTGCTCTTTCCTTCTTCTCTCTGCTTTTCTTCTTTCTTTCAACATCCCAATTCCTATATTTATATATATATATATATCTCATGACACTGCTCCTAACTCCAACACACCTCCCCAGGGCGCTCTCCTCTGTTCTTCACTCTACATTCCAGCTCCAAGTATTTTCTCTTTCCCCTCTCTTTTCTGATTTTTATCCTTCAATTATCTTCTCGTCACTTCAAAACCCTACATTTCAATTGTTTTATATGTTTTATCGATTGTGTATTCTCTTATTTTACTGATAGATTATATGTTTCTTATTGTTTTCTGATCTTTTTTCCATAGTTTATGTCCATCCATCAGGGGTGCGATTGGTCGGTTGGAGTCCGTTTTCCAACCAAACTGTCACTGAACCAACTATTATTAGTTTAGTAAATGTTCAAACCGACAATCATTGATCGGTCGATTTAGGTCGATTTAAGTCTTTGAATTTTTTTTAAAAATGTCGTCAGTTTGAATACCCACACCGACCAAACCCTTTCTCATCACCAACCGACCGCCTTTGATTTGGTTGGTATTGATCCGTCGGTTCGATTTTTCGATCTATCATGCTCATCCCTACTCTTCATGTCAGTATCTTACTTGAACTAGGCCTTTACCTCTATTCTTTTTAATAGAAATCGTGGGATTACTTTCTCTTGCTTTGTTGGGATTAAATGGGTTGATGGGGTGTTTTCTATGTGGAGCTCTGTTCTATAAGGGATAATTTTTGCCCCAAATTTTGAAGATTAAACTGTAGATATGACTGAAATTACGGTTTAGTTTTTTTCTATTTAATAAATGTTGGCTTCATTGACAGGCGTCTTGGTGCTACACATTAGGCAATCAAAACAGAATGGGAGTTGGAGATGTGTGTACGAATTTTTGGGTTATACTTAATCAGATATTTGAACATATAATTAGTTTATTTAGGAGATTCACTTTCGTTGTTCTATCGATGGGTTCGATTCCTGTTCATGTTGCTTTCATAATGGATGGGAATAGGAGATATGCAAAGAAAAAAAAGTTGGCTGAAGGGGCTGGCCATAGGATTGGGTATTTGGCTTTGACATTCATGCTCAAGTACTGCTATGAATTGGGTGTGAAGTATGTAACTATTTATGCCTTCAGCATTGATAATTTTAGAAGAAGTCCAGAAGAAGTTCAAAGTGTGATGGATCTGATGTTGGAAAAAATCGAATTGTTGATTAGAGAAGAAAGCCTTGTGAATCAATATGGAGTTAGACTTCATTTTATAGGAAACTTAAAATTATTGAGTGCACCTGTGAGGGACGCAATGGAAAGAGCTATGGAAGTCACTAGAAACAATAACAAAGCAGAACTTGCCATCTGTGTTGCTTACACTTCCACTGATGAAATTGTTCATGCTGTTGAAAGGTCTTGTGAAGAGAAATGGAATGAGATGAATTCGAAAACTGCAAATGGAGTAGGCTATGGTTTTGGCAAATTAGGTGTGACAAAAAATGGTGACAACTCCATAACATTAGCTGATGTCGAGAAGCATATGTATACCGCCGCCGTTACTCCCGACCCCGATATGTTAATTCGCACATCGGGAGAGGCCCGCTTGAGCAATTTCCTTTTGTGGCAGACCTCTTCATGTTATTTGTATTCTCCTTCCATACTTTGGCCAGAAATTAATTTTTGGTATTTTATGTGGGCAATCTTGAATTTTCAAAGACATAATCATCATTTGGTAAAGAAAAGGAAACAGTTATAATCTTCATTACTAGTTGTCTCAAGGAATTAGATTTGATTAAGTATTATTAAGGTTCATGTTTAGTTTAGTGTCACTCTATTATCTTCTTCTGGAACACCTCTTATGTATGTTGTATACAAGTTATGATAATTATACAATCCATAAACAGGATTCTGTCTCAATAACAGGCTTCCTGTATTAGAATTGATATGAAGTGAGAATCATGGTTCATTTTCTGTTTAGATATTTCCTAATTTGAACATTTTCAGTATTTGAATTAAGTTTATATGCTTACCTTTCTCATGGATAGATGGACCTATTTTCAAGGTCCAAAATGGCAAACGATCCAGTTTTTTTAAAAGAATATGAATTCATTTGGCTGCATCTAGGTTTTTTCTAATTACTTACCGTATGCTTAGAAGTGAAGTGATTTAATCTTACAACTTTAGATGTAATTTTCATATCAAATGATTTTAAAACCGACAAATGCGATTCTAATAATTTCAAAATCACAACGAGGCGATTGGTAATGTCTCCAATGATTTATTTCCTAAAACTTGTTGGTAATTAAATAAAACTATAAATTGAATTGGAAAAGGTTTGATGGACAAAATAACACTTAAAAGCTAAATACATGAATACTTTGAAGTAACCACCAAAAGAGATATAACCCAAAACGCAATGACATAAGAATCCCTTTAAGCAACAACAATCCTTCTCTATTATTAATTCATTATCATCACCATCTTCCTCTACTTACTTGTCGTTTCACTTTGAGAGGCCTCTGTTCGACATGTCGTCAAAATTCGGTCATTTCTGCACAACCTTGCTGCTTCAACTTCTTCATAAGATACACAGCTCTTCCTCCGCCCACACCGCTTTATATCGTCGTCTGGCATCGGAACCTCTGCAGGCCTCCTCCGTCGCCATGGTTCCATTCGGATTTCGTTCATTTGAATCCTCCACAACTTATATGTCGTCCCTACTCAAATCTTATTGTCCCAGGTTAGTTATACTTCACTAGTTTTGGACATATTTGATCTCTCAAACTCTAATTCTTCCTTTTTGTTTTGAATGGATAGGATGAGACAGAAACAGGAAATTAAGGATCAGCCATCAACATCAGCATCGGCATCTTTCTTCTTCCCTGCTTGGTAGGTCAAAACAATATTCAAAATTATTCAAATTTAAAAATCCATCTTCCATTATTTTTATTTTTATTTTCCAATTTTAATTATTATTACTATTTTTTTTCCTTGATTTAATGAATTTAGGGGGAAATGGATTTTTGGTACCCTATTGTCCCTCTTGGTACCCAATTGGAATAAATTGCAAATTATTGAAGGTATATTTTCCCAATATACATTTTTACGATCAATATTTTCATCGACATCGACATCGAACAATAAATTGATATGTGATTGCCATCGAACGTTTAGATGAAGCGGAAATGGTGATCGAAGAGGTGGAAAATGCAGCAGAAGTAGTAGAAAAGGTAGCAGAATTAACAGAGAAAGCATCAGCAGAAATTGGCGAGAAACTTCCTGAGAAGAGTAAGCTGAAAGAAGCAGCTCAAGTTGTAGAAAATTATTCTAAGGAAATTGCCCATGATGCTCACCTAACACAAGACATCCTCCATAAGGTTTACATCTCTATATCATTTCAATTTTTTTCGTTTAGTATTACAAATCAGACGTCGCTAATTTGTTTCATCGACGAGGTTTCACCAACGAGTTGTCTTTCATCATTCAAGAGTTGTTTTGCAACGGTTTCTTTTAAAATATGTTAGTTGTTATAGTGAGATTATTAATATCTTAATCGTTTAGGTCCTGTTTGGTAACTATTCTCTTCGTCTCATGTCATGATTTGCATACTTCTTAAGTATAACGGTTGAATGTCTTGCCGAATTTCATATTTTTCTCTCTTTTCATCGTAGGTGGAAGAGTGGAAGCAAAAGCTAGATAAATCGAAGATAGGTATGAATGAACAAAATAAAGAATAAATAAGGTAAATTAGAGCAAACAAGTGACAAAGCATTCAATTGTCGGATCAATCTACATAGCATGTAAGAAATTATAGCATAGATAAATAAATTTATTCTATCAATGTATATCAAC
Organism: Cucumis cinereus; assembly: GCA_037974625.1. Lineage (NCBI taxonomy): Eukaryota > Viridiplantae > Streptophyta > Magnoliopsida > Cucurbitales > Cucurbitaceae > Cucumis > Cucumis cinereus. The sequence goes on from JBBPDJ010000001.1 coordinate 1,699,122, forward strand.
TTGAAAATGTTAATGATAGATAAAGATACACTATGGTTAGTGAATATTAAATCTTAGGTTGGTGATCACCATGGATAAAGAACATGGATTCAATCTATGACGGCCAGTTACTTAGAATTTAATATTTAATAGGTTTTCTTGATACATAAATGTTGTAGGGCGGATATATTGTTCCATGAAATTAATTTATGCTTTCCAAGTAAAACCACTCTCAATATTTTATTTTAAATAGTTTGTTACAAAAAGAGTTTAAATCAAAATGATTTTTTTATTAAAAGTATTTTTTCTCTAATCATATCCAAACAGACCCTAAAACTAAAATTAAAAGATTAACACATTGCTTTATCAATGTTACATACTGTATAGCTTAAACTAAAAGTAATATCATTATACAAATTTCAAAAATTTGTCCTTAATAATGCAAGTTAATACGACATATGTTTAATTTTTATTATTTTTTTAACGATTTAATTTTAGTCCTTATACTTCCAATAAATTTAAGAGTCATTTAAAAATTTCTATTATATATGGAAAACTTTTATTTTTGACCACACGAATTACCAAATTTACATATATTACCAAAAATGATCAATAATATTTTAAATTAACCCAATTTTTTCCCTATTTATATGGATATTGTCTTAATTCTCCATCTCCGAAAACCATATTCACGTAAACAAACCAATCCCCTTCTCAATTACAATGCCTCACGCTGCCCTTCTCAACACCCTACTGGCGGCGGTGCTGCTCTTCTCCGCCGCTGCCATATCGCCGTCGCCATCGCCGTCGCCCACTCCTTCGGCCTCCCATTCCCCTCCCTGGAGATGGACCCCCATCACTCCTCCTCCACCACCAACGCCGTCGCATGAAACCAAGCCCACTCCACCGCCGGCCCATCACCATCCACCAACTGCACGACCAGTTTCCCCTTCTCCGTCTCCGTTGTGGATTGCGGGACCGCCGTCGGAAGCACCAGCGCCGTCGATAACGAAGAGCGAGGGGTTTAAGAACGTCAGATTCTCGGTGGTGGGATCGGTGGCTATTGGAGCCATGGCAGCGCTGCTTTAAATGGTTTATTATTAATTTACAATTTATTTTAATTTAAGTTTCTTTTGTTTTAAATATTATCAATGTTTGAATTCAAATTGTTCTTAGTTTTATACATAATTTTGTTAATTTGATCCATCAATTAATTCCTCTATTTTAATTCCATTCACATCATATTTATTTAATTTCTTTTATTTTTTTTTAATTAGATAAAAAAAGCAAAATTTCTAAGGTTTATTAGGAATTTTGAAACTAAAATTGAATCTTTTCAATTACATAATCTATAATAGAAAACATTTTTTGAATATATTAAACAAAATCGTGTATATAATGGGCAGACTATAAAAAGATATTTAATGGTTGAATATAAAAAGATATTCAACCATAGAAACTTAAACCTTAATCTTAAAATATTTATTTATTAATTTAAATTAATGTTTTGAATTTTTTGTTTTTTATAATTTTTTCAGAAATATTGCTTAATATCATAAATTCTTATTTGGAGTGTGATCAATGTGATTGTAAAATGTGCAAAATTTATGTATAACTTTGAGAAATATTTAAGGAATTTAGGTTTTCCATTTTAGACGAAAATTGGGTAATTATTTTGAATACATGTGCAATATTTTGGTGGAGATTAAATCCCTACGAACTCGATACAAAATAAGACATGAACTTGTTGGCCACAGAAGATGAACTTAGAAGTGATTAGCCCCGGTAGGGGTGTGGTAGGATAGAAAATGCTACGCTTGAATGATAAAAGAAGCAAACTGTTTGTGTTGAATTTGGATTTGAATTTGACAATACTTCAACTAAAATAGAAAAGAAGCAAAGACTTGGTTACCAAAATAGAATCCAAGACTGAGTTAGTACTGAGTTAGCAAAATGCACATTTGAGTTAAACCAAAATTTGAGCAATCTAAAACTAAATAAATTGAACGAAACCAGAATCAAATCTGATTTATCATAATCTAAATGTGATATAAATCAATAAAATCAAATAAATATGATTAAACAAATAACTAAATTCCATCATAAACAGATACCAAAATTAAATAAGAAAAGTAAAAAATCTAAACAAACAAAGCAGCAGCAAAGATCCCAACACTAACAGCCATTGATCCAGAGACAAATCCAGCGCCGCTTGCCGCCGGTGCAGGCGCCTCAACAGGAGTTCCGGAAATCGAAGACGGCGGAACCGACGGAGCTTCCACAACGGCCGGAGAAGGTGCAGGCGCAGGCGACTTGGGGTGTGAATGATGATGTCCTGCCGTAGCGGAAGAAGCTACCAAAGCGAGAACTAGAAGAAGAACAAGGAAGCTTCTGGATGCCATTGGATTAGAGAAGGATTTTGAAGAATTTGGAGAATATGTATGTAACGGAGACGAAGATTTGATTCTGTTTGTTGAGAAAAAGGGGGAAGGGGAAGGGAATTTATAAAGGGGTAGAGGAGGAGATTGTACCGTTGGATTTGGCGGAGATCTCGAGGAGGGAGAGGATCGGACGGTGGTGATTCTGAGAAATTTAAGCGTTGGGAGTTGTAACGGTCGATTGATCGGACGGCTTTGGTTCACTAGCCGTTGGATGATAATTGATGTCTCGGGCTAATAATACAATCTGTCACCATACGCTTTTTTCTTTTTGTCCGCAAAAAATTGAGACTTCGTTTCAAATTTTGAAAAAGAATGAGTTAAGTTTCTTAGAGGTCTTTCGCAGGATAAAATATCACTTTGAATTTTATTTCATTGTTTTGGATTTTAAATTGGGCAAATTATTTTAATCGACAATATTTTTTTTTAAATATTAAAATCTATATGATAAATCACGATATACATAGATAGACTGCCATATTTTGTAAATATTTTGGTTCATTTTATTATATTTGAAAATATTAATTTTTTTTTCATCTATTCTCTATTTTATTTTTGTTGTTAATAATTTTATTTGTAACATTAGGTCTAAAAGAGATATCACATTATCTCTTTGTATTTTAGCTTAACATGTGTACGCACACATTTTCATTTTGGTTTTATTGATGATAAAGAAATTTATCAGTGATCAATTTTGAAGTTGACAATGATTTTGTATTTTTTTTCTGTAAATGCGCAATTTGGTCTACAATATAATTTATTAATTTTAATTTTATAATTTTTTAAGAAAAATACTTTAAAATCAATTGCAAATCTAATTTCATTTAGTTTAAGATTTAAAACTAACAAGATAATCAAGTTATCCAATGATTTTTTAAAGGAGTAAAGAAGGTAATTATTTGTTTTTTTTTTTTTTTTTTTTTTTGCAAATGTTCACAATCCTTTTAAAAATGCTCTTTTTGTAGGCGGGAGACGGACAACATGGGGGCGATCCAGCGGCGGGGCGATCCAGCGGCGGGGCGATCCAGCGGCGGGGCGATCCAGCGGCGGGGCGATCCAGCGGCGGGGCGAGCATGCACGACATGAAACAACGTGGGGTGAATCAACAGAGTGGGCGAACTTGGAGAGATTCAATGACGATGGCAAACTCAAAAGCGAACGAACGACGATGTGGACTCGAAGTGTACAAATGACGATGACAAACTCGGAGCGAACAAACTACAATGGACGGACATGATATATAAGGGAAATTGTGCTGATAACCCTCCGTGAAGGTGCGCTTCAATTTTAACTCACCACTCACAAACTTATGCTTTATAATCTTTGGTTGACGTCACACGCCTTTTCCGCATTGAAGAAGACCTCACGATCCGATGACATTTTCAACCCAACGACGAAACATCCCTAGTCTGATGACACTTCGTATCATGGGAGGCACACTTTACCGATTTTTTGACCCCCACTGTCACTCACGATAGGGGGGATTACGCGAGCCTAGCCTGACGTCACTATTTCAAGAAAGCAGTTCGATCTTTAAATCCAAAGCATCCCAATCTTCGAATCCTGATTCTTGACAATCACGCTAGGCATACCTAACTTAAAGCGATGAAACTTGCTGAGAAATATAGCGTAACATCGAATTTCGTCGAATTTCGAACCGTACTGATTCAAATAACGATGGGAGGTACCAAGGCACATTCCAGTCACGATAGGAACATCGAAGCAAGCCTGAGCAAACCTTATCCAATTTTAAGCAAAGTCATGATTTAAAGATTGTGCGCACGTTGACCTGTTGTATCCTGTCCACACCTACTGCATAGAATCGTATTAATACGTTACCCACCAACACATATGACTATCTTCAGTAAAATTAATATGAATGGAATTCACAATCATACACACTAAAAAAACATAATAATAAAATGTTAAATTATTAAAGACACAAAAATACTACGCATATTCAAATTCAAATTATAGTATATTACTATATAAATTATCTGGAGATAAAGAATAACATCGTTTAAATAATACACCATTTCAAAACATTTCCATCTAAAATATCCAACAACAAACATAACTATCAAAATAATCTCGAACATTTTGTCGATTTTTTCTTCAAAACAAATGTGATTACCTGAAAGTAATGTCAGCCATCTACATTTTTCTGGATCTACAATTTCAAGCATTTGAAGATTTCGACTATCTTGATTCTCCGCCTTCCATCAAAGTAATGACATTATTCGTCCACCGATTTGAGCTTATCAAGGATCAAAATTTCTTGCTTTGCATCTAGTAAAGCATGGAGTCAAGAACTCAACATCTTACAGTGACAGTGTTAGTTTTAAGCAATGTGTACAAAGAATGGCATTAAAACAAAACCATAGCCCTAATCTTAGTACTAATTTTTAGGTAGAGGATTAAGGAACGAAAGCAGGAGAATGGAAGAGGTTAAAGAAACAAATGCCTCATTCCTAACATAATTCCTTAGCAAACTTTGGGTTTGAAAGGCAGAAAAACTAGTATGCTGAAAGTATCAGATAATTCCAAAAGATTCAGATGCACTGTTTAACCACAAACTGAAAGATAATATTTGAACAAATTTTTAGTTTCTATAATTTAGATCCTCCAACATTTTTCATCCTGCGATTTGCAAGGAAATAGTCACTTGTAATTTGGAAAAGAAAAGAAAAGAAAAAACACAAACATGAATGCTTGATCAAGTCCTCGCATTAAAGGTTTGGAAAGTAGTTGAACTTCAGATTTTTGTTGAATTCATTCACTGACATTTTATGTGAAAGTTGTTTTCCAATAAAATTTATTACATTTAGAAAGTATAAGTACAAGAAATTTTTTTTTTTTTTAAATGTTGTAAGAACCAAAATACAGAGACCAATAATAATATATTTGAACCTAATGATAATGTAAAAATTTAAAACCAATTTCAAATTTTATGCAGACGAATGCCAATTAGTGGCTGATAGCAACTTTTTATAGTCCTTTTTGTAGCTAATATAATAGAGTTAGGATCCATGAGAAAGTAAGAATGATAAATTTAAGCATAGCACGGAAGGATACATTCCTCATCTGGGTTCTCGGTAAAATTGGAGTGCAAGGCATTCCCAACACTATCCACTAAAGCTGAGGTCATCATGGATGATTCGATGCACAAGATAGCCGTAATGGCATCGAGCCGGGTAACCTCATTTCTAAACATAAGGCGTGCATGTGCTAAAACGTTGATGGAGAAGAAGCGTTAGAAGAGAGATGAAAAATTGTCAAGAAAACAATGAAAAGTAAGACGAACAAACCTTGTGCTAAGCGTATCAAGCTTTCAAGCATGCGTACCGTTGTCCTGGCTGCATGGTTTAAGAATCCAGAATTAGAAGGATAAAATTAGACCAATTTCCTAGTTAGACCATTTTCAAGTCAGACCTGCATTATCCATTGCTGATCTTCTTTGAAGCTGATAATAATTTGAGATTATTTGCTCAGCCTCCTGAGTCAGGACCGGTCTGAAGTATCCTTTTACGAATTGGATGTATCTACAAAATGTTTTAAAATTAATATGTTAGCTTAAGCAGTACCTTACAGGTTAGATCACAAATGACAGGGGCCTCAAGTGAAAACTTTTCAGGGATAAAATGAAAAGAGGCTAATACTTAAAAAGTACAATGAAATAAAAACAAAACCAATAAAGAACTCAGAAAAAGTATGCAGCCCAATGATCGAGGACTCAAACGAGAATCACAACAAAAAATTAAAAATTCATTACTTTTGAAAGCTTTCCAATGGAGAATGCACACTTGTCCAACGAGAGAAAAAGACAGCTCTACCGATATGCAACACAATAATCTGACAAAGAGGGCCAAACATGCCACTGAAACTTCATTCAATATATTTAACCATACTGACGAAAGCCCAAATCCTTTAAAGGTTTGTACCACTGAAAATTTGAACTAAGGACCATCCACTTAAAAGGCCTCCTAAACTATTAAAGAACTCCACAAAAGAGCTACTAATTTCCTTGTGACTACACAGGGAAATAATGAAACTTTGGCCAAAGTTCTCCCTTTTATCTCCTGGAAAAGCTCAACCTTACAACAAAAGTTCTTCTCCTCCAACCATGTCTTGTAGAACATCGGAAAATGACTTTCTCATTCTCTTGGCTCGTAAGAACATTAACTTTAATACTCCAGCCTTGCATTCATCCCTCATAATAAGGAGGCCACCTGGAATCCAAAAACTTCCACAACAGCCCACCAAATACTTTTGAACACCAAATTGATTTGAAACAAAACCAGGTCGATCCATTTCCTCAAACAGCCTGCTGAGTAGAAGGGAAAGAAATCTTAAGAAGTTGAAAACCACAAAGATTAACAATAGAAGAGAACTTTGAGAAGACAAAAGAGAGTATCTCACTTCTTAAGGATGTTAGTCTCCTGTTGTTGAAACAATGAAATGCAAGCTTCGCCATAGTGCTCTTCATTAAAAATCTCCTCAATAACGAGATGAAAAGCAAGATTATCACATTCCTCGCTACTTACACCAATGCCGCATTTACCAAACCATAATGAAAATTGATGCGAGCGTAATGAAATTTCATTGATGGATCAATTACACTGAGCTTGAATAGCAAACATAATTGGATTGCTTTTGATCGCGTTTAGTTAAAATTATGAATTTCCTCAAATTTACTGTTACCTCTACCTCTAAGGATCAAACGGTAATGGTAACGGTAAGAATAAAAATGTCAAAATTGATAATTTTTCAGTTGTAACAGTAACAATAATGGTAACCATAATGTGATAACGGTAACTACAATGGTAACACTAACGATACGACGTAATTCTCAGGTGCAATCAGATTGAACACTCTCAATTCATCAATCAGATTACTCTCAATCCAATTGCGTTATTTCATTACAGATTTGGATGTGGGCCTCATATGTTAGTACAAATGCAGAACACAAGTAAACAACACTAAAAATAATCAAATGGGATCCACATTTTTTATTTCCATTGATCTATTACGTTTTTACTGGGGCAAACATGGCCTAACATCAGAATCATCACTAGCTTCAGATGAGCAAGGTGAGAACTGCTCATTTACCGTGTTAAACATTCCTTTAATAAAAGTGACCTTTGAGCCTGGGATGGAGAAGGAAGATTGACAATTTTCTTCTAAGAAATCTTGGCTAATATCATGATTAACCGTTAACTCATATGTGGCTTTTTTTCAAGGGTTATGGAAAGGAAGAGTAATGTATGAATTTTTGGATACAAAATTCTGATTGGATTCATTTATGACAGCTTTCTTTAACTAGGTGAAGACAAATAAGGCACGTTTAATGTAAACTCGCCCATTCATCAACAATCAACTCATATCTTCCTAGTAATACTTGGTACTGAAAATAGAACTGGTATGCCATTAAAGCTGTTAGGACTCCAATTTATTAAAGAATGAATTTACAACAGTAATTTATCCCACTGAAATTCAAAAGGTAAACCAAATCTCGTTGTGAAGACACTCATACCTTCGAAGCATAGTAAGAGGCCAGTTATTTGAAAGATCATTGTCACGCTTTCCCTTTTCTTGTTCGCACTACAAATAATCATCATTAAACAATTACAAGAACATAAAAGAAAAAAGAAATTGATAACATAATCAAGAGAGCACATTTACCTCAGATAGAATATGAGACGAAACAACTGCATCCCATTCAGGATTTTTTGTATCTAAAAGCACAAGAACGATATCAAATCTGCTCAATAGGGGACCGGAGAGTGTTGTATTGACAGAGAGAGCTAATCACGTTAAGGAAGTCCTAATATTGCTTTCCAACGTAGATACATCAATGCAAGAACACAACCATCAATGCACATAATCAAAGGAGGGAATGTTGAAGGTGAAAAAAGAAAATTATAGAAAAGTTGAAGTAAAAGTTATCGAAATTGTTAGTGCAAATCAATAAGATTTGATATGCTGGAAGGAAATTTGACTATGATAACTTCCAGAATCTTCATCTGCCTTCCTAAAAAAACCATTTGATTCTACATTTACACAAGACCATTGGACCCTTTGAGAACTTCCAGAATCTTCAATTGCTTTCCTAAACAACCATTTAAATATCTCCTCGACTTCAAAACACATATCCCCTGCCTGCATTACATACTTCAGCCGCCATTTTTCGCTTACTCTGGGACACTTAAATAGAGCATATTCAAATATAAAGCTTTCAATCTCTATTAACAATCACCATAGTGACTTGACCAGAGGCCCAATAGTTGATATTTCTACTCTTAACGATTCTGAAACAGTCCGTGCCCCCAACCTCCATTTTACGAAATTCCCATCAACTATATGCATTCCATTCCAATTAATAAGCTTATTCTTTTATTGCTCCCAACATGCCCTACTAGAAACTTAAGAACTGAAAGGTCGTATTATGAGTTCACAAGGATTGCCTGAACTCCTCCATTAGACAATAAAACATTTCTCCATTTGGTAATTTGTATCTATAAAGCACCGACACTTTTAAGTGACCAAGTATTGTATCGGACACGTGTCAAACACCGACATGCCCCCAACACATGTCCGACATGTTAGCAGCTGTGTCCATTATTTTATAATATTTTTTTTAATTTCCAACACAGCAAGGACACTTGAGCTGCAAAATTTTAAAAACATTAGTCTTATGCAAACATAAATGTCACTAACCCAGCCCAACGTTATTGAAATAGCATCCTTATATATATTGAAAAGTACAACCATTTCTTTGCCTAATTTTGAAGTTTTGCAGAGATTTGAGGGAAATTTTGGAAGCATAAATTTATCTTATTCAAACATAAATGTCAAGGGGTTTTCTTATAAAGGATTTGAATACAAGTTTAACACAAATATCGAGGGGGTTTTCTCGTTAAGGATTCAAATACTTGTTCAAGCAGCAGGGGGATGCGCTTTCTTTGTGAGAATGCAATAGGAAAAATAAAGAGAAAAATGCATGGAATATAAACAGCTTGTCAAAAAGGTGAAAACCGAAGGGAGAATAGTAATTATCACCTCTCCTATGGGGCCTATCACAACCGTCCCAGTAACAACCCAATAAGTAAACCCAGTCCTAAATAAACGCAAGTTTGTGTTACTCAGGACCACAATCTTAAGGTTGTTAGGTTAAACCACAAATAATGTGAAAATGATACGTTGTTCAGGGTCATAATGTCCTTTAGGATTTGTTGCGCCAAATACTATCGTTCTAGTACTGAGAGTTGTTACAAGACCAGCCTAAAGAAGGTAAACACAAAAGAAAATAGGGTAAGAACATCGGTGAAAGAAAATATGTAAAATAGCAGATATACATACTTCTTAACTAAAGTAACTTAGCAGAAATAAATATGCAAGAAGATAACTACAATGCTGGCCTTCTAACTTGAATAAGGTATGGCCGGACAGCAGCTTACAAACAACAAACAGTTGTCATATATTTGAATGTAGATGTTATGCCTGATGCTGATTCTTGCCATTTGCTTACTCTGATATTTTTTTATCCTACTTGTACGTTCAATTGTTCAGCTTACTTTTATTTATCAGTTGAAATTATCAAATTCTGTGTGGCTAACCTTCAAGTTAATACTTTACGTAACTCCAATATTTAGACCATTTGTTTGAAAAAAGTACCACCCAAAGAAAAAAGAAACAGTCTCAAGGATAAACCAAGCTTTAAAATGAAAACAAAAGCAGAAAACAACGAAAATGATGATTCATGAAAAAGAAAGAGAAATGGTTACGAGAACTACAAAAGTTTTTTCTGGAGCTGCAGGTGGGGCCCAGCTGGTGGTTTTTGTAGGGGTTTGTTAGGGCCAGGGGTGCGAATAATTTGGTTGAGGCGGAAGGATTGGAGAGAATTTTTAGCTCTCTCAAATGTCCTCGAGTAATTTTGTCATTGTTCTTTCTTTTCTTTCTTTATCTTTGGATATGTTGATAATTGGACTTAACTATTAGCATGGATTGTGAATTTAAAATTTACTTTTGCATTATAACGTTCACCAGGGTTGTTATTACTCTGTTCTTTTTCCTCTTTCTTATTGGGTTTTACTCAGTGCAGAGATTTTAATCCCCAACAGAAACTAAATATTAATCCATATCCTAATTAACCAAATTCTAATAATAATCAACTAAGGATGACCAAAATACCTCGACTACCCTAATTTTTTTTTTGATATCCGTGTTCGAACCAGCTTACGCGCACCTCGACTAATCCCACAGGGTAACCCGCCTGACCCTACAACATTCGGATGTCAAGGAAACTCATAGTAAATTAATTCCTAAGTAAGTGGCCACCATGGATTAAACACATGACTTCTTAGCTAGTTATTGAGACCGTATCTCCTTTCTTACTATTAGGCCAACCCATGATGGTTCAATTTATCCTTAATTCCACTACATCAGAAATTCAGAGAAACTAAACTAGGTCAATATGTTGTCTTTTTTATTTTTAACTAAACTAAAGTGTAATATATAGATTTAGGTTTATTTAAAGTTCCCTCCTTCCTTTCAACCATTCCCTCATTTTCTGCTTTGGTCTCTCTCCCACTTATCTTGTTTAGGTTTGATTCTAGACTCTGCCGACAATTTACCAAAATTCACAATAATACTATGTGTTCGCCAATTGCCCCTTTTTACATTTCATAATGTTCATCATGTTAATCTCTAGTTCTCGTTACATATATATTTTTGTTTCTTATCAGAAAAACAGAAAAAAAAAATGCAAAAAATGATGTTTATCTCGAGTTTCAGTTACATATATGTTTTCATTTCTCACCCAAAACAAAAAACAAAAAAAACAAAAACAAAAACAAAAACAAAAACAAAACAAAACAGAAGAAGAAAGAAAAGGAAAGAAAGAGAAAAAAAGAAAAAGAAGGAAAAAACTGATGTTTATCTCTAGTTCCAGCATAGCATCTAAAGCATCACTAGTTTCAAAATCTAGCATAGCATGCTCTCAGAATATCAACTTAACCATTTATATTAGAAATAAATAATACCTTTGCCACACTTATAGTCTGTTGCTCCATTGCTTCATGGATCGTGGCTCTGTCATGTTCTCTCATGCTAATAAAAAGGAAAAAAAAATGTATCTTAAGTTCCAAATAAGAAGAAAATGAACAAGCATCTTGATCAGGGACTTAAAGTTTTTCAAATCTACTTTTATTTAATTTTCCGGACGAAAAAGAATATATAAAATGGTTTCAAAAAAATTTAGTCTATTATTAAGATAGTTAGAAGGAACAGCCATTGATCCAAGGGTTGAAACAGAAGTCCAAGAGTTCAATGATAAGCAAACTCGAATACAAGAGAAGAGTTGTCTAGTGAAAGGTTGCTATAAATGTTGGAAATTAGTTGTGTGTTTATAATTCCAATCGTATTTTTGTAATTTACTGTATCCTAGTTTTATTTCCTTATTTGTTAGGGCTTATTGTGGGTTATATATATTCTTCCCCTTGTATTCTTTTGATTATTAGAAAATAAGAAGAAAGGATTATGTCGTGGTTTTTTCTCCCTGTGCTAGGGTTTTCCACGTATACCTTGTGTTTTCTCTTCTTCCTTCTTTTTCAATAATAAATATGGAAAATTAAATGGTTTGGCATTGTGAGGATAGACAGAATTAGGAGAGCAGTTATTGTAGCAAAGTCCAGGCCTCTCAAGGATATTGTAAATCTTCTTTCCTCTTTTAATAAATTTTCTATCAATTTCAATTGCAATCTTCAGGTTCCTATCAGCATGGATAGGCTAGTCACTTATATTCGAAGTTTTTTTTTTTTAATTATTTCATAGGTAACATTTTAATTAGTTGGAGATCCTTCCTATGGGCCTTTTTTGTGGTCGTGGTTGTTTATATGTCCTGTATGGCTGTATTCTTTCACTTTTTTTTCTTAATGAAAAACAATAAAAAAAATTTCAAATTTCTTCTCTTTCTTTGTAAATTGTATATGTCCTGTCCCTCATTGTTTCATTATGCCTTTTCAGGTCCATTGGCTAATATGTAGGAGCAATGAAATACAGAGATTTGAGGCCTTCGTTAAATAAAACCAGTTTTACCGTGTAATCCAACATGCAAGTTGTTGTTGTTATTATTATTGTTATTTTATGTGAAAAATTCATACAAAATTTCATTGATGGTATGAAATTACAAAAGGGCAAGTTACAGTATCAAATATTTCCGTTTCCAATTTAAAAGAATGCACCTGTCCACTTCATCTATGCAACAAAGTCCTCCATCAGCCAATACAAGTGCCCCAGCCTCCAGCATCCATTCCCCTGTCAGTTCCATGAATATACAAATTTGTTGTTTATGAGGAAGGTGGATGAGATGCACAAAATCGGCGATCAAATGAAAAAGACCATCAATCTAAACAAATTTAAAGACTAATAGTGTAGGTTAAATTAGATTACGCAGCCGAAGTTGTTATATTTAAATTATCATCCACTCCACTTCTACTAATATACCAAGACAGATGTACAGCATGATTATGAAAGACAGGGAAACAATATCTTATGTATAACTTATTTATTACAAGAGACAAATGACCCCACATATATTGGTTTCCTAAGATAAAATTTCATCATCAGAATAAGACTTCTTCAAGTTTCCACCTTTAGCTTGACACTCAAATATGCTTGTCATGGCCTCTGGCACTATTTTTCATTTCAAGATAGTAAGGATACGTCAATCGACCAAGTTGGGCAGAAAAACAGAAGGATGTCACAATTGAGGTTTCGAATTTTGACCAAAAGAAGTAATAGGTGTTCTTTATTAGTTTATGTTAAGGGATGCTTTCAAATATAGCAAAATGAGCAAACTTATTTACAAAGTATAAAACTGATCGATATCTATCTGGATCTATCGCGGTTTATTACAGATAGAAAGTAAAACTTTTCTATATTTGTAAATATTTTCAACAGTTTTGCTATTTAAAATAATGTCTCTATTAAACTTGATTTTGCAGATCACTCAATATGTATAAAAAGGAAAAAGTTTTGAAAGTTACCTCCATCCTTAACAGCAGCAACAGTTAGTCCAGCGCTAGTGCTTCCTAATCCAGTGGTAATAACAGCTCGGTTGCTCAATTTGGCAGCAAATTTCAGGAACTGTGACTTTCCAGTACCTGACACAGATGAACTCCACACATATATATAAATATCTAACATTGCATAATACAGCTTTTCAAGTTTAAATGCTATTTTAATGAAAATTTAGAATTATGTTTCCAAAAAAAATAATTAGTTATATTTGTTATTAAAGCTAATTCACTGTTTCTGTAACTGCAAGTATCAAAAGAGGCGCATAGGCCTCAAAATCCTAAAATTTATCCCTCCATCTACGTCACATTCACTGATTCACATATAATAACACCCCATGAGCCTTAAATTTAAATCTTCAATGGTAAAAAGTGATTTGCACCAAATCAAGCTTTAACAACCTAACAATTTTGAGATTGAAGTACTAATAATTGCCAGTGGATCTTTAACTTTTCATATTAACTTTTTCTCAATCAGTTTGACAGTAGGTTTTGGTAGTCCTGCTTTTAAATTAGAGAAAATGAGAAAGTCTAAATTTCCCCAAATTACCTTGAAGTCATACACGGTGACAAAATTTCTAGAAATTATCATAATAACATAATTATTAACTTTCAATAATAGGGAATGTGCAAAAAGTAATGAAGCTATGTATGAAAAAAAAATTTGTTTATCATTCATTGAGTGAGACAAATATTTATACAAGTTCTGCCATAGATCCGTATACTCTGCCACAAAGCAATTAGCCTCAACCTAAAAAAAGGACGAACATACCCTTTTGATTAATGATCCTCATAAGGTTGAAAAATGGTTCAAAGTGGTCTCTTAGTTAAATTCACCATTAGTTGACTTAGAAAATAGTCTTTTGGGAGTTTGTATCCTTTGACATTTTTATATATTTTCTTTAGATAAGAACATTTTTATATATTTTCATTAATCAATAAAATCTGGTATCTTTTTTCACGATTAAAATAATGGAATGGCATAGATGTATTTTGCTAAATTTCTCGTTGTACAAAAAAGAAAGGATCTTTAAATAAATGGCTCTCTTAGTTGTGAAATAAATACACATCCTTGGAACATAGCTCGTAAGACTTCCAACCTTTACACACCAAATCAGTATATTATGAATAGTATAAATATAAAGAGGGGAATGAGAATACCAGGATCGCCAACCAACAGTAGATGAGATTCACCTCGAACTTTAGTACCAGATATATCCACATGTTGTACACCTCCAGTGAGTGTTAAAGCAACTAAAAGTTGACAAAAGGGGACAAATATTGAAATTAATGCAATTCAAGTGCACAGAAATTAAGAATTAGACGTCTGCAGGGAGACTGGGGAGGGATGAGGGATGAGGGTGACCTAACTGAATGGATGAAAGAGGACTTATACCTGCAAGTTTTACAGTAAAAAGTCCAAACACTTGAGGGCATATACCTCTTAGAATAGCATTTCTTCCTGAATAACTTCAACCACGTCAGCCTCACAAATGAAATAGAACTTCGCATAAAAATCCACATTTAAGAACTGAGGACCACAATGAAACAAAAGCATTGAAAACTTTATCATGAAAGGCAATAAATGATCCTTCGAGTACAGGCAACAACCACTGATATAAAATGTAAGTAATATATCATTTGCCCCTTAGTGAAAGTTAGTTGCACCTTTTAGAGGAGTGTCTTTGAAATCTGACCAGAACTGCCTGAATTTCATAATTATATCATCAGGGATGTCAACCTCGGCCTTTAGTTCATTGGTTCTTCTAGAAAAGAAAAGAAATAAACATAAGATACATCTCAACTAGGTGGCACTACTTATCCTGAAAGACTTTAGTTCAAAGGTTTATACAAAGAGCTAAACAAAAAGAGGTCATAGGATCTGTAGGCGCACCCGGACATCTCAACTAGGTTGACACCCCATTAGCGCCCTCATCATATTCAACAAAAATACAGCCAAAAGATACAAAATAAAGTCTTTCGAGAATACAACAAGCATGTGCTTTAAAGCCAAAAAACTAAACAACATGGAAAAAACAGCAGCAGCACAAAAAGAGTAGACAAGAATCTTTCAGTTTCCTATTAAACAAAAAAAAAAATTATTAATCTTGGAGAGCCAATTCCTAGCAACTTCAACAATTTGACAATAGTGTCTTTTCTATCGAGTCTAAACCCTTCTGCGATCTATCTCTCAATACACGAACGGGGTTTACCATTCAGAACTTTGAAGAACACTAATAAAAACAAAAGAAAAAAAAATCAGCCACATAATTACAGGTCAATTCTGTCCAGACTGATTATTGAGGTCGTTTTCCACTGACCTAAACGCAAACAAATTTATAAACTGGCATGTCTCTCCCAGGGCACTTAGTATTGCTTGTTTAATAGGCTGCCACATTTGTCCTTAAGAATCATTCTCCAAAGCCTCTTTGTCTCTTTGAAATGTAATCTTGAACCTTATACCGTGTAGTTAAATAAAACTTGTGTAAAATTAATGTGTTTCTCGGAATTTTACCCTAAACAGTGGAAAGTTAAAAAAAAATTGAAGTAAATTGCAAAATGATTTTATCATCCTCATCCTCTTCTTGCTTGTCAATTACACATGTACTAAAATAATTTTTCTTCTCCATTGAGAAGAAAAGTAATGACAATGTAAAAGTTTGCAATAGTTATGAAATATAAGATGTAAACTCAAGCACCAAGAAGACAAGAACCAAAAAAAACATTTTGGTAAGTGCAATTAAAATGTAAGAATAAGCAATGCATTTGTATCTTTCAAAAATACGAAGGTAACGCACTGTCAATTGTATAACAAAAATTTTTAAGCAGTAACCTCCATGAAAAAGTTGCATATACCTCACATGATTTGCAATTAGCATTGGATCAAGGTCACACCGAACATCTTTGAGGTCTGGGGACCACTTTGCACTCAATACTCCTGTAACAATAACGTCATCTGCCCCAATAATCAAACCCCCCATCCCCATTAAGAAGGAAACGGTAAGGAACCAATAACCTCATCTGCTATAAACAAACAAACAAATATATATATATATATATATAGATACATATTAAAAAGAAGTGACATTCATACGATTCTTGAAAAGAGATAATGCGGAATAATTTTGGTTTGAAGACAGATCTTAGTTACTTTTTTTTTCTTTGATCTTATTTTTCTACTATTATGCTCAGGTTCGTTCGTGTTGTTTCTGTTTGCTCTTCTTGCCTGTACTTTTGTTTGTCTGTAACCGTTCTATTTGTTCTTAGTATAATTCTCTTGTACTTTGAGCATTAGTCTTTTTCATTAATATAATTAATAAAGAGGCTCGTATTGGTTTAAAAGAAAAACAACCTTGATCAAGTTGGACCATAATTGTGCCTTGGTAGCTTTGAAAGGTGATCAATGAACATCATTTCGATCCGGACAAGAGAGAAAAAAGCTAACTACATGACCAGAGCTTTCCAATCACTGATAACTATCAAGGAGGTGCTTGACCCAAGGAGTTAGAGAGTAGGAGTTGGAGGAGTGGAGTTGTGAACTTCACACCTTGTTTGGCCCAAGGAGGTCGTGAGTTCCACAACCAAAAGCCATCAATTTTAAGTCAGATTAACTCCTTACATTTTAGACCCCAACAGTATTTAGTGAAAAGGATAAGTGTGGTTCTTCTCCTTCCCATTGAAAGTTTTATCGTTCCTAATTCTGGCTGCCATAAGTATTTAGTGAAGAAACAAAACTCCAAGTCCAAATGAACTTGAGAGTGAGTTCTTAAGTATTTGGGACTTAACATAGGAAGATTGCATAAATGTGCCTAAGTGTTTGCATCGAGTAGAACTTTATTTGAAATATTGTCTTCCACTATTTCAGGACATTACGTCTTCTCCAAAAGGATCGATAGCGAAACATTGGGATTTTTAGTTGAACTCTTGGGCTATTAACTTTTTTCGGTTATTAAAGGAAGAAGAGATAGCAGAATTTCAGGAGTTGATTGGTAAGATTTCAGCAGAGAATTTCTGAGGCACCTGACAAAAGAATGTGGTACCTAGAGAGTAATGGAAGATTTTCTGTAAAATCTCTCACAACTCATCTTTCCCCATCTTCACCTTTGGATAATGTGTTGCACATGGCTTAATGAAAAAATGCAGTTGACATTCTTGTTTGGGTTTTGCTGTTGGGTCCATTTGAACATGTCTTCAGTATTGCAGCGAAAATTGCCAGCTAGTTGCCTTTCCCCTTAAATCTGCCCATTCTGTCTTCAGCATGGAGAAGATCCATCTCATCTGTTTTTCCTTTGTCCATACTCAGCTAAGTGTTGGGAAACTTTGCTCTCCATTTTTAATATGGCATGGGTGTTTGATAAGGAGTGTAGTGAAACGGTTAGACAGCTTCTAGGAGGGCCTTATTTCAATAAGACCTCACGGTTATTATGGTGGAATGCGGTCAAAACATTAAGGTTTGAAAGAAACCAAAAGATTTTTCATGACAAATCTCTTGGTTGGTTAGATTGTTATGAAGTTGCTCATAGAAACACTTCATAGTGGTGCATTCTCGCTAAAGAATTTGATCTGTACAGCATCTCAGAGCTAAATCTGAATTGGAGTGCCTTCATTCCAGCAGCCTAACTATGGATTGGTGCTAATTGGTCTCAGATCTCATTTGATTGTGTCATTCATCAGATTAGATAGTTCTGTATATTAGGAATTGCCTCACTTGTTTTTCATGAATTATTATTTATGATCTAAAGGTTGTTTGTTGGACTCAGTAGCTACGTATTTCCTAGTTTCTATGGATGATGAGGGCGCTAAGGAGTGTCAATCTAGTTGAGATTTCCTGGTGCGCCTACTTGTATAAGTCTCTTGTACTACTATGAGCTTTTATCTCATTATTATTAATAAAAGAGAAGCGTTTCCCTAAAAAATAAAATAAAATAAAAAAATAAATTATGTTTTTTCTAAGTGCTCTGTTTGGAACCTCAGAATTTTGAGGAATATCAATTCGTAACGAATTTCAAATGAATTTTGTTGTTTGTTATCGCAGGAAAGAGAATGATTTTAAAATCCAAAATGATTTCAAATCCTATTTTTACTTGAAAACTTTCTTGGCCAAAATGGTCGAATTTCACAGAATTTCATAGGATTTCAAAGTAAATTACATAATTAACATCATCATTTTCTAATTTTCAATTAACACATTCGTAGATAAAACCCTATATTAGTAAATTCTTAACTTTCTTTTGGTTTTCAATTACCATCCAAACATGAAAGTTTAAATACATTCATTTCAAATTTTTCTCATTCCAAACAAATAAATAATTTCAAATCGAATTTCAAATCATAAGATTAAAATCATTTCTTCAACTTTCTAGAATCCAAACGAAGGGTAAAGGAAATGAATCTAGGAAAAATTGAAAAGAGACTAATGTTCAAAATACACTTACACAAATATATATACATGTGTGTATATATAAAATACTATAATAAGTACAACCTTTAGACTTTTTTTTTTATAAGAAACGATTGTATTAAGAAACGAAGAAAGCAAAAAACAGTCTAGAGGCGAGGGACAAGAAGGCCCTCCCTAAAAAAAAAAAAAAAAACTAAAACAGAAAAGTCTTCCAATTGTTGAAAATCAAAGAAAAGCTATAATTACAAAAGAGATCACTGTAGTTTGTACACCACCAAAAAGTTGTGTTTTTCACCACAGACCAAAAAGAATCAAAAGAATTAGTAGTATCACTGAAAAATCTCCTATTTCTTTCCAACCTTTAGTATATAATGCTTCGTATAGTGTAAACATAAAAGATTAAAAAAGTAAATGTTGTTCTAAAAAAAATAATAATAATAAATGAATGTCATCTATTGTTGATCCTACACAAAATACTTTCTTTAAAGGCATGCAGACTCTTGATCTGATTTTTAATTGGAAACAAATCAAATATACATATGGATATTCTTGGACTGCTGAAGGATAAAATTTATGTAAGTGATGAATGGAATGGGATATTCATGGAGAAAAATAGGGCAATGCATCCCTCCATACCTCCAGCTTTAACAAGGTCAACAAGGTCATCCTTGAGAATGACGAGAATGGAACGAGGAATGGACCCCACACCCAAAACTTGTGTACTCTCCTGAATTTTTATCTCTTGGTAATCATGACGTACGACAGAACCTTCCAAGCACTCAAAACTTTTCCCTTCACATGGTTTTGACCTCTATGATCAAAGTTAATAAATTAGTCTGATCCACAAAAACTTGCTGTAACCAGAAAAATTATACTAGACAGACAATTGAAAAGACAAGGATCAAATCAAATCTTGAACTCATCAACACAATAACACGGTGAAATGAATTCATGATACATTACTAATAAATTCCAAAGCATAAACCTTCTGGATTGAACAAGGAAACAAATGAGATCTTCAAAAATAGAAAGGAAGAATTAGGAAATGACGTAGTATCCAATTCAATTTTAAACTAAATTAAGTTTCTAACTTTTATAAATGCAGATATGCAGTTACTTTCATTCACATTTTTAAAATTTATTTTTAATATTTAATTATAAAAAAACTTTAAAATTAAAAAATAAATAAATAGAATGTGCTTAGAATGAAAGGACCATTTGATTGCCAAAACCAAAATGCTAAGAGAACAAAGAAGAAACCTACTGAAAGACCGAGATCTCCTTTGTTAAATCGCTAATTGACCCAAAAACTTAAGTTGGTGGGTTATTTAAATTTAATTACATCAATACTTCAACATCCTCTACTTCAATGGAAGAATGCTAAAACAGGAGACTTTCCAGAATAAAAATCTTTAACCAATATTAATAAATAATAAAACTACTTGAAAATTCTGTCACAAATCCTTGGCTAATCATGTAATGTAACAGTATTTTAGCTCTTGGTATGTGTACCGTATGTACAGCCTACAGGCTGAGTTATTACCGTAATTCAGTTTCTCATAAACCCATACAATGTGGCTAGCTACAAATAGAAAGAGAGGCAAATCTACTTTATGTTGATTAGACCGAGGATTTATTAGAACCATTTGGAGCAATATGCTAGTGTGTTGGTTAATATGCATAATACATGGGACTATGAAATATGAGATAACTTGGCAGGGATCTGGAGCTAAAAAATGAGACAAACGACATGGAATTAGAAAACTAAGTACCTGAGAAGGACAAAATGATGGTAACTGTATTGAGTTTCTAGTTTCTAGCTCTGGATAAACTGGGAACCTTCACAGAGAAAAGTATAACTGTTCAAGAAATAAGAAGAATCTAGAAATGGTGTATACAAACAGGCATGCTACATTACCTTTACCAACTGGATAATCATAAAATATCCTGTTATACATACACGCACACAAAAGAAACAATTTCATTGGTGAATGAAATTTACATAAGGGATGGATAATCCATGATGATCACAAAAGACTCCCTAACTAGAAGAAAGGGAAGTGTAACTACATAAAAAGATTAGACGAGATCAAAGATCACTTTAAAGGTGTGCCATTTGTCCAAAAAAACTCTTTGATTCCTCTATTTCCAAATAACCCAAAAGAAGGCCATGTTCATACTTAATAGATTTGGCATCCTTAAAAGGATGCTCAGATAAAGATTAAAATCCAACGCTACATGAAAAAGGTTGAGGAATAAAAGTTTACATTAGATTCATCTCAAGAATTATCCTTTTTACTTCATGTAAGTGGATATTCCACAAGATTTCAGTTTCAGCTACCTATTAAATATAAGAAATCAATAACAAAGAATAGTTAATCATGTAGTCCTGCAAGTCTAGCTCCGCTTCCTGAATAAGCCCCATCCATATTGATGGTGACAGATTTAGTATCAATGGAGATGGACCACTCAGTGTTGCTCCAATCTTTCATGGTGAAAGAAGGCCACCAAGATGGTGATCAGGGAAGGTCTAAGATGAATTGGTGATGGGAGACTGTTGAAAGGGGAAGGGGGAAAGGAGAGGAGGCCATAGTGTTCACGACTATCACATTTATTACAGTAAAATTGAAATGCAAAGCTACCAAATACCAAATTACTAGAGTGTCTTTTCTTTCAAAAGATATACCAACGTTCTCTCGCCCGTTTAAGCTAGTTTTGTAGTTAATTCAGCAATAATATTAGCATTAGTAATTGAACCCAATGGCTTGGAAACTTCCCCTCTTCCGTCTCTAAGGTTTGTTGGGAGGCTGAAATGTAATCGGAATTACGATAAAATGTTAAAACCGGCGTTGGAAGGAATCATGAAGCCTCAAAACGGTAGAAAAGAAGGTTTGATTGAAAGTGATGGGAAGTGAATATAGTAAGGATTACAAACCATGCCCCAAGCACTAATCCAAAAGTGGGCTTGGGATTACACCCATTACATTCCAACTTCCTAAACAGGCTCTAACATCCTTAACCGTTGATAATAATCTATACAGAATTAATACAATAGACAAAGGAGAGGAGAAAAGATTGAATCATACAATTGAGGTTCCAAAGATGGTAGAACCAAATCATAACATGGTGAAAACTCGAACCAACAAGGTGTTGAATGTAAGTGGATACGTAGACGAATGACGTTTGAAACATAAGTAAAATTCAACTCACTTGTGCTTGCATTTCCGGCAGATATACCACCTCTCACCCTCGTACATCTTAATTGCCCCGGATCGGATTACCGTTCCTTTAAGTGTGAGAAGCACTCCACGATGCTTCACTCTGACAGACCCAATACTAGGAAAAGTCTCTAAAATCAGGCAGAACGCAACCAACAAAAACTCAATCAAACGAACCCCAACTTTCACAGAAGAGTGATCAACATTTCATTAATAAAACTAGGGAACAGATACATACCAGGCAATTCCAGCGGGGAGCCAGTGACATTAATGCGAACATGGATGAAATCTTTTTTAACTCCATTCATGGACCCTTTCGAATCACCCAAAATGATCGTCTGCAACCACAATCACAAAAATGAGCATCAATAATGCATGAGGAGAGCATAAGTAAGCTTCTGCAAAAATATTAGATTACAAACGTGAGCCCAAACAGCTGCATCGTCAAAAATACGCAAGTAGTCGGTCGGACGGGAGAAAAGAAGACGAGCAAGAGGTGGGTCGTCGTCCATCAGCTCAGCGAACCTAATGAAAAGAACAAATGCAAATGAGAAAAGAGAGAAAAGAGATAAAAGAGAGAAATAAGGAAGGAAATGGAATTGCTTACTCCACGAATAAAGGGTAGTGGAGCTTAGGATCAGAGGAATGAGCAATGGAGCTGAGCTGATCGGAGTGGTGGCGAATAAGAAAGGAAGCAAAGGCCTTGAGAGGACTAGTAGGAGGATCATCCATTGCTGCCAAGGAGATGTCCATGGCTGACCTCCCAGACGTCTCAATGGTGGAACAAGCGGAAGCTCGAAGGTGAATTTGGCGGGAATTACTTTATATAGCATGTCCAGATTTTGTTCTTTTTTCCTAAAAACTTAAAATATCACTTTGGTCCTCTATCCGGTTTTGTTGATGATTTTTGAAGTGTAAGGAATAAATTGTTATAATTTATAAAGTTTAAGATTAAACTATTATTTATTAAAGTTTATGGACTAAATTCTTAAAAATTTAATATAATGTGGACTAAATCATTAACGAGAGACAAGCCCCTTTAAAGAATTGATTTACATTTCAAATGGAGGGTAAAAAGACAACCTCGAGGCAATCTAGTGCAACCACCTTCAACAAGCCATCAAAATCTAGACAAACGATGCTTAAATCCAATAATGTAGGTTTCTATCTTTAGGTTACATTGTAATCGTACTTGCCAATTTTCTATATTATTGAATAAATCAGTGTATTTAAATCATTAATTCAATCCAAAAGCTTAAGTCGATAGGTGAGAGTAAACTTAATATAATATCCAACAGTTTACATGACAACCTTTTACATAAGTAAATAAATAGAGACCAATAAAGAAAAAAATACATAATATATATATTCATAATACATGATAAGAGAGTATTCTCCAAAAAGTACGGAGGACATAGACT
The DNA here is from genome assembly GCA_037974625.1 of Cucumis cinereus. Classification (NCBI taxonomy): domain Eukaryota; kingdom Viridiplantae; phylum Streptophyta; class Magnoliopsida; order Cucurbitales; family Cucurbitaceae; genus Cucumis; species Cucumis cinereus. Next base: position 1,722,654 of record JBBPDJ010000001.1, read on the forward strand.
AAATTGTTACAATTTTTTTCATAGGAAGTTGTTACAAATTTCGGTGGTGACCACTATATTTGTTGAGAACAAGACTAAAGTTTCATGTTGGCTAAATAACACGAAGATCAATGGTATAAAAGTGAAAGACAAATTATCTCTATTAGTACAAGACATTTTGAGTAGAACGAAAAGCAAAACTACGAAAACCTATGTCGCAAAGTATAGCAAATGGTCACTCTACGATTCTAGTAAAATTTGATCGAGCGATCAATCTGATATAATTTGGACTACACTAAGCTTTGAACGAGAAAGACGAAGCACTAGACAAAAGAGTTACTGTGATTGAGATATTGTAAGAAATTTTCTTCACGATGAGTCGTTTTTTTTCTTTTCAATTTTGAAGTTTTCCACGTTAATTTCTCGAAGTATACTTTTCTGTTGATATGGTAGAGTAGAGTGACATTTTTTCCCAAACTTGTTTGAAATCTTCTACAATGTTGAAGGTCAAGCTACTTTTTCTTTCAATTATTGTTGTTTACAAGTAAATACTCCATGTTAAATATCAAGAAACTCAGAAAACCTCTCGTCTTACTCTAAATAGACCCCTTCTGAAGAGCTTTGCAAAGCCAAGAAATGTGTCATTCTGCTCTAGCAGCACGAGCTATTCTTGATAACCATCATTCTTTCCTCAAAAGCTCAACCTTCAATGTAGATTCTCGCAACAACCAATAAGATCGCTCACACGAGCTGTTTTGGGACGCTCCCGGAATGTGATGTGTCGTGCAAATTCACTAGAACATCTTAAAAGTAGCTCAAGGCATTATTAGTTACAACCGAGCTTAAGCTTAAAATGAAATTATCCTCGACGTATTAATTGTAGAGATCAATCTAGCTACAACCAATCCAGCAGCCAATGCAAGTCCAAATATTGCATGTAACCTCACACAGAAATACTTAGCCATGAAAATTTTTTGTTTATCCTGCAAATTTGAAAAGATTATCAGTAATTTAGTTTGATATAATAACCATAAGTGGGGAAGTATATTCCTACTAATTTCACATTTTTATGATCTCATAACCATCTTCAATTAGTAATAATATTGCTAGCACTTCTATTCGGTATACCACTACCCTCTTAAGAACAAAGAGAAATCTTCTTTGGTCTAATCACTAGTATACCTAAAGACTTAACCATTTAATTGCTGAATGTAAGGTCTGAAAATATGTTCTTGTTCGTTAACTATTCGGTTTTTAGTTTTTAGAAACTAAGCTCATAGGTGAAACCATAATAAAGTAATTGAGAGGAAACAAGCATAAATTTTAAAAACGGAACACTAAAAAAGAAATCGACATCAAGCAGAACCTAAATCGTTAGCCAGTCACCTTGTGGTGTTCTTCAACAAAGCTAACTACCAGCTTGCCCACTGGAATAGTAAGACCACAAAATAACTACAATGAAGAAGAAAAAAAAAGGATTAGTAAACTTTATTCAGTTCAGAAAGGAAGCGTTTTGTTTTAAGATTGGACTTACAATGCAAGTAAATGGAAGATTCTTGCTTAAACCTAGAGCAAACAGAAGCACATAGAGCATAATTACTGCAACCTTCACCACCTTGGAACCTCTTTCTGTACCAAGCCTTACCTGCATAATATAAACACAGATACATGTAACACTAAAGTGTCTCCACCTAATATTTTTTTAAAACTGAAGCTGGGCGAACACATTACCAAAGGAGACATTTTTCCTACAGCTCTGTCTCCCTCAACCTACGCACGACAACGTCGGAGTTAGTTAAATGATCACTAAAATAAATCACAAGGCGAATTAAGAACGTGCATGTTTGTTTTTCTGTTTTTGTCTTCTTCTTTTTTTCTCTTAAGAGGACAAGTACCTGATGGAAATGGCTGCAGAAGAGAATTAAAGTCGTTGTCATCCCCACAAGGATAGAAGCAGAAAGAATTGTATTGGATATGGGAAGATATCTCATCTCCCTGTGGACCAGAGAGTCAATATGCAAAACCAGACAAAACAACTACAGATCCTAACCAAATGATTGAAGTAACCTTGCGTTACTCTGTAATAAGTAAAAGGCTGTTGTAGCAAATGGACCAAAAGCAGCAAAGCACAAGGGCTCTCCCAATCCTTGGTAACTTAACCGGAACGGTGGACACTGCAACAGAGACAATTCTCAGCAGATCAACATGAATAGTTTGCTATTCCCAATTCTCAGTAGATCTGAAAATATGAATGGGTTGTTATTCTCCTATATCTGATATCACATTATTCTACCTTTTGTTATCTTCAACTCTTCCTCTGAATTTAAAGATCATACAATGCTTGAAATCCAAACTGGGTTTTGAATGCTAAGTCTTGACAAGATTTAGACTATTCTCTATCTTAAAATAATTCTAAGCTCTCTATGCCATCAAGTACACACATAAAAATATAACACTCTTTGGATTGTGAAAGCCGCCCACAAATATTGAGTTCCCTTTCACTATACTTCACAGAAAACTAGTTTAATTATCTAAGAAAACCAAACTTTTAGTTAACCCTTTTCAGCTGTGTACTTCACAACCTATATGATGGCATGGTAGCAGAGTCTTATGCAGAGGGTTAAATTGAGATGTTACCTGATATATGTAGCCACAAACAATTGAAAAGGCTAAAAATAATATTGAACGCAGGTTCCCGGCCTTCAAAGAAGCCCATGTCAACCCCATAAAGCCAAGAGCAAGAAAAGTGTAGGCAGCAATAAGTGTTCCTATAGGGCTTATTCCAACATAAATTTAACATAAACAAGAAGTCAACAAATTTTGTATAATAGAAGAAAACGAAACAAGATTATGAAAATCGAGGAGGCCTTAGAAAAGAAATTAGTGTGAACTTTACCTGCCAACAAGTTTTACAACTGACTCCTTTTTGTTCTCATCAGCTCCTGTACCGAAGTCATAAGCATCATTACTGCAAACGGATTGTTTTAATTCATTACTTGCAAATGGTAGAAAGAGCTTCATACACTTTTTTCCAGAACTTCATGATGCAATGAAATGAGAACCCTTCCATGGATCATGATGTCGAGAACAAATCATTCATGCGACAATCTAAGACTAAAAACACTTTCCTCAAAATGGTATAAAGATCAGGAAGCAGGGCAAAGCTAGGAAATTTAGAGAGCAAAATTTTATAATCCTAACACTGTTTTTGCTGGGAATGATTATCATTGTAATGATTTTCAATTAATGTTACATTTGAAAATATATAATAATAATTGTTTAGATGGTTACAAATATTGTAACCGTTTTATGGTTACAATTCTAAGTTTTTAATATGCTGGTGGTTATAGGTCTAAAATTAATTTTAGATCCAAAAATGTTTCTCTATAAAAGTTGAGGAACAAAAGATTTTGAAGTAAGTTCTTCTTCTCCCTTTTCTTTCGACAATTTAATTTCTCTGAGCAAGTTTTTATCTGATTCTATTCCTTTCCCTAACGAGTGCACTTCTGAGATTAGTGTTGTGTTAGTCTTGAGGAGCAATCAGCACAAGCGATTTAGTACCTAGGTCACGCCTACTTTTACTTTCAAGGCAGTAGAATTTCTACGGCACAACAACGATCAACATTTGATTCATACAGTTTTAAGCTTGCATATTCCGAAGATTTAAAGAATTCCAGGAGAACTTTCTTGTGGAGCGATTTGTATCACTTAAAATAAACTGGTTTCCTTGTCAGATAACCTCGTGATAATCAACCACAAAGTAAATTCAACATCTAACTTATTTTCCTTGGGTTGTCCCGACTTGCTTGCAGAGTTTTAGCCTCTTGAGATCTAAGGATTGGCATCGATCTAAAGGTTGTCTTTTATTTTACTTTTTAAAAGAAACAAATGATATAAACATTCTTAGATTCACTTCAATAGGGCTGCATAACAGAAACACAAATGGAAACTCAAAGATGTTTTTTTTTTTACAAAATTTGAATCTCTATAGTCTATACTAAGCAATATGGCTATAGAAAAGATTTTCCAAAGTTAATACTTCCGGGAACACTTTATATTGTTTCTCAGTAGATTTTACCAAGGAACAATTGTATATGCAACCATTCAGCTGCCAACGAATACAATTTAGGTTGAGTGTGAACACAAACATGTCAGCCATATGAGGAATACTTCTTCACCTTAAATTAAGCCAACTGATGATAAGAACTGAGGAAGCCAGGATTACAGCAAAAAGCCGAGAAGAGAAGTTGCCAGACTGAAAATAAGCAGCTGCACTGCCTACCTGTTTGTAACGGAAAATAAAAGTTTGAATACATAGCATCCACATTCAACAAGAATAAGCATCTTCATGCAGTTAGTTTAAATTCCTAAGAGATGGCTGATTTAATACCTCAAAAATTGAACAACACGAGATTAAAGCTCAACTAATTGGTAAGAGAAAGTAAAAAACACTGCATTAATATAAGAATTGACTTGTTAACAAACAGAATCACCAAAAGAGACAATATAAAAAATTAAAAAAAATCATTGTTCAAACAAAAACCAGATCCATGTAAACTAACTTCAAACGACCACACACCATAGGGACCTTAAAAAATGATAATCTAAACAAAGGCTTTACACTCCGTTTTCATAATGAGGCACAAAAAGCAAGCTCAAGAGCAATCAAGTGTATTATAACTAATGTAAAGTGAAACACTACATTTCTCAAAAGAATGATATAAAACGATCAAACAGCTAGCTGCTTTACAGTGTAATGGACACCCACCATCAAAGGAACCAAGGCAACAGAATAAATTGGCAACTTAATTGCCCTCCAAATCAAAGTCCCCATACCAACATCCTCTTCCCCATTCACTTGGGAGATCGAATCAACCTCCATCGCTTTACATTCCGGTAACAAACCACTAGAACGGACCTTTCTGCATAACCCCAATTGCGTTCTGCGACTCCCGCAGGCAAATTTGCGAGCATCAATTGATAAAGTCGATGAATTTAAACGACCCAGATGAGAGCTGTGATAGTAGAAGAGTCAAGAAGAGAAATGGGGCTAAATGATAAGGTTTTGAAAGAAGATGTAGTTGCCATTGTGAAGTGGTACTTGCCTTGGAGTAATGGTGGTGAGGGAGAGATAGTGGTTGAGTTTGTTGTTTAGGGCGCCGAGTTGGGTGGGTATGCAAAGTATGGAGGCCATTGGCATCTCATTAAGGAAGATGAAATTGCAGAGTGAAGCTGCTTGTTGAAGAAGAGGATGAGATTAATTAAAGTGAAGATTTTAGTTGTCTTATCTTCTTCAACTTCAACTAACTATAGCTCTTAGTGAGAAAGATGTCATTAGTTGCCTTTTTGGCGGGTTTGATGACATTCTTTTTTTAAGCTATTAATTGGTCTTAAAATTACAAAATGTTAATACTTAATTTTTGAAAACTTTGAATTTAAGTTTGATTTTAATTTACTAAATTTGAATTTTGTTTAAATATTTTTTTAAGTTTGAAGGTTTATTTTTAATTTTTCGTTAAATATTGAATTCTATTTGAAATTAATCTCTTAATTTATTTAAATTAATTATAATTAATTAAGTTTCACTAATTAAAAGGTAATAGATCTTAGAAATTTATGGACCAAAATGAAAAATAACTCAAAATATTAAAACAATAATATTTTGAAATCTAGAGACTAAATTGGAATTAAATTCACAGTTTAACAGATAAAAGTCTCGTTTAGTAATCATTTGGTTTTGAGTTTTTTAAAATTAAGTTTACAAACATCTTTTTCACCTCTAAATTTCTTGTTTTGTTATCTATTTTTTAAACTAGTTTTTCAAAAATCACTGACAAAGTATTGATAGCTCTCAAAAGGAGTCTCTAGTTTTCATAAATTTAATGTTTATTATAGTTCTTAGACGTGTTATCGAGCATAATAACACAACTTCATTAACTTCAACAGTGTTCACTATTGAAACCGACACATTTAGTGTGAATCTTTATCTAGTTATCTCGCATCCTCCCTCTAATGTTTCTACCGTTGGTCGTCATCAACAAATTTGACAACTGTAGTCGGTAAGTAGCACCTCACTTTGACAATATTCATCGCCAACGACATGCTCTTGACAACCACCTGTAGCACCTCAAACTTCGGCAACAACTATATATAGCAAAGACTACCTTTGATGATCAATAATGGAGACCATATTTGATGTCAAACTCTAACGGTTACCTCTAGTGGCCAACTTCAACGATCGTTTGTGGTTACCAACTCTATGACCATTTCTAACGACCAACTTTGATAACCATCTCAATTGATCATATACTATAAAAACAAAAAAAGAACTCATAAAGTGAAAACATTTTTAAATGCAAATTTAAAATTACCAGTTCATAATACTTAACAGTTGTCTTTGATAGTAATTTGACATTAATAAAAACACTTTGAGTATACAGGCAACCAAATAAACTTATAACTTTTATAAAAACACTTTTGAAAACGATCCAATCAAACACACAATTTTTTTTTAGACCATTTTTAAACAAATGGAAATAAAAAAGCACTTTTTGACAAGTATGACAATTCAAACATGCTATAATTCAATTTTGTATACTAAAAGAAAATAAAATACATGTTAAACATATATATTCGCAAAATATGGTGAAATTCCATAAAAAATGATTAAACAAAAAACACTTTTCCCCAAAATAATAATATTCTTATTTTGGAAAAAATTGAAAAAAAAAAAAGTTGACAAAAAGTTACCACTTTGTACGGATTTGACCCTCTGGTTGCTCCATTCGAATCTTTGATTTGGAATAACTGAAATAAACACTACCATCAGCCATCAGCGTTCTCCCCTTTCACTCTGTTTCCCTCTAAACCTCAAAAAATGGCGCTCCCAACCACTACCCCTCTCCCAAAGACTCTCTCCCATCCCCTGTTTCCGATCACCTCCAAAACTCCCCACCACCGCCGTCTTCCCCCTTCTGCCCGATCCCCAAAACCCATCTTCGCCATTCATGCTGCCGACCCATCAAGGTCGTCCAAATCATCTATCCAGGTCCCGACGAAATGGACCCTCGATAGCTGGAAGTCGAAGAGGGCTCTGCAACTCCCCGAATATCCCGATCAGGCGGCGCTTGAATCTGTCCTCAGGACCCTTGAATCTTTTCCGCCGATCGTCTTTGCTGGAGAAGCTAGGTCCCTGGAGGACCGGCTGGCGCAGGCGGCTGTGGGGAAGGCGTTTCTTCTCCAAGGTGGGGATTGTGCTGAGAGCTTTAAGGAGTTCAATGCCAATAACATTCGTGATACTTTCCGTGTTCTGCTGCAGATGAGTGTTGTTCTTATGTTTGGTGGTCAAATGCCGGTTATTAAGGTTGATTACTGTTTCTGAGCTTTTTGTTGTTTAGCATTGTGCGATGGTTTTGATTGATTTTGATAAGTTTCAACTAGGAAATGACATGTATTGAAAAAATCCAAAATGATAACAGTTGAATGTGAATTCGAAAATCTAGCTACATGCCCTTGTTACCAAATGATATAAGTTTGAGATATTACTCTCATACATAGAAACTGTGCAAAACTGTTAGCTATATTTTGGCTGCCTTTAATAATTTCTTCATGTTTTGATTTTTACGTCTATGAGACTATTGTTCGATATGTATGTTCATCATTGATTTGATGTGTTACTCCTAAACCTGAAAGTTTGAATAAATAGGCGTTTGAAATTATTACTAGACCTAACAAAATGACATTACAGGTATGTTTGGAAATGTCTTGGTCTCCAAAGACACCATTGTTGTACCAAAAATACTTTCCATTCAAAATTAGAAGTGATCTATAAGTTGTTCTGGGAAAGTTTCAGAGCATTTACAATACTTTACGAGAAAGTATTTATACTTATAATAAGTATTTTTGTTAAAATGACATATGTTAATAGCAGTTTTAAACACAACTTATGGGGTTTGAACACAAAACTCTTGTTAAATGACCACTAACCCCAGAAAATTTAGTCACACAGGCAGTTTTTAATCTTCTATACATTTTTTTAACATATATCACTTCAATTTTCATCAGTGCTTAATATTGGTTCACAGAATGGTTGGTGGAATTCCCTGGTATGGGAAATGTAACAATTATGCTCTTCCTCTCAACTTATTTATTATGTAAGGCAAATTTCCCTACACTAGAGATTGGAGCTAAAGTTGTCTAACAAACAGTGCATTATTCTTTCCTTGTGACTACTGAGTGATTCCTGGGGTTATTATCTGGATTACATTTGACGGATTTGTAATAGGACTAGTGTATGGTGTAGGTAGGAAGAATGGCAGGTCAGTTTGCAAAGCCAAGATCAGACCCATACGAGGAGAAGGATGGAGTGAAACTCCCAAGCTACAGAGGAGACAATATAAATGGTGATTCATTTGATGAGCGATCTAGGATTCCAGACCCAGATCGAATGAATAGAGCTTACTGCCAGTCAGTGGCAACATTGAACCTCTTGAGGGCCTTTGCCACGGGAGGTTATGCCGCAATGCAGAGAGTTACGCAATGGAATCTTGATTTCACCGAGCATAGTGAGCAGGGTGATAGGTTTGACTCTTGAGTACTTTATTCTTCTATGTACCATTTGTATTGGCATTTGGTTCCATTCTAGTCAGCGGTGTACTGTTTATAGCAAATCATTTCACTTCACAATGAATACCTGTCAACCATGTTGATAAAGTGACCAATCAGCCACGCACTTTGATACCTTATTGGTTGTAGTTCCATAGTTTGGTAATATATTTTGGTTGCACTTGTGCCAACAGATACCAAGAACTAGCCCATAGAGTTGATGAGGCCCTCGGATTCATGTCTGCTTCTGGGCTCACTGTGGATCACCCTATCATGACCTCGACTGAGTTCTGGACATCTCATGAGTGTTTGCTCCTCCCTTATGAGCAAGCACTTACTAGGGAGGATTCCACTACTGGGCTTTACTATGACTGCTCGGCTCACATGCTTTGGGTGGGAGAACGAACTAGACAACTTGACGGTGCACATGTTGACTTTTTGAGAGGTGTTGCTAATCCTCTTGGCATTAAGGTACCTCTGTCTAAAAATTTAGATGGTGATGTTTAATTCCATCATTTTTTTTACTATCATCCTTCCCTTTCCCATTTTGTCTTAAAACTGCACTTTGTTATCATTGCACTATTGCAGCATTCCATGGAGTATGATCATAATATTCTAATTGAAACTACCATATTAAACCAATTCAGAATTTAAAAATAAAATTGAAAAAAGTTTAAAAGCTTAAGATTACAATAAATTGACTTTATAATTTGGAGATCAAATTTATGGATATTTTTGTGTATATATATTTTTCATTTATCAATTTTTGCTCGATAATCTGTTACTATTTTTTCTTGTGGAGTGTTTCGTTCTTTTTCCCGCTAAACATTTCTACAGATTATTTTTCTCTAGATGATCTATATTGGTTCTTGAATTGTTCCACTGGTGAATGTAGTAGAACTTTGCAACTGATAAATTATAGCATTTTGATACAGGCAAGTGATAAGATGGATCCAAAGGAATTGGTCAAGCTTATTGACATTCTAAATCACACGAACAAGCCTGGAAGAATTGTAGTGATTGTAAGAATGGGAGCTGAAAACATGAGAGTGAAACTTCCACATTTAATCAGGGAAGTGCGGCGAGCTGGTCAAATCGTCACTTGGGTCAGCGATCCCATGCATGGGAATACAATCAAAGCCCCCTGTGGACTAAAAACACGTTCATTTGATGCTATTAGGGTATGATCTCTCTTTCCAATTTAAATATATTTGATTGTTTGTTCCTTGCCGTTCTTGTCCAGCTTTATGAATAGTTTTCTGTTGCCAGTACAATTAACTTGTTACATCAATAAAAATTTTGGGGAGGACTTACGCAACAATCTTCTGGAATTATTTATAAATGCATTGATCATTCTTTCTTAATTTGTTTGGATGCTTTTGACCTTCCTGGATATGGTTTGTAGCCTAAATATCATGAATTACTCTTTAGATCTTCATTTAGAACAAATCTTTTTATGCATTTAGTTGAGTTTTACTCAACTTTAGACTTGACCAAACGAACAAGAAAAAATAGTAACAGATTATTGAACAAATCTGATATCACTGGAGTTGTACATCTTTTCACTTATCTCACTAATTAAATTATTGTTGTATTTGTCGATTCGTCGATAACAGGCTGAGGTGAGAGCATTTTTCGATGTACACGATCAAGAGGGAAGCTACCCTGGAGGAGTTCATTTGGAGATGACAGGACAGAATGTAACCGAATGCGTTGGAGGCTCACGAACTATAACTTATAATGATCTGAGCTCACGGTACCATACTCACTGCGACCCCAGACTCAATGCTTCTCAGTCTCTAGAGCTTGCCTTCATCATCGCCGAGCGGTTGAGAAGAAGAAGACTCGTAGCAGGGAAGGCTTTGGGATCGGTCTGACCTTAGAAGTCCCGGGTAATGCTTTGAGGTGTCGTTTCAGGTTGATGTATAAAAGCTAAAATGCGTTTGATGTTTTTCTACACACTTTGGGTTGTATAACACCTTGCATTGGTATGTTGAGCTGCAAGGCTTAAAATGGTGTTGTGTGAAACATGAAATGCAGTAGAGATGTGGTGAAAATAAATTTATGTAATGTTACTACTCAGGTCTTTATAATAGTAATAATAGAAGCCTTTTTGAGAGGTAACAATTTGAACTATCACTACCAACTTTGCTATTGACTTTATGCATTGAAGACAAAATTTATAGTCGTCCTACAGTTGATAATAGTGACATGCTTTTAGAATATTTGTTATGGAATTTCTTTAAATACTTTTGTATGAATATTATATTTAACAATACTTAGGCTTTATTTACCAATCCATAATCAATATTAACGTAATCAGAAAATTTCATTGATGGATCAATTATAATGGACCTCAATTGCACGTGTTCTTGGATTGTTTTTTTTAATCATGTTTTTAATTTGATTACTTCTGAGGTTGTTTACTTTGCATTATCGATATATATATATATCAAACTGAAATAATATTAATATTAGAAGATAATTTAGTGATAAATCTGTCTTTTAGTCCCTCTAAACTTAAGTCTTTACATAATCAAAATCAAAATCACCGCAACTATAAACTTAGTTAATCAAAAGCAAAATCAACCCATAATTAATAAAAGAATCCAAAAACAAACTTGAAAGAAAGCTCTTTATTTAATACAAATCTTCACCTAACTCACAAACAATGATTCAAATTCATTGATTCACAACACATTGATCTTTATTTATTTATTTCCCACTTAAATAATGGAGGACATAATAATAACAAAATGCATTATTCAAACTTAATAAAGAAACAAAATAATAAAAAGAAAAATGGAAAATTAGTACACGTCATCCGCTACGTCGTCGTTTCGCAATACTCGACAGATTGTAGTGAAATATGCGGCGTAACTGCTTACGTGTTGAATCGGGCAGCTCTCACGTAACCTTCAAAGCCGCCTCCCATGGCTTCCTCTGCTACTTCCTTCCCATATATTCAAATTCTTCACTCTTCTCTCTATCAATCCATTATTGCTCACCACCCAAGACACGGATTCAAATGAGTTTTGGGGGTTTACTTGGTTTCCAATATGGCATAGTTCAGGCTCCGCTTGGACCTGATATCTCCGGTCCCGAGCTCGTTGCTGCCGTTGCCAATGCCGGTGGACTTGGTCTTCTCCGAGCCCCCGATTGGGTACTTTTACTGTTTATTCATTACCCATGTTGGAAATGAATGTAATGTGTTGTGGAGAAGTATCTCTGACGTGCGATACGTGAGTGGATACGGAGTTTCTTCTCTTGTTGACTGATTGTTCGATCATACGTATTCGGATTTTAAAACTTTTAATAGTTGATCGATTTGAATGTTTGGCGTTTTAGTTTTACTTTTTGCAACTGCTTGTTGCATGGTTTTATAGGAATTCAGACGATTTTGGTGATGATTGGTTATGGAATTATGGAGGAGTGTTGGGTTTAACTGCGGACTTAGTCGGGGAATTGATAATGTCAACAAAGGGTTGGAGTATTGATCTTGTCAATCTGATACGAACAGTTTGTATATGATATGAATGTAAAGAATTTTGTTAAAACTATGGATATAATTAAATTTACCATAACCTTTTCTGTAAATTGGTGATTTATCATACTCATTTCTCTCCAATTAGTATTGATTTCCATTTGTTGTACTCACAAATTCGAAAGTATGGACTATGGATATAATTAAAATTATTGTTTAGGATTGATAGGTGATGCAAGCTTCGTACAGCTATTTTCTTCCTTCATTTGTTCTTCTATCAGTTCGGAAATTAGTTGTAAAATTTTATAACTATTCTGTCTTTTTTTTGTCTAAGAGCTTGGTTTTGAGATTAGTGTAGTATTTAGCTTTAGTTTTTACTTTCTGCAATGGTTTTGAGATTTTAGCCAAAATTTGACCAATCAATCAATTTTGTTTTGAGAACTACATGTTTTTGGTTTCTGAACCTTGCTGTGATCTCAAAAGTGTTTATAGGCATGTATTAAGGGCTGAACAGAGTTATATTCTTAAATTGACAACCTACAGTAAACTGATTATCAAACAGTCTTTTGATTATAAAGTCAAAAGGTGTATATCTTCCCATTTATCTCAACTGTTTATCTACATCATTCCTGTTCTCCACTCTAATTGAGTAGCAAGGAGTATACGCTTAAAAATTTTATGTATACCAGGAGTCACCTGATTATGTACGGGAATTGATAAGGAAGACCCGAGCGTTAACGGATAAACCATTTGGAATAGGTGTCATTTTAGCATTTCCGCACGAGCAAAACCTAAAGGCCATTTTAGATGAGAAAGTAGCTGTTGTGCAAGTTTATTGGGGAGAATGTTCGAAGGATCTTGTGGATCAAGTTCATTCTGCTGGGGTGAAAATTATTCCACAAGTGAGTGTTCCTCTCGCAAATCATGTTAGCAATGCATGTTCTAAGGATCAAATCAAGTCTGATTGGTTAATCTCATCATTTAACTTTTTTATGCATGGTTGTGGTGGCTTAATTTCTATACGAACATTTTGTTTATTGAAAATACTTTTGCAGCTTGGGAGTGTTGAAGAAGCGAGTAAAGCAGTTGATGTTGGCGTTGATGCAATAATTGTACAAGGTCGGGAAGCAGGAGGGCATGTTATTGGTCAAGTACAGATCTTCTTCTTCCCATAAATTTCATTAATTCATGATGCCATTGTATTTGTTTCCAACTTTCCAGAGTTCTTCCATTATATGTTTTTTCCCATCCTCTTAATCACTTGGAGGCTATGTTTTTTTTCCGGTTCTTCTCCTTTGTAAAACATTCTCTAAATTACTAGAAAGAAAAGAAATCAACAAGGAAGATAATTTGACTTAGATTAGAAAGTTAATTCATCAAACATCTGTTTCTCAATTCATTCAGAGGCTGTTGTCTTAGTTCAGGTACCTACATGCTTACTCTGCTCCAAGTTCACCTTTTGAAGAATATACAACATTGGGGTTTTGGTGAAACAATGGTTATGTTAGAAGCATGTATTCAGTTTGAAACTCATCGTTGGAGAGAAGCAGAATTTAAGAAATCGATCTTTATCATATAAGTATTTGAACATTCTTCCTTTTTGACATTAATCATGCATGCATATATGCTTTAAGTAGTTGCCTACTGTTCTTCTTTAAATTTCAAACTGCTGGTTTTTTATTTGCTGCTTCCAGTCCGTGATATTACTTTGGTTCATGTTTCATTAGTCATATTTTTCACCTTTCTTCACATTTGTATTCCAACTATATCATTACTTATCTCAAATATATATCTATTTCATTATCAGAAAAATTGAAATTGTCTACAGAAAGTTGACTTGGTTCTTTACAGGAAGGTTTGATTTCCATCTTACCAAGGGTAGTTGAAATTGTTGGGAATAAAGACATACCTGTAATTGCGGCTGGCGGTATTTCAGATTCCCGAGGTTATGTTGCTGCCTTGGCCCTTGGCGCTCGTGGTGTCTGCCTTGGAACTAGGTTAGAAAACCTCAACTATGATCAGTCACAAACTTAGAAAACTTATTTCAAAAAGCTGGTAGATCCATGCTACAAAATATCGCTCAATTTGAAGCAATTTCCAGCATTAGAAACAGAACGTTCACACTTTTCAGTCAGGTTTGGTTCAGAGTCAATATACAAGTATGATAATAATGCCAGTGCAGACACTTCATTATTGGTCCATGCCATGTATTCTTAAACATATGTCTAATTTTCGTTCATCTACACCATGGAAATATAGGCATGAGAATGGTGTTGGAGGAAGGTTTAAGGTAGAGTGGTCATATCATAATCCATCTACTAAATAGTTCAGAGGCAGAAAACCTGTCGTTCTTTGGTGTAATCCAAAAGTTGCCGTTATTCTTATTATATTATTGCAAGTGGAACGATTGTATAATCTATAATAACGAAACAAATCTCATAAATTTTAGGTAATGTAACTATTGATCTTTTGCATCATCATAATATGAGTTAAATGGGATATTGCAGATTTGTTGCTACAGAAGAAAGCCATGCTCACCCTACATACAAGAGGCAGTTGGTGGAACTGGAAGCAACCGATTATACAAACATTTTCGGCCGTGCAAGATGGCCTGGTGCGCCACAGCGTGTTCTACAGACTCCCTTTTACGATGATTGGAAGTCACTTCCTGCCAATGAAAATGAAAGCAACCAGCCTGTCATCGGGCGCTCAACAATTAATGGCTTGGTGAGCTCCTCCTTTATCTCTTTTCTACTTAAACATGTGCACATGCTTGAGAACAAATTCTGCAATTAGTTTGTCGGCTGGATCATTAAAAGATCAAATATTTATGTTGAGGGTATTCTGTTCTGCTCTAATCTAAATCATCCTTCATTTGTACATTCATTCTTGGTACAGGACGTAGATATACGGCGCTTTGCCGGTACCGTGCCAAATGCAACGACGAAAGGTGACATCGAGAGCATGGCAATGTATGCGGGGCAAGGAGTAGGACTGATCAAGGAGATTCTACCAGCGGGAGAAGTGGTAAGGAGGCTGGTGGAAGGTGCTCAACATCTGATCCAAACACATTTGAGTAGTTTTGTTCATAAAGATTGATGCTCGAGCTGCAATATTATTATTATTTTTTTAATTTTCTTGAAGAAATAAGATCGAGAATCCATATGTAGTTTTAGATGAATGGCTGAAAGTTGAGCTTCACTGAGTGTTAATCATGAACGCAGCGACCTCATGTTTTAATAAAGCAGTGATTGGTATTGCTATCTTGTTCGTTGGAATGGGATTGGGGTTGAGGTCCCTGCGTAATTTCATTGGTTTTCTTTTCTTTTGTTTTAAAAATAATTATTATTGTTATTACCAGGGACATTTTTAAATACATTACAAAATAAAATTTTAGATTTTAATGATAGACACTATCGATCTTCTGAAATCTAAAATTTTATTATATTTGGTAAATATTACTGCTCATTTCTAAGAAAAAGCTAAGGGATGGAGAGACATACTGAAATGAACTAAATTAAGTGGGTGGGTAATGGTTAATCTATTAATCTTTTCTTAGTTTGTATAATATATAACATTATCAAAATCTCCTTATTAATCTCCTATTTTACTTTCACCGTGGTTATCATGACCATCTTTGGCGACTACTTACTTTATCAGTGGAATGTTCGGCGATCACTTTTGGTCGCTACAATACATTTCGAGGACTCCTCCCGACAACCATCTCCAACAACGATCACTTTAGCGACTAACTTTATCGATCAACTACATTGATTTTCTTCCATGATCAACTTCTAACAACTTTGTCAATTTTAATGTTGAGATACAGGCAAGCGCACATGTCGAGTAATATTATAGTAACGGTCTTGGTTGAGTATAGTTTTCAAGAAATCAATCTTCATTTTTTTTAGCTACTAAAAGATTGTTCTAATTTTATCTAGGGGACCTAAACTATGATAAGCTAATCGAATCTAGATAGAAACACGCCCTAAGGTTATGACTTTGTAATGGATTAATTGAATTAATTATTTAACTCTTGAACGTATCTCATGCTAATCATTGACCTAGCAGTCTAATACCCAAATATCCTCTTTTGAGCTCAACTATTTTTAACACCTAACCATCCAATCATTATTATGCAATCAATTAATTATGTATGCAAAATCAAGACCTTTCACGACTGATCTCTATTATTATTCTATCACTTTTGTATATTACTAGTAGTTTAACATATTAGAATTAAATTAATGTCCTTTCTCGAGCAAAATTTAAGTAAACATCATTTAAACATTGACCAAATGTCAAAAAGCTTTAAGAATAAATATGCTAAAATAATCAATGCATTCAACTAATTCAAGAAACTATCAAAATAGTTTTCAACAATCTATAACTTATCAAAAACTCCAGGAACACAACTCAATCATTCATGACTATGTTACAGATGTAGATTCTTCATAAAAGGAAAAGAGAAGCACAAATGTAGATTGTTCATATTGTTCTAAATATAGAGAAAAACAAAGAATAAAAAGAAAAATAAAAGTAAAAGTCAGACTCTCGATTGTCGTCCTCAACTCGCGATTGTCCTCCACGATCTCCTCGATCATCCAATCCTATGAAGCTCCAAAATCATCATCTTTATCTAGGAATCGACTTTAGATTATCCCTTGAAAAACACAATTATATTCGATATAATTAAGTTCTATGGTCTATTTGGCTCGCAATTCAGATTCTGTTTTATGTTTTCATATTCACTGAGCATATGTATATAACAAACGACCCAAATTTTGTTTCTAAAAATTGTTTTAAGATTTTGTGATTCAAATAATGTAAATCCATAAGGACAAAATTTGGAATTCAGTCTAATTTATAGTACATTACATAAACCGTTTTCATGGTTTGGATAGAGTGAAAAGTTAATTGATATGATTTTAAAATTTATATTTTAGCTTCTATGGTTTGATATAACTTGATATATATTGTATGTGATTTGTTACATGACTGAGTATAAAACATTCTAAAAGAAATCGTATTGGTTTGTGAGAACAACTTCTTGACGTGTTGGGTGTCCGGTCTCTTACTTACTCTCTCTCTCTCGTCTTCCCAGTGGCTTTTAAACCTTTGAAACGTGTCATCTGTACAATTTACTTCACCAAAGAGCGTTGACTCGACAACTCTTCGCCATGGGAAGAGAAACAGACGGAGTGCACTAGAGATGGAAGCTTCATGAAAAGATCCTCGAATCAGGCTGCACGTTCCTCCTTTGACCTTGGGCAACCTTCCACCATTAACATTTTGAAAGGCGAAGTCAAAACAGCTCCATGGACGCAACCAGGCACACATGCCTGAAGCTTGAAGTACCGACCAACGCCCAGCCGAACGAAAGAAGCTCCATCTTCGTCAAAGGCACTTGGAATCATCACCGTTTCGATCTCTCCATCACCGACGGCCTCAACGCTTGGACGTGCCATGGTTCCATTTCTAAAACTTCCATTTTAACAAATTAATTTTGCTCAGTTTCTCTTCTATTCCGCTCTTCTTTCCAGTTCATTCTCATATTTTTTTTGTTATCACCTCATTTTGCCTGCGACAGCGACGGAGGACGAGGTTCGATTGCGCGCTGCACAATGGGACCAAGAACCGTCGGACTATGTGGCATTGGCCGAGCGCTATTTAGGCTTTCAACAGCCTGGTTCGATCTATGGCTTTGCCGATGCTGGAAATGGGGACAAGAGGGTTTGTGCTTACTCCAATTCGTATTCTTTTTTTTTTTGGCTCCCTTAGTCGATACTGATAAGGTAATAGAAGAGTTTTTGGGCATTGTTCGTTGTATAGGTACTAGGAAACAGACGATCGGCTCTCAATTTGATTTTGAAATCGCCTCTTTGAATGCCTTTATTGTTGTTAAAGAGTAAATTGAATGGAAATCTGGCTGAATAGTTTTAGCTTCCAGGTCTACTAGTGAGTTAACAGCAATGTGGTAATGGAGTATTGAAAAAACCAATATTTTTATAAAAATGTAGGTTCAAAACAACCTTCATAAGCTTATATGCGAGGCCTAAGAAAAGGGAGTACTTTTGTTTATGAAGCATAAAATTGGAAAACGAAGACATTTTCGACAGATTCTTAAAAGAGTTTGATGTTCTCTTCGTATTTCTTTAAGATGGGAAAATAAAAAGAGAGTACCTTTAAGATGAAGTGAAGTGACACGTGTGCTATGTGCTGACGCACTTGCACCAAAAGGATCAACTAAACATATACAAGAACAAAGTACACTATTGGTTGCTAAGTTGGGGGCTGGTGTCTATTTGGTGGGTTCCAAAGGACACGTCAGACCCTTATGTTTAGGAAATGGATTGACATGGCCCTTAAACATCTTTGACCGTTAATAACTAACGTTAGATGATGTGATGGTTAAATTATAAACAGCACTTTCTAATATGGGGAGATATGTTAGTTTAAATATATATTTTTATGACTAAAATTACTCTTTTTCCTCGTTACTTCCTCTTCATGGTGAATCTTTCAGTTGCTCGCCAATGCCCTTCTTATGCATGATTAAAGTTCATCGTGAAATCTCATGGACCAATTAGATACTAACTTCATATTTTAGGATCCAAAAGTCTAGTTTGTCTAGTGTACTATTAGATACTAACTTCATATTTTGGGATCCAAAAGTCTAGTTTGTCTAGTGTACTATTATATCAGGTTAAGCTTGGTTGAAAATTTTAATTCTACTATAAATTTAGAAATTCAATTATAATCATCAGTCTATTTGGGTTAGTTTGTTGGTTTTGAAATCTCATATACCAAATAGACAACTCTTTGTAGTTTAGGGGTCAAAAGTGTAGTTTGTCTATACTCTACACCAGGTTGAGCTTGTTAAAACTTTTGAGTCTAGTTTAAATTTAAGAATTTGATTATAATCAACAGTCTCTTTGGGTGATCTTGGTGGTTTTGATACAAGAATATTCATTAAAGCTTGGTTTCTCATTTTAACTTTGGAGCATATTGATTGAAATTTTGCACTGGTTCTTATGCAGCTTTCTTGGACATTTGACAAAGAAGGGATGAAGTTAGAATGGCGATGGAAGTGTCAACCAGCGTCTGATAATAAGACAACTACGGCAGGAATATTGAACTTTCTTATGGATGCAAACATAAGGCTGAGCGTAATACTATGCCTCCTTGTTGTGTTTACAATGTTTTAGATTTTCTCAAGGTTGCATCTATTCAGCTATTAGCCATACTTCTCATTAATTTTTGAGCATATTGTTCAATGATTAATAGTTGCTCATTAGTGATTTACATGAATGGATTAACAAGATTGGCAATTTCCATATCCAAGAAAAGGAAAATTACTGATGGTCCTATTTCGTGACCATTGGATTGGAGTTTTAGTTACAGTTTTTATTTATTTATTTATTTTTTTACATTGAAGGACGCTAAAGTTGAATAGCTCTAGCACATGACTTGTAAAACAATGGTCACAGCCCTCTGTTTGCTTCTATTATGTGATTGCTGTCTAAACATGTGGATAGTTATTTATCTTTTCCAAGCTCTGATATGGTGTCAGAAACACTAGTTACCATGTAAATTACCGAAGTACATTAATTTATTTAAAAGAGTATGATTTGGAAGTCTATGAGACTCCGAGTTATTCTTTATTTGAAATGTTGTTTTTGTTATTCTGATTTCCTCTCTGTCACACTATGGGCCTTTGAGTTGTTTCTTAAAGATGTTCAGTTGTCAACTTTTTCTTATTACTTATGCCTGCTTTATTTTTTGTATGAATAGGAAGAGGTTGTGAGAAAAACTCAATCAATTGAGAGGTTGAAGGCTGAATCTGAGAAGTGTTTAGCTCAGAGTGAGAAAATTTGTGATGAAAAGGTGGAGTTTGAAACTGCCATATATGCAAAGGTACGGAAAATTTCATATACTTGTGATTTGAACTTCACCCTATCTGTTTTCATCTTTGTGATCTTAGTCAGTGTTATACCATTCTGAATTAACACGTCTTCAGAAATCATGCTACATTTTAGCTTCAAAACTGTAACATGATGCAAAAAGTACATTTTCATTTTATCAATGGAGAAAATTTTGTTTCTCGTATTTTAAAGTGTAACATGATGTCTTTGTGGTAAGAAAAATTATCGTTCACATAATTGTGTTCTCTTTGTAACATAGTTATATTAACCCAGACTGTAGAACATCGGAAGAATAAACATTTATTCAATTCTACAATCAGGAAATATTTCCTTTGGCATCAATCTACTTGTCAAATGTGTTTGTGCCTCATTGATCAAGGTCGTAGGCTCCAGAAGTTGGTAAATTGGTATGGGGTATTCTGTTTCGACTTTCTGGTTGGAAATTCCCATTTTTGATTCCTTAGTGAAATATAGGATGGAAGTTATTTCATGCTACCCCTATCATAACATGCATTATGGGGACTTTCTTTGATATATTCGTAGGTTTAGTGACGATGTCGATATGTTCCCAGCCCTAACATGACTTGGATTGAACTGGTTTATTTGCTTGAAACTTGAGAGAGAAAGATTCATTGCCAAGGATGATTCTAGAGATCGCTGATTTACCTGACTCTTATTTCACAACTGATCAAAACAATAATACCCGCTCTCTACATTATGCGAGTTAATTGTATTGATACTGCCCTCTCTTTCACACGTGTGGCTGATAGGGTTTGAGGGTTACAAAAAGGATACTCAAAATGCCTTCGCTATTTGGAGGGAGCCTACCCATATCGTTGTGATAAATATTTTTGCATAATGGATGTTGGTTAGAGCTTAAACTTACATTTGCATCAACTTCTATATGCAGTACATATCAAAATGCAATGTCGATGAGAACGTATAATAAATTCCCAAATCTCTGTGAGGTCATAATCTCTACTGAATGTTTCATCTATTTGTTAGGCCTCCAGTTGTGAATACTTATATTAGAAGGGGTTAAAAAGGGAAATGACTGTGAACCCACCCGTTAGTTGGTTAAAGGTTAGTTTGTTTTGAGTTTATGCTTAGGCCTGTGTATGGCCGAAGCCTATAGTAGATTGTCTTTTGGATGTTGGTTTATCTTTGGCATTTTGTAATAGAGCCATGGTTCTTAGGGAGAGGTACCTGCACTCTTGAATCGACTGGTTTAGCTACTTCTTTGTAACTGTTGTTTGCAATCTATATTATCACCGATGAGACCTGGAGTCTTTACACTATTACGAAAATTGCACCACTTATTTCTGACTTGAAATCTTTAAATGTTTTTTTCATTGCTTCCAGTTTCTAAATGTCTTGAACGCAAAGAAGGCAAAGCTTAGAGAGTACAGAGAGCAGCTTTCAAAACAAACTACTACCGGTAGCAAACCAAAACAAGAAGAGTACTCCTCTGACAAAACCGAATCTTTCGACGATGAAAGTGATGCCGAAAAGAACTGACAAAGTGGTGTAACTTGCGGATCAAGGAATTTTACATGAATTAAGTTGGATTTGTTATCTGTGATAGTATGTTAAACTTTTTTTCTTTTTTTCTTTCTTATTTGAGCACAAACATAAATTTGGAGATTGAGGATTTGAATCTTGTACTGATGAGCTACGTTTATAGAAAGAGGAACGACACATAATACTACACTTTGGAAAAAACTATATTATTGTTGGATTTTGATTTTGGCTAAACGTGTATATGAGTCGTGGCTCGGACATAGTAACTTCAACAAAAGACTACTAGTTAATCAAGGTTAACTAGCTTTGTATTTGAACAGAAATGTCAGCAAATTTACATGCTTCTTCTGCTTTACTCTTACCCTTTTCTCCATCCATGACCTCTCTCACAAGCTCCTCGATTTCAATTGCAATAAACCTGCTCAGCGCAACAATAACAACAATTTGACAGTCGCTTGATGAAGAAATGCCACGATATCATCACCATTTGGTACTCTCCGTAGTTGAAATCCATCCTTTGTGTTTAGAAAACCTCCTGCAGAAGGAAGGTTCAACACTTGTTCTTGACACACCAACTTGCTATCAAGCTTCTATCTTTAGTTTGTGTGACGAATTCATGAGGGAAAATAGCTGAATCTTACACAACTAAGTCAGGCCTTGTAATCCACAAGAATGGCTTCCCACTGTCTGCTAATCCCCTAGCAAACAATCAATTGCTCTGTTGTCATCACTGTAATGCTACTAAAATTTATATTAACCACCAAGTTGGGTTACTTTGAATTCAGCCACACGATGCATTCTGATTCCATTGCCTAGAGGTTCGAGCCGATTGTTCTTAGATTTTCATAATCTATTTGGTTGGCCAGCACAAAGTGATGGAGCTACCTCTAAAAGTTTCTTAATCAAGATCGGCAAAGTTGGTTAGTATAAGCAACCAGAGGATTTGAGGTGTAGAATGCTTACGTGAATAAATCAGAGTTCTTCTCAATGATATGAAAGTTGGAGAAATATATTATAAATACAGAGTGAGGAAGAGTAAGGAAATGGTTTTTACATGACTAACCAACCTTCTAACCACTAACAAACACTTGTCAGCACTTCAACTATATTAACAGCAACTAACTGTTTACAATCACTTAATACATTGTGCTCAAATGTCCATGGCCAATAAAGATAAATTGGCTAAAAACAAATGACCATAAACAAAATAACATCCATCTGGTTTTGAGCAGAAACTTTGTTTTCTGTCATATCATAGCCCTGGCCCACTCATAGCAGGAACGGATATACTCACATATCCATGAGGAAACGTATGGCCATAAATAACACATCTACACTAATTTGTGTTTTGAAAAAATTTGTATGCCCATTGACTTCATTCATGTGTTTGCTTCAACCATTCGACCCAGTGGAACAAAACAAAACATGACAGAAAATCGGAGACTCTATAATCCATGACACTACGTTATGCATCTCGAATTGAAACATAAACACCAAAGTACATGAAGACCAACTACTAATTTCATATAGCTAAATGAAAGCCACTCCAAATGAGAATTGCTACTCTTCCAAAAAGGAATAATCCGTGTAACCAATCGTAGGATCTGATATATAAAAAGTATCTCTATTGTACTGGTTGAGAGGAGCATCTATCTTGAATCTCTTTGGCATGTCTGGATTTGCCAAAAACAAACGTCCATAAGCAATAAGATCCGCTCGATCCTCAGCAATGGCTCTGTTTCCATCTTCCTTATCATACCCTCCAGCAGCTATGAATGTACCCTTGAATGCCTTTCTCATTGGTAACAGGCTGTGAGGACACTCAACTTTCTCTGAAACAGTTTTCATCCGCGGCTCCACCATGTGGCAGTACAAAATTCCATATTCGTTCAAACTTTCTGCCATGTACATTCCCAAAGCTTTAGGATTTGAATCTCCCGACTCCATGTAATTCGCAAATGGCGATAGTCTTATCCCAACTCTGTTTCCACCTATCTCTTTTACAACTGCTTCAACTACTTCAAGAGCAAATCTACAACGGTTTTCCATAGACCCTCCATATTGATCAGTTCGGTCGTTCACTTGATCTTTCAAGAATTGATCAATAAGGTAACCATGAGCTCCATGGATTTCAACTCCATCAAAACCTGTATATTCATTATTCATTCATTCAACTGCCATATCAGTGCTTTTGCACAAATAAATCATAGTTAGCAAAAACACACCCAAAAAAATAAAAAAAATAAAAGAACAAGCTACTGAGAAGAAACAACACCACTATCTCTTTTGTAATTTTTGATGAATTTTTAGACCTAATCAGTAATCACAAAAGAAGCTTAAAATCCAATCACAGCAGGACTTCCATTAGTTAAAAGAAAACAGGACTTACCAGCTTCAATGGCATTCCTAGCTGCAAGTCTAAAATGGTTGACAATTTGAGGGATTTCATCTGTCCTTAGACGTCTTGGAGGGGTAAATTGTGCAACATCAATTCCATTAGCCCGAAGTTGCGATGACAACGGCTTGTCTGATGATGAGATTGGAGCCTGTCCATTTGGTTGAAAATCTATATACATATAGCGAAAATGGACACTTATTTCTTAAAATAAACAAGAGATTGATATTTTATTTTGGGCAAGTTGAAGTAAGGACCTTAAAAGAAAAGGCACCTGAATTTGAAACCCTGCCTACATGCCATATCTGACAAAAGAATGTTCCACCTTTGCAATGAACAGCATCCACAATTGGTTTCCATGCTTCAACTTGTTCTTTTGTCCATATCCCAGGTGTATCAGGATAGCTTGGAGGTTAATTAGAAGACAGAAACGACTAAGTTCCAAAGGTATAAAGTTTGTTACGAAATCAACGAATAAAAGAAAGCGTGTATAGTAAACAATAGAGAAAATTAATCCAAAAATTTATGTGGTTTACTAGTACTGACTACTGAGTTAGTTGCATCCCGGGACACATTGAGAGATCATAGAGAAAAAAAATAATACAAATTGTGAAGTAGGATTAGAGAAATCGACACAAATATTTACTTGTGAAGTAAACAATAAAAAAAATCGAACAAAGATTTAACCCGTTTACTAGCATTGTGTTATCCACCTATATTGATAGATAGAGGGGTGATATTAAAGAAAATAAATAATCTAAATTGCAAAGTAGGAATAGAGAACACCCTCTAGTTCCTAGAACCAAAATCCGCAATAACATAAATACCAATACAAAAGGGGTTTGGTCCTTTCAATGAAAACCCACTAGGGGTGTCGCTTCTAGACTTTGACCAGCTGATCGGTCAGCGAGACATAATTTATCATTTGATAACAGATTCAAGACACGCTAACTGAATTACACTAGAGCAATAATGATATTAATTAGGTACCCTTGGGCAGTGTCAGAAACACCGGTGGCCTCAGCTATTAAGAAACCCCCTTTGGTGGTTCTCTGAGAGTAATACAAGATGGCATGTGGTTGGGGAACATTGTTGTAGGATCTTTGTCTTGTCAATGGAGCCAATACGATTCTGTGAGAAAGATGAAAGTTGCCCATCTTGTAAGGAGTGAAGAGATCAGGAATGGTGGGGGTTTGATTAGCCATTTCTATTGCTTTTTAACTGTTCCTTTGGGTTGCGTATTTATCAAATGCTGCTCAACGATGGAGCAGTGAGCAAAGAAGAGAGGGAATGCTGAATGAACAAAAGTTGGTTTGACTTAACCAAATAACGAGAGGGGAATTCGTGGATATCGTGGAATTGCTTATGAGTGAATGAGATTTGGCCGCCTCGCGGTTGCTTCAACGGCTTGCTTTTCCTCCCGAAACAATACACATTAAAGTTGGAGCAGGTGAGACTACAACTATCTCCATGATTTTTTTTTTTTTTTTAATTATAAGAAAAAAATTAAATATTGCAAAAATAAATTTTTAAGGAATAAAATTTCTTCATAACTAGTGATTGAACTTTCTAGGGTGCACACCAACATGTGTTTGGGTTGCCTCGCCAACTTTAAATGTTGGTGGGGTTGAGTCATTGGTTATATACCATTTTATCCCAACTCTTCCAAATTCTCCTCCCTTCAATGTTTTAATGGTTTCACCCATTGGCCTTTGTCAACAACTACCACTACCACATATAGCGACATACTCCAACAACCACCTTTGTGCGACCACCTTTAATTGACCAACTCCAATGACCACCTTTGCACAAACAACTCGGGCAACATACTCTGACTTCCACCTTCACGTTGTTGACTTTGATGACCAACTCTTGGCTCCGCGAATCACCTTCATGACAACTCTAGGACTAACTTCGACGACTACCTTTGCACAAGCAACTCCGGGGACGTACTCTGACTACCACCTTCATGTGACCAACTTCCACAACCAACTCTAGACTCCGACAACCACCTATGACGAAGACCACCTTGGACGATCAACTCCAATAACAACCATCTCTGACAACCACATCTAACATTCACTCAATGGGGCCACCTCTAACGAGACCATTAATGGCAACTAATTTTTTCGTGAACATGCAAATAGAACCTTAAATGTCAACCCTAATTTGTCCCTGTTACCTTGAACTTTGAAGTGTAGTTAGAGCGAAGCTAGTTAGATTCCTTGTGGAACCATCTCGTCCTATAACTACTACAAGTTTAATTAGGTTTGAAACTTTATTTGATCTATAGGGTCTTCACATTTCTACAAGTAGTTATTTTTATTTCTTTAAAGAGTTTTAAATAGTAAATAGTGTTATAAAGTAAAAGTGATTTTTTCATGGTTCAGTCTTATACAATTTTATTGCATAGGATACCTCCACTTGCATGTCTTTATACGAACAATTCAAAATCATATCGTTTGTATCAAATACGAAGTGAGCCGCATCCAAAGAGCTCAGAATAAGGCGTCCAACCTTATTCCTATACTATAGACCATAAACTTGATCTTGATTTTCTTTTATACATAAATTTCAAGTGTTCATCCTATAGTCAAGGAACCTTAGTTTATTGGATTCAGAATTATAAAGTGCAAATCATATATTCAATAATTATGTATTGAACAATACCTCCATTTACAAACCACGAGTTTTAGCACATAAAAGACAACGGGTTAAAGCATGTTTAGTTGGAAAATTACATATATTTATATGTGCATTTGCTTTTGTGTCTTGAAAATAAGTTTGAAAACTTGATGGGTAGTTTACTTTTGCTTTGGGCCAAATATGTGTAGTCATGTGCCAATGGTTATTGGGTGTTCTTTTAAGAATTGAATGGTAGGTGCTTGAAATGTAGGTTTTATATTGGACTGGAGAACGAACCTTACTTATGCTAATATGTATTTGAGATATTATGAGTGGTGGTACGTTGAAGTTTGAAGTCATATTTGAAGTTTAAAGTTTGGAGTGAGTACATGAAGACCGACAACTTATTTCATATAGCTAAATGAAAGCCACTCCAAATGAGAATTGCTACTCTTCCAAAAAGGGATAATCCGTGTAACCAATAGTTGGATCTGATGTATAAGCAGTATTTCTATTGTACTGGTTGAGAGGAGCATCTATCTTGAATCTCTTTGGCATGTCTGGATTTGCCAAAAACAAACGTCCATAAGCAATAAGATCCGCTCGATCCTCAGCAATGGCTCTGTTTCCATCTTCCTTATCATACCCTCCAGCAGCTATGAATGTACCCTTGAATGCCTTTCTCATTGGTAACAGGCTGTGAGGACACTCAACTTTCTCTGAAACAGTTTTCATCCGCGGCTCCACCATGTGGCAGTACAAAATTCCATATTCGTTCAAACTTTCTGCCATGTACATTCCCAAAGCTTTAGGATTTGAATCTCCCGACTCCATGTAATTCGCAAATGGCGATAGTCTTATCCCAACTCTGTTTCCACCTATCTCTTTTACAACTGCTTCAACTACTTCAAGAGCAAATCTACAACGGTTTTCCATAGACCCTCCATATTGATCAGTTCGGTCGTTCACTTGATCTTTCAAGAATTGATCAATAAGGTAACCATGAGCTCCATGGATTTCAACTCCATCAAAACCTGTATATTCATTATTCATTCATTCAACTGCCACATCAGTGCTTTTGCTCAAATAAATCACAGTTAGCAAAAACACACGAAAAAAAGAAAGAAAAAAGAACAGGCTACTGAGCAGAAACAATACCACTATCTCTTTTGTAGTTCTTGATGAATTTTTAGACTTATTCAGCAATCACAAAAGAAGCTTAAAATCCAATCACAGCAGGACTTCCATTAGTTAAAAGAGAACAGGACTTACCAGCTTCAATGGCATTCCTAGCTGCAAGCCTAAAATGGTTGACAATTTGAGGGATTTCATCTGTCCTTAGACGTCTTGGAGGGGTAAATTGTGCATTAGCCCGAGCATGCAATGACAGCGGCTTGTCTGATGATGAGATTGGAGCCTGTCCATTTGGTTGAAAATCTATATACATATAGCGAGAATGGACATTTATTTCTTAAAATAAACAAGAGATTGATATTTTATTTTGGGCAAGTTGAAGTAAGGACCTTAAAAGAAAAGGAACCTGAATTTGAAACCCTGCCTACATGCCATATCTGACAAAAGAATGTTCCACCTTTGCGATGAACAGCATCCACAATGGGTTTCCATGCTTCAACTTGTTCTTTTGTCCATATCCCAGGTGTATTAGGCAAGCTTGGAGGTTAACAAGAAGACAGAAACGGATAAGTTCCAATGGTAGAAAGTTGATACGAAATCAACAAATCAAAGAAATCGTGTATAGTAAACAGTAGAGAAATTAATCCAAAAATTTATGTGGTTCCTAGCACTGACTACTGAGTTATTGCATCCATGGACAAATTGAGAGATCATATTAGAGGAACAAATAATACAAATTTTGAAGTAGGATCAGAGAAATTGACACAGATATTTACTTGTGAAGTACACAATAAAAAAACGGGCAAAGATTTACGTGGCTTACTTGCATTGTGCGTTATCTACCTACGTTGATAGATAGAGGGGTGATACAAGAGAAAAACAAATAATACAAATTGTGAGGTAGGAATAGAGAACGCCCTCTAGACCCTAGAATCAAAATCGTCAATAACATAAATGTGAATACAAAAATGGTTTAGTCCTTTCAACGAAAACCCACCAGGGGTGTCGCTTCTAGACTTTGACTTGCTGATCGGTCATCGAGACTTATAGTTTATGGTTTGATAACAGATTCAAGACAGTCTAACTGAATTACACTAAAAACAATAATGATATTAATTAGGTACCCTTGGGCAGTGTCAGAAACACCGGTGGCCTCAGCTATTAAGAAACCACCTTTGGTGGTTCTCTGAGAGTAATACAAGATGGCATGTTGTTGGGGAACATTGTTATAGGATCTTACTCTTGTCAATGGAGCCAATACGATTCTATGAGAAAGATTAAAGGTGCCCATCTTGTAAGGAGTGAAGAGATCAGGAATGGTGGGGATTTGATTAGCCATTTCTATTGCTTTTTAACTGTTCCTTTGGGTTGGGTATTGATAATGCTTTTAAACTGTTCTTTTGGGTTGGGTATTTATAAAGTGCTGCTCCATGATGGAGCAGTGAGCAAAGAAGAGAGAGAATGCTGAATGAACAAAAGTTGGTTTGATTTTGCCAAATAACGTGAGGGGAATGCATGGATATCGTGGAATTGCTTATGGGCGAATGAGATTTGGCCGCATCCAGGTTGCTTCATCGCCTTGCTTTTCCTCACGAAACAAACACACATTAAAGTTGCTTTTCCTCGAGAAACAAACACACGCATCAAGGAATAAAAATTCTTCATTACTAATGATTGAACGTTCAAGGGTGCACACCAACATGAGTTCCAACGGTGAAACGGTAATGGTAAAGTACCAGTAAATGTGACGGATTTGTAATTTTCATATTATTACGGTAATAGTATATGTAACGTAATGGTAATAGATTGTTCCACGTAATTTTCAAATGCAATCAAATTGAACACCATTCGTTCCTTAAACCCTAAACCCTTCGTTCTTTTATTAGGCTGAGTGTTTTGATTATAAATTTGGAGATGGACTCCATAATTTATTATAATTACGGAACACAAGTAAACAACAACAAACTTAATCAATGAGGCTCACTTTTCAGGTTACCATTTATGAATTACGTTTTGCATGGGGTAAATGTGGCATCCATTCAACCATGTCTCCTTTTATGAAATTGACAAGTAAAGATAAACAGTTTATAATCAACACATAGATTTACATGATCCACTAACAGTGTATTAGTTAAACATAGGCGATTCTAAGATTGGCGAGTTTATTTAACACAATTTTTTAAATTCTAAAGTCAATTATTATCAATTTAATTAAATACTATTCGTTATTCGACTATTCGCTAGGATTGAATTGAACGGTCATGGTCTTACATATTTTGACTCTAATTATTCATGACATTTAACAGAATTTAAATATGACAAGTTATTTGATAGAAATGTGAATGACCTATTATGGACAATTGGATTAATTCCTACTTTTAACCTAAGTTTTAATGGTTTAAGTTTCTAGGTGGGATTTTTTTTAGTTTAACAATAGTACCTCATAAATATGATAGATAAATTTCACACACGATCTACTCTCAAACGTTCAAATTATATTTATATATATATATTTTTAATTTCATAAATATGATAGATAAATTTCACACACGATCTACTTTCAACTTATAGTAACTTAGGCTATCCGAGTTACTAACCGCGACTTAAGCTTGATTACCTCTCTTAATGTGGTTGTTTAATTAATATAGACACTATTGAACCCAAATTAGTTAAGCATCTAGGTTGTTTAAGAAATTAACCAACACATTATGGCATGTATATTGAGCCTTTTTGAGTACATGAGCTAAGAGTTAAATTGGCAATATTGCATGTTGTTGGAAGTTCTATGATCAACCAAGCACATGACTAGAGTCCAAATCTCTAGGCTAGACATTTAATTCAAATAAGTTCATTTCCATTATTTCTGCTTTATATTCAAGTCTTTAATTTCCTTGCAAACACAAGACGCAAACCCTACCTGTGACAACCTCATGAATCGAAGTAAAAACTAAAGCTCCTAAGGTTTCTTGAGAGAAGACAACTCGATCTTGCCACTTGTATTACATAATAGTATTATAGGTACGTAGTAGTATCGATCGGAGTTTTATTACAAATTTTTAAGTTACTTATATAGTTTAATTTATATTAAAGCTTACTCGTGCATTGCCAAAATTGTTTAGAGTGGTGCTAAAATATTTCCCCACAAGGGCGAGCCACCACCGCTGCTTGGTCGTGGGTTTGGAACCGTACTCACACATACAAAGAAATAATTTTTATTTCTCATTTCTTTTATTTTTGGCCAAAAATCTTCAATATTGTTTTCACCGTTTGACTCCCTATATGGATTTGAAGCAGATGCTTGTGGTTGGGGCTGTCATTGTACCAATTTTCACTTTCTCTGTTCTTCTTTTTCCCCCAAATATGAGCGATCTGAAAAAACAGTAGGTGGAGCTTTAAGGTTCTCCTCTTGATTCCAATCCCTTCTCCGGCAAGTACGTAGTTGAGAAGATGTTGAGTTAACATTGGACTAGAGCAATCTGAAGAAAAAACAAACAGTAGGTGGAGCTGACAGAGGACACAATGTCAAGCATGATGTTACAGACAATGTATCTGATAAGAGGGTCGTTACGAAAGCAAGCAGAAAAATAATGACATAGAAATTCATAACCCAATTTGGGACAAAATCATCTACGTCTGAGAGGGAGAGGGGAGGGCAGCGTGTCTAGTGGGAAGAAACTTCACTATATAAAGAGTGTAGTAATTACAACGAAAATATTTATTTGACATACTCTTGCTTTAGTAACTTTCGTATAGCTTGCTCTTCAACGTTTCAACTTAGGCTCCCCTAAGTTTGAGCTCCTCTCACTTTCACCAAAATGCTTCTTCAAGCTTCGTATGAGGTCTCCTCAATACAATATGCTTAGGCTCACCCTAAGAGTGAGATTCCTTCACATTCACCATATTAGGCTTCCCCTAAATACTCTATCAAAATAAACTCCTTCTGAGTTCTACAATGGCTACCACATCAAAAAGTTTCAATGACAAGTACAAGGTTTTTTGTACCTCTTTCGAGATCTACAATAATGACTATCAAAATCTCAACTTCAACAAGGAACACCACAACATTTAACAATAATAAATGAAAGTTGAGGCTTGGACAAACCCTAAGCTCAAAACGATCACTGTATATACACTTTTCTCGTGAGGTGACTAACCCACCCTAAAAAAGAATAATAGCACAATATAAATATGGGTAGCTTGTTAAATATATTTTTGGAGAGAATAAACATTATTTGTAGGAGAATAAATGTTGGAGCTATTAAGGGAGAATAAATGCTCCACGCAATATTTGCAAATCAATCTTTCATATATGGAAAAAATATTTTGTTCAATCTGCATGCCACCGGCGGTTCCAATGTCTTTAACATGTTGTCTAACATGTTGTTCAAATTTTGCCTTTAATAAAATTAGCCAACCAATGAAGTAACACAACCAAAGTGAGACGATTAACATCGAGATCGTGCCAAAACAATGCGTTAAAAGATAGTGGTCCTTTTCATGTTACAACACAATCGATTTGTTAGACATTCTATTCTTCCAAGTTGGAAAAAATATTTATCAATACCAACCAAAACTGGAACCACTAAGACAAATTCAATTATGGTCATTCATTCCAAAAAGTTTTAAGATTCTTAAGGAACTTTAGATCGATTATGCCTTTATTAGTGACATTGACGCTTACAAGAAATAGACTACCATATTAATGAATCTACTAGTTGATAGACTTCTAACAACAGGTAATCTCTAATTACAAATAAATTACTTAGCTTTGATGAAGTCTAATTAGTGGTTGAGTTATATTGAATAACCTATCATTGATAGACTCCAATCCTAGCTTGGTGGGTGAAGCGAATTTAAGTATATCTATTAGGAGAATTTAATTCTTAGTTCATGTATCTATGTGAGTAGTAGAACCCTATGTCACGCTAACTACCTTTGAAGTGTATCGATGATATGAGTCTATAGGAGCAATAAAAGTTTAGGTTAACCTCTATCACTGAGTGAAGTGTATCGATTATATAAGTCTATATGGATGACAAACTTCAATAACTAATATATATAGTCTATCGCTTCTACATTAGTGATAGAGTTCAATCACTTTCTAATTTCAATTTTCCTCTATTTTGCTTACTTAAATAATAACTTTGAAACAATCTATTTTTCTTTAAGAACCAAAAGAAACTACATAACAAGGAATATATATATCCGCAAAAATTTAATATGGGTGAAGTTGTATAAGTAATGAAGTCGATCAATGATCGATATCAAATAAACTTTCAAATAATATAAATGCCTATCAATGATAGACTTCATCACATTAACAAACTTCTATCTAATAAAGTTAGCTTAACTTGATGGTAATTGACATGATATTCATTCTAAGAGGTTGAAGGCTCGATCCCTTCAACACTTGCTTGTGACGTAAGTTTATCACTTAATAGATTATGATGGCGTTTTTTTTTAATGTTTTCTATGGTTTGGAAGTAAATTGTGCTATATTTGCATGTTTTTGCATTCTATTATATTATATTATTTGCCATTACTTTGGGCACGGTTAATTAGTACATATATTCGCAATAATTATCACTTATTATTATTATTATTATTCTTTTTTTAAAAAGCAAGCACTATGATTACAAAAATTAGCATTTAAATAACTTTTCAAAGAGGTTTTATCAATAATATTAATTTAATATTTGAGAACATTAACTAATTTAAAAAATGGTACGATTTTACAATTTTATATGACAAATAAAAACCAAATGTAACCAATCTCATATATTATCCTACAATTTTATATTAAAGTATCACATTCTCGTATAAATATATATATATA
>JBBPDJ010000001.1:1756256-1834427 GCA_037974625.1 Cucumis cinereus
AGTAGTAAGTAGCACATTCCCACTCTTGATATTTAAATTCTTGAGTAGTTGAGAGTCACTCAAAACAAGGGCACATCTAAAACTTTATAAGAATTAATCACCCATATGGGAGAACAATGCCCCATTTGATGGAACAAACCAAAATTTCAAAAAATAATGCCCCATAAATTGGGAATAAAACTTTCTTTGAACATGACATGCACCAATAATTGATATATACACTTCTTCATTTATAGTTGGAAGTTCGAGATCTCACCCTGTACTAAAATGAATCTTGCTAATTAATTTGTTAAGAACCAAAATTGTATTATGTGTCCATTTTTCAATCTTCTTGGACTAAAAGTTGTTACGTTGAAGTCAACCCAATAGGCACCAACCGTATGGACAAAATATGCCTTTTGTTGGATAATTGTTTTAAATGACAAAACTGCTGAAAATATCTTTAAATATAACAAAATCTCATTATCTATCGGTGGTGACTGATAGACAATGATAGATATTGATAAACATTTATCAGTATCTATCACTATCTACTGATGACAATATGATAGTTGTCTATTAGTATCTATCGTTGTCTATCACTAATAGATAGAATATTTTTCTATATTTGTAAATAAATTGACTCGTTTTTGTACAGGAACCTACAAATTATATAACTAATTTAACCAGCGGTTTGTAATTACACATGAATGATTTAATATTCGAAACAAATATATGATTCCAAGATGCGAGTACCACTAAAAGAAGCAATGATCGAATTGTGGATGAATAAAAAAATGAAGTTGGACGAACCCATTATATGAAACAAAGATAATGGTGATGCAGCCAAAGATAATGGTGAAACATTTTTTTAAAAAAAAATTTACAAATATAACAAAATCCCTTATAAATTTTATTGTCTATAAATTTTTATTATTAGTGATAGACTCTCAAATAAGTTTGCTTGGCTTGGAGCACCCTCATCTCGAGTTACCTATTGGAAATTATTCTAGGATGAACGTGAGTGAGAACAAAACATGCTTAAATTACTCGTGTTGGACTGTGAATTGTGTGGCCAGTATAGTAGTCTTCACTCTTAGAAGCAGATCAAGACAAACAAGGATAATGTTGCTAGAACCTACACAGAGAATGTTGGCGCACCATCACATGTCGAATTCGAATTTAGAATCTTGGTTCTGGAGCGCGCTGTTACATGAGTATATTTAATCTTAGTCGATTAGAAAAAAACTAAATTAAAATTAAAAAAAAATAATTATATTTAACGAGACTAGGTGTATTTTGTTTTTGCAGCCTATAAAATGTTGTAGTTTTCACATTTTCAATTCTCGAGAAATAGCAAGTAACCATTTAAAGAAAGAGAAGAAAAAGGAAAAGAAGACAGAAGTCCAAAAATGGGTTCTATCTCACAAACTAAAAAACCACATGCTGTATGTATCCCATATCCAGCCCAAGGCCATATCACCCCTATGCTAAAGCTTGCTAAGCTTCTCCATCACAGAGGTTTCTACATAACTTTCGTTAACACCGACTTCAATCATCGCCGTCTTCTCAAGTCGAGAGGCCCCAACTCGCTCGATGGCTTGCCAGATTTTACGTTCCGAACCATTCCCGATGGCCTTCCGTACTCAGATGCCAACTCTACTCAAGATATTCCAGCACTTTGCCAATCCACCTCCAAGAATTGCTTAGCCCCTTTTTGTGATCTTATTTCACAACTTAACTCAATAGCAGCATCTCGTTCCAGTGACATGCCCCCAGTTAGTTGTGTTGTTGGTGATGCTGTTATGTCTTTCTCTATGTTGGCTGCCAATGAATTTAATATCCCTTATGCTTTGTTTTGGACTGCCAGTGCTTGTGGATACCTTGGTTATTTGAAATTTCGTGACCTCATTAAGCAAGGCATGGTACCACTCAAAGGTAATATGATTTCATTCCAATGCTTTTTCTTTCTTTCTTTCTTTTTTTTTTTTTAAAAAAAATTTCTAACAAAAAATTTTAGAACCCGTTCGATAATGTGAACTTAGACCCATAATTTAACTAAATTTTTAATTTGGGAGTTGTTTATTTAATTTTGATATTTTTATTTTTTAACAGATATGAGTCAAGTAACAAGCGAATTTTTAGAAACTACGATTGAATGGACTCAAGGAATGAAAAATATACGTTTGAGAGACATTCCTACCTTTTTTAGAACAACGGATCTAGATGATATCATGCTCAATTTTATCATCCAAGAAATGAAAATATCTCGAGAAGCATTTGCAATTATGTTAAACACATTTGATGCACTCGAAGAAGATGTCAAAGATTCTCTTTCTTCTATCCTTCAATCTATTTACACCATTGGTCCAATTCACATGCTTGCCAACCAAATAGATGATGAAAATCTAACAGCAATTGGCTCAAACCTATGGGCTGAGGAATCAGAATGCATTGAGTGGCTTAACTCTAAGCAACCCAACTCAGTTGTTTATGTAAATTTTGGTAGCATCACAGTGATGACACCACAACAATTGTTTGAATTTGCATGGGGATTAGCTGATAGTGGGAAGACATTTTTGTGGATTACAAGGCCTGATCTAATTGTGGGAGATTCAGCCATTTTGCCCATGAATTTGTAACACAAACCAAAGATAGAAGCCTGATAGCAAGTTGGTGTTGTCAAGAACAAGTGTTGAAACATCCTTCAATAGGAGGGTTTCTAACACATAGTGGATGGAACTCAACTCTTGAGAGTATATGTGCTGGTGTTCCAATGATATGTTGGCCTTTCTTTGCTGATCAACAAACAAACTGTCATTATTGTTGCAATGTGTGGGGAATTGGAATGGAGATTGATAACAATGTGAAAAGAAATGAAGTTGAGGAGTTAGTAAGAGAGTTAATGGATGGAGAAAAGGGTAAAAAAATGAAGGAGAATGTTATGAGTTTGAAGAGTAAAGCTGAAGAATCATACAAACTTGGTGGTTCTTCTTGGAAGCAATTGGACAAGGTGATTGATGAAGTTCTTCTATCAAACATGAAGCCCGTTTGATTGTCAGGATTTATGCTTAATTTCATATTTCTTGCCGAATGCTTATGGTCGTTCTAGTTCGATTTAACTTCCATGCTTAGTTATATGTTAGATTTGATCAGTACTCATCTGTATTAACCAACTTGTAGTTGGAGTTACCCTATAAGTTTAACCAACAATAAGTAGCAATAAACCATGTCTAGGGTGTGTGACATGCACAACCATTTTCGGTATTGCATAGTTGGCTTGATTAGTTTAGAATTAAGAACGAAATCAGAAAGTAACTTAGGTATCATCTACTGGCTAATCATCTTAACAAAACCCCTTAATCGTAAAATGAGTGTTAAATACTTATCGAGTGTGCTCGTACTCAATCCATCAAGCATAGAGTTTAATTAATAAGTTCTTAATTAGTGTATTCAGAAGTTTGTCACAACGTTATCAAACAAGTAGGCTAAGCAACTTGCATGCCTAATATCTATCAATGTCATTGATAGAAAACCGTCTATCATTGATAGAATCTAAAACTTTTGGTTCATTTTGCTATATTTGAAAACAACCTTATTTATAAACGGAATCCTTTTTTATAGAGGAAAAAACTCAATGATAAATTGACACGTGATAATTTGTTTTTTAAAAAATTAATTTTTTCTAATCCTTTCTTTGTGTGGTAAAGAATAGCGAGATAAACATAGAGTTAACTACACCTAAATCATTGCTCTTTTTTCATATTTATTACCTCAAAAAAGGAAAAAAAAAACATTATCGATATTGAGTCAATTTATAAAAAATATAATTTTAATTAATGATTACAAGTGTGTTTGAATTGATTGTGAAGTGTTTAAATAAGTGTTTACAAGCACTTAGAAAATCAATCCAAACAGATATCACATGTTTTGATTTTGCTGTGACTACAAGATATTCTAGTTTTTGGATTTCCAATCATTCTCCCAACCTATCAAGTAACCATTTAAAGGAAAAAAAAAAAGAAGAAAAATGGAAATAAAAAAAAGTTCAAAGATGGGTTCTTTTATATTACATGTTCACAACATAATAAAAAACAAAAACTCATTGTACTATACAACCTTGAATTTAAAAGCATATCAATTTAGACATTAAAATTTTGTAAGTGTATCAATTTATACTATCACCTCCAAAGTTTGTCAATATAGCATGAAACTTATGATTTGAATCAACTGCATTCCATATTTTTTTCATACACATCTATCAATTTAGATCATTCATTACGATTACCTTTGAAAATCATTCCATACACACTGATTCTTAAACGTGTGTATATTTCTTCAAATGTTGGTTTACAAAATAGATGGTTAGAGTATTTACGATGTTGTATTCATATTCATGTTATTTATGATTTAGCCCTTCGGTTTAAAATAGTGCCATATAGAGTTTCTAATCCTAGTGGCCCATTTATAAATCTATAATTTTCAAAAACCATTTATAAATCTGATCCGATGGTTTAAGAAACCAAACACCAAAATTTTAAAACTAACAAAAGAAGCTTTTAAAAGTTTGTTTTTGT
This sequence comes from Cucumis cinereus, assembly GCA_037974625.1. Lineage (NCBI taxonomy): Eukaryota > Viridiplantae > Streptophyta > Magnoliopsida > Cucurbitales > Cucurbitaceae > Cucumis > Cucumis cinereus. The sequence continues at coordinate 1,760,813 of JBBPDJ010000001.1, forward strand.
TTTAAAATTTGGTTTAAATTCAACCATTGTACTTAAAAGAAATATGGCAATTGTTGTAAGAAATAGGGAGGAAGTTAACTCAAATTCCAATGAAAAAGGAAATAGTTACAAAACAGGGTTTCAACGATCACATGCATAATTGTAAATAAGCTCTAAATAATTAGATTAGAGACCATGGTACTTGGTCGTTGAAAACTGTCATATAACAGATTCAAGACATTCATACAAATCTATGGTAGCACATCATAATTTAGAAGACAACTTTCTTACATGGATAGCTAGAATACAAGAGCGATTTATGACCTAAAACCAGAGATGAGAGTTCCTATTTCCAGGCAAAAAGGATTATTATACGTGCAAGTTGAAGAAGTTCTTGTTTGGACTAAAGGCAAGCGGTTCGAAAACTATATGTTTGGACTTTGCTAAATGCTCATAACTGTGTATATGGTTGGACTTGGCTAATGCTCATAGCTACGAAGTCCAAGTTTGATTGTTCAAAAGTTGAAGGATCTTCTCAGTGTTCAGTTTGAAATGAAGATTTGAGTGGTCGGTGCTTTGAAAATTTTAGGTACGAAGATTTATAGGAATAGAAACCAAAAGCAAAGTCATGAGGGTTTATGCTTAAAATGTTGTTTCATATCATGGAGATAGTTGTCTCCCTAATAAATTCATTTTGATCCCCTTATTTAACCGATGTGAGATTTTTATCGCATTTCTAGCACTCTTTGGCTTACGAACCTTGTGTCGACCAAGATTAAAGTTGGTCTCTGCCAGCAGTACTAATGGATGTGACGTAGAGAAATTCTATCTTATCCTTCTGATATATTCATCAATATTGACTTAAGAGAAATTCTATCTTATCCCAACTTTTTCGAATAAATAATCTAAATGTTTGGATACTTGATTGATTATATAATCTCAGGATCACACAACTACATAGCTAATGAAGATTAACTTTCTTTGTCTTTCTATTTATTTTATCTGCTATTTAATCAACCATCCAAAAGCCCACTGTTGTTATAGACATACACCACCACCACCATCTACTGAAATTTAACATTCAGAAATTAAAATATGATAATACGACCCCAAGGTGGAATTTATTGAATAAACACACACTTCTCAGTATAAAAGAAGAGCAAACGAAACCAAGATTAAAGGGAGTAAACAAAATTTGGATCAAATGGGGTTCTTTTTTGATAAAAGAACTTCATTGATGATCTTGTCCAATTGCTTCCAAGATAAACCACCTGGTTTATATGCTTCTTCAGCTTTACTCTTCAAATTCATAGCATTCTCTTTCATTTTCTTACCTTTTTCTCCATCCATCAACTCTCTCACTAACTCCTCAACTTCATTTCTTTTCACATTGTTATCAATCTCCATTCCAATCTCCCACACATTGCAACAATAACAACAATTTGTCTGTTGATCAGCAAAGAAAGGCCAACATATCATTGGAACACCAGCACATATACTCTCAATAGTTGAGTTCCATCCACAATGTGATAGAAATCCTCCAATTGCAGGATGATTCATCACTTGTTCTTGACTACACCAACTTGCTATCAAGCTTCTATCTTTGGTTTGTGTTACAAATTCAGGTGGCAAAATGGTTGCATCTCCCACAACTAAATCAGGCCTTGCAATCCACAAGAACGGCTTCCCACTATCAGCTAAACCCCATGCAAATTCAATCAGTTGCTCTTTTGTCATCACTGCGATGCTACCAAAATTTACATAAACGACTGAGTTGGGTTCCTTAGAGTTAAGCCACTCAACGCATTCTGATTCCTCAACCAAAAGATTTGAGCCAATTGCTGCTAGATTGTCATCATGTATTTGGTTGACAAGCTTGTGAAGTGGACCAATGGTGTAAAGAGATTTGAGCTTAGAAGAAAGAGGATCTATAACATCTTGGTCAAGTGCATCAAATGTGTTTAATATAACCGCAGAAACATCTAGAGATCTGTTTACTTCTTGAATGAAAAAATTGAGCATGATATCATCTGGATCTGTTGTTCTAATAAAGGAAGGAAGGTCTCTTAAACGTATATGTTCCATTTTCTTTGTCCATTCTATTGTCTTATCCAAATATCCATCTGTTATTTGGCTCTCATCTGCGTTAATACCATGAAAGAGCTCAAAATTAAATACACAACTCACGAATTAAAAAAATTTGTTAAATTATGAGTTTAGTTTACATGGGTGTGTATCCTAATAGCTAATAAATCTATAAATAAGTTGTCCATAGGTTCCTTACATGTTCAATATGTTTTTAATTAAATTATAAGAAATGCCAATTAACTTTGAAGTTTGTGTTAAAAATATTCCTCAACTTTCAAATGTTTCGAAAATGTAATTTAGCTTTAAAAAAATGTTAAAAAATACTTTCACTGTTAGTTTTGGATATGAATCGTTAAAATAATTTTGTTTCAAAAATACCCTTTAAACATTGAAAAGTTTCACAAATACCTTTGAATTTAAAAAAAAAGTTTAAAAATACTCTTATTGATCTAGATTTGACACCAATTCTTTCAACAACCAAAATAAAAACCAAATTTTAAGTTAAGACTCAAAATTTCAAAAAATCTTACAAAATTCTGAAACAAAATTTTCTCCTTTAAAAAATATTAAAAGCAATAACTAGTCAAATAAAAAAATGTAGGTGATTGACACACATAAACTTTTGAAAATACCCTTAAATTTTCAAAAGTTTTAAAAATATTCTTAAACTTAAAAAAAAAAAAGTTAAAAATACCTTTGTTGTTATGTAACACAATCCATTAATTCCGTCTTATTTTTCTATTTTTTTTATCCTCTCCTCTCTTCTCCAATACAAATAAATAAATAAATAAAACTGTAGACTTTAGTAAAGTATATTGATTTTAATAAGAATAAAGAGAACAAAAAAAATACAAAAGGATTTTAGAACTTCGATGTTTTAACGAAGTTGTATGTTAATAGTTTAATGTGTGTTAATAACCAAATACATTTTCTATTTGACTAATTATTGTTTTAATATGTTTTAGGAAGGAATTTTCATTTTGTAATTTTGTGGAATTTTATGTTTTAACTTAATTTTTTTGTTTTTATTTTGGATGTTGAGAAATTTGGTGTAAAAATTGAATTAATGAATTTTTTTTTTTAAAGTTTAAGGATATTTATGAAACTTTTCAATTAAGTGTTATTTTTTAAACAAAACTTTAACTGTTTCCATCCAAAACTAACAGTATATTTTTTAACTTTTAAAGACATTCTTGAAAGTTTTGAAAGTTTAGGGCATTATTCTATAATTTAGCCTAAATAAAATTATATTTTTGGGTTGTCTAATATATATAGAACATAATTAAATTTATAAATTTAGGTCTAATAGCTTCATAAATTTCTTAAAATGTTGAATGGATCAAATACCCATTAGAAACAACAAAATTCAAAATTCAAAGTTATTATAAACACAAAAACAAAAAGTTGAAGGACTATTTTATAAAGTTTGGAGATGTAAAATAATTTTTAGAGACCAAAAACCTACTATACACAAAAACAATGAAAAATCCTAAATTTATTCTTGAAAAAAGATTGAGAAAAAATGGAAAAAAAAAAAAAAAACATAAAAAATGTAAAAATCATACCTTTAAGTGGTATCAAGCCTTGGTTAATGAGATCCTGATATTGGAAGTAGCCAAGATAGCCACAAGGACTAGCAGTCCAAAGAAAAGCACAAGGAATGTTAAACTCATTGGCAGCCAACATAGAGAAAGACATAGTGGAATCACTAACAACGCAAGTAACTGGGGGCATATTACTAGAAGGAGATGCTGCTATTGAGTTAAGTTCAGAAATGAGTTCACGAAAAGGGGCTAAGCAATTCTTGGCGGTGGATTGGCAAAGTGAAGGAATGTCTTGAGTACAGTTAGCATCTGAGTATGGAAGGCCGTCGGGAATGGTTCGGAACGTAAAATCTGGCAAGCCATCGAACGATTTGGGGCCTCTGGACTTGAGAAGACGACGATGATTGTACTCGGTGTTGACGAAAGTTATGTAGAAACCTTTGTGATGGAGAAGCTTAGCCAGACTTAGCATAGGATTGAGATGGCCTTGGGGTGGATGTGGGAGACACACAGCATGTGGCTTGTTAAGTTTTGAAATAGAACCCATTTCTCCTTCCTTTTCTTCTTCTCTTACTTTTTGTTTTTGAAATGGGAGCTTGCTATCTTTTGGGGAATTGGAAATGTAATAACTTTGGATATCTTATATAGTCTGCAATATAAGGGAAAAAACTCTTCTGCAATTGGGTTGCACCCATCTTTTGTACAACCATGCTGCCATCCAATTGAAACGTGTCATGTGACACTTTCCTTTTTCTTTCAACTTTTTTTTTATTTGTGTGGTTAAAAAGTTGAGAGTATGGTGCTTAGGTGTATCTAGTCATTGCTCTTTTATATAATTAATTACATGAATTTGTTTGATAATTATTTCATTTTTTAAAACTAAGTCTATTTTCTCTCAAATTTTTATCACGATTTTCGTTTTTCTAAAAAACTATATGAACTATGATAGGCCATAGTGTTAGATTTTTTTTTAATTTTATTTTATTTAAAAAGATGGTATAATTTTTTACAACGATAGTAGAAAGTAGACCACAGAGCAAGAAACTTAGCATCAGTGAAAATGGTATTTAGAGATGACTTATTTTTTTCAAATACCAAAGCCTCATTTGGTAACCACCTCGGTTTTTATTTTTAGTATTTTAAAATTAAGTCTATTTTTTTACGATAATTGAATTTGGTTTTATAGATTAATTTGTATATGTCTGAAAGATAGAACAAGCATATAAGGTTTGGAAGGGCATCTTTGACCACACCAAACATTGTCTTATTCATTAATTAAACTCATCTCAATTGTTGGCTTCTTTTGGTTCATTGTGCAAATTTTGGGCTTATCATACTTTAATCCAATTTATGGGTAGGTGTTAATAACTATGAATGAGTTAGTTAAATGGTTCTATTATTATATTTAGATTTTACGAGTTTTTAATTGCGAAAAAACTAACACAATTTTTAAATTAAAACCAAAAATTTGAATTATTTAAACATAATACATTTCTTTTTAGTACAACCATTGCCAAAAAATGAAATATTTAACCCTCAACTTTATTGATATTAGGCTAAAGTCACATGTCCAATTAACAAGCATTTTATTCTTTGGAAAAATTGCTTCATTACCACATATCGATTATTCTCAGAAATTAGTTGTTGTATCAGAGGGGACATTATTCTCAAAAATGGGTAATTAGTTTATAACAAATTTCATTATATGCGCCTTGTTTTTTTAGTGATCTAGATTCAAGATTTTATAGATGTCTGAGAATAGAGTATGTATTGGAACAATTATGTTCCTAAAATAAGATCGTCGGGTTTGTAATAGATAAGCTACAACATGAAGATAATGACTGACCTACTTTATTATCAGCTTCTCAAACACCTAATTGACTTAAAATTTGTAAAGCTATAATTATATTCCTAACAATTTTTCACTTTATTCTATATTTGCCCTTTGCCATATTTCATTTCACTTTAGTTTTTCTCTCCCAAAGACAACCACTTTTGGCCAAAATCAAATTTCATGTTATTTCATATATATATATATAAAGAGCATAGAGTTGAGGGGCTCAAGCCTCCTGACCTTATACTAAATTATTCGCTGTTTCTTCTCATAAACATTCTCTAAATGGCAAGTCGTCCTCAACCTCATTCCCTAAATCAGAGTTATCAGTCAAAATCGAGCCCCTATACGACCGATTTTCGATCTTTAAGAAAGATCAAGGTTCAGGTTGCTCATGAGCTATGGCGACAAAGAGAAACCAAAAGGATGAACAAACTTCGGTGTTTGTATATGGAGCTAGTTGGAGAAGAAAAGAGGATGAAAAGGATATAAAGAAGATACTATTCTAATTATTGATTTAAGGAATGCTAATTGGAGAATTACCTCCTCAAAACATAGAAAAACTTCATTTATTTTTTTTAAAAAAATCTTAGGCACTGTGGTTCGTGATCCAAAAATTATTTTGAAAAACAAAGAATAAAATAAAAACAAATTCTTATTTTTTACTGTATTAAAAAAAACGTTTGGTTCCAATTTAAATTCTTTAAATTTGGATTCAAAATTCAAAATTTGTGTTTGGTTGTGAATTTGAAAAATGCAATAGTGTATCTATGTTCACAATTTCTGAAAACAAAATCTAAAAACAAAAAAAAAAAAACAACAATTTATTGTTTTCGAAAATGAACTATTTTGAATGTTGTTTTTAGAAATCGTTTTAAAAAACATGTATACCAAACACATTTTAATTACTTTCTTTGTATTTTTTGTTTTTGAAAACGTAAAAATGAAAATGAATCAGGAACTAAACGGGGCCTTAGTTATTCTTTCGTTTAAAACGACGTGTATGCTCAAATTGTAAGTTGGTTTTATTTGTGTGTTTAAAGGAAGGAAGATAAGCTCGAGAACTAAATAAGAGGTAAAAATATCAAAATAACAATAATAAAAAAAAAAAAAAAAGTCAAACCCAATCCAACAACCCAAACATAGTAATTAGAAACACAACAAATCCAACTTTGTCAGATTTCCAATAATCTAGAAATAAGATTTCTAGTAACCCTGATTACATTTCAGCTCATCAAACATCTCTTAATAGTTTGGATTATAATAGTCTGTATTTGGAATACATACCATTATAAAGTCAAAGTTGGAACTTCATTACCTTTTACGCTAAAGCTAAAAGAAAAAAAGTGTCAAAGTAATTACACTAAAGCTAAAGAAAAAAAAAAGTCAAAGTTTAAACCTTTTTCAATTTTAAAAGGAAATCCATCACCTTCTTTTATACTTCATTTTTTTTTTATAATTATACTAAAACTTCCAATAAAAAAAGCATCAACATTGATTTTTTTTTTCTTTTTGTAATTACATTTACTTTTAATTTAAGAAAGGAGTTTGATTGAACTTTTTATATGCTTTGGTTTTTATAACTATAATAAATCTAAAAACAATAATGTCAAAGTTGAAACTTTTAAAATTTCTTTTGTAATATAACATGTCATACTCCGATCCAGATTAGCAAAAATTATGTTGATTGAATAGTATATTTGAAGGAGAATTTTTTATTTTGAAATTTTGTAAGATTTTGTAGAAATTTATGTTTTAACTTAAAATTTTAGTTTTTATTTTGGATGCTGAGAAATTTGGTGTAAAAATTTGATGAATGACCGTTTTTTTTTTTTTTTTTTTTTTTTTTTTTAAGTTTAAGGGTATTTATGAAATTTTTCAATAGTTCAAAGTTAATTTTGAAACAAAACTTTGACGGTTTTCATCTAAAACTATCAATAAGGGTGGTTTTTTTTAACCCTTTTTGAAAGTTTAATGACATTTTTGGAACTTTAAAAGCTTACATATATTTTTGACACAAACTACAAAGTTCCTAAGCATTTTTTATAATTTTGCCACATACAAAAGTTTTTCTTGGACTCGCCTCATTTTGACCATATATGATAGGTTTTAAAGGCAAAGTCACCTGTAAAGAAAACCACAACTAGTCTATGATAGCACATACATGCACTAATTTTTTAGATTGACACATCTAAGAGTCTCAATCCAGCTACTGCCAAAGCGAGAGTCTCGAACTAACACCTCTAAAAATCTGTTTAGATTGATTTAAGATAAAAAAGTTGAATTTACACGATGAAAAAATAAATAAGAAACTGACATATATCTGATCAAGAAAGATATACAAACGCATTATTTTTGGAAAGCATAGTGGGTCGTCTATCATCGTCACGTCTCGTCCACAGTTTGGTGGGGTAATTTGGGGTGGAGTGTGACAAAAATACTAATTAATACAACATGTGAAATGTCTAGAAATATATCTGTGGTAAATTACAAAACAGTACTAGAAACAATTTATTTAGAATGGTACAATAAAATCACTTTACTTAGCTTTTGACAGAAGTACTTCTTTAATCAATTTATCCAGTTGTTTCCAAGCACAGCCACCAAGTTTGTATGCTTCTTCAGCTTTACTCTTCAAATTCATAACATTTTCCTTCATTTTCATACCCTTTTCTCCATCCATTAACTCTCTCACTAACTCCTCCACTTCATTTCTTTTCACATTGTTATCAATTTCCATACCAATCCCCCACTCAGTGCAACAATAACAACAATTAGTTTGTTGATCAGAAAAGAAAGGCCAACATATCATTGGAACACCAGCACATATACTCTCAGTAGTTGAATTCCATCCACTATGTGTTAGAAACCCTCCTATTGAAGGATGTTTCAACACTTGTTCTTGACAACACCAACTTGCAATCAAGCTTCTATCTTTGGTTTGTGTTACAAATTCATGAGGCAAAATGGCTGAATCTCCCACAACTAAATCAGGCCTTGTAATCCATAGAAATGGCTTCCTGCTATTTGCTAATCCCCAAGCAAACTCAATCAGTTGCTGTGATGTCATTACTGTGATGCTACCAAAGTTAACATAAACCACAGAATTGGGTTCCTTTGAATTTAACCATTCAATGCATTCAGATTCCTCCACCCAAAGATTGGATCCTATTGCTCTTAGTTTTTCATCCTCTATTTGCTTTACCATCATGTGAAGTGGACCAATTGTATAATGATGAGGATTGAAGGAAGGGAGAGCCACTAATACATCATTTTCAAGTTCCTCATATGTGTTTAATATCATTGCATTTGCTTCTTTACATATGTCTATGAATTGAATAACAAAATTTAGCCTGATATCATTTGGATCTGTTGTTCTAAGAATGGTAGGAAGATCCTTCAATCGTATATTCTCCTTTCCTTTAGTCCATTCTATTGTTTCTTCTAGATATCCGTTTGTTACATAGCTTGCATCTGTAATAAATATAAACAAAAAACAAAAAACATTTTGGGTTAGGAAACCCTTCTGCTTCCTAAAATTTATAAATTAGCGATTTAGTCTATGAACATTTTTTTGCTGTCAAAGGATGTAGTGTTTGTATTTTAAAATTTGTAAATAATATAGTCTTTATTGTAGAAGTTTTAATCAACCCTAAATTCCAATCTTTATTGTAGAAGTTTTAATCAACCCTAAATTCCAATCGGTTACTAATTTGAAAGTACAAGAATTAAATTGTTAGCGAATGAAAATTATACCTTTGAGTGGGATCAACCCTTGTTTGATGAGCTTAGGATATTGTAAATAACCCAAGTAGCCACAAGCACTAGCTGTAAAGAACATTGCATAAGGAATCTTAAACTGCCTGGCAGCTGAAACAGAGAAGACAGTAGCAGCATCGCTAACAACACAACTAACTTGTGGAATGGCGTTAGAAGTAGAAGCATTCAAGTTTATTTGAGAAATAAGGCCACAAAATGGTGCTAAGCAGTTTTTATTGACGGATTCACAGAGTGCAGGGATATCTTGGGTCGAATTGGCCTCCGAGTACGGAAGGCCGTCCGGAATAGTTTTGAACTGAAAATCTAGGAAGCCATCGAGAGAGTTGGGACCTCTCGACTGGAGAAGACGCCGATGATTGTACTCGGTGTTGACGAATGTTATATGGAAACCTCTATGGTGAAGAAGCTTTGCCAAATTCAACATGGGAGTGATATGGCCTTGAGCTGGAAATGGAATACAAATAGCATGGGGTTTTTCATTTTGTGAGATTGTATAACCCATTTTCAATCTCCTTCAAACAATGATGTGTTAATGTTGGAATTGCGAAACTCTATTATTATAGGCACTGCAAACATATGACCCATGCCCATGTGATAATTCTTCACGAGTGTACCAACTTAATGCACGTTTGTAGCCACAAATTATACCAAACTCTTACCACGTAAAATTAGCATTAAAGTGTTTTAGTAATTAAAAAGTTTGTTGTTCGAATCTCCAACCTCTAATTATATTGAAAAAACTATATTATATTTGAAAGTATGTCTAAGTAATGGTTCAATCACATCGTCGTAATATATTTTCTTGGTGAAAAAACAATTTGATCATTGGTGGCATCATCGTAGGATTTGTGTGAGAGAATCTACATGTGTCTTCATATAAATTCGAAGCACTTCTAAAGATATAGGACCTAAATAATATATCAACAATGACTCACTCTAGGATCGCTTCCAAGATAATCAACCAACATATTTGTACTCCAAACACCACAAATTAATCACCAAAATAATTACCATGCAATCAACCAATAATGCACATCAATAAACCATAAAATTTAGGAAGACCAAAAGCAAAGAGCACAAAACTCCAAGAGTAAAAACCATGAGACTTGTGAGTAGTCCACTCTTATAATGTATAAAAGAAAAATAAAAGAATAGACACGGATATGGGTATATCGTAATGTTTTAAATTAGTTAACTTATAACGAAGTTACGAATACTTTTTGTATATTCATTTATAAAATATATATATATTTGTTAGACTTGTACATATCGTGTCTCTCTATGTAAAATTTCTAGCTAAGCCACTTTTGTCAACTTCTTTTATTATGACAAAATTGAGGAAAAGAGAACCAATCAGTCGTACAAAGATTCACTACACACCAATACTTTCGTACATATATAAGAGATAACACTGTTAGAGATAAAAAAAAAAAAAAAAGAAAAATCACCCAGTTTTACGAGTTTTGTTCAGCAACTATTACAAACAAACCAGAATTCAAAACAAACGATCCGATCAACCATTCAAACCAAGACCTCTTGTGTCCCCTCAACAGGCTGACAAAATTTCAACACGATTTGTATTAGAGAATCTACCAGTCTTCTTCTATCTTCTTGAGGGAAAATATGTGGTTGATTTTGTTTCTTCTTCTATCTTCTTTTAACATAAGTAACTGGATTTCATAAACAAACAAAAAAAAAAAAAGATTTAAAAAAATCAAAGTTGATAATGGGTAAAAAAAATTCGAATTTTAACATCCACACAACTTTATGTGTATGGTGGATCCAATCATAGGTCACTTTCAACTAAAACTAACACGTGAGATATTTGGACGTACAACCTAACAATAATAATAGAAAACTGTGTTAAAATGGCAAAAGTGTTGAAAATATTTACGATTGTAACAAAATTTTACTTTCTATTGCGATCTATGTTATTTTCAACATCCTAATAATAATTATTGATGTGATAATTTAGATCTGAAAAAACACATCCGACCTTTAATTAACGACAATGGTTTTTTTAGTGAAAAATAATAATGTAAAGACTATGAATGAAGAAAAATTTATTCATTGATTTGGTACTTATCATAACACTTTGATGGTTAAGTAAGAAGAAATAGAAAGTGTAGAAAGTATAGTTTGAGTAGGGATGAGGTTTATTTAAGATATCTCACATGGAGTTTGTTGTGTGATGGTGTCATGTTTAAATATGTCGATTTGTGTTTGAGTATCGTCCTCATAATTGAGTTTCTAACATAATCTAGCGATTTAATTATACGTTCATCATTGTTTCGATTACATTCTTGAGTGTTTAATTTAAAAATAAATCATTTTCGAAAAAATTAAAGTGTTTGATAACCACTTAGAATAGCTTTTGAAGTGTATATCAAACAGTTTTTATATATAAAAAAAGGTTTAAATAAAAATGAGTTCCACACAATTTACTTTGTCCAAAGGTTTATGTGTTGCTATTTAAACTCAATTGTCTAGATGAAGATGGATAATAATTCTAATAAAAATTCATAACACAAAAAGTTGCAAAATAAGTTAAAGGATACGTTTGATAATACACCGATAAATTGTCGATTGAGTAGGTTTCGTAGCTCAAATCTAGATAAAATAATTTAACTGAAATACCCCACAAGAACTAGTCTTATTGGTAAGTCTGAGTCGAACAAAGAGAACACGAATAATTTCTCAAGTAAATAATTTCCAACCCGAAAGTAGTCGAAGAAGAGGTTGTAATTGGTTTCAATTGCGAAGAATATGTAAATTGTAAGGAAAAGTAAATTGGAATGAACGCGAATTGAATAAAGCTCTAGCTTACGCTTTTGAGTTATTCCCCCTAATTACAATCTCGATCGTAGGAAAATCAATTTATTCTTACATCCATTACTCTTAACCATTTATCCTTGAAAAGCTATGATTGATGTCCCAATTATCTAGCTAACCAATTAGATAGATGAAAAACACCGTAACTAAAAGTTCAAGGGTGTAATTATAATCAACCTCATAGTTTAGGGATGGTTTATGCAATTTTTCCAAAAGAAAACAAGTAATATATAGAGATTTATTAAAAATATAGGTCAACAAAATATATCACTCTAGAAATATATGTGTGTGGTAAATTACAAAACAACCCTAGAAAGAATTTATTTTAGAATGATACAATAAAATCACTTTATAATTACTTTTGATAGAAGAACTTCATTGATCAGCTTATCCAATTGCTTGTAAGCAGAACCACCTGGTTTATATGCTTCTTCAGCTTTACTCTTCAAATTCATAACATTCTCTTTCATTTTCTTACCCTTTTCTCCATCCATCAACTCTCTCACTAACTCCTCAACTTCATTTCTTTTCACATTGTTATCAATCTCCATTCCAATCCCCCACACACTGCAACAATAATGACAATTAGTATGTTGTTCAGCAAAGAAAGGCCATGATATCATTGGAACACCAGCACATATACTCTCAATAGTTGAGTTCCATCCACTATGTGTTAGAAACCCTCCTATTGAAGAATGGTTCAACACTTGTTCTTGACAACACCAACTTGCTATCAAGCTTCTATCTTTGGTTTGTGTTACAAATTCACAAGGCAAAATGGCTGAATCCCCCATTACTAAATCAGGCCTTATAATCCATAGAAATGGCTTCTTGCTATTTGCTAATCCCCAAGCAAACTCAATCAGTTGCTGTTTTGTCATTACTGTGATGCTACCAAAGTTAACATAAACCACAGAATTGGGTTCCTTTGAATTCAACCATTCAATGCATTCAGATTCCTCCATCCAAAGATTGGATCCTATTGCTCTTAGTTTTTCATCTTCTATTTGTTTCACAAGTAAGTGGAGAGGCCCAATTGTGTAAATAACAGAATTTATATTGGATGAGAGAGCCTCTAATACATCCTCTTCAAGTACTTCATATGTGTTCAAGATGATTCCATAAGCTTCTTGACATTGTTTTACTTTTTGAAGAATAAAATTTAGCATTATATCATTTGGATCTGTTGTTCTGATAAAAGTAGGAAGATCCCTTAAACGGATATTTTTCAGTCCCTTAGTCCATTCTATAGTTTTTTCAAGATATCCATCTGTCAAACAGCTTACATCTGTCAACCAAATAGGTAAAATAAGATTAAATTTCTCCGACTTTCGCTTGTTATAATTTAGGCCTCATTAAGTAACTATTTGAAGTTTTTGTTTTGGTTTCTGAAAATTAAGCTTAAATAAACACTACTTCTATACATAAATTTCAAGGTTTGTTATCAACTTTTTTTTCAATATTTTCAAAAATCAAGTCAAGTTTTTAACGGTCAAATATTTCTTTCTGTTTGTTCGTAGAATGTAGCTAGGAGTTTAATTGTGTTCTTTAAACAATGTGAAAACCATAACTGAAAAGTGTGAGAGAGAAAACATACATCAATACTGAATATGAAAAATGAGTGTTTAGTGAAAACTTGAGGTTAAAAATGTGTAAGTATTGAAATCTAACTACCAAATGGAAATAAAATTCAAATGTCAGGATAAAAATTGTCGCATTTTGAAACCAATGTACTAAATTAAATCAAACTCAAAATTTAAAGATCATAATGGGATTGTTGGAATCATTACTAAGTAAAAATTAGGAATTCAACTGAAATCATACCTCTAAATGGGACCAACCCTTGTTTGATGAGCTTAGGATATTGTAAATAACCCAAGTAGCCACAAGCACTAGTTGTAAAGAACAATGCATAAGGAATCTTAAACTGCTTGGCAGCTGGAACAGAGAAGAACATAGAAGCATCGGTGACAAGGCAGCTAACTGGTGGAATGGCATGACAAGTAGAAGCAATCAAGTTAAGTTGAGAAATCAGATCACACAATGGAGCTAAGCAGTTCTTGGAGATGGATTCACAAAGGGCAGGGATATCTTGAGTGGAATTGGCCTCCGAGTACGGAAGGCCGTCCGGAATAGTTTTGAATTGAAAATCTAGCAAGCGATCGAGAGAATCGGGGCCTCTCGACCGGAGAAGACGCCGATGATTGTACTCAGTGTTGACGAATGTTATGTGGAAACCTCTATGGTGAAGAAACTTTGCCAAATGAAGCATAGGGGTTATATGGCCTTGGGCAGGACATGGAATACAAACAATATGGGGTTTATCATTTTGTGAATTGATCTTTAAATTCTTTTCTTCAAATAACAACCTGTTGGAATTGCAGAACTCCATTGTTATTATGGAATTCTCTCAATGAAAGAAGAACAAGAAACTCTCTAAATATAGTTCTTATTCAAGAAGAGTGAAGATAGTCTGGAAATGTAATACAAAACAACATACATTCTTATTTGTGTCCACAATTGTGCCAAACCATCCAAGTTGTTGTAGCCACAAATTTTTAAAAAGAAAAAAAGTTTAGACTAGATGACAAATTGGGTCCCAATTGATCTCAAGTTTGGATCTAGTTCAATTTTGTTTGTCCTTATGGTTTCAAACAAACTGTTCCTAGAAGTAATCTGTAGAAACATGTCACTAAAACTTGGGTCTCTAGTTTGGAGAGTTTTAAAAGCGAGACTTTATTTGGAACCACCAATTGTAGAGAACTTTCTATTTCACATGAAGATACTAAATGTTATATTAGATTATTTTTAAGGGAAAATACTTAGGTGCATCCCGGAAGCACCCATCTAGGTACTTCCCCATATCTCTACCACACAAAATATGATTAAAAGCAATTTTTTTTAAAAAAATAACTTTTAATCTTATATTTGTGTGGTGGATAGATGGGGAGCATGTAGATAGGTGCAGTCTAGGATGCACTTAATCATTGCTCATTTTTAATTGCTCGTCTAACCATTGGAGGGTCTTGTTGGGGGAAACACATTGCAGATAATAAATGAATAACACTGTTGTTAGTTTTAGACCAAAAGGTATAATTGACATCAAAATAATTAGGAATGACAAAATCGAGAAAAAGTATGATACATGTCGAAAATGGAACAACTAAAGATCAATATGGGCCTAGGAAAAGGATGTTGACTTGGGCATGGCCCAAGCCAGCGTGCTCAGCCTCGACCAAGGTGGTTGAGGGCGAGTCTTGCCAAGTGACCAATGAGACGTGCTTTTCGCATGCCCCAACCTACGAGATCATTTTGGGCCCAAACAGTGGCATAGGAAAGATGCTCGCTCTCAGGCCGACCCTAGCCGAATAGGAAACCGTGAATGCTCCTTTGCCCGTTAGGTTACCTAAATATCCTAAGGCAACTTGAAATCTCCAATAACAATCTTTAAGTCCACTTTCTATATAAATACACCACTAATGCTTTCATATGAGGTATTAAAAAATGTCTAACTTATTCAATATTATTTAGCTCTCTTACTGTTGTAATTTAGGGATGAGGTGATCAATAAGAAAGCAAAATAATATTAAAGAAGTTAGACGCTCCATCCTAATTTTTTCTTTGTTTTGCAAACTCACCTCTTCCCTAAATTACAAATGTACTGTTATTGTCATTGTCATGTGGATGTCATATCCATTTTTTCTTAGTCAAAATTTGTCATCAACAATTGCAAAACTGATGACAACTAAATTGGATACAAACAATTGCACCACGAACTTACAAAACATCATATACGACAACAATTTACAAAAGTAAGCAAGATTAAATAACAAAGACTATGTGCTGAAATAACCACAAACTTGTAAAAACCTCGAGATAATCTTTATGGAAAGATCAACAAGCTTCTGATAAGAATGATTCTGGAGAAAATTATTCATTCTATACGGGTTGCAAGGAGACTACAATAGTCATCTTTTAGGATAATACAACAACGGTAGAACAACCTAGTACTACTTGGATGTTGTATCTGGTACTACTTGGTTGTCACTGAATTCTCTAATACTTGCTCAAACCTCAAAATTTTTAATACTTACTCTCAACCTAATTCTCGAGAGTAGAGAAGAACTCTTCAACTTGGACTGTGAAACTCAAAATGAATAAACAAATTTCTATTTATAGGCTAACGACTTAGTAACTCTCGAAAATATAAACTAAATATTGTTGTGGGTGAATTTGAATGTAACTAAATAAGCCAAAGCTTAGGAAAAGATAAGATAAGATATCAGATAACATATTCAAGTCATTCTAACAGGTACCGTAATCTTTACGAGATCCATGAACTACAATTCAAACTTTATATATATTTTCCAACTTAATGAGATACTCATCAAAATATCAAATAGGTGAATTTATTGAGAGAAAAAAAACATGCAATGTTCAATGTAATAATACAAAGGTTCTTAAAGAAGAAAACAGATCAACTATGAGTAAAGCAAAGAACTTTGGATACACAGTTTAAACCTTCTTCATGTTTGACAAAAGAACTTCATTGATCAGCTTATCCAATTGCTTGTAAGCAGAACCAGCTGGTTTATATGCTTCTTCAGCTTTACTCTTCAAATTCATAACATTCTCTTTCATTTTCTTACCTTTTTCTCCATCCATCAACTCTCTCACTAACTCCTCAACTTCATTTCTCTTCACATTGTTATCAATTTCCATTCCAATCCCCCACTCAGTACAACAATAACGACAATTTGTTTGTTGTTCAGCAAAGAAAGGCCATGAAATCATTGGAACACCAGCACATATACTCTCAATAGTTGAATTCCATCCACTATGTGTAAGAAATCCTCCTATAGAAGGATGGTTCAACACTTGTTCTTGACAACACCAACTTCCTATCAAGCTTCTATCTTTAGTTTGTGTTACAAATTCAGGAGGCAAAATGGCTGAATCTCCCACAATTAAATCAGGCCTTGTAATCCACAAGAACGGCTTCCCACTATCAGCTAATCCCCATGCAAATTCAATCAATTGTTGTGGTGTCATCACTGTGATGCTACCAAAATTTACGTAAACAACTGAGTTGGGTTGCTTAGAGTTAAGCCACTCAATGCATTCTGATTCCTCAGCCCATAGATTTGACCCAATTGCTGTTAGATTGTCATCATCTATTTGGTCGGCAAGCATGTGAAGTGGACCAATGGTGTAAATGGATTGAAGGATAGAAGAAAGAGAATCTTTAACATCTCCTTCGATTGCATCAAATGTGTTTAACATAATTGCAGATGCTTCTCGAGATCTTTTCATTTCTTGAATGATAAAATTGATCATGATATTATCTAGAGTTGTTGTTCTAAGAAAGGTTGGAAGGTCTCTCAAACGTATGTTTTTCATTCCTTGAGTCCATCCGATTGTATTTTCTAAATATCCATCTACCACCTGACTCATACCTGTTAACCAATAAAAGAGGTGAAAATTAAATACACACCTCTCAAATTTTAATAAAAAAAAAGTGATATTTTCACCGATTGAGAAAATAATAAACTATTTACAGAAATAGCAAAAGGAAAAACACTAATAAACATTAATAGACTTCTATTAATTATAGACTTGCATTAGTTTCTATTCACATATAGTATCAATGTAGACTTCTATCAGTCTCTATCAATGCTAGACTTCTTTTAATTTTCTATCATAAGCGTCTATTTGGATCGTAAGGCAAGTAGAAAATATTACTATAACTTGTAAAAATTAGTTTGACCCACTTTTCTAAATTTAAAAACTTCTAAAAAAAAATTAGTTAAATTATGAGTTTACCAATGTTGTATATCTTAATAGATCTCTAAGTTTTTTTTTTTCCTTTTTCCTTTTCTTAATGGAAAAAATAAGTAGGTATTAGGTGTCAAAGTTCAATATATACTTTTTAAAATTAAAAATAAATTATATTACGTGTCTATTATGATATAAAAAAAATATTTTAATTGAAAATATTTATAAATATAAAAAAAAAAAATTAAAAAGATGAAATCATACCTTTAAGTGGTATCAAGCCTTGGTTAATGAGATGCTCATATTGGAAGTAACCAAGGTAGCCACAAGCACTAGCAGTCCAAAGAAAAGCATAAGGGATTTTAAACTCATTGGCAGCCAACATAGAGAAAGACATAACAGCATCACTAACAATACAACTAACTGGAGGCATATTACTAGAAGGAGAATCAGCAGCCATTGAGTTAAGTTGAGAAATAAGTTCACAGAAAGGGGCTAAGCAATTCTTGGAGGTGGATTCACAAAGTGCTGGAATATCTTGAGTAGAGTTGGCGTCCGAGTACGGAAGGCCGTCTGGAATGGTTCTGAACGTAAAATCTTGCAACCCATCGAGCGAGTTGGGGCCTCTCGACTTGAGAAGACGGCGATGATTGTAGTCGCTGTTGACGAAAGTTATGTAGAAACCTCTGTGATGGAGAAGCTTAGCAAGCTTTAGCATAGGGTTGATATGGCCCTGGGCTGGATATGGGATACATACAGCATGTGGTTTTTGAGTTTCTGAGATAGATCCCATCTTTGAATTTCTTGATCTTCGAAATTGCTCATTTTTTGAGTTTCTGAGATAGATTCTTATAGGCTGCAAGAGCAAGATGTAATTTGAATTTACAAATATTATTTTTTTTGAATCATTGAATGATGATGCAGATACGTATCTCAATTATTTACTACTTTTGTGTATTAAACTAATATATGAACCTTGGAAAAGAACAAAAACCCAACGTGAGTATTACAGCTGCCTACTTGTCTTTATGTTATATTAACGATTGGACCAATAAATTATCAGTTGCCAGATAAAAAAAAAAATAATAATAATAATAATTTCTATCATCACTCTGGCCTCCTCGGATTAAATCAATTCAAATTCTATAAATTAATACTTTGACCAATTATAATTTAATGGAGTGAATTAGAATACAGAACTAGTAAATTTATTAATGGGATAATCTATATAAGTAGCTAAAAATAGCTAAAATTACGTGGGTTGCAAGGTTTAAAACATCGAAGTCGATGAAAATATCGAGGATTCGATTTTATGGAAATATCGATAGAAATTTTGAAAAATTTTATGAAAATTGATAGAAATTGATGCAAATTGTTATAATTAGTTAATGAAATGACTTTGATTGTAGTTGAATTAGAGTATAATTGACCATGTTAATTTAATCATCATTTCTATAATGTAAGACAACATTTAAATTTTGTATATTGTAAAATAATTCTGTAAGTGTTTATGCGAGAGTAAAACTTTTTAAAAAAATGAAAAATAGCTAGAAAATAATATCAAATAATCGGAAATTGTTTATAATAAAATAAAGTGGATACAAAAATGAAAAACAATAACATTAAACTAACGTAATGTAATAAGAGTAGAAAAATCATAACATAAAACAAAACACAATATAAACGAAAAGAAATTAAAGAAGAAAAATAAAAACTTTACAAGTAGATCGGAAGTCAAGATCGTTATAGAAATTTTCATTATAGCATGCTTAATGGTATGTTAAGGAATTTTTTACCATTATTTGATTGATATTATCAAATGTCTTTTTAAAGAGAGAGGGTGTTACATTAGATCTAATGTGCTAAGGACGACCATTGTTCATTTACGTATGGTAAAAAATTAATGCTCAAGTTAATGAATGTATACACTCTCAACTTAAAAATTTTAAAATCATTACATCGAAACAAAAGGTTTGCATATGTACATTATCATTGGAGAGTCCAAATTCTATAAAAGTTTGAGAATCCAAATTTAACACTTATACATATAAATTTGATGGCTAAACGCATACCATTAAAAATTTAAGAATGTGATTATATATAACTACTATCCACGTTGTAATTTTCCTTTAAATAAACATAAAAGTTGAAAATTTTATACATGGTTTTTGTTTGACTTGACACTTAAAGCAACTGAATGGAAATAACAACAAAAAAAAAAAAGCACTTTTGGCTCTACCACACTGGAGAACCTCGTTAGGGACGGTTGATTAAATTATTTTGTCCTATTTTATTGGACGTTAAGACCGATATGAATATCATATGAAAAGCTGGCTTTGTATTTTTCTATTTGACTTTTTAATACTTTATTACCATATAAATTATTATTATTATATATATACACAATATTAAAACAAACCATATATGCATTTCTTGTTGATCCAAACATTTTTGGTCCAAAATATCCTTCCAAACTTATGTTAATTACAGTTGTAACGTTCTAATGATTAACTAATTAATATAAGATGATTCAAATTTTGATGTTTTCTTGTGTGTTTTTGTGATGATTATGGTGTTGAATGTGTGTAGAAAGCTATCAAAGTTGTGCCCACATTGTGTGGCCACTGTTAGATTAGATCAGTACAGAAGCAAAAATAGTTAAATATTGCCATAGCCTTTAGTGTTACCTACATGTACAAAGTATATATATATATATATATATATATATATATATATATATATATATATCTTTGAAGAAATCCCAAGATTTGCATAATCTTCAATCAAATCAAATAAAATCTCCTCTGGTCTCAGCTAAACTGATAAGGAAGGGGTTCAATTATGTTAGATAATTTTAAGGATTCATTATATCTTTGTTATTTTGCATGGAAGAACAGGCTGCTAAGGCAATTGCTTTTGTTTTGGGCCTTTTGGTATACATTAAAGTACTATCAGAGCTCTCAACTTTGAGAAAGTGAATTTTGAAGACAAAATTGAAGTAATATCAGAGCTCTGAGTGAATTTTGAAGACAAAACAGTAACCAAGCGGAAATCTAAGCCGAACGATCAAAATCAAACGAATTGAAGTCAATCAGTCGGAGATGAGAAGGTTCGATCAGTGTTGGTTTGAAAAGAAAATCCAACCAACAACATTTGTAAAAAATTGCAAAGGCTTAAAACCAACAGACCGATCGACCGAATAATAGTCGGTTTGTACTCTTTCACGGTTGAAGTCGGTTTGAACATTTACTAAACTGACAATTTGGACGGAAAATCGACTCCGACCGACCGATCCTCACCTCTTGAAACCAAAATTATGGCAGCAAGAAAGGACTGTTAAATGTAATTTCTAATTTTCTTCATTGCATTGCCTCCAACAAGGAGATTGAAAAGTTTGACAGAACTGTTGAGATTGAGTTTGTTAAAAATCAAAATCAAAATCAATTCACAAATGGCTCACAAACCCATCCAAGACCACTCTAAATTACCTTACGTGGAAAAGAGACTAATGAACACTTTTAAGTGATTGTGTCCTATAAGGCAAGTTAGTTATTGAAAAAGCAGAAACAACATTGAAGATGGACTAAATTTGATAATCTAATTTCAAACCAGATGTATTTAAGAGAGAAGTTTTTCACATTCAAGATAGATCGTTAAAGATCTTTGTTTGGAAATCTCGATACTTTCTACAGACTAACGACGACGAGTCTCATGTCCCATTAATTAAATTAATTAATTTCATTTCCTCAATCCTATAAAGAGGTCAAACAAATTAAAAATAAAATAAAGTAGTCATCAACATGATCACGAAAATAGAAATATGAAAGGTCAAAGTGTAAATATTATTGTAGGAAAGGAAGGCTACTTAATAAAGACTCTGGTGCTAAGTGGAAAAATAGAAAACAAAATAAAAGAGAAAACAAGCTAAACACTCCCGAATATAGGTCGTGTTTATCATACCGTAATAAAAATTAGTGTAATCATAATGGAATTTCATTGATGGATCAATTGTAATAAGCTTGAATTATTTTTTATCGTGTTTACTTTACATCTAACTTCTAAGGGTTGAGCGGTAAAGATAATGGTAGCGGTGACAATAAGGTGTCAAATTGATCATTTTTAGCTCAAATAGTAACAATAATGATGGTCGTAACGGTAACCATATTGGTAACAATAATGATACGACGTAATTTTCATATACAATTGGATTGAACATTTTCAATTCATCAATCAGTCAACGTTTGTTTGATTACAAATTTGGAAGTGGACATCAGATGTCAGTACGATTACGAACAAGTTTAAACAATACCTATGATAATCAAATGAGATCCACTATTATTGTCACTGATCTATTACGTTTTTACTTAGTTAAACGTGGCCTTGATTCAAATAACTTATGAGATGTCCTGTCTAAGATAGATTTAGTGTGTAGATTCAAGCTCTCTTGAAAAACAAGATTGAGTCTTTTATATAATCCAACTTCTCAAAATTTAAGTTCTCTAAAAGTCTTTTTACCCAACTGTCATAATAAATTGACAATTATTGATACCTAAAATTAGTTAATTGCCACCACCATTCCTTGATTTCCTGCATGTAATTACAACTTAAGTCAATTGACCCCAATTAAGACATTGATTTTCCTTTGGTGAGGATCTCACTCCATGTGATTGACAGAATATTGTTCAAGAATGTTAGTCAACTAGCATTTAGCTTCTAGATCTTTTCTATCTGTTTTGAATATTCGTGCAAGTGTTTAATTATATACATAATATTGAGGTGTCGAAGAATTCAATGGAAATAGTATATCTTTTTCACACATGATTGAATTCGTTTACTTTCGGAAGTAATTAAAGAACCCAAGATATATGTTTTGTGTTGAAGTTAGAGAGTTAATGAACCCTTTGTGTTCTACCAAGAATGTACAGATATGGCAACCTGCTTTTCACAGTGACTGGTTCTAAAATTGATAGATTTGAAGATATATGATATAAAAAGGCTATCTCACAAAAGTTCCAAAGGTCACTGTTAGAACTGTGCATTATATGGCCTATATATATTTATTTAAGACTCCACCTAAGATGTTTCTTTCACTAGGGTTGCTGCACTTAGTGATTTGTGAAGGTTGTTAATCGAGTGTAACAAAGTACTTTGTGCATAGTGCTTATTTCAAGAAGATCAAAGTATTGTTCGTTTGTGTGACGGTGTTTTCTGCAATTTCGAGAAGTATTGTTCCTTCTCAAGGGAACCTAAGACAAAGTTGATTGAGAAAGATTTCTCTACCTTAGGGTTATCCTACATTACTCATCAAGAAAAGAATTTTCAAGACTTAAGGGGAAGTTTAAGTTCTCACATAAAGGCAGTTCACAATAAAATGAGAAAGGTATCTTCCGAGAGGGAGTCTTACAAATTTAGGGAAGGTTAAATGCAATATCACTAATATTCACATACTTAGGAAGAGCTTAAGTTCAAGAGAGAGGAAGGACCGCTAAATTTTTAGTCAAGTTAAACTCTTAGTGTCACTATAATCGCTTGACTTTTATATATCAGGCAAGAGCATATAAAAAACAATCTTGGTATGTAACTCTTGTTTAAATTAGAAAAAAAAAACCAGCTAAACACTTCGGCCACGTTAAGCTAGTCAAGCGGCCGGAAGTGTTTAGCTAAACATGATTAGTTAGTCAAATGGCCACTAGAAGTTCTTGCCTTAGATTGTAGCATACTAAATTAGAAACAAAAGGGAAAACCAGGTAAACACTCCAGTCACATTTACCAAACCGTAATAAAAAAACTGTTATAATCTTAATGAGATTTTATAAATGGATCAATGGTAATGAGCTTGAATCAAAAACATAATTGAATTGTTTTTTTATCGTGTTTATTTAAAATTATGAAAATTTACTGTCATTGTTACCTTTACATCTACCTTTAAGTAGATCCCACTAGTTACATACGTTTAGTTACATGTGATTGCATATAGATAGCTCATTAGTGGGTAAAGGCAAGAACATATTAGCTTATTGTCTGTGAATGTTTTAAACGAAACCTTTGAGTAAATGGTTTTAACTGTAGATGTTTTTTCTTTATGAAACTGTTTTTAGGGACCTGAATTAAAGGTTTGATTATTTTTATATTTCGTATACGAGCTGATTAGTATACTAAATATAAGACTGATTTATTATATATATAATATATTAGTGAAAAAATATATCCAATATAAAGTATGTAAGTTATGTTATTTAGAATATAAATATACATCAACGAGGATAATATTATAATAGTAAAAACTGGAAATCAAATTTACTAAAATAATAAAATCAAAAAAGAAAAAGAAACATGGAAACATATGTAGGCTTTCATTGGTGTTAGATGCCAAAAAATGGATCAACCGTAAATTTGTTTTATGAGAGAGATTTGTCTGAGTGCCTGCAAGACAAAAGAGAGTAAGCACGGGTGTGGTGTCTAACCACACACACTCCGACGCTCAAGTTAGTGTTGTGTTTCTGAGTACCTAAACAGTAGAGAGAATAGTGAATATTCAGGCATATTTTGACATACCTTCAACCAATGATCTTGGTCATTTATATAATATGGTGATTCGTAACCGATGCTCGGGTCATAATTATGCCTCTTAAACTTCCTAAACCGTTGAGTTGATAATCAATGGATGGTTAGACTACCATTATGACAAACTCATGAATGTTGTTAACGTGTCCCTTTATGACACTTGTTAGTTCGAAATCCGAACGGTTTCACATTAATGGCTCAGATGCCTTCCTCTATGGGTCCTTGAAGCTCTCCTTGGTACTACCCTATGAGTTTTTTTCCTTATGGGTCCTCCTCCTCTTAATTAGGAGGTTAGACTCTCCCTAGTGGGTCCTCCTCTCTTAGGAGGTTAGACTCTTCCCTATCGGTTTTTCTCCTATGAACTCTTCTTAGGAGGCTTAGGCTCTCCCTTGTGGATCCTCCTTCTACGGCTCCTCTTAGGAGGTTAAGACTCTCTCTAGTGGGTCCTCCTCTTGTGAGCTCCTCTTAGGAGGCTTGGCTCTTCCTTGTGGGTCCTCCTCCTCCTATTAGGAGGCTAAGCTCCTTTGAGCTTCTCTTAAGCCTATCTCATGGATCTCATTGAGCTCACCAAGCTCTCTCCTATGAGTACTCTAATTAAGCTCTCTCCAAAACCCCTAAAGCTTCTCTTGAGCTCAACTTATTTTTCCGTCGAGCTTTTACTAAGCTCACTTAGGCTCACTTCCTGGGTCCACCGAGCTCTCACTAAGCTCGCTTAGGCTCACCTCACAGGACCATCGAGCTACCACCAAGCTCGCTTAGGCTGACTTCATGGGTCCACTCACTAGGTTCGCTTAGGCTCTTCCATAGGTTCTCTTTGAATAGGCTAAAATTCACCCAGAAAAATTGGGTAAAAGAAAATGTACAAAAATAAAAGGAATCGAGTTAGATTATAAATTTAGCAATTTTCAAGTTTATGTTTAATATATTCTTTATTTTAAAAATATACATAATTAATGGACCTTTAAGCCCCCATTTGATTTTTGCTCATAAACATGAAAAGCCATATTTTAATGGCATAATTTGCCAATGTAACCTTTATCTTTTCTCAAAATAATCAAGGTAAAACCCCCACGATATTCTACACCATCCATTCAAACTTGTAAAGCACTATTCTATTCAAATGTCTTATATTAATACCTAATTAATTAGTTAACGTTACACACATATTCCAAGCAGTTGGTAAATGCCAAATTAATCAACTACTTACGACATTAAAATGTTATAATTAAATTCCTTAATTTTATAATTAAATACTATAAGATATATCAAAAGAATTTTACAATATTCCATTCTTTCCCATTGGTGTCTAACATAAGATTAATCGATTATTTGACGTCCATTCGAATAGCTAGTTGTGAAAGTCCTCCCAACCAAAGATCAGGACGTTAAATTTTACCGATTCTTTTCTGATGCCAAAATAGATTTCGGTCCAACAAAAATAAATCATAATCAGATTAAGATTGGTGAACCTTAAAATAGGCATCATCTTAAAAGGGTATGTTGACAACATAATCTCACGTTAGAAACAATTAAAAAAACTGAAGGGTCTAATAGGGCAGCCTTTGTAGTTTCTAGTTTATTTAAAAAGATAGAAGAACGAGAAAAAAGAATAAGTAATAGTAAACCCTAAATAGAAAACATTATCAAAATGGGTCTAATAGGGCAGCCTTTGGAGAGAATAAGAGAGTTTTGTTGTGCTCATATCGATCTTTTGGAAGATGTTGAGGGTGCTAAGAAGGTGTCCACCTAGTGGAAATGTTCGAGTGCAACCTCTGACCCATCCTATCGTAACCTTTTTTTATAAAAAAAAGACTTTTGTTGTGAGATTGATCGAGAGAGAGAGAGAGAGAGAGTCAAAAAGGTGATGGAATTGTTCTTTATTCGAGCAATGCTATAAAGTATATTAAAGAAGAATAGGATGCGGATTCGTTGCTTGATGTGTTTGAAATGCAAATATTAGCTTCGATTATTTGATGTTATAAAACACTTGATTCCCACTTCACCATATCCTTTTCTACTTCCAAGACTTGGATTATTTCTTTAAAGATAAGCTAATTAATTCACAATTATCACTTTAATTAATTTTTTGAGAAATTATAAACATAATAAAATATAATAAAAATATGAAAGAAGAGTGAAAAGCAAACTAAAAGGGTGACAAGAAAAATATTGACATTTAAAGATTCATTTTGGTAAATAGCAAAAATGTTTTAAAATTAGATAAGTAGGGCAAACGGATTTTCATGATTATTAATTATTAATTATCTAAAGATGAAAATACCTCTATGAAGACAAAACCCAATTAAGATAAAAAATCAAATTTAAAATTCAGATGATAACAACCAAGATTCTATTACCTATTAAAAAATTTAAGATATTTATAAAATGACTTATTCAAAATAGGGTTAGTTGCATAAATCACGAAAAAGTCTAAAATAATAGCATATATAACAGAATGATAAAATAATTACATATATAACATAAAAAATTAGCAAAATACTAAAATACCCACATGCAATCACTATTTTGGACGATTCTTCCTAAATTTTTTAAAATCAAAAGCTATCGCGTTAGCTGCTATCAGTTACACATGCTATCATTGATAGCCTTCAATTTGAGAAATGGTTATTTTGCACACTTCTTCTCCATTTTCTCACTTTGAAAGCTATCACTAATAGCTACAATTAGTGAATAGCACTGATAGTTGCTACAATTAGTTGTTATTAGTGATAGCTACTATAGTGATAACTTTCTATATATTTGCCACCGTTACGAGTGCTTCTTTCCGGTTTCTCAAATTACAAGCTCTATTTGATAGTTGGCTATCACTGATAGCAATTGATAGTTGTTATAAGTTGCTATCATTGAAAGATACTGTCAATGGTAGCTTTTAATTTGAGAAATGTACTATTAATTGATATCATTGGTAACGATTATCAACGATAACTTCTATCAATGATAGATACTTAAGGGTAGACTAATTTTCGATTTGAGATATAATGTTATCTATTGCTATAGATAGTTGTTATCACTAATAACTACTATTAGTGATAGCCTTTAATTTAAAAAATGTGATATCATTTGTTATCACTGATATCTTCTATCAGTGATGTTGCTATAAGTGAATATTACTCATTTAGATTTGAATCCTTTTTCTCTCTCTCATGTGTTAGTCCAATCAAAGAGGACTGGTGCCCTTCAACTACTCTTCTTCTCCTTTTGTAAAAAGTAAAACTAATGAAAATACTTACTTTCTTTGTATTTTGTCTTGAGCATGCAACACCCAAGAGGAAAAATCACAAGGGAAGAATTTGATTCAAACACACTTGAAAAGGGAACAAAATTGATCGAAAGTAGAAAAGAGAAAGAGAAGGTCCACAGCCAACCAAACCCTCCCCACTATCTCTCAACAACAACACCCATGCCTACATTCGTCGGCCACCACCATCGACAGCAGTCGGTCACTCGTTTGTCGCTCACCTCTGCCTCCTCGATCTGCTCACTATTCAAGGAAATTCAAACATCTTATAAGATAGATGGATTACTCCTCTTAAAATCAATTGATTGGTTTTGAGATGAAATTATATACTATCACATATTTAGTAAGACGGTGTGTATGGTGTATGCTCTCCTTTTTTTCTTAAGTTTTAAATAAAAATAATAATTAGAATTACCATTGATTCAAAAGAGTAAGAAACCTTCTTGCTCTGTCTTTTAACTCAAAAGGAGTAGAAACCATTGATCACCTCATGCTTCACAATTTTTAATTCTTGTCAGTGGCCGATCCTCTTGCTAATCACACTTTTCTCACCACCATGGACTCCATCGTCCCTTTTTCGTTCTCTATCCATCTGCATTCCCTTAACATCAATCTATTATTTTAAATGACAAAACTTCTAAAAATATTGACAAATATAGTAAAATATCACAATCTATCTATAATAGACTACTCCATAAAAATCCTAGATTTCTACGAAATAAACGTTAGGCAAAGTTCTTGTCTTAAACGCTTTTTTTCTCTTAAACTTATGTATATAATACAAAAATTGTGCACTATAAATAATTTATTCCATTGTTTTATAATTTATGGATTAATCAACCAAAAAATCAATTCTTGACTAACAAGTTTAAAAAATCCAATTTTCCTCAACTCAAAAAAGAAACTTTACTGTAAAAGATTCTAAATAAAGTTTTTTTTTTTCATTCGATGTATTAGAATCTTTGGATTATTATTAAATCCTAACCTATGTTTGGAAAACAAATTCACTTGATCATAATCTTTTTTTATTGTCAAGGTCAGTAGGACCGTAGCTAGCTAGCCCTCAAAGAATAATTTGGATGGTTGCTTCCAAAATATAGGTTATGTTGTATCGGCACTTTTAAGTTTTCTAGGTTCGGTTTGGTTCACAATCCAAATTCTTTGTTTATATTTTTAGATTTCTGAGTCCAATGAATACACGTTTGGCAACAATTCGAAATTTGTTTTTGAAAACTATTTTTGGATTTTGTGATCCAAATAGTTCAAATCTGAAAAAACAACGACTTTATGTTTTCTATCTATTGAGAATTATATTAAATAAAGGTATAAATATTTAAAAATATAGTATGACAGTCACGTTATAAACTCAATTTAAAATTTAAAAATAAATAAATAATAAAAATATGTATTATGTAATGTATTATATATATTAAATTAGGTTAAACAATAAGTTTGGTCTCTATAATTTAGATAAAGTTAAAACTTAAAAGGTAATTTCATATATAGTTCATATAGATTGTTAAATCCTCGTAAATAGTCCACAAAATGATAGGGAGCAATTTTTTATCATCGATCATAAATCCTGAATTTTAACATATTCTAAATGATAGGACTAAAATTTCAATTTTCTCTATAAATTATATCAGTATAATATGGTTAAAAAAAAATCTTCCATTTGCAATGGTCCATCTCCCTGTCAAGGAAGTCGAAGCACAATCAAAGTTCCCATAATGGAAGCCTTTCCAACAAAGTTTCGATCTTGATTCTCTCTTCTTTGCCAACAAATATGAAACAAAGAAGGTTAGGTGAACACAATGCATGTAACGCACTACACATAAGGTTATAGTAATCTTTAAATTATATAGTAGTAAAGTACATACAAAAATACTACAAAACAAAGTACAAGGTTCGATAATCCAATTTGGTGCAATACCATCTAGAATGGTCTGTGTTATATGGATTTATGATTATAGTTTATGCTAAAATTACACAAGTCAAGTCACCTACTGCATTAACTCAAATATAAATTAATGTAATAGCAAGTAGTACCGGAAGTATTCCAAGGTTGAATCTAGAGGGATAGTCCCATACTAAGAGGAAAATGCTCAACAACTCCAATTGGTGCTGTGTACAAAAATGATTTATAAAGAAAAATTGGTAAAATATATGGGACCCATTTGGGAAACCAGTGATGTGACAGTGTCGAAGGATATTGGCTTTTTAAATAATTAAGTCTCCTTTTCAAGATGCAGATTGAGACAGATTGATGTGACGGTATCTCCCTTATCTCTACAACTCTCAGGTGATTTAATATGTTTTAGGATAATTTGGTTGAAATGATGCAGACACCCTACCATGCTGCTGCAACATGCATGTCGTAGGCTGTGATTAAACAGATTCATGCACTTCTACCACCTTTATCTAAGTTGGCGTCTTAGCGTAATGATGACCACTTTGTTGGTATATAGTATGAGGACTTCCCACCAATGTTGTAGCTTTGAATTCATGCAATGTTGTAGCATCATTTTCTGCAAGTTTTATTTCTCCCCAACATCGTTTACATGTTCTTGCAACATGTTTTTTATCAACCTGTTGCATTTCTTTTCATATACATTTCGAATAGGGTTTCAATGGTTAGTCGTTTCAAAACATGCTTTAGGATCAACAAAGATTTGTGATTTTAAGAGTATTAATAGCTTATTTTCAATCAACTACGTAGAGGGAGTTTATGAGAGATTGTCGCTGATACTAAAATTAAGTGACGGTAACAACAATGTTTTTATCTATAGATAAACGACAATTACAATAGATCACGAATAGCCTTTCACACCTTCAAATGAATACAACTTCACTTGGGGCTTATATCAATTAAAGTTAAAATGGTTTAAGGAAAAAAATTTAGAAAAAGTATCGATTTATAACCCTAAACATTGGGGCTATATCAATATAATTTAAAATATGAACTAATAGTTGTATCAATTTGAACCCAATGAGAATTTTGTTAGTCTTCCGTCACATTTCGTTGAACCATTATTGTGCAAAATTTATATTTTGAATCAATTAAACTCCAAAATTTCTATAATACATTCAACTTAGAGCTTTTCTTACAGCTACCTTTGAAAATCATCCAATCCATTGATTCTCAGACGTGTGTAGACTTTTTCAAATGTCGATTTTACAAAATGATTTATTACAGTAAATGCACTGACAATTTTCAAAGGAAAACCTAATTAAGAACCTAAATTGATTCATTTATGAAATTTTATGTGTTTAATTGATATAAATATAAGCTTCACCTGAGATTTTTTCCAATGAGACATAACGGAGGGTCGAGTATCAATCATAGTCAACCCACGGTTTAGTTCACCATTAATTAAAAAGGTAGTTATTGAACTCATTCATTTTTCATCTCGTTATTCGTGTCAACTCTCTCAATTACTCATTTCGTATAATAATTATCTAACTCAACTCTACTCGAATCCTTTTAAAAAAAAATGTCAAGAAAATAAAAAACACATTTTCTATCCGATCATCATTTTTGTTGAATTAATATGAAGGTTAACTAAAAGTATAACCACCAAAATAGCATAAACAATGTAAACTGTAAAAGTTGAAGAATAATAACCAAAATAAAATAAAAACATTTTATTATATTATAAGATTCTTTTTCTTGAATTTGTTCCCAAACATGCACCTGAGACTTTTATATATTCTCTCTTTCACTCCTTTGTCTTGAAGGAAAGGCATAAAAATGAATACCAAAAGTGAATACTGTTGTTGCAAGATCAACAAGAACCACACAAAAATCAATGGCTTCAAATATTGCAAATGCAATCAGTACTCCTTCAAACCTTCCTCCTCCTCCTCCGGTTCCGGAGCGTTGCGATGGAGACGATACACGAGTCAAGATGATGAATCGAGACCGGAATCGGTTCTCTGGCCGTCACCGTCTCCGACAAGAAGCCTCTCGTCCACCTCCGCGGACGGGCGAAGGACAACAAAGCGTGCTCTCCTCTGTGGGGTGACTTACAAGAATTGGAAGCATAGGCTACTTGGGACTGTGAATGATGTTCGAAATATGCAGGATTTGTTGATCAATCATTTTGGATATTCCAAACAAAACATTCGTATTCTTACAGGTTATATTTCTTCTTCCTGCCTTCATTTTTTTCTTATTTTTTCCTTCTAAAATTAAATTTATGAACTTCTCATTTGATCATTTATTTTGGTGTTAAAGGAGTTTCTTTATATTTTGTTTTTGGAGTTTTTAAGGAAGAAACCTTTTCAGAATTCCTAGAAAAAGAATTGTTTTTTGTTTGATCATTTTAATGTTATTTTGTTATTGAGTTAAATTACAAATTTAATCGTATATTTTAAAATATATATATATCAAAAATGTGTTGGTCCAATCTATTGACTTTTTTTTCCATGAAAATAATCTTGATAAGTTTCAAATTTAGCATAATCAATCAAAATATTTACAAAATATAGCAAAATTTTATATTATATCAATGATAGATACTGATAAACTTTTATCAATGTCTATCAATTGATGGACACTGATAAACTTCTATCAATTGATAGATATTATTGGATAAAAGTTTATCAGTATCTATCGTAAATATAATCTAAAATTTTGTTATACTTTGTAAATATTTTCAGCAGTTTTGTCATTTATAATAATTTAACTTGAATTATATCTATTTATATACTTACATTTTTTTACTTAATTTTTTTTCTTGTATCACTTAAAAGACAAATTATTCATTGGGAGTTTAAATTATAAAAAGTTTTAAACTTTTAATTGATACAATTAATTGTTGGTAGTTTTAAGTGGATTTTTTTAAGAATAAATAAAAAAACAAATTATTTATACTTAAAGTTAAAAAGTCACTAAAAGATAAAAACTCACTACACTAGATTTTGACATGAAGTATAAATATTTTGTTAGCCCTGTCATTTCTAACAATTTCATGAGTTCTAAGCGATAGACTCGAATAGAAAGTAATTTTTACCCTTAATTATTAATAGTGAGTACTTTTTTTTAGAGGAACTTCCCAAGTGCAACATGCTTTTTTGTTTCTATAAACACTTTTGATTTTTGAAGAATACATCTCTTTTGAAGTATCTCTAAAATCCTTTATATATATATATATATATATATATATATATAACTTTGGACATTACTTTGGACTAATTAATAAAATTTAAAAAAATATTCTTAAAGATCGAAAATACTTTCCACTCGGCCACCTCATCTAAACCCTAAATTAAAAAATAATAATAATCTCAATAGTCAATATACTAGCAAGAATATGATACTTCTTAGTTTTGTCTTTTATATTTCATGTGAGCATCTTTTTAATTTTATTAATTAAAACAATATAAGTTATATATATATATATATATATATATATATATATATATTAAAATATTATAAATATAACAAAATTTTAAATTTAAATCGATAGACTATATCAACATCATTGAACTCAACTCACTCTTTAACGAAAAATATTTTAGTTTTAGGTAACCAAGCGTAACGATCAAAATATTTATAAATTAATCACATGTTTTTAGGTCTAAAGTGGTATACATAGCATAGCTTCTTTTAACACTTTAGTCATGTTTCATACTAGAATCCTACTACTATCAATACTCATATTTTAATTAATAAATGGTGCTTGAAATCTATTTTAGTTTTTGTGTCTTGCATTCAGTTATTCAAGAAATTTTGTGGCTATATATCATGCGGACTTGAACTCCGACATACTCGTATTTTATGATATAATGAAAATGTCGATGAAAATTTAATATTATTTTACTTCTAACAGAGGATGAAACTAAGCCCGAGCAAATACCAACAAAGAAGAACATCCAAAACAGTTTAAAATGGCTGGTTGAAGGTTGCACCGGCAACGAAAACCTCGTGTTCTACTTCTCCGGCCATGGACTACGACAGCCAGATTTCGACATGGACGAGCTCGATGGCTACGACGAGACCATATGTCCAGTTGACTTCATGGAGGAAGGGATGATAACTGACAATGAGATCAATGCCACCATTGTTTCCCCTCTAAAGAACGGCGTCATCCTCCACGCCATTGTCGATGCCTGCCATAGCGGAACGATTCTCGATCTTGCCTATGTTTACGACCGCAACAGGTTTCGATTACACTCTCTCTTTTTCTTTTTCTTTTTCTTGTTTCCTTTGATTTTGATTTTGGTTTGATTTTCTTTTTCTTTTTTGTGGGGAAGAGATGAGTGGTTGGATAATAGACCGCCATCAGGGGCGAGGAAGGAGACTAGTGGTGGATTGGCAATTTCTATGAGTGCTTGTGGAGATGATCAATTTGCTGCTGATACTTCTGTAAGACTTCACATATTATTCCTCATCTTCTACTACTTCTATCTATTGTTTTTTCTTTGTTTGTTTGTTTGTTTTTTTAAAAAAGATATATATATTTTTG
This sequence comes from Cucumis cinereus, assembly GCA_037974625.1. Lineage (NCBI taxonomy): Eukaryota > Viridiplantae > Streptophyta > Magnoliopsida > Cucurbitales > Cucurbitaceae > Cucumis > Cucumis cinereus. Next base: position 1,794,938 of record JBBPDJ010000001.1, read on the forward strand.
AAACAAATAAACTTTTAAAAATAAAATATCACAATTCATTTGTCATAGACCACGATAAACTAAACTAAGATAGACTACTATATTTGTTTCTATCATATGACTGACACGGGTAGTAGTCTATCACATGACAGACTCAAATAGTAGTTTATCTTAGTTTATTGCAGTCCATCGAAAATAAATTGTGATATTTTGTTATATTTTGTAAATATTTTGGTTCATTTTGCTATATTTAACAATAGTTCTTTTTGTTTATGCATTTTTTCCTCATTATAAGTTTGGTTTCAAAAACTTTTATGTTCATGTTTAACAGCTTCATATGCTTCAAGAATATTTAATAATCTCTTAATCTTTAATTTTGTGTCTAATTGATCTTTGGCATATTGAATCTTTTTAAGAAAATTAACAAAAAACTATTTGATTATTAAAGTTTCAATTTGACTCTAGTAACCGTTGAACTTAAGATCACTTTGATAAGTAAAATAGATAATGGAACCTCCACCTATATCCACGAATTCACAATGATATGATTTGTCCTTCCAAAAAGCCTCATGTTGATGAATATAGTCTCTCTCGTGCTACATACTCAAAATCCACAATCTTCTTTTTATATAGCTCATGTGAGACTTTGATCAAATTTCGAACAATCCTTCTTTCGGAGAAAGAAATTAAACAATCATCAAGTCTACTCTCTCAAATAGCCATATTCTAATGGTTTAACTCCTTTTCTCTAAGCACACCCTCTATTCAATAGACCTCAACCATAGCTCACACCAATCTGTAAAGACATGAACCCTTTCAAAATAACATGATAAACATAGTACGATATTGTCCAATTTATTGGCATAAACGACCCTCGTGATTTTTGCTTCTCAAACAAATAAAACTTCATAATGGGGCGATGATAAAGAGGAATGATATGTATATTGTGATGCAGATACTAACAGGGAAGACAATGAATGGAGCAATGACATTCATTTTGATTCATTTGGTGAAGACTTGTGGAAATTTGACGTACGGACGGCTGCTTGAGTACATGCATGATACTGTTCAAAGGGCCAACAAACAAGGCTGTTTCTCTTGTTCTTTCCTAAGAAAATTGCTTCGTTACAAACAAATTCAGGTCAGTTCAGGGCTCCTTAATCTTTTCCCTATTTATCATTTTATTGTTTAAAAAAAAATTACAATGGATATATAGCTGTTTTAGAACTAATATATAATTTTATTTTATTTTATTTTTTTTGGATATTTTGATATTTTTGAGCAGGAACCACAACTCTCATCATCAGAGGTGTTTGATGTACACAAGAAAATATTTACATTGTAATTGCATTTCTGCTAGATCTAATTGTACATTCTTAAACAGTACTTTGAAATTGTTTGGAGAGAAAAGTTGATTCTCTCAAAATATTTACATTATTGTTGTAATTGCATTTCTTTTGGTTTTACCTGTTCTAATTTCCAAATACTGAGCACAAGTACTATCCATAAAATTCTTTCGCCGTGAAACGAGATGTTTAGACTAACTCTAACCCAATTTACATGCTCGAGGTTCTGTTTTGGTCGTTACACCCAAATTTGACATTAGCAAAAGGTCAAAAAAACTCAGTTTCAAACCACAAGACAGGTCTAATTTTTTATTCCCCAAATTTCAGGTCAACCATTCGAGGAGCTCATGCTTTCAATCATTTCTGTCATCTTCCTTCCAACAGTTCTCTACAATCAGCCTAAAGGGTAACGGTAAACATGTTTAGAAAAGGATGAAAAGAAAATATTTCAAACACCAAAGAAGCACCCAGAATCCCAATTGAAATTCCAGAGGGTTTAAAGGATAAGAATTCCACAAGGTCTTGTGCCAAAATACGGCCGACTACAGTTTCATATATACCAACAAAAATGGCAGAGCAGCCGCTAGGCTCTGACTCGTTTCCAACTCTACCCTTTGCTTCCATTCCACAATTCACAATTACAATGCCTCTATCACCTTGGCTTTTGTTCTTTTTATTTTTATATTTTCTTATTATCTTGGGGTCATATCATTTGGGTTTTCTTTTTTATTTTCCATACAAGAGTTGCATCCTCAACTGATCAGTTTTCGTAATCGCTTTTCAGCAAGATTTGCGACTTTATTCTGTGGTTCGAGAACAAGAGCATGCTTGAAATCTGCAAAAATTATGAAAAAGTAAAGCAAATACTTATTGAACATGTACCGAAACTCACTTCCATTAACAGAGAAAACACTTCAGAATATGAATGCACACAAACTCAACCGAACATAAAATGATGCTCTCACGACTATCTTATATGAATCATGAACATGAATATGAAGACAAACATATTCCAGAAACAAAACCAAACCACTAATAGCCTATCAACAAGACTTGACATCCCTGTTTTCTTTTTCAAGGGAGACTCATGTTGAGTATTCAAACCTCTCTCTAGAGACCTTCGAATATGTTTCACTGTATAAGAAATTTTCAAGGTTCTAAAGAATACTATACAACTAAATGATTAGCCAAAAGTTCTACTAGATGCACAAAATCAGTCTAAGTGAATATAATCTCTTAACTTGATTGCATTCAACACTCATGATGGATTGTCCAAGATTGTTTATTTTTAGTTATGAAAATGCATACATACGCTTACATGCAAAGAAAGAGCAGGGCTAGAACATGAACAATCCAGCTTCAGATGGATTATAAATAGTTTGAAGTCTTATAGTGAAAAAAATCATAACTCTCACCTTTGATGGCTTCTTTATAGAGAAGAAGAGACTCTCTGGCAGTTCCCCGTCTGAGATATGCCTTCACATTCTGCATGAAGCAATTAAATGTTAAGAATATCATCAAATAATTGCAGATTATCGAACGCTAAAGATGAAATTGATCTGATAAGCATCCAGCTCCGCATGTGTAGTAACAGCAAAATGAATTATGTTTAAACGTTCCCACTCAACCAAAGACTTAGCAATTGATTCATACGGTTCACAAAGTATCTGCATGGAAAGCTATCCGTATGAATAAATTGTACAATAAAAACTGAGGGAGAGAAAGAGAGGGAGTGTGTGTGTGTGTGAGAGAGAGAGAGAGCAACAGCAACAAGGACAGCAATAACAAAATCCTGCAGGAAGTTTTAGTTCATCCATCCACATCTTGTTGATAAAGCAACAATATATTAAATTCCATTGGAGTTCTATTTAGCTTTGGTCACATTTGTCCCATTTAGATGGGAGGTCAAACTTGGAGGTAGTGCGGAGAGAGACTATGGCTAGGTACTAGAGGTGCAAGGACAAACCCAAGGTTTAAAAAAAAAAAAAAAAAAAGAGACACTTAAGCTGATCGAAACCGCTTGTTGGTTCAGGTTGAAACTGGTTGGTTTGGCATTTTTGGTTTGAAATTCAAAAAATCAAAACAACAATTATTAATATATATATAACGTTTGAGTTATTTTCTCAAATTGTGTTGGTGGTGTAGTTGCCGTTGGAGTAAGACTGATATAAGCCAGGTTGAGTTCAAGAAGCAGTAAATTCAATATTTTGTTCAATATATTAGATTTCTGTCCTCCACCGATTCTCAGTAGCCGTGCATGACAGTAATGTAGACATGTGAACAAACAGTCAGTTGGTCGGTTCGGTAATGACATGCTAGTGGTTCGGCTCAGTCTTGGATTTCTAAGTAATATTGTGGTTTGGTTCTGTTTTCCATTCAAATCAAGCCTAACCAAACCGTTTGCACCCCTACTAGATACCATACAACACCTTCCTCCTTAAGTCGTTTGTGATAGAAGAATCTGTAACATATTTTGTCTCTTATCGTCAATATTTGGAGCCTCTTTTTGTAATGCTTTCTTTCGGTTTTTTACTTTGAATTTGTGTGTTAGGTAGCTTTTTGTTGGCTGTTTTTCTACGTAGTCATGTATAAATCAGATAGTTACCTTCTTATCAAGTAATATGGCTTTGCTGCAGTCATCTTCAGCTTGTTGAAAGCTACATAAAGTGCAATTCAAGTAATAGATGAAGTCAGTACAAATCAAGTAGAATAAGTAAATAATGATTGGAATCATTAGATTAACATACCAGCCTAACTCTAAGTAAGCGGCAGCTCGGTTGCAATAATAAGTTGCATTTGTCCCATTTAATTTAATAGCTTCTGTGTAGTAATTAACAGCTTTATTCCATTGTCTTCCTTTAAAAGCTGCATTGCCCTGGAATCATTATTTTTCATTTAATAAACCGTTCAACTAAAAGAATTGATTAACGATCAACGATGAAATTATATTGGAATATGTAAGCTAGTCAACTTTTATGAAAAATAAAAACAGATAACCCCATATGTCTTAGATCAAACAAAGCGCAAAAGAAGTTGGCTATCATAACAAGACTTCATTTCATGCAACAACGAAAGTGTTTGGGCAATATTTCCGATATCAAAGCTCAAAAAATTGAGTTAGAAGTAACTAAATGAAAATAGAGATTATATTCACAACAACAGTCTATGCATAAGACAGAACAAATTTGCCCCTTAAGAGGGGGTAAGAGAAGTGAACACTGAAATACCAGTTATAAAGAATAGACAGACCAGGTGGAAACATGTTTCATAGCAGATACAGTCGTGGGTTTATAACATGTGCAAAGACAGGATGTAGAAGTGTAATACGAAAGAATTCAATTTTTTTCCTGAAATCAAAATATGAGACCTTCATTGGAAGACATCTAGGGACTTCACACATTCTATTCAAGGATCCCTAGGAAATCACGGCATTTTTGTTATTCATCTAATGTTACTAATCACTGAATTTCTAATTTCTAAAATCAAAGGAGAAAAACAATTTTATCTTGTAATTAAATCAGAAAGTGTAAATTTCAGCAAAATATTTTTTACAAGTTGGATAATAACCCACTTTACATCAAATTATATCATGCCTTTTCTGGGCTTTTCTTCTTAACGCCTATGTATTCTTTTGTTTTTATTTTTTTTAATGAAAATCAAGTTCTTTTATAAAAAATTAAATAGAAAAGAAAAATTATATCATATCAATATCAAGACTGACATTATTCATCGCACCAACATTGAGGCAAACCTTTTCTTTCAATAGTTCAGAGGCATCTATGTCTCCATTGGTATCAGCAAATGGCAATAAATTGTTAGAAGCAATGCCAACTTGCTCTTGAAGAGCTGAGAAAATATCCAGGACAGTGTCCAGAAGAAACTTATCAGCACCATGAAATGTTATGAGTGAAATGGAGATGGGGCAGTCGTCCTGCTTTCCCAGTGGAACAGCAACCTGACAATATGATGTATAACAACAATAACATATTACTCTTTGAGCCCTGCCGACAGAAAATAACTAAAACTCGATTGTTAACTTACTTCACAGCAACCAGACATGCTTGAAATGCTTGATAATGCAAATGTCCTATCACGAAACTCAGGAGCAATTCCCTTCTTCGAACTAAACTTTGGTGGGGGGTCCGCAATTGTGGGAATTACTAATATCCCATCATCCTAGAGTGAAAATAAGATAAGAACAATAACAGATTAATAGAGCAGAAATTGTTATAATAAGAATTACTGACTAACAACCATTTCAGAGGAGTGAAACCATACATTCACAAATAATAACCCTTTTTCTTTCTGGAACAAGAAAAACTATTCGTCAATAATGTGGAAAGTTACATATAGGTACTATACAACAAAGAATGATTGCATGATAGATCCAGGTTAAGTGGTCGGGCATCTAAATCATCACAACCTTAACCTTCTATCCCACTGCACAAACATGATTAGTATCTGTACACTTCTCAAATTTTTCAACACTTTTTTCTTTCATGGCCTGTCATGCCCACTCAAACTTACTTTGTAGTTAGCCCCCCTTAAAAGCTATAAGGGTTATATGATTCCACAGAGCAATGGAAAAGTAGTGGAAAAGTAGTGCCAAACCTTTAAGAAAGTCAATTAGTATCAGCTTGATGCTACAAAAACTAATAGAATTATGGTGAAAAGGTATTCAACTGACAAGTTTTTGGAATGTAACAGTGCTCGAATCTGAATATTGTGTATGAATACATAAAACATGAGAGGCTGAACCTATTGCTGAAGTTGACTCGCCAAAACACGTCCTTTCTCACCTCCTCTCTCCTTCACTTCAGCCACCTTACCCTCGCTCACAGATTTGGATCAACTATGGCAAGCAGTAGACTCTTGCAGGATTGAGGGGAAGGAGTGTTGCTTTACCTGGGAACTAAGACACTACTCAAAGAAAACGGTAGATTCAACTCGTGTGCAATTTTAACCATGGAACTTGATGGATGGTCGAAGTATCTTGTACCTGGCATCATTACCCCCCTCAAATATTGCAGTCTTCAGAAAAGTATGAGGGAAAGTGATTCCTTTGGCATACAAAGGATGTCTAGTAAAAGGGATCAACTCACAGAGGGCAACCGTCCCTAAAAAATTGGGGTGCAAAACAAAATTTATTCACTTCGAAGAGGGCAGAAGATATGCTCAGACACAGCAACTTTGCAAGTCTGATTGTGAAGACCCAGCAGCTTATATTCAGGGTGAGTCCCATGGGCGACAGCAAAGTTTGGTGGCTCAAAAAGCCAATAGATTTCAAAGTCACACGGTAGGAAGATACATTAAAAGCTGCCCTCTTCGAAGTTTTCCAGTTCATGGATGGAAAAAATAGCCTCAGATAAAAGAGGTCCTTAAAGGAGCCTTCTCCATAGCTTTATTTTAAACTTATGATAAAAGATGGTTCATCCTATGGTTTCCAGTTCCACTCTTTACAAAATGAGTCAGGGACAAAAGCATACTCTTCCAGAAAAGAGACATACAAACCAGCTTAAGTGACTATATTTTACAAAGTCTACCCTCAGTGTTCTCAAGGAGAACCAATTTGTTCTTCTCTCAATAACAAAGGCTGGTGAACAACTACAATGCAAAATACCTTCATATTTTAAAAGGAGATCTGATGGGTATTTGAAAATTGATTCTACAAGACAGATCTCAAAGACCCATACACTGGTGCAAAATAGGATGATCAATTACTGATAAAAGATGCAATATGGCCATGGGCTTTGTAAATTCATGGGGTAATCTGATCGCAAACAAACTTTCCTCCATTTTTAAGTGAAAGATACAATCCAAGGGACAAAGGGGCAGGCAACCCCTTTCCCCGAGGGTTAGTAACAAAAATACCTTCCAAACTAGATTGATGGTGGCAGTTGAGCAAATACATAATAACCATGTTGAACACTCCAATAAGAGGTTGTAAAATTGTACAAAATCACAAAAATAGAAAAGACAAATCTTCATACCAATGAACACTAGGATTTCTCATAATTTATAAGGAAAACTTATTAGAATTACGATAAAACATACAATTACATGCACTCATTTCAAGGTACACAACAATAAACTGGGAATACCTTTAATAAACTTTTAAGTGCAATTCTTGTCTCCGTTCTGACTTTGTATAGGGTTTTCATATCATCATAAGATGTTTTAATTGCTGCAAGAACATCTTCAGATGCATTAGATCCTAACTTGGGTTTGACTGACTTAATCCATTCTTCGTGATTTATTTTAAATTCACATCTGAAAAGTGCATGCCACATCACACTCATTAGTAAAGGGGTTTGTAGTCCTAAAAGAAAACAACAATCAAAAAGATGGAGCATATGTCCAAACATACAACATGAGCTCAAATATCAACCATCATGCATTTTAACAACCACCACTATGAGCAATCACAGTTCAACAGTAAAAGAAAAGGTCACATTAAGCAATTCAAACAGTCTTTCATGCTAGGAGTGCATGATATAGACATTTGCATAGGGCTCTTTCCAATATTCCATCAGATGACGTGACAGGTACACCAAAAACAAGATGTCCATTCTACTAATATTTGGTATTGAACATGTCATTCATGATGTACACGGCACCGACACAACAGACATACCGAAGGAACATGGAAAAGCCTAATAATTTTAGTGGTTACCCGTCACATCATCCTAAACCCTAAACCTCCAGGTTTTAAAACATAAGAAGATTGACATGAAGAGTGAAATATTGGGTAGTCACAAATCACCTGCGCTTACCTCTGTAATAAAATCATAACAGAAGAGAGAGCTTTTAAAATAGTAATTCCTTTTTGCAAATTTGGTGATTGATTAAGGAACCCTTTCAGACTGGGGACATTAGAAGCCAGGTACTGGCAAAAGTTCATGTGTTTTGGAGACTGATCTGCAGAAACAAAAAGCTACATTTAACATCACAGAGACATTCTGTAGCTCTTTTTATTGCCAAAAATCATTATCACCCAAAAAAGAATCTTTAAGCCATTTGAACTGAAAGCGTCTGCGGGAAATATCTGTGAACAGTCATGAAACTTACAACCAGATAAATTTTCTATTGCTTTTTCAACAACATGAACAGTCTTTTGCAAAGGAACTTTTGAAAGCTGAAATAGATCATCAGCAAAAACAAGGCGGCGCATTCTTCGAGGTTCTACTGAATTCAGTTTAAGTAGAACATGCCCAACCCGATGTAGAGTAGATGGATCACGAGCAAACCATCCTTAACAATGCCACACAAGAAAAACATGAATGAAAAGTCTATAGTAGAAAATGAAGAAAAAAGTCAAAGGAATAATATTCAATTGATGTGCCAACTTACCAACGGTATCCAAGCTCAGGGAATTCGACAAAACTCTATTCATTGGTAAAACTCCATGTGAGGGCCGAAATGCAAAAATACCACAGAAAGAAGCTGGAATTCTGATGCAACCAACCGTATCAGTGCCTAAAACGTTACACAATAAGAAGTTACACCATTATGAGATCAAATTGAATTTTGATAAACCGGTGAGTATCATATATACCGAAAAACAGAAACACTCTTGGAAGGTCAATGTTCTTTTAGTTATACATAAAGTGCACCAGAGGCCCTAACACCATATCTTGCGAGGTTCCAACATGTTGATTCTTATGTGTCGATTGTTGATAAGAATGGACCAAGTTTTTTTTTTTTAATTTAATTTAAAAACAAAAAAAGACTCTGCTAAGACAACCTCGTAAAACAATGTAACAAGCAAATGTTAAATGACTCAAATGTCCCATCCACGCATGCAACCAAATGATCGTAAAAACACTTTGCACATTAGATTGCCTATCCACCCAAAAATTTAGCAATAGATCATGAAAAACAAATGGAAACTGCACTAACCAAGAGCAAAGTCAACAAGCTCTCCTGCAACAGCCACAGCAGACCCACTAGAAGAACCTCCAGGTACAAATGATGACAACTTTGGATTGGTAGGAGTTCCATATTCCTTGTTCTCCCCAGTGATCCTAGATTAACAATCAAACAAACGCCTCAAAAAAAACATTGGCAAATAAGAAAACTCGGAGAACATGAACAGAGGCTTACCCAAAACCCAGTTCATCCATAACAGTCTTCCCAACACAAGCAGCCCCATTCTTGAGCAGAAGAGTTACCACCTCATCAGTCTTCTCAGCAACATCATGAGTTTTCTTCCAGTCCGGATTGCCAAACCCTGTCACATAGTCCTTCACGTCAAATCTGAAGAACCCCACAAAAACAAACGATCAAAAACACCAACCCAGATAAGAAAAATAACCAAGCAATCAAATTTCACAATCTAAATATGGATGCAAACATCAGAGAGAAAGAAAATGAAGAGTACGAACACATCCTTGACGGCGAAAGTGAGGCCAGCGAGAGGCTGTCTGGCGGCAGGGGGCGGAGGCTGAGGGAAAGGTTGAAGCTCAAAACGCTGGATGAAAGCACCAAAGTCCTCTCTCTGCAAACCTTTGCCATTTCTTCCCCTCCTTCGAGTCTCTGCTAAAATTACGACTCCGGCTACGCCGACCCCGATCAGGATCCAGAGTCTGGGGTTACAAGCATTGGCTTGCAAGAGCTTTAGGGGGTTTGACATGAATCAGAGTCGGAATCGGAAGAGATTGACTGGGTTTGAGAATGAAAAGTTGGAGGTTGGAAGAAGAAGAAGAATAAGTCGAGGGGTTTAAGGAAGGTTTTTGAGACGATCATAAATGTCGGAATACATAAAATAATGGAAATCCAATATGGGTTTTGTGGCTTTGGGCATTTGGAAGGTGGAATTGGAGAATGTGAATGGTCTAATGCCTAACTGTAGGCAGAAATGCGACGCTATGTCGTCATTTCCGGGGATGTCAAATGTTAAATTGTATAAATGTTCGATATTTCTCCAATTGACGAAGTGAACTTGTTCCTCAACTTCGAATTAAGTGATCGATGATCTATTATTGATAGACTCAAAAAGAGTGTTTGACAACTGATATGAGATGAATTGAGTTGATATAATATATAACTCATTGTTTGGTCTACCAACTTTACAATGGGTTCACCAATCAAGCTACATTAACAATTACCATTGTCACACTCTAACAACTAACTTCAACGACCACTTCACATATCTAACTTCGATGAATGATTTCAGGCTCCGACGACCACCTATGTGGCCAACTCCGACGAACAATTTTGAGCTATGGTAACCACATTTGATAAACAAACTTCGATAACTACCTTCGCACGCTGAATTCCATGCTCAAACAACAAACTCTTGCAACCCACTCGAATATCACTTTCGTGCAACCAACTTCTGCCTCTGAGAACCACCTACGACTATAAACTAAAGAAAATCACCTTTGATAATCAACTTCGACAACCACCTTCAACTTCAAACTCCAACAACTACCTCTAAGATAAACTTCAACGAAAATCACCATTGATAATCAACTTCAATGACAAGTGACAACCACCTCTAACAATCAATACAAACAATCACCTTAGACAACCAAAAACGGCAAACACCACCTCTAACTATCAACTTCAGCAACGACCACATTTGGCAGCCAACTCATATGATTGTCTTGAACAACTAACTTCAACCACTAACTTTGTTGTTCATTTCCAACAACTAACTCAACCAATAATATACTATAAGAAGTAAAAAAAAAGAACTTGGCTAGCAAAACTGTTTTAAGTACAGAATTGAAATTATTAGTTTATAATGCTTCATAGTCGTCTTTTACAGTAATTTGATATCGAGAAGTTGTCTAAGGATGGTCGGGTCATCCTTATATACTTATTTGTCATAAGCATCCAGAAGATCGATTGTTTCCTAACACCATCACCACAATCAATGAATATGTTTGTTTGTGCTTACTTGTTAAGACTAACAAACTTAACTATTTTAGAGAACAAAAAAAAATTTGTATGCATGAAATTGGTTTTTTTGTTGACTATATATATATATACATATACTATTATATTTTTTATTTAATTGAATTCATATATCAAACGAGTGTTAAAATTTGGAAGGTATGTTGAATGGTGGAACAAAAAACAAACAAAAATAACAAATAACAAAAAAAAACTCATAAAATGGAGATTTTTTTTAATAAACATTTCTAGCAAGAATCAGCGAAATTGAAGATATATTCTTTGATGATTCCCCAAATTTGAAGGAATTGAATGCATAATTGTTGAAGAAATTTGGTGGCATTCCATTAACTGCTAAGATGATGGGAGATATTCAATTAAAAGAAATGATGAGAGAGGAAAAATACAAAGTAACAATAGGGAGAAAAAGAAATGAAAATAAGAATGATGAAATTCATGGAGAAAAACAAAATGTACCCAGTGGCCTAACCATAATTTTATGTTAGGTGACACAATTTTGAATAAAATTAGAAGTTTAGGTCACACTTCTAAATTTGTTTCTATATATGGTTTTGAAATTTTAATGTGTATAATATTCCTCTAAAATATTTTTATTATGGGTTTAATAAATTCCTATAGTTTAAAATTCATATATAATACATCTTATCTGTAACATTCGAGAACCTTAAATTAATGTTATATCATATAAATAATTTAGTTTTGTGTTTAATAGGTCATGTCGGTAGATCTAGAAATCTTATATAGGTAGACTATGTAATAAAAAAAAATGTAAAAACAAAAGTATTTGTAGCTCTATAAATTGATCTTAAATATCATAATTATATTCAAAAATTTTAGTTCTTATACTAAAACCTACGAATAATTCTCCTAAATTCATTTATGTATAAGATACATCGAAATCAAATTTAGGTTTGTTTTTTTAAAGACGATGACTATGTAGTCTTTATTGTTATTTTTCTTTTAAAATATCTATCAATCTTGATATAAAATTAACTCTGAAAAGTATTAACTATAAAAATATTATGATTTGTTACAAATATTTAAATAAATCTAAAAGCTACGTGGTAACTTAACTTTAAAATTAATTAAAATAAATATGGATCTAAAACCTAAGTTAAAAATGAACAATAACCTTTTCAAGCAGATTTGAGAGTGAAATTTAAACAAGAAAACAAAAATATTCCTAAAAAAGAAATTGCTATTAATTTTCTCTTCTTTTAAACGTATTAAAGTGAAAATTTGAAGTTAAGATAACTTTTTAAGTATACTACACTATTGTACTACAAAGCACGAAGTTGCACATAACCCACGACCGGTGCTCTCTAGGGTGTTCCACTACTACTACATCATCTTTAAATTTCGATGCAAATACTTATTTTTTATGTATTTTTAAAAATATATTTAAAATTTATATTAAAAATTCAAAAATGCGAGAGACACGTGCCTCTAGCACCTTCATGATTCCATCGGTGTATGTACATAGACAATTCTAGGGGTGTACATAAGTCGGATTGAGCCAGGTTAGAGGTAAATTATGGACCAACCCGAGATTCTCGGGTTGACAAAAATTGAACTCGGTTCAATGTGGAAGGGTCAACCCAACCCAACCCAACCCAACTCTTAATTTTCGGGTTGGGTTGGGTTGGGTTACCGGGTTGTTGTTATTTTCTTTCACAATTTTGACTAGTTTTTCATTCTTTCATTTTTTCATTAAAAGTTAAATTTTTGTAATAAACAAAATGTAATAGTTAAATATGTTACATTAATTTTTAAAAAATTTATAATCAAACAAACAACAAACATTTTATTTAAAGTCGAGTGGTTTACTTTCAAATACATTAAACCTAAGTTCATATAAAATCCAAATTTACATTCAAATCCATTCAAAATAAGAATAAAAAACATTAAAAAGTTTAAGTTTACATTTAAATTTATAATAATTATAATAAAACCGGGTTGGTCGGGTTGACCAGGTTACTAAATTCATAACCCAACCCAACTCAAAATATAATTTTTAAAAAATTTTGCAACTCAACTCAACCCAAAATAAAATTTAATCCAACCCAACCCTTACGGTTTGGGTTGGATAATCCGAATTGATCGGGTTACCGGTTTGGATTGGATAATCCGAATTGATCGGGTTGCCGATTTTTTTTAACACCCCTCGATTCTATTATATAGTTTGCAGGTTTACAAATCAATCCAAACAATATCTTAATATTTGAAATCAATTTTGTAATTTAATCTTCGTGACTAAAATTATAATTATCCGTAAAATTAGAATCATAATATATAGATTTTCTCTTCCAAAGAAAAAAAAAAAGAAGAAGCTGATATTGATAAATATCATATTTTAATCCGCGTCATAATATCATACGTGTCATTCACTTTTGCACAAGTCAAGTTAATAACCGTCCACGTGTCTAAGATTTCCTCCCTCGTAGACCAAATTACGCTCTCTTGTGGCCGCGCCCGCATTAATGGCGAAGAAGCCTTCTTCTTCTTTCCCTTTCGCGCGGCATTAACGAAGCATAAGAACCCTTCTCTTTCTCCCATTTTCTTCTTTCTCCATTTTCAAGCTCTGATGGCGAGGGCTTTATCCACAATCACCTCTACGGTTGAAGGATTCCAATGGTGGAATGAAATTGATGATTCGGAGCATTGGCAGAAAGGGATTTACTACGCCTTGTCAGCTTCTTATGGCCTCATCTCCCTCATTGCCTTAGTACTCCACTTTTCTCTGTTCCTTACTGTCTTTTTGTTCCCTATCTTCTGAATTTCATTACTTATTTGAAGCTTCTTTTTTAATGTGTTCATCTCTTTATTGGAATTTAACATGGCTTCTTACCTAATGGAAACAATCCCAGAATCAAGATGTCTCCTTCATATTTATGATTATGGTAAAATAGACTTGTGGGTGTCCTGTGTGCTTATACTGTATGTGTGAGGTGATTAAAATGGTTAGAGGAACTGATTTTCTGCGTTGATTTTAAGATATTCTTTGGGTTTCACACTCAGTCGAGTTGGGAATTAATCCTTTGGTAATTGGAGTGATCAATTAATGTCTAAATTTAATCTGTAATCTTAAGAATGAAGTTTCATTGAATTGTATTGGAGAGTGTTTTTGGAGCATTTATGGAAACTCGATATAGCTATTACACGTTGGATAGGAAACAAGACCGAGACTCAATATCCCAGTCACTGGCACAGCCCTTGGACACCTTGCAAAGGTTGCATTAGGTGTGATTTGTATGTGTGAATTGTTGTTGTAGGTGCAGACACGTGGAAGAAAAGTTGTTGCTGTAGGATGGAGGAGGTGTTTTGCCCCACCCTCCATATTGTTATTAGCGTTTTCTTTTTTGTTGCTCTGCTTTTTCTGCTACCTTGCTCTATGGGAGATTGGGTTGGATAGAAAGGAGAATTTTCAATAGTTTTGACTGTGAGAGGTCTTGGGAAGATGTTCAGTGTTGTATTAGATTTCTACTTCCCTTTGGGCATGGGCGTCAAAGGAATTTCATAAAAATTCTTGGGAAAAATATGTTTTTGGTCATAGGTTTTGGGTTTGGTTTGGTTTCCATATGCTCCCCTAGATCTCAAAAGTTAATACATTTAGTCCTTAAATTTTGGGTTTGGTTTCAATCTAGTTCCTAAATTTATAAATGTTACAAGTTTACACTTGAGATTTGAAATTTGTTTCCATTGCGTCCCTACTTTTCAAGTTTTTACACTTTCAACCTCAATTTGTCATTGAATAATCTCTTTTGATGTCAATGTCTCTTAATTAATTTAAGATGGTTAAGAAGTAAAATTGTAAATTTAATTTCATTAGAGATAAAATATATTAGAACTTATTTAATCATAATTATTTATAAGTATTTTAAATTAATTAAATACATTAAAACTAAAGATGGAATATGAATATTTAGTGAAAAATCAAAGTTAAAAGTGTGAATCTTGAAATCTAGTGACCAAATTAAAAGAAAATTCAAATCCGAAGGTTAAAATTGCAACATTTTGAAACCTCGAGACTAATTTAAAACTAAACTCAAAACTTAAGAACTAAAAGAGTAAAATTTTGAAACCTAGAGACAAAATAGAAACTAGATCGGGCCAAAAAGGTGCATGTCCCAAAATTCTTTAGGCATGGTTCTCTTGGATTGGGGCCTTTTTTTCCCTTTTTTTTTTGAGATAGCTAGTTCGTTTTTCGGTAGCTCCTTTTGTAAAGGTATGTCTTTTTGTATGCTTTTGTGTATTCTTTTGTTGGTTTCTCACTAAAAAAAAAAGGAAGAAGTTGCATAACTTAGATTAAGTAGCTGTCTTGGGAAAGAGGACGCATCATTTTGTCTTTACAATAACGCCTAATACTTAGAGTAATTCCTCAAGTTTCCAGGTTCAACTTATTCGGATTCAAATAAGAGTACCAGAATTCGAGTGGACTACACAAAAGGGGTTCCATTTGATGAATTTCATTGTAAATGGATGTAAGATTGTATATTTGTTAATTTTCATTAAATTTTAAGGTTCTTTTCTATGAGTTAATGCTGCCTTTATTTTCATTTTGACAGTGAGGGCTATTCTCTTTGGGCTTTATAAGAGTGTCTTCCTCATCAAACCGAAGGTAGGTTTTTTCTGTTAATTGTCGCTATGCCAACTACGATTGTCTTGCTTTTAATCCCCTATTAGAGCACTGGCTGTCACTCGAGTGTATCTAAGTCTCATTTTGATGTTTTCTTGAGATTATTTAAGAGTTAAAAGTATGATAATCTATACTAAAACTTTTGATTGATCTTATTATGAGCACCTTTCTTTTGTTATAAGGTTATTTGTTACTCTAGAACATTTCTAGAATAAATTGATTTATTCTTCATTCAGAAAAGCTTTCATCCAACATGCTAAGATTACTTGAACAGACGAAAAGGGAGAAAACAAAGAAAAGCTAATAACAGGACAACGACCTCCACACATCTCCCAAATTGTATGATATTGTCCACTTTGGCATAATGCTTCATGGTTTTGCTTGTGGCTTCTCTAAAAAAGGACTCATATCAATGGAGATAGTTGTTCTCACTAATATACTCACGATCGTCCTCTTATCTAGCCAATGTGGGACATTGGTCCATTCCCAACAATTCTTGTCTGGTAGAAAGGACCAGTAAGCCTTTCCTTAAATAGTCATCCACCTGTTTAAACTCTTATCTAGGTTAGCTCTTCTTCCATCTGATAGAGTCAACCGCAGATCACTCCATGACTACATTCGACACTTCAGGATTCTACTGACATGGCTAAGTTAGAGGCATTGATCTGATACCACTTGTTGGGGACATCTAACCCCAATTTATCTCCACAATAGTATGATATTATCCAATTTAGGGATAAACCCTCATGGTTATGCTTGTGGTTTCACTCTAAAATTCTTCATACTAACGGAGATAGTTATGCTCACTTATTTGCCTATGATCATCCTCTTTCCTAGTCAGTGCAGAACTTTGGTTGTATTCCCAACAAATTATTCATTCACATTTGTATTTGAATTTATGGTAATATCGTACTCGATTTTCTTTGTTTCCTATGGAACGTCAACAAGGGTTTCTGGAGGTGAAATTAATACATAAACATTAAAAAAAAAAAATCTGGTTACTGTTGGACTGTTTGTCATAAAAATCCATGGATTTCTCCCCTCATCTGATAATGGGAACCATAGCATTATTAGATAAAGATTTGTTGCATTATGTTAATTTTGTTACCCATCACAATCCAGTCAGCGGGTCGCTTTATTTCCATATCAAAAAAGCAAATCATTATGTAAACTTAAAATTGATAATCTAGATATTCAAAGACACCCACGTTCATTTTCCCATGCTGTAACTGTGATTAATCTCCCTGGACTGTACGGGTTGACACTTTCCTGCTGGTAAAGGTTCTTGAAATGGTGATTATGGAGATTCCTGGACTTCTATTCTTTTCAACGTACACACTGCTTGTTCTATTTTGGGCAGAGATATACCATCAGGTAATATTTTATTATTGTTGCTGTTGCTGTATTTGTTATTATTATTTAATCTAGACGGAGTTACATTACATATTATATCAATTCTATGCCAGATTCATTCTCCATTTGTATTGGTGATTATTTTTCTTTCAGGCGCGAAGTCTTCCTATTCACAAACTTAAGCCTACTTACTGTATCATCAATGGAGTTATGTACATTATACAGGTAAAATAGAAGATGTCAGCCAAAAGTTGTCAGTGCTATATGAAACACAAAATGCTTAATGTGATTGATTTGTTTACATGCAGCTCTATGTCAATTATTTTATTTGTCATCGTGTTTCAGATCTGCATTTGGATAATTGTGATGTTAGAGCATTCTCCTGGTGCAGTTATAGTCGCTAAGCTCTTCTTTTCAGGTTGCAGCTCAAAACCTGGATTCTTTTCTCTTATATGAAAGATACGAAATGGGATGTATAATTGATGTCCATTTCAACTTGAATCTTTTGTCTTCCACGTTCTATTTAATGGAGACATATGTATTGAATATATATATTTTGCTTTATTATTTCCAGTGGTTTCATTCTCTGCTGCACTGGGTTTCCTGATATATGGTGGGAGGTAATAGATGTTCATGAATTCAGGAGCTGTGGTTAATTATGTTCCACCCTGACAATTACTCTCTTAACAGGCTGTTTGTCATGCTGAGGCAGTTCCCTATTGAATCCCGAGGACGCCAAAAAAAGTTGTATGAGGTGGGTTCCTTAGTGTGTTTTTTTATAGACTGCATTTGAAAAATGTAAATGTACTGTAGGACTAGAAACATTTAATGTAATTGAGTTTAAGAAAGCCAAAAGTTTGCAAATTAACCCCGCTTGATAATGCCATTGAAACTGAATATTAGAAGCGTATCGTGATGACATCTTTGTCTTTCATAGATCGTGTAGTATTCAATTAAAGAAGTCTACCTTTATTATTTCAAACTCTATGCTGCTGTTGAGCTGTTCCCATTGTTGAGATTAGGCATGTTAAATATCAAGGACATAACTGACAAATGGCGTATATTTCAAGGATCAATTATGAATTTAGGCTTTCAAAAATTAAGTTTTGATGAGGCTTGTGGGGGTATCTAACTTTTGCTTAAGCACCACGAGTTGGCTTAGTGAACCACATGGGCTCATGTAAATAATAAGAGCGTATAGGGAACGGGTTCAGTTCATAGTGCTTACCTACCTAGAATAGTTACCTTGACAACCAAGTATAATAGGGTTCATGAGAATGAAGCTAGCTTAAACACGAGAATATGAATAAAATGAAAAAAAAATCATATTTTTGCTTATCTTTGCAGGTTGGTTGCGTGACAACAATTTGTTTTAGCTGTTTCTTTATACGATGTTTTGTGGTGAGTTTTCATTTGGTTACATTAATCTTGATCCAACACTCTTTAAGCGATTAATACATGTATTTGTTCATCTTGTAGCTTGCTGTATCTGCATTTGACAAGGATGCAGACCTTGATGTCCTAGATCATCCCATTCTCAACCTGATATATTACATGGCAAGTTTCTAGATCCCTACTTTATATTCTAATTTCCTCTCGAGGATGCATGGATTACTTTTTTTTAGTTAGAAGTTGTGAGTAAATCAACTGTGGAGGTTTATGAATGATTTTACTTGTTGGAATCAATAGGGTTATTACCTAACTTTTCTTTTTCCACATGTTACAAATAATATATTCACGATGATTTAGCTGACAACATTTACACAGGGAGGAAAGTCCACAAGAGAACTTTCCAGAAGTAGTTACAACATAGCTTGAAACTTGAAAAAAGGGCCCTCAACTCTGTTTAATTCAAAATCTATCAAGAGCTTTACTCCATTAGTGGATCGTTAGCAAAGAAGATGCCTTTGTTAGTTGGTTCAGTTTGTTGTATTCTCTGTCAGAAGGCAGATGAAGACTTGAATCACATTATTTGGAGTTCTGAGTTAGTGAGAGTTGTTTGGGGTGATTTCTTTCAGACATTTGTTCTCTCTCACTCGTCACAGGGACACCAGACACTAGTGATGTGATCATGGAGCTTCTCCTCACTTTTTTCTTTTCATGTAAAGTCATTTTCTCTGGGTTGCAGGAGTGCGTGTAATTATGTGGGATCTTTGGGGTAAATAGAATAATCTAGTGATTAGAGGGTTGGAAATTAATTGTAATGTTGCTTAGTCTCTTTTTAAGTTTCTGTTTCCTCTAGTCTTTGATTTCACAGACTTCTGTAATTGCTGGTGGGTTTAGATGATCCTAGGTGGAAGGCTCACTCTTATCCCATTGATGTCCAATAGGATTTCCCGTTATTTCTTGTCTGGTCAGCTTGTAAGATTATTGAGTGAACGATGAAGAATCTCGGATTATGTAACGAAGCTCTTCTGACTAAGTGGTACAAAGTTATTTTGAATATGGATGATCTTCACCCTTTTGAGTGGGTTGCAAGTGGTAGGTCGCTAGTTCTTAGAGCCCTGGTAAGAACCTCTGGAAACCTATTGCCTTTGGTTATTCTTTCTTCTCTTAGTTTATTGTGAGATGCTGCCTGAGAGAAGTTGAAAGTTTATTTTTGGGAACATTGCTGGGTGGGTGATAACTCTTTAGAGTTGTTTCACTTTTATCATCTCCTAAATAAAAAGTTGCATCCAGTGACTTTTGATTTTGCCTTCCTTAGATTCCCTTTGATTTTCTTCAGTTTTCGTCACCCTTCCCTCGAGGGGGCGTCTTTCTTCCCTTCATGTATACAAAGGGAGGAGGAACGCTAAGATTTTCTCCAGAAAGAAAGAAAAGATCATACTTCAAGTAGACCATAGTGCTAGGGTGATGCCTAGACTTTGGATGGAGGCCTGTTGTGATGGTACGACAATGCATTGAACTTTGCCTTGTCTTCTGACTTCTTGTGCTTCAATTTGGGCTTGAAAACTGTCTTTTAATGAGTCTCAAACCAAGTCAAACGTGATGATTAATGTCCACAAGACCCAAAAATGATGGCGAATTGCATATACACTAGAGTGCAACTTTGTGTTGCTGTGTTCTCTTTGATTTTCTTCTCTTGAAAGAAGTTGGTGTCTGTGGTCTTGTAACCTACCCATTGTAGTTGAAAAACCTTTTCTGTTTTTTTCTAATTTATTTACTTTATAGTTGTGTAAACTTCTGATAAAATTGATGTGCATGTTACTGCAGTTGGTAGAGGTTGTTCCGTCGGCTCTGGTTCTGTTTATACTGAGAAAACTTCCTCCGAGGCGTATATCTGATCGGTACCACCCCATTGAGTGAAGCTCTCAACAATAGATGACATTTTATCTTTAGGACTTTGATTAGAGAGCTGTTTTTCTCTAGATCTACAATACACTAGTATAATCCCTTCTAATTTAATCTAAAAGTAGTTCTATCAGCCGAAAACAAAACACAGGTCAAGAGAATACATCTTTTGCGAACATGCTGCTGCACAGTTGGTATAGTTTGTTTCATCAACATTGGATTTCTGTTCTGTGAAAACTTCCTCCAGAGACGTGTATCTGATCGGTATCACCCCACCGAATGAAGCTCTAGACAATTTCTGGTCAGCAGAACTTTACCATTCTAACTATGTATTTACAGATACACTCTACTGAATGAAGCTCTCGACAATTTCTGGTCAGCAGAACTTTCCATTTTCATTGTGTATTTAATTTTTGTAAGCGTTTGTTCTTCAGGTACTTGCATTACAGATGCTCTTCTTTCCTTTTCTTTTTCTTTTTTTTTTTTTTTGGTTTTTTCCTTTTTCTTTCGTCTCTTTGGCTGGATTTACGAAACACATGTTGCTTCTAATTTAATCCAAACGCAGTTCTTTGACCTGAAAACAGCTCCTTTGCCTGTGTGATAAAACAAAAGATCCCATCATCTTCAAGGTGCTTTATGCTTGCTTTAATTGCAGTAACCGGAATACCATTCTTTAATGTTTTTGGAGCAGTCTAATTATATTACATTAGAGAGGAGATTTGCAAAGTATAGCTACTTCAATGAACCAACCTTGTCAACTGTTCTATTTTTGTTCATTTTTTCTCTTCTTCAGATCTGTATCTACAATA
This sequence comes from Cucumis cinereus, assembly GCA_037974625.1. NCBI lineage: Eukaryota > Viridiplantae > Streptophyta > Magnoliopsida > Cucurbitales > Cucurbitaceae > Cucumis > Cucumis cinereus. The sequence goes on from JBBPDJ010000001.1 coordinate 1,816,273, forward strand.
TAGTTGCTCGCTTAGCTGCTTTGGGATGCCATCATTGTCGAAAATGGTTTTAAAATACTTTTGAGGGGGAAATATTATAGTGAGGACTAAAAAGCGAGTGTCGGGGGATGGAAAGCCGGAGAGGTTGATGATTGGTATCTCTTTGGGTGCAAGGTTGTAAAGCCCCAGGTCTGGGATTCGACAACTGACAATCTTGACATTTTTCGTTCTTTGCAACTTGACAACGTCATCCTTGCTTATCTTAAAGGTCTAATACGAGTCTTCTTATCATGTTTTGTCTTCACTCACATGCATCTTAGAAAAATTCTAGGAGGTTAACTAATATAGAATTATTTCAAGTTAAGCATGTCTAACTTTTGAGTTCTTATGATTGAGCATCGAACAAGAAAGTGTTTGTAGGTATAAGTCGTGACTTTTAATTCTTTTAAGTTTTTTTAATCTCTTCTGGATTTCTTTCATTCGGACGTGATCTCGGTTTATTCATTCATGTTTCCTTCTAAATTCGAGACATTACAATAGTTTAGGAGTGGAGTAGGGGGTGGAGGAGAGGGTAAGATTTAGGAAATTTGTGACGCAAAACACTTTGAAGTTTTATGTTGCTCCTAATCATTCTAAATACTCTTAATCCTTCCAGATTAGTTTAATTTCTATTTTATGCTTCTGTATTCCCATCAATTCAACTGTTTCAACATTGAAAGCACTAGAATTGTTGTAGGTGAGGTGGTGCTAGGTGTAATTAGATTAGAAAATATCTTAAATTAAGAAGAAAGTCTATCCATTCAAAAGAAAAAGAAGAGATGAAAGTTCATCCTTGGTAACCTCAAGGCTGGGGGGCTAATAGATGCAAAGAGGGTTGTTTGGTTTGATTACACCGTTGAAATGATCTGCAAGAGTATTCGCATTGGTGTGAGCTATTTACAAGGTTCATCCTCTGACTCACTTTAGAATATGTATAATATTGGTGATGTTATGTAGTGGCCATCGAGGCTGTAGAGTGTTACTGATAAGTTTGGTTCAAAGTTTCTTTTTTGATGAAATTTATAAGCTCGGTGGTCGGTCCAAGACTTGAGAGCTTGATTTTTCCTTTTGGAATGTAGGTCCTATTTATGTTCTGTTTTAGATAACCCTCAACAAAACGATGGTATTGTTAACAAGTGTATCATATGTTGGACGGGTGGAGGGTTGGATTCTAGGAAGATGAGATAGGTTAGGTTTCATAAAACAAACTTCTATCTAATACACAAGAAAGTAGAGACAAACTGAGAGACAACAACTCAACTAAAATAAACACTGCCTGCCACACTTTTTAATATCATTAATTCTTAGAAAAATGTTATCTTATTTTTGGATTATTCGAATGGATGGTTGGTTAATGAGAAACATACCATTTATAGAAAATAAAAATAAAAAGGAAAACTTGCAAAAATAGCTAAAAATATTAGTATACTGGAAAATCTAGTCATGATATTTTGGAATTTGCAAATAATAGCAAATAATAGCATACAACTCTAACTATTGCTCGAGTTCAGTATCAGTCTGAATCTTTGTAATCATTGAGGGTCAATATGTAACGGTATATGTAATGACAATATTGATTGTGTCACATTCATAATCCTCCTCTGTAATATTAAGGGTCACAAAATTTGTTAATCGTTCAAAGGTATCTAAAAAAAGCTACTGGGCTCCGCATAATTGTCAAACGCAATCAAATTGATCAATTTCAGTTTCTCAATTAGATTGTTTCGTTGATTACAAATTTGAAACTGAACTTTACATTGTATTACGATTAAGAAACACAAATAAACAACAATAAATATAATTGAATGAGACTACTTTTAAGATGGATTACGTTTCCTCGATGATAGGCAATGACTTAAATTCGAATTCTTAATTATTTGAGGTGTTATTTTACTTGTAAATTATCATCTTGTCGGTTAACATTCTCACTAGAGCATGGTAACAGCTTGTGATAACAGATTACCCACACATCAAACGTCTTGAAATCAAACACTACCTAGGCAGTTGACATGACTAAATCACATTCTTAATGCAAGAAAAAATGTGTTCTTTGACATATCCCACAAAAGTCTGCATGGCAGTTTTCGACCTAAAAAACGTGCAAGTACTAAACATGTCTAACTCTCAAGGTTGATTCAAACTCGATTGTAAAGTAGACCTTCAAATGCTCTCAAAGTTGATCTCAAACTCAATTTTAAAGATCCATTTGGTAACCATTTGACATTTTATTTTTGTTTTCTAAAATCAAGTCTAAAATTGAATGGAAGAAAAATAGACTCAATTTTAAAAACAATAAAGCAAAAACGAGGCCAAAATTGTTTAGAATAGAAATGGCTGGCTGGGATGAGAGATTGCTTAGAGTAGAAATTCAAAATCAATAATAACGGCTGGGTGGGGTGAGAAATGGCAATTGCAAATGAAATTTGAACCATATTTAAAGGACAAATTTTATGATGATTATTCTCTAAATATTGCTTTGAGGTTGGAATTATTTCACCGACTATGAACTTTATAATTGTTTTTCATTTTCTTAATTACATATTTTTATGGGTGATTTTCAAATATAGCAAAAAAAATTGAAACTATTTACAAAATCTATCGAATTCTCTAGAGTTTATTTAAGTTTTTGTTTTGCTATATTATGTAATTAGATTCAATTTTTTGTTATTCATCAGAATTTTTCTATTTTTATTATATTAAATGTACTAAATTTTATTCAACTCCAAAAAAAATGGAGAAAAAAATATCAAACACATTCCTATTTTTTATTCTTCCTTAAAACTAACCAATATTCTAGTTTTAATTCTTAAAAATCAAGTAGGAGATTATAGAGGGGCCTAAAGCATTTATTTTAAGGTGCTGACTCCCTTGGCGACCCTTTAAAAGCATTATGAAAATATTGGCTAACGCTACAACAATGACCAAAATTTACAAGACAATCTATATACACATACTGACATTAGTGGAAGAATTGAGAATCTAACTCTAGCCATTATTATTGATTAACAGTGAGATCAACAAATTATGATGAAGGAGTAATTACCATTGGTTCGACTTTGGCAAATGTTGACATAGAGATCAAAAAATCTGGCCGCTTTGTAAATATCGAGCAATTTATCATCCTATGTATTAGATCACTTTTGAGAAATTTCACATTCTTAATAGGCAAGACTTTGCAGCAGGTCTCCTTGAAAACAACATGCATAGCAATAGCTTTAACTTCTTTTCAAATGATTGAAAAATCTTCTTCTGTATGTCTGCCTAACTGCTCCAATAGTAAGTATATTTCTTCCTTCAATGGATGTAATCTATCAGATGCAATGAAAGAATGTACCTTATTTCCAATGTCAATCCAACTAATTGCACGTTCTTTCTTTACAAATCTCTTGTCCATTAGTTCCCTCACCTTTTCTACTGACTCCCATTTCCCAATAAAAGCATATAAGCTTGCCAGAGACACATAAGCTGCAGAAGATTGAGGCATCAGCTGGATTACATGCTCAGCCACTTTTCTTCCAAGCTCTATATTACCATCTATCCTACAGACTCCGAGTAAGGCATTCCATACTCGATCATCGGGTTTACAAGACATGTTCTCTAGCTCATTTACCAACTCGATAAAACATCCAGCTCGACCCAGAAGGTCAATTAAGCATGCATAATGTTCTTGATCAGGGAGAACTCCGTGATCGTAGGTCATGGCCTTGAAAAATCGAAGTCCTTCTTGAACGAGACCTGAATGACTACATGCACTAAGGATCACAATGAAAGTGATCCTATTAGGCTTTAGTCCTGACTCAACCATGTCATTGAACATCTGCATTGCTTTTTCCCCATGACCATGCTGAGCTAGAGCAGATATCATTGTATTCCACAATACAACATCCTTCTTATTTCCCATAAGATGAAAAACGCAGCAGCTAGCTTCTAACATGCCACACTTTGAATACATGTCCATAAGAGAGCTGACAACTATCGTGTTGCATCTGAAGTTAGTTCTGATCAAATAGCCATGTACTTGTTTCCCATGCTTTAGTGCAGAAATGCTGGCACAAGCGCAGAGACAACTACTGAATGTATACTGGTCAGGATTAATTCGAAACTTCATCATTTTTGTAAAGTAATCAAGTGCTTCATGCCCCAAACTGTTTCTTGCATAGCCTGATATCAGAGCTGTCCAGGAGACAGGATTCTTTTCAGGCATTTGGTGAAACAATTCGCTAGCCAAATTCATATCACCCAATTTCGCATATGCAGACACCATTGTGGTCCATGCAGGGATATCTTTCACGAGCATTTCGTCAAACAATCTCCTTGCACATCCCATCTCTCCACATTTTGCATATGCATCAACAATAGAACAAGAAAGCACTACATTAGACAAGAATCCAACAACTAATACCTGCCCGTGAACCTGCTTCGCAAGCTGCAATTCCTTAAGCTTCACACAAAGAATCAAAACACCAGCAAAACTAAACGCATTAAACCCCATATCTAGTCTTCTGAAATCTCTATATAATCCAATAGCTTCATTGAGACAGCCCTTCTTAGCATAAGCAAGAACCATAGTATTCCACGAAACAACATCCTTCTCCACCATTCTATCGAACAACATCCTCGTAAGATGTACATTTCCCAACTTAGCATACCCAGCAAGCATATGGTTCCAAGAGTACAAATTCCTAACAGACATCTTATCAAACACCTTACGTGCCTCTACGTCACTGCCACATTCGAAGTACATACCAATCAAATGGTTGGCTACAATAGTGGTAGGGCGTTTGAAACCCGTGTGTTTCAAATGCAGATGAACGCATTTACCTCCTTTGAAGAACTTGGCTTTGGCACAGAGTCGCAAGAGGCTGACGAAAGTGCTAGAGGGTAAGCGTATGCCTCTTTGGGCCAATGGGTCGAGATAGGAGAGGGCTTCCGGGAGACGACCTTGAGAAGAGAGGTTTTGAAGGGACTGAGCGATACAGAAACGTGTTGAATCCGGGCGTTGCTTGGATTTGGAACGAAACAAAGCGGGTTTTTTCAAGGCTTGGGAAGAGAAAGAGGGCATTGCAGGGGGGCACCATGTGAGATAGAGAACCCATTCATCTATAGGGGGCAGCAGCGGCGTTGAAGTAGCTCATCGCAGCCTCCGGAGAGAGAAACGGTTCAAATTCATAAATCTGAGGTTCGCCAGCTATGTGTATTCAGATCGGGGATCAAACGCATGGTTAGCGCAAGTCAATTAACTTTGGTCCGTTGGGGTCATTACCAAAAGACAGAAGATAACATGCTGCGAAGTTGCTGGACGTCGCCGAAGAGGACGACAGGCCGGTGGCAGGAGAAGGTGAACAAAAGAGGGTGCGAGGGCGTTCGTGTTGACGAGGAAGAAGGTGAGGGAACATAAAAAGTTCGGAAAAAAATCAATTTCGGATTGCTTGTTAACCCAAAATTCAGTCTCATCATCCGGCAAAGCGGAAATGCCGATCCAAGTCCAGTCGAACCCCGATCCAAGCCCAGCCCAAAGTTAATGGTTGACCAGTCCAGCCCATTCCAATCCAATCCATTCATATATTAATTGAATATGGATCTCTCTTTTTAACGTTGGGCTGGCCCATGGACCGATCCATCTGAGCCGAATTTAGATCAGCCCTTAAGCTCAAAAGCCCAATATTATAAATTGTTATATATAATTATTAATAAATATTATTAGTTTAAAGTTTTGTTATAAAAAGTAAATAAATGTATTAAAATTAAACTACCCACACATGCAGGGGAAAAGAAGAAAAATTAATGAAATTGCAAACATTTAATTAAATAATGTATGTAGTGAAGTTTGGTGGGAGTTGGAAGTTAAAATCGTTAAATTTTACTATATTTGTAAATATTTCGACAGTTTCGCATTTGAAACAATTTTCAAAATATTTATCATATGTATTTGTAAATTAAATTATTGATATCGATAGCATTACACCCTTAGCTTTAGGTTGTTGGTTAAATAATGATGCACATCATTCATCAATAAGAAAGCAAACAATGACTAGCATTTATGCTTAGTGAGTACAAGCTTGAAGATTTTTCAAGAATTGGTTTCTGGAATGACATCTTGCCTCTTCTCGCATTAAGATCAAACAAGGAGCAAAAATCCTAACATATACCCGACGCGACTTTTTCAACTGATTAAAAGATCTTATTTCGAGTGATCTTCACACGAAATCTCAGTCATTTTCAACGTTAACTTTAAAATGAGTAATGCCTATCATTCCTTTGGAATGCTCCTTGCTTGATGAATTGTTTCAATAAAATGAAAACGACCTGACCATGTTTCTAAATTAAATGAAAAAGGGATGTTCGTTCTGTTTATATGTGCATCATAGGTCTACTTTTTGTGGTTTTGTTGCTACAACTCCGTGAGCAGAATATATTGACAACCAATAAAAAGTTGAGTAAGAACACCCAATATCACATACATTTATAAGCATTTCACTAAATTCAACAAATCTTCAAAATGGGAAGTTTATGAAATTTCTTAACAAAAGTAGTAGAAAAGTAAAACGAAATGTGCTGCAATGCAAACTTCAAAATTACATTTCAGAAAATGACAATAAAACATACAAATTGTAGCAGTAACAAGTGTACTTTCCATATACAAATTCGCTAGTAATTTGGTTCAAATTTAATCAGTTGACACAATCTGGTTCTCCTCCATAAATTACATCAGGTAAACCTATCAGCAACCTATAAAATCTATACCCTTTTTTGGTAGGCAGCCAAATACTGTGTGTTCAGTTCATAATATAAAGATCTGAATACATTAGTTAGAGCTGTATTTACAAGCAAAAGCTTAAGTTAGGAGCATCAGAGCAGAAGGCTGATTGATAACACAATCTGTTTCTCAATCAAATGTCATAGACATCAAAGCGTCGTCATCCAGTAGTGTGTCGATATCAATCATGTCATCGCCTTCTATTATCTCTTCTGAAGTACTAGTAACAACCATAGTATTCCCCTGATAAATTTTTTGCAAACAATAGAACAAGCCATCAATGTACAATTACATTTGATTACAGAAATCAGTAGTAGAAGAAAGAAAGTTCCATAACCAAAGTACTAAACGTTATTTAACTTTTAAATGAAACTACCTCATAACTTCATAAGCTTAGAAATTAGCTTAAGTTTATCCAACAAATATATACACATGCTATCAGATGGACAACAGAAATATTTGTTGCCATAGGCTAATAGGCAAGATGATAATTATCTAGAAACAAACTACAATACAATCAACTTCGTAGTTTGCCCAATTCAACGCAATATTAAGAGTCAACATCTGGCATGGATATTAAAGATATGGAATTCCCAACTATATATAAACAAATGGAACTAAAACTAGAATCTATGACAAAACAAGACGAGCGAAAAAATGAAACGGGACAGATATCAATACCTTGGTTTCTCGGCACTTTTGGACCACAGTAAGCAGCCTACGGTATTGGTCTCGTCCCTCGGGATACTGCGCCATGGACTTGACTCTAGTAAGTGCTTTTTGAAATCTCTCCTCAGTCTGCCTCCTTCCTTCCTTCAGAAAATCATAATCATCCTCTTTAGGAGGTGGTGCCATCACGGTGGGTGGATCCTTGGCAACTGCATCTGATCGGAAGCCTCGCAAACCACTCCCCTTCCTTCTCCATCTCAAAATAATCTTGTCTATCATTCCTACCGACCAGACAATCTTTTTATATTGCTTCCTCACCTGGTGTCCTCTGACATGGGCCTAGTAATTATGAAAATTAGAAGTTAATTTTCTGTTTTATCTTTCATGTAGCAGAAGAAAGTTCACTGATCATAAATCATAAATCAAGTAAAAAGCACTTGGAAAGCACCTTGCACACAAAGGTCCAACACAATACATCAGTTCTCGATATATATTCTCAAAATTGTTCACAGCTAGCTATATTTTAGAATAAGTTTGAAAATATATTTTTATTTCACCAAAATTGGAAGGGTATCTTTACTTCGCATTTCAAATTATTCCTCACTAAACTAAAATATCAGAATCTTAGGATATTACATACTGAAAACTATTCAATAGATACCGAGAAAAAAATTAAATCCATAAAAGTAATATAAATTTTCCTCTGTTTGTCTATTGTCCAAGAACTTTCATACCAAGAAAATTCATGAGTTAGAACTTAGAAGTTTTCTCTACCTATTACCATTCAGTTAAATATTCACAATTAACTAAACACGTCACCAATATTAATGGAGCTTATTAATTGCGTATGAGAGTGTAAACCTGAATTTTCACTATTCTTTGACGTATTAGCAAGAATTCTTTTCTCATTCTCCAACCACGGAACTTTTTCTGTATCTGAACTGCGGCAGCATGGGCTGGGTTGTTACTTAGTCCAGACTTACGTGCCCTGGCTTTCATATATGAAAGGATACTATTATCTGATGATCCAAATTCATCATTTTCACACTCTGATAATTTTTTCCTCTGAAATGACTGCACTCTTAATATCTCATGTATACGGCCAGCAGCTTGAGTAGCATTGCAGACAGCAGTCAGTGAATCCTTCAAGGACAAATCACCAGGCATGAAACCATCATTTACCGGTGTTGCCCTTCGTTCAGAAACAGTTTGCACAGCTTTCGTCCTTGAAACGTCTGACACACCATCTTCTACAGTCTCAGCCATTGATATGGAACTGACATAGCTGGTCAATGCTGCCTCTGCGAGGAAACCAGAGATCCCTTTGTGTCCATTAATAGATGCAAGATCTGCAGGCACTATGCCCAAAGGAACTTCCGGGGAAGGATCTGACATCAGTCCAGGAGAAGCATCCAGTGTTATAAGGGTTCCAACTGTCAACTCCCTGCATGAAACAGAGTCATCAGCATGGAAATCTACTTAACTTCGGATTAGGGGAATGCAATCAGGAGGAGAACAAAATATTACTTTTCTACATATTTACCATTATATGACTTATTACATTCTTTATACTCGAATATCTCATAATTTTCCATTCCTCACCAAAGCAAAATAAAGATTATATCATTGTACCCTGATACTGTAATTTTAGCATTACTCTTCCTTCCATCTTTTTAGGTTCTTATATGCGTCTAGACCAATCCTACTGTATCCATATATGATTAGCATGAAGAAAAAAAAAAATCAACCAATTCCAGTCAGGCACCAATATTTTGTAACTGCATTGATTTTCAAGATAACTTTTGAGGAAATAAAGGTTTCTTGATGATTGATGTTGAAAAAATAGGCACCAAGCATTCTTTTGAGCTTTATCAATGAGTCAGAGTAGCATGAATGAAAGGGTTTCTTTTGCGAGTTTCAGGATCCTTGCCTGCCACATAATGCTGCCCAATGAAGAGCAGTCCATCCATTAATGTCTCGAAAGTTGATACTCACTCCTGCAGCTACAATTGGTCTGATGGCCCAATCATAACCAAGGGCTGCTGCTAAATGAATTACCCCCTGCCCCTCACCATCCAATATATTAGGACCTTTGCCACCTTCAATTACTTTGTGGATAAGCCATGAGTACAGCTTTTCTTTCATCAGCTTTACAAAAAGGAACTCCTTGCTTTGATGCTGAATTTGATCATTCTGAGGATTTGGATCTTCGCCATAACTATCTTCTTCTTCCTTTATTGTGATCAGCTCTCTGATTATTAAGTTTTGCTTCTCCAAAGCACCTTCAGAGCGGTCATTTGAAGGATCTGAAGATTCAAGAGACAGTAACCTCTCAAATCGCAAATGCATACTTAATTCTTCTGTAGCACCACCATTGTATATATCGGTAACATCTACATCTTGCGCGGAACCTGCTAAGTAATCAAATTCGCGCACCTCACTGCAAGCTACTCTGTTGGAACATGTGACATAAAAGGGGACTCGCCCAACACTATGTGGTGGTGCATGACAGCACAGGATTCCATCAGCCAAAACATCTGCAGGCACCTCAACTTCCCCAAACATACATGACCAATGGCAGTTTGTGCCATTATTGTTCCCAAGAAACCTCCCTATAACCACAACCTGATTGAGTATAAAGAAAATAAGATATTTAGTTTTCTGGAAGAAAAAAAATAGAGATACTTAGTTTTTTTAATTAATAAATAAAATTTATATATCTGTAGAAAAAAAAAAAAAAAACCACAACCCTTCAATGACTCTCTTAACACAATATTACGTAAAACATAGAAAGTAAGAAAATAACATATTATTTAGAGTGGGTGAAGTGAAAGAAATCAATAAGGAACTCTAGACAAATGGAGATAGTAAACCCATGAATTTCAAAGGCTTTGGTGGGGTCATTTCTCAAGTTTAACTGAAAATATAACCATTTCTCAGTTTTTCAAACATTGCTTTACCTCAGTTTCTAAATCTGCAACTGTCCATTTTGGAGAAAAGGCTGTTATACTGAAAAGCTGGTCTTCAGAAATAGAAGGGCTTAATGATGAATCATCAACCATATCACCACATTCTACGGTGGTCCAAGACAAGCCAGATGATGGATGCATGTGCAAATCATCAACTTCCCCAAGCTCCTTAGATACCCACCTTGAGAAGCTGTCGACTTTCTTTAAACTCTCTTCACCATCTATTAATGATTGCTTCAAAGTCAGAGAATAGCTGATAGTACCTTCTTTAGACATATCATTGTCAGAACTCAACCTCATAGCTGAATAGGGTTCTCCTTCTTTGAACTGAAATTCAAGGTTTGGCAAAACCTCCTCATTCTGTATGCCAGGATGAGCACAAAACATCTCATGACCACTTCCAAAAGTTGCATCGTGAGATTTCTGTGCAGTTAACCTGCCATCTATGTCACAAACTGAATATAAATCTGGAAAATGATCAACGTGCTCTTTTGAAAAGGACAAAGTATTGTCTTCAAAAGGAACCTGCAGTTGAATCCAGAAAAAAGTCATAACTATCTGTAGCATGCAATTTTAATTAATTCTTTTGTATTAAGAGTGTCGAGTAACATGACGAATGAGCAAGAACACAAGTGAATAGCATAACCTCCATTTGAAATAAGAGCTGAGGTGACCAACTTTCATGTGACATTTTTATCTAAAGGCTCCAACTTTCCTACATTACCACCTCATACAAGCCTACATCTAGATTTAGAACATGGTTGGAATTTTAGAAGCAACCTAAGAATTTGAGCATGAGTCCAACCAACCCAAGCCGAACTCCCTACAAAATAGCATGAGTCATCACATTCATAAAGTTTATATCCAGAGTAACCAAAGGACTATCAACAACTCATCATTTTCAACCATAGTTTTTTCAATCAACTTCTCTTAAAAAATATATTATCATTCTTTTAAAGAAAAAGTTGGTTACCTAGATTAAAAACAGAATAGATAAGTGCATACAGCTAGAGTAAACCTAGCTCAGCAGTAATTGACATGACCTTCTATTCTAGAGGTGGGAGGTTTGATTCTCAACCCACAAATGTTGTACTAAAAAAATAGATAAGTGACCACATGAACCACTTGTTTACATATATGCAAGTATGTAAACAATATAACTCAACTTGCATAAAGCATTGTACCATCGACCAAGAGGTCGGAGGTCTGGATCTCCCACCCTACATATTGTTGAACTTAAAATATATGTGTTTGTCAGTGTGTATATATGCATGTACAGTCGTATTAGTAGCTCTCTTAACACAATATCCTCATTAAATTAAGTGGAAGTATGAAACAGAAGAATTATAATAATAAGCCAGCTAAGAATCACTTGTCCCTCTGATGTACAATGTCAGGCTGGTAAACTTTGTACAACAAAACTTCACCATCCAAATCTAGTCTATCATAGCCCAACCAAACCAAGTTTTCTTGGGAGGGCTTTGAAGCCTACGTAGATTGAAATATTTTCTTCAATCAGATGTACAGATTGGATTTAAGAGCAAAGAAATGGAAATGAACAAATTCAAAATACCTGCCAGTTTGATGTCATTGTCAGAGAACTCCCAAAGCCCTCTTTAATAGCACTATTACTGGTTAAAAGCTTGTCAGGAATTGAATTCTCTTGTCCAGGGACAATTCCAGAAGACAGAGGTTCAATGGAAGAGGTTAAAACATGAGAAGGTACAGTTTGAAATCCAGTTGTACATTGTTGCAAGATCTCTTCCCACGAGGCAGAACTGAGTGTCTTCTGAGAACCCATCATACCAGTATCACCACCGTTACCCCCAAGTCCATCTTTCTGGACTTGTGTTGCATAATCCACAGCAGGAACTGATGACCAAGCTTCAACATTGTCTGGCGTGTTACGTAAGTCAATATTGTGAAATGTCATATTATGTCAAAGCTTCTATCAGAGAGAACTTGATGACTACATTCTATATGTTAACTATTGTAGTGGGGTTTGGGGGAAAAGAATTTAAATGGCCTTACTGGAAGAGGAATGCGGAAAATAAAAATTTGATTGAGCAGCATCTTGTTTATTCACCAGAAGACCATTTCCCATTTTTGGTGACGTGGGAAATGAGTGAAATCTTGAAGTTGCTTGGTAAGTGTCTTCTGCACCAAATTGCAAATTCAAGTAGCAACCTCATAATAAATGTAGAGTAAAAACTTCGGTAACTAAGATCAAAAACCAAAGCACCAACTATGTGTTTAACATTTTCATCCACTGAATAAAATAATCTTAAGACCTTGAGATCTACATAAAAATAGAAAAAAATTCAAAGAGCAAGAAATAAACAGCCAAGGAAAATGAAAATACCATTATCAGCATCTTCACAAAATGATGTCAAAGTGCTAGTCGGACTGGGGGAATCTGCATTTTCAGAAGCTGCTTGGTTATGACTGCTGGAATAGCTAGAACTTTTACTGCTCTTCTGTGAACTTGTTGAAACCTCATCAGTCTCAACGACAGCTCCAATATTGGTTCTATTACCCTGATTTTAAAATTGATGATATGAGTTGGATACATAAATTAAATATTAATGTCAAAATCCAAAGTTGTTTTTAAAAAAACTATGGATGCATCAACAATGCACACTTGCAAAAGATGGAAAAATACTTGATCCTATCGTATCTAGGGCCAATACCAATCAAGAATGAGATCTTCGCCATTTAATAAGATCTTTAACATATTTGCGTGCGGGAGCATTCCATGTTTCATTTAAGCATGAGGGACCAATTCATAAACATTGCCAAATGGCTCTTAGTTTCTGATCAAAACACTCACGCACATATAAAAGTACCCTGTGTGCTGCAAAGCTTCGTGGAACCAAATAACATAAGTAACCATGGGACTCACCCACTCATGGGATACTAATACAAAACACTAATGCAATCTCATTACGCCCAAATAAAAGTTTTCATAAACATCTGGGTTTTGGCCATTTTGTCAAGAACGTCATCTTTCATTTACCTAAATAAGGAAACTAGACTATTCACTTAAAAATGAAAATACAAGAAAACATACCCATTAGAGGAAACAATAACTTCAGAGAAATCAAGATAAATTAAATAATAACGGTAAGGAAAATTAGACAACGTAAAGAGCGAACAAGTAAAGCACAAATTAGACTACCTTAACTTCCAAGTAGTGGACAAAAACTATGTGCATTAAATGCCTGCAACAAGCAAACAAGCCGGTGAGGAAAAAAAGGGAATTATCGTAAATGGCAAAACTGTGGAAAATATTTACACAATACAACAAAATTTCACATTCTAACAATGATAGACTCTGATAGACTTCTATCAATCTATCAGTGTCTATCAGTAATATATTTGAAAGTTTGCTATATTTGAAAATGTCCCAAAAAATGAAAAAGGAAATTAATTTATTAAAATAAGTTAATAATTTTTAAATTTAAAATCTAAACAGAAAGACTATAATAAGAAGCAACAATTAATCTAAACTATCTAAATCTAAAAAGGGCTATTGAGAAGAACTTTTTATTCCCCTTTTGCCCTTTTTAATGATTGGTTATGGAGATATTTTAGGTAATTTTGCATTAAACATAATTTTAAAAAAAATCTTATTTTCCACTTATATTTAAGCGTCACACGTAAAAGGGAAAAAATAAAATAAAACATTCATTTTCCCTATTTTAAATCAAATGTTATATCCATTTTTGCATTCACACATTAAGAGGTATAGCATAATACATATATGGGGCATTTTCAAATATAATAAGATGAACGAAAATATTTACAAAATAGAGCAACATTTCAGATTCTATCAATAATTTTCCTACACATATTGTGGTTTTATTTAAATAAAATAGCATAATAAAAAAATATTTTATTATGATCCTCATGAATATTATATTTTAAAAAAAAATGGATAAGAATATTATATTTTAAAATAACACAAGTAAAATCTTAATATATTAAAATGAGTTTTATATATATATATATATACACACACACACACACATTGTGTAGCTTAAATTTTTTGACCATATTTTGGGAGAACTATACTTTACATTCTAAAGCTTCCGAAACCTATAACCTCACTGGTTTCCTAAACTCAAACGTCTTAAACCCACATGCTTCCCAAACCAAAGATAAAATGTTAAAGAATTTAACTCTTTAATTCTTACATGGTCTCAAAAAAGATAGAATGCAATTCAGATAATAAAGAGTCCTTCCCAAGCAAAAGAAGTTCATATCCATAACGCATTAGGCCCAAGATTCGGCCCAAGATTCTACATCCAAATTTGGCACCTAATCAGCGACCTTACAACATCACTCTTACTTGGCTTGAACTATTTTAAGAGTAAAGACTATCTCTCAAATCAACGGGTTCTTTCAGAATGCTTGATGCTCACTCACATGCTTGTTAAGAAAACTCCCAACGGTCCAAGCCAAGCATACTAACGCAGTAATGCTAGAGTTCCTATGATTGAGCCACCAAAAAGAAGCACCTTATTGATATAGGTAGTGAGTCAGTGACTATCAATTCTTTTAAGCCTTTTTTAACCATACTTTCAAATACTCAGGATCTCTCTCATTCAAATGAGGTCACGACTCTTCATGTACCCCTCCACTCGCATTACAATTTCGTCAGCGAACTACAAGTGAGAAAAGATCAATTTGTCTCTACCCACCTCAAACCCCTAAGGGTGTTGCCGTCAACCTCTAAGGAACGATCCTGCTCATAATGTCCCACCACAAGTAAAACTAGAGAAGAGAAAGAGGTACACTTTATCTTCAACCTCTAGTGGCATAAAATCTACCTCTTTAAGTTTACTATTGACATTTATAAAACATGCACCAAGATTATAATTTTGTTATTGAGATTTTGGGTCTTCAACTGGAAGTTTTTTTTCTTTCCACTATATTTCTTTAGCTAGGTTCTTTCCACAGGGCCTTATTTGTTTGCAATTTCAATTTTCATATTTCACGATAATAGTCTTACATCATATCCCAAACGAGCACTTTCCTGATAACCCTAATACTAAAGTGTTGGTCACAAAAGAAAACTTGAACAAGCTTGCTCTGAAACAGTTTGTGAGGGGAAAACGTGAGAATCAATCTAATGAAAGACGAGAACAATGCATAAAGCAGATTACAACGAAAATGTAAAAGGGAAAGGCTGAGAAAGATTTACAGCTGCACCATACTTACTCTTCAAGCATCCAATAACTGCGCCTTTGAAAGTTCTCATTTTCTTCTCCATGGGCATAATAGCAGTGCAATACATCAATGCTTCCAACCTAATAAAATTGTTAAAGAAAAGTTACCCCCAAAACTAAATAATAAAGTACGTGTTTCTCATTAAAAAGAGTAATAAGAGAAAAAAAAACAAGATAAGCCCAAATATCTAGTAGTAAGGAAAAATAATATCAGAACAAGATAAATAAATAAATATAAAATAGCTTAGCTAATAGCTTATTTTTGTGATTGTAGCGAAAAAAAAAATCTAGATTAAGGAAATGGCGCCTTCTGTAAGTTACCTTCAGCTTCTCATGAGCTTCCCTTACAGTTTTGCCATCTTTCTTCTTCCTCCATTTATGTCCATCCTTTCTAAAGTACCTCAGAACCTTCCGATCAAAAAGAAAAAGTGACCCACCTGAAAGGTAAAAGTAAATGTTAACGGGAATAGTAACGTCCAAGGAATGCTAGCCTTAGTAGTTAGTGGTAAATGGAACAAAACTAGTTGAACTATTTCAAGTTGATGAGATAAAGAGAAGAAGAGATGAAAGAGATAGGTTAAGTTCCATTTCTCATCATAAAATCTAACCATGTCATTTTTGTTCAATAAAAGAGAGTATTAAAATAATATCCAAATTATATAAGGTTGGGAAGGAACACCGCTTCTGGTGCAATGGCATAGTGGTTTCAGGGGACGTGGAAATAAACAAGGGAAAGTGAGCCACTGCACGATTGGAAGGCAGCTATTCCCAAAATTTCAAAGAGGCACTCAGCCTTGGGATGGCTTACTCTTTGGTTGCCTTTAGTGCCTTGGTATAGACTAGGAATCTTCAGGGTTTAAGTACAATCTTTGCCAGTAAACTGACGTTACTATAGATAGTACTTGAAACCAATATTTTTTCTCGTGGGAGGAGAATCTAAAGTATAATTTTATGAATTGTAAATGAAATATATATTGGATAAGAAACATGTTCTAAAATACAAAAAAAAAGTGCACAATTAACAAGTTTTAAGAGTTCCTTAGCATGCCCCCTACCCACTGAAAGAATAATGCATAATGGCAACATAACCTATTACGATGAGCACAAGAATAGATGTATTTGAAATGAAACCCCCATCATTGTACTTGCAAAGTGTACAAGAACACTAGTAAAATGTGAAGATCTTTGCCAGGTGTGACTTTTAGAAAAAATTTCAACATGGCCGAAAAAATAAAATTTCCAGTTTCTGTTTAGATGTGATATACATCAAGTGTGATAGGACATTAAAAAGGATCTTGTTCTGTTTCATCAATCACCATTCACCATTTCTTTGATTTCCTTCAATTTTCAGATTTTACAAGTCAGATCGTTGCTAGTTTTTCCACAATGATCAAGTAATCATTTTATTCTGTATTCAAATTACTTGCTGGTTTGGCGATATTCCTGGTAAAAACCTTCAATTATCTTATCTCAAAGAAGAAAAACAAAAGATAACAATAGAGTACATAAGACTGATTAAGAAACCCTCAAGCAACCTCGGCAGTCAAGTTCACATAACTTAATATTTTTTTAGTAATGATTGTAAAAATCATACTTGATGGTCTATCTGGAGGCTCTGAAGCAATACGAAACTTAGTATAGTTACGGAGTATTTCACAAATTTCAGCTGGACGTAACCAACGATGTTTTGCTTCTATCAATAACTGCTCGATATCTGCATGAATATAAGCTGTGTCAGACATGAAAGAAGAAATGCAAAACAGTAGCTCACTTCACAAACCCAAAAAGTAGATGCATTTTGCAACTAGAAACGATGGCCAATGGTAGATATTAAAACTACGCTTTATGGCCTACTAAAATTGTTCAATAAAAGCCAATGCTCAATAGAGAAGTTTTAACAGCTGTGAGAAGTGAGCAAACTTGGAGCTTCGAGAACTGCAAGAGTGCAGACAGAACCTAACGAGATATGAACATTCATTTTTTTAAAAAAACAATACATACAACAAGAACGGTTTGTTTAAAATATTTCCCATAAAGCATGTATTTGAGCACATTAACAAAATATCAACAGTATTGCCTTGGATATTCCATTTATTCAACGAAACCGTTTCTTATCCAAAAAAAACGAAACCAAAACAAAATATCAACATGTAATCTTTCTTCTCACAAAATAGTTTGAACAGTCCACTAAACAACAAACAAATTTTTTTTAAAATAAAAACTTACAAAAGATCAAACTACCAAAACCTAGGCTATACAGCTCCGTAGGCTACACAACCCCAGGTTTAAAATGCAACCTACGATTTCTCATGAAAAATAAAACGGGATCAAGTAACTTTCTGTTTACTGTTTTTTTAAGGGAAGTTCTCTTCTTCTGAATGTAAAAAATGGAGGAAGGAAATCAACCAAATCTTGAGAGGCTTCACACCAAATGCCACCGAGGTGTCTACTCAAACCAAAATTCCAATCTTAAATGCTCTGGCTCCATGTTTCTTTTACAATGGTTCCCAC